>OY804585.1:80831136-81457581 GCA_963680875.1 Bathymodiolus brooksi | reverse complement strand
GGTTTCAATTCATTTGTCTTAAGTGGTTTTAGAGGAGAAGATTTAACTGTGAAAAGTTAACGGATAACGGACGCCAAGTCATGGCAAAAGCTCACCTTGTCTTTGGCAAGATGAGCTAAAAATCAATGCGAAATTCTCCTCTTGACCTGGACAAAGTTTCAGAAAAGTTTTACAAATTAATATAGGACATATGGAAATAAGGCAAGATTATAACGGCAAATTGACAGACATAACAGAGAGTGATATCTAATGAGTACTGAATCGCAATACGTATAAGCAGGGTGAGTACTAATTACCAGAGACTTTGTACTGTTATTAATTAAGATACAAAATCTATATTTCAATAAATAAGAGAATTTCATGAGACAACAATTTTACTATAACAATATAATTTACAATATAATGTAGCATTTTGCTGAGAAGAAGTACCTTCAGTATGAAAATTGACACATTTATAGTACATCTGCTGACAAGAAGTACCTTAAGTATGAAAGTTGACACATTTATAGTACATCTGCTGACAAGAAGTACCTTAAGTATGAAAGTTGACACATTTATAGTACATCTGCTGACAAGAAGTACCTTCTAGAATGACAGTAGACGCATTTATGGTACATCTGCTGACAAGAAGTATCTCATAGAATGAAAGTCAACGCATTTATAGTACATCTGCTGACAAGAAGTACCTTAAGTATGAAAGTTGACACAGTTATAGCACATCAGGCAAGTCTGAAAATAAATCTAGTACACAGCAGTCTTTGCCTTTATTTTTTTTTATTTACTTATGCGAAAGCCAAATTTTCAGTTGTCCGAATCCATTTTTGCTTGTCCCGGGCTTTGGGCAAGTGGACTAGCGTTAAGACTGAAACAGGGCCTCTATTTGTCCTTCTATTATAAGGAAGTCATATCATTTTCCAGGAAGTCAATCAAGTTATAATAATATATTACAAATCATGTACAAGTGTAGATTTTACAAAGTTTTATGCTTCGTAACTGACACAGGGCAAATATGTTCACAATATTCATGTTTCATGTCTGGAAATTGGTTCATCTGCATTATTTTTTAACAGGTTATTATACATGAAAACAATTTATTACCAAAATGAAATGAAAATTTCCAGGAAAGGTTTCAGTTTAAAAAATATACTAATTTCTCTGATATTTTCATATAACAACCAACTGGAAAATATTATGCCTTGTGGCCATATTGGAGAGATAAAATTTCAACTGGCCACCACGATATAACTGAAATATTGTTGAAAGTGGAGTTAAGCATAATAAAGGTATATGTCAGGATTGGCAGCTTACTCACATGTGGAAAACGCTAGCATGACCACATTATTGATTATTCAGTGAAAAGAGTACACTCTGCTTAATTAAAAAGGTAAATAATTATGTTCTTATATTAGGTTGTAACTATTATTAGGTTGAAATAAGCAATGGTTTCAAACATTATTACACCAAGCAATACAAAAGCTTTCTGTCTGAAGATTTGTAAATGTCATAAAACTAGAGTGATACTCGCTATAACCTTTATTCAACATAAATCCATATATAATGGTGTGGGTTCAAATCCCGTCGATGGAAGAACAAAAATTTGACAGCTCTAAAATCTAATTCTAACACTGTTTGGTTTAATTTTCAGACGTATATAATATTTAGTATTAACCTAGTATCCTTAGTAACTTTGAGATCAAGTGGGACTGATATATTGTATGGTTGTCACTTGCTTCTAGACGTTTGTATAATATGCTTTATTTCCTGTGACTGTATAATGAATTCTTCATTATCCTATACAATATATTAAAAATTGCTGAGTTAGATTGCTGTCAAATTATAATATTAAGTATATATGTACCATCTACACACGCTTATACACATGTCTTACGTCTATCCCTAGATTTGCCTTATCAGAAAAGGTAACACTACGATTATTGAAGCTCCTTTTAAAGGGAGTGGATGTGGTCGAGTGGTCTAGGGCGCTGGACGTAAGGCTAAGCGAATGGTGCTGCAGTGTATCAGTGGTGTGGGTTCAAATCCCGTCGAGGGAAGAACAACAATTTGACAGCTCTAAAATCTAATTCTAACACTGTTTGGTTTAATTTTCAGATATATAAACGTCTAAAGTGCAGCACAACAACATAAAAAAAGATGCTAAAATATAACAAAAATAACTATAAGTCAGCAAAAAGACTATAATTATAATCAAATTGACGAATATTTCGCTTGACCAACAAGCTTCATCAGCGTCTGTAATCTGATCTGAAAGATGATCTGAGGATCAAATTGTCACGTGACCATCAGTTATCATATGACAAAGTTATAGAGAGTGGGTTTTCAAAGGCCATTTTAATCTAGCGGCACAACATGCCTGTTTCAATGTTCCGGCATAAAATATGCCCATTTCAATATACCGACACAAGATGCCTATATCAATTTTCCGGCATAAATTATGCCATTTCAATATACCGGCATAAAATGCCCATTTTTATTTACCGGCATAGGATTCAGATTAAGTTTTATTCTTGCGCATTTGATAAATGTACTTTGCACGTACATATACTTGTGTGCTACACACCTTGATTGATTTATTCTGATTAAAATTTAAAAAGATTATCCTGCCTGTGAATTAAATAATGGAATGAATCTTTCCATTTCTACGACAATGTTTACATAGTGAAAATGAGCATTGAACCGTTACAATAAATTAACCAGAAAAATCTATTTTTAACACGATTACAGTACTGATGTATGGAGACTTGGCAAATACACTAGTTTTGTCTGATCCGGCGACAAAAAAGTTTCTAGAGCTACAAAATTCAATAGAATCATTCACAAAATTTTGAAAACAATTTTTTGTATCATTCCAAATCATTTTTATCAGACCAGTCAAATGCAAAAGCATCTACACCACATGTACCAGGATTCCAAAACTTGGAATTAAATTTTTTGACTTTACGATTTTTGTGATCTGCAAGTCTATCAATTGTAAAAACACCTCATTTGCATTGAATCATATTTAAAATATTTCCAGCAACGCTCCAGTTGTCAAAGTTGAATATTTTACTAAAATAATCAGCTGATACATTTTGTTCCCTGGGTAACCATTCTAATTCAATATTACTATTATTAGACATACAAATTTTATAAATATTCCAGGCTAAAATTTGTAAATCTGATTTCATGCTACCTACCTGACAAATACGAACTACGTTTCGATTGTGTATATTTTAACAACTTGCCATACAATTGAGATTTTAAACGATCTAATAAAAATTCTAAAGTCCTAAGTTCTCGCCAAGTAGAACTCTTTAATTTTTCCACCTCAGTCCACATTACATGTGCTACTTTTAAAATAGCTTCATCTATAAAAACCTGCACCTGAATAAGCACTTGCATCAGAAAACAGTATACGTTCTGGTTTTCTATGTATTGGACACACTAATCTCTTAGGAAGAGATTTACAATTGTTAAGCCAAAATTCTAACTCAGATCTGACTGAGGGTGAAATAAAAATGGGTAAATCCCAAGTATTACTCTCACATACGGCTGTACATGTATTACGCGTCATTAATTGACATATGTTGCCTAATGCAGGAATTAAAGAAATGAATTTTCCTACAATTGAAGCTAAATGTCTGGCAGTTATACATTCACCGTTTAAAATAAGTGAAATATTTCTCTGTATTTCTCCATTTTATTTTCCGGAACTTCAATAACACCTTGTTCTAAATTCCATAGTAATCCCAACCAATCTAACTTTTGTGTAGGTGTAAATATAGATTTTTAGTAAAAATGTGTCCTGCGGAACAAAGTCCAAACGGTAAAGCAGAAAAAATAAAATACCTATCTTTACCGTCTATGTTCCAAGAAAACCCGAGAAATTGTTGGTGCTCTGAATGTATATCTAAGTGATGATAACCTGAACGCATATCCCATTTTACCATAAAGAAGCCCTTTTTTGCATATTGCTTAGCTTCTAGAACGCTTTCAAATTTAATCTTCTGTTTTTGTACATACTTATTAACATGTCTGAGATCTAGTGCAAGTCTATGTTTGCCAGAATCATTAACGGAAACAGTTAAAGGATTTATAACATATGGTTTTTGAAAAACATCTATAATACAACCCTTCTCTTTCAAATCTGTAATAGCTTTCAAAACAAAATCTGCATGATTCAAAGCGGATTTATTATTCTTTAGAAAAGCTGAAGGTGGATTTTGATAAAAAGGAATAATATAACCAAATTCAATTGTACTCATTACTAATTCTGATGGACTTAAATTTTTTTTCAAAAATTCTATATGATTTATTAACCTATTTTTGAGTCTGTGGTGCACCCCAATGAGAAAATCCGATTAAAAAAAAATCGCTAAGATGACCGCAACTGAAAAACTGAGATAACCGTAATTGCACCGCCGAATTATGATCAGTTACGGTCATCTTAGCAATTTTTTAAAATCGGATTTTCTCTTTCATATACATTTTTGAATCGTAATTTGTGATTTCCTTGTGAAAAGTTCATAGATTACTAATGCATGTGTCATTTAAAATACATTATAGAAACAATTTAATCGACAAAAAAGATTCTTACCTAATTTCATGTCCGCCATCTTGGGATGACCGTAATTACAGTTACAGTCATCAGCTTTACCCCAGTGAATAGACCATTATCTCATTCCAGATTTAATCCTGAAATTATGCATTATTAAACCTTTTTTATACTCGTTATTTCCCTTACTACGGTACCCGTTCTAGCAAGAGTGGTATTTGTTGTTCCAATAGAAAAATCACAATAGAATTGAAATATTGTTGAAAGTGGCGTTATACACCATAACCCTTAACCCTGGTCTGGTATAGGTACTTCAATAAAAAGAATCTGGGTTAAACCTTATTGTATATTTTGATATCCACTTTGAGATCTACAGCGAGTGTAGATTCGTCATACTCTTGTACTAGTCTTTGAGATCTACAGCGAGTGTAGATTCGTCATACTCTTGTACAAGTGTTGTGAACATTTACTGTTTAAAAAACAAAATACATAACATAATTGTTTAGTTTGCTATGTATTATAAAAATACAAAGTAAAAATCACAATTCTGAGAGACAAGTCTAGCAGAAAAGAAAAGTAAAATCTACAATAGGAAATGTAATGTGCAGTGACATTATCACACGATTAACTTGTTGAGAGTTATAAATAAATGGAAAGATTTGGATATTAACTCCTCCGAAATAATTTAGAATAAAAGAACACATACCAAGATGTACAGCGAACAAAAAATGTTATTATTGGTGTAAAAAGGGAAAACAATTGCGTAAAAATTGTAAATTACTTTTGTTCTCATTTCCATTTGAGGTGTTCCATTCGATTTCCGTTCAACCGGTGTTCATAACGTCATACACGATGCATGAAACTAATTAATCGGTTTTGACGCGTTTGTTCTAACTAAATTAGTGTATACCTTGTACACAAACCTAACTTGCAATGGATAGGCAGATTGATATTTTAGCCCTGCAGTCAATACTTTTTTTTCTATTTTGATATTGTATTGCATATCCTTCGACTTACGACTTGTTATTACCCCTTTGGTGTCTTCCTAGTTTTCTTGTGACATATAATTATGTAATACAACATCAACACTTACCGACATTAGCTTTGAAAAATTAATGTAACACTAATATTTATTCACTCAGACACTCGGGTCAAGTGGTTCTGATCTTAAATGCATGGTGTTTCAAATTGCTTTTCCAATTGTTTACGATCAGACACCTTTGAAATTAAATATGCATCTGTATCTTTGTTTCTTTAATATGTTCGTGTTAATCAGGCATCTTGATTTTAATTTAGATCCAAGGACGCAGTTTAACAGAACAAGCAGAGCTTACTTATGTAATGGTATCCCATTATCACCATGTCAGGATATAATAGCTGGATATACATCAGGTGTTCCTAATACATGTATGCCACCGGAAGCCGGAGTGAGGATAGGAAGGAAAGGTTATAAACAAATAATGATATCTGTAAGTCTTTGATGAGTGTATGATTAATTGATAGTGATTTTGTTTTTTCCCAATTAAAATCATTATTGAAAACTTTACATTTGTTAGTGAAAAAGCATAAGTACCTGTACCTTATCCTGGCCTCGTTAATATTAGTAGCATGCTATGTAAATAGCTAGTCATTTTAGTACAATACAGTTAAGATTGATCAATGATATTGATTATGTAGGTAAATAGTATCTCTGGAAGTGGCATGCGGGTGGAAATTTAGATTGCCTCACATACTAGAGGACATAATGTATAGGATTGGACTATTTGACTAGAAAACAGTCCACCAGCAACAACTTCTAAGAGGTTTTCCTTATTAGCAGCTGCTGCAAAATCTCGTTTACCTGCAAGATGCTGACAATCGCTAAACACGAGGAATCTTCGTCCCGTCTAAAGAGAAAAATGTTTATTTCCTTTCTTTTGTTCCCCACAACCAGGGAATACCATTTCAGGTGGATTGGTGTACATTGAAGCAGACAAATTATGTAATATTCCGATGTCCGGAACTGCGTAGGGGTTGAAGGAATTTTGTGGTATAAGTATTTTGCATGAAACAAATTAGCACTGAGATAACGGGATACCAGCATCAGGAAGCTCCACGAGTTAACGAATTATGGAATGGAATTTGAATTCTGAGTTATTTCAAGGTTTATGTTATAAAGTCTCTCAATGACTTGCAAAAGGTGCTCCGGTTTCCTCGACCAATAATACTGGTCGCAGTGATATATTAGCTGAAATATTGTTACAAGTGGCGTTTGACATCCATAAACTAACCCATCAAACAAAAGTTTGAAGAACCAAAGGGGTAATCAGAATCCAAATATCGAAGAATAACAGACAACACAATGGCCAAATGAAAAGGTACAAAAGGATAAACAACGATATAAAAAAAACATACACATAAAACTAAAGATCGAGTAACACGAACCCCACTAAAAACCGGGGGTGAATTCAGGCGCTCCACTAGATACACGAACAGCTATTAACTTCTTTGAAATGAATTAATTGTCACATCAAAACGATAATGACACGTTCAATTGTCCGATGTTCGCTGTTGCTGTACGGTTAGACGTTATCATACAATACCATTACTGGAATCTGGAGCACGTTGCGTATTATGTGTAGTATTGACAGGGTATACATATGATGATACTTGGCGAAATTTACTTCCTTTTATGAAAGCTAGTTTTCTGGAAAAATGTTATCTCACTTTCTCACTTTAGTTTCAGTACTATAACCCAACAAGAAGACAGGGTTACACAGACAGTTCAGGAATAACTCTGTATTATACCAGCAAAATACGAAGATTCGATGCAGGTGTTTCTCCACTAGAGGTCACTCATTTTTCTATTCCTGCCGGAAGGTCTGCGTTTGAAGTCGTCAGCGCATGTCCGGGAGACTGCACAGTCCTACAGGTGGCATCACCAATATATATAATACTAGGAATGAATCATATGCACAGAATAGGTCAGAAAATACAATTGGATATTTTTATCCAATTTTATATCAAATATTTAAGTATATGTTCCTGAATATTTACTATAGATATAAAAGGAATCCAAACCAAATAAAATATGTCTGTAATGTCAAATCTACAGCTGAGCATGAATATATTGGTCAGTAATATCCATTTTTAGCTCACAAGAGTTTTTTTTAAATGTGTTCTTAAGGATTCGATTTACAAAACTGACGGAGTATCTTTGTATTTTTAATAATATTTCTACAACAACTTCGAAACGCATCGGTGTTTTAATATTTATTTGTATTGATGTTTGTCATGTATTATGCTATGTTGTAAATTGTCGGGAGAGGGCGTTTATAATGTAGTTATTACTTGTGCCCAATCCCATTGCTTATATTAGAGCAATAAAATATGCTAAATTCACAAAAAAATAATTAAAAAATTGCTAATTTAACGATAAATAATGATCTCTCATTATTAACCACGTCGAAGACATTTATAAGCTATGACAGCCATTCTGATTTTATTTCATAAGATATTGTTGCTGCCCCTTTCTTATGATCACCTGCGATTTTAAACTTATTATTGTCATTATACCTATTGGATTTAATTGGTACCGTAAACTAACCAAGCATAAACTATTTGAAATAGAAATCTTGAATTATCTCAATTCAGGTCGAAAGCAAAGAATAGAGATAAACAGAGGAGGAAATCTGCATACATTGGTTACAAATGACACAAATTATAAAGTAATCTATCCACATTATTTTTGGTAAGTAGTGACGCATTGTTACCATGGTGACCAATGATATACACGATAAAGTCATACCTATATATTGCTTGTGGAAATCGGTCTACAATAGTAATACTAAGTGACTGTTTAATAGAAGTGACCGCATGGATAGATTTGACTGTTTATATATATAACAGATTGATATAGTTTTAACCTTTCACATATGTCCTACATTATAGAAAATAATTGCATGAACCAGAATGAAAGCATCCAAAAGCATAGCATAACCTTACTGTGGTGAGTGGAGTGACTGCTTGACAATGTCAACAAAATATAAATCTCTATAGAAGAGATAACTTATCGTCTTCCAAAATTCAATAAGAAGCATAATTTAAGAAAGTTTAATGATATCAAAGGGGTCATCAGAATCCGTAAATCGAAGGACAGACAATGTAATGGCCAGAAAGAAAAAGGAGAAAAGGATAAACAACAATCTACAAAACATTACACAGAAAACCAAAGATCGAGCAAAACAAACTCCACCAAAAACTTGTGGTGATCTCAGGTTCTCCAGAAGACAAGCAGTTCCTGCTCCACGTGTGGCACCCGTCGTATTATTCTCTATTTATATGATTCACAATATGAAAAAAGACTAATTTAAGCAAACGCATGCTTAATACCATCAAAGAATCTTTGAATGTCTTACTCTCTTAATATTTCAGGCACGAAAAACCTATACAGTTATTACCCGGTGATATGTTAAAGATGACCTGTGAATATGATTCTAGACTAGAAAATAGTACCGTCAAGTGGGATGTATCATGGCGCGGAGAAATGTGTAAAGGCTTGTTATTGTATTATCCAAAGCAAAGTTGGCCGTCTCACCATTGTCAAAGTTATAGGTCAATACCGTTATGTGAACTCATGATCGATGCTACCGTATTTGGATGCCATTTCCGCAGTTTCGTATCATCCCTTGGTACGTCGAATCGCACACTTATAGAAAGTGTAATACGAAACTGTGGACAGGATAAAACATGTACACCTGAATGTTTAAAAATGGTTTCAGTTGTAAGACAGGATCCATGTTTGCAAGGAGATATATATGATTTATGGAAAGAGACTAGACTTATTAAAGCTAATACTATGTTGTTAACATTATACGAAGTTTTGACAAAGTGTGAAGAATTCTATAAACAACAAGCCCACCTGATAGCAAACGCCCCTGCTCATGGCTGGGACGGTTTGTTAAAATGATATGCATTTAACATTTACAATAATTCTACTTTATTGGATATCATGAATATTCATTGTACACTTATTAATTATTTTGCATACATGTTTTTTTTATTAAATGCAATGGTAATGGTAAATACTTTCATATTTGGAGGAAAACCGCATCGGTGGTGTAATGGTTATCATGCTCGTGTTGAGTGTGGTAGATTGTAGACTCGAGCTCGAGTTGGTTCACACGTATTTTTGCTTTCCCACTAAACACGCAGCTTTAAGGAGAGAGAGAGAATAAGGATTGGTTGGCTCGGAATCGGGATAACGTGTCCGAGTGGAGCGACACGTCTACTCACAAGCTGTTGTTTCAGTGAGCTAGCACTATCAAAATAATTCAACCAGGCCTGTTGGTCCGGTAAGCGGTAGAAATCATTATCATCTCTTCGAATTTAACTTGCTCTCACCATGATAGATTAAAGAATTGATCATTTGGCGTAAAACAACAATCACTCACTCAATTTGTAGAGGAAAGTAAGAATGAGCACGATTTCATTTTATGAATGTATACACTTAATTTCGAATGACAATAATATGATAATATATTACTCAATTTGTTGTGGCAATATAAAATACCAATTTAAATTGATAAAAATGAAATCACAACCCAGATGGAAAACACAAAATAAAGACCCTCATTCCTACGCGCACCAAAAAGTACATAGCTAAAAATCAGACGTAAACTAATTTACAGTCTGACGAGACTAGGCGGCGTAAGTACTTCTTTAGTGATAATCTTATCTTGGTTTGTGTATCAACTCCTCGTGAAATGAAATAATTGAAAACCGGGATCGGGGAGGGGTGATATATTTCAATTTAAGACATCGGCAACAAGCTGAAAAACCGAATCTTGGTAATAGTGGAAAAAAACGAAAAATAGAAAAAATGCCACACTGTCGGAAGAATTCGAAACATCTATAGAAAAATATTAGACAAAATTGATACCCCTAGCACACATATACATAATCACCCACTTTTCTTGATTGAGACAGACACAGCAATGAAAAAGTGGGGAATTTAAGCTAGTTTAATGGGCCCAAACCTCTACTGTTAGTGAAAAGATACGGTCATATTTGTGCTTAGCACATGTTAATAAAAAAACAACCCTCGCATTCAGGGCCGTCTTAGCGTATGGTCACGCTAGGTAGTTGCCCAGGGGCCCCAAGATCATAGTGGCCCCATGCTAATCTATGTATGTTGTGACTTGCCGTCAATAAATAAATACTATACTAAACTATGAATATTTGTCTGAACTGAAAAAACGTGCAGAAGCTTATTCACTGATTGGAAATCTGTTATCCTTCTTATGTGAATTGAAAACAATTGATTCTGATGAGATAAACAAAAGGTGTGAACATCTGCCTAATGTGTATCACAAAGACCTTGATTATGGTGACCATTTAACTGAATGTGAGCATCTCAAGCACTACAGGATTCTGGTTGAAAATTGTGAGACGCTCCTTGCATTGTACAGAAAAATATTTTGGACAACTTGATATCTGTGTTTCCCAATGTTGAAATTGCACTCATAATGGTGATCAACTGTGCAGGAGAACGTTTATTTTCAAGACTGAAGCTTATTTTAACAAATCAGCTTAGCAGCACAATGAGGCAGCAGCGTTTGAACTGGCTTTCACTCATGTGTATGAAATATTACATCATGAAGATCATTGATTTCAAGCCAATTATAAAGCAATTCTCTACAAAGTAATTTCGCAAATGTTTGTGTTGAACACTTGATTAATAATAAATAATTCGCAGTAATTTCATACAGTGCCATCGTCTGTATGGTTTACAAATTGAGTAACATTTATATAGAGAATGTTTTGTTTTTTTCAAAGTACATGTTATATTATTAAAACGTTTGTGTTGATTAATCTTTGCTGTACAACATGTTTTTAATGTTTAAACGCTGATTTTATTGGAAGTATCAATTCAATGAAAATAGGTTTAATTTTATCGATCATTTACATTTTTAGCTCACCTGACCCTTATTGTCATTACTTGGCGTCCGTCGTCCGTCGTTCGTCTGTAAACTTTAAAAAAAATCTTCTACTCTGAAACCACTGGGCCAATTTAAACCAAACTTGGCCTGAATCATCCTTAGGGGTTCCCTTTAAAAGTTATGTCCGATGACCCTGCCGACCAACCATCATGACAACCATGTCTATAAATAGAACATAGGGGTAAAATTGCAGTTTTTGGGTAATAACTCAAAAACCGTTAATAAAAACAGAAATTTGTCATGGGATAGAAATGATCAGCACAGCAAGATCTACCTACCCTGCAATTTTGAAGTAAATTTGATTACCCATATTTGAGTTATTGCCCTTTTTTCATCACATTTTTAAATGTTTAATACTTTTCGTCTTATATTTCAAAAACTATAGGAGATAGATGTTAAGTTTAAACTGCAAACATGTTCAGCCTGTCAAGATCTACATACACTGCAATTTTTAGCTCACCTGTATGAGCTATTGCCATCACTTGGTGTCCGTCGTTCGTCTGTAAACTTTTTAAAAAATCTTCTCCTCTGAAACCACAGGGCCAATTTAAACCAAACTTGGCCTGAATCATCCTTAGGGGGTTCCCTTTAAAACTTATGTCCGATGACCCTGTCGACCAACCATCATGGCTGCCATGTCTATAAATAGAAAATAGGGGTAAAATCAGCAAAAAAATCAATTAAAAAATCCAGAAAAATTCTTTAGAGTATATTGCAATTAAATTTGATACATATGTAATATTCTTTCAGAATTATGGTTGAGGACCCCATTCCTCATCAAACATGGCCACCATCGTTACTATTAATAGAAAATTAGTGAAAAAATTCATTAACAAATTATTTTAATATCCTGTAATGAATCAAATGCAATCAAACCATATGGAAGGAATGCATATGTGGTCTTCTTTCAAAATTTTGATTGAAGACCTCCGGCTGTCATCCAACTAATTAATTCTTTAAATATTGTAAAGAGCTAATGTTGCTACCAAACTATAAAGGAACAATGCATATATAATTCTCTTTCAGACCATGAATGATGACCCCGACTGCCATCAAACATGGCCGTTGCCGCTTCTAAAACTTGAAAATTAGTGAAAAAAATCAGTAAAAAATTGAAAACTATTGAAAAAAATTGATTCTTCTCCTCAGAAACCGCTTGGCCAAATGAACCGAAACTTGGTAGGATGCATCTATGGGAGATCCTCTATAAAGACTGCTCATTTCGTCCCGATCCATTAACAAATATGGCTGCCACAGGCAATTCTTGTTTCTAATTGGTCGATTTCTAAATAATCTTCTCCTCTGACACCGCTTTGCCAAATGAACCGTAACTTGGTAGGATGCATCTATGGGAGATCCTCTATAAAGACTGCTCATTTCGTCCCGATCATTAACAAACATGGCCACCACAGGCAATTACTTTTTCTGATTGGTCAATTTCTAAAAATCTTCTACTCTGAGACATGGTAGGAAGCATCTATGGAAGGTCCTCTATGGGAATTGCTCATTCCGTTTTGATCCGTTAACAAACATGGCCATCATAGGCAATTCTTGTTTCTTATTGGTCGATTTCTGAAACAGCTTTTCCTCTGAGGCCACTTGGCCAAATGATATGAAACTTGATAAGAAGCATCTATGGAAGGTCCTCTATAGAGATTGCTCATTTCGTTTTGATCCATTAACAAACATGGCTGTTTTAGATTGGTCAATTTCTAAAAATCTTCTTCTCTGAAACTGCTATGCCAAAATGAACAGAAATTTGGTTGGAAGTACCTATGGAAGGTTCTGTATTAAGTTTCCTCAAAGCAGAATGAAAGGTGAGCGACACAGGTTCAGCCCACTGAGCCTCTAGTTATTCCTGTGAGCGTTGTGTAGGTAGGGGCCCCAGTACACTGCTTTGTCCAGGGTCGTATTATGCTGTTAAGACGGCCCTGAATTTGGGACTCAAGTGTGGCAAAAGGCCCTGAGACTGAGTGGCAAAAGTGGTGTGGTCTTATATTTGTTTGCCTGGGGAACTAGCGCAGGATGGCGGTTTGCCCCTGAATAAAAATATGTGTTTCTAAGTAATTCCCAGAGAGATACTGTGCACAAAGATCCTTTACTTTTCGATTGTTTACAATAAATTAAAGTTTTACAGACAATAACAGTATTTATTATATGACTATAAATAATTCTTTTATCTGATTGGTTAAAAGCATGAGATTTTTTCTTGATATAGCTTGATGAATACTGTCTAAACCTTCAATTTCCGCAACCATTAAGTTTGATCGTTCCAGAGGAGCCTTTGGAACGTAATATTAACCTCACGTAACGTTAAAATCGGAAAACCCCTATTTTTAATTTTAGCGTCACGTGAGGTTAATATAACGTTCCAAAGGCTCCTCTAGAACGATCAAAATTTGTCTTTGCAGTATGCATAAATCTTTCTTGTTGCCATTGAAATTTACTCAAAAAACACATGTAGTGGTTAATGCCAATTTATAAAACATGGCCCAGAGGACATTAATAACAGTTTAATATAATAAAACAATTTCATTTCGATTAATATAAAGATCTATCGTTCCAAGATATACGATATTTACCTCGGCTTTGGCCTAGGTAAATATCATATATCTTGGAACGATGGTGACCTCGGTAAATCTCATATATCTTGGAACGATAATAGATCCTTATATTAACCTCTATCAATAGAGAATATTATATGGCTCTTTCCGTATCACATCCCGTATCAACCCGATATTGGTCGAGGGTTGATACGGATGTGATACGGAAAAAGCCATATCATATTATGTTTATCATATACTTAAACATGAGAAAGTCTTGTTCTGTATTATGAACCTTTAGTCACGTGATCAATATCATCTTAAGGGGTATGATAAAGGGGTGATGATATCGATATCAGACACGGCAGACACATACAGTCGTAATGTTCTTTCAGTATTATATATGCAAATTTCCTTTATTTAGTACTAAGTATATGATAAAAGTCAATAATTGTATAATAAGTCATACAGTAAATTACAATTCTGCAAATAATACAAATTAATTCAAAACTTTCTTGTTCTTTTGTTTATGAATATTAAATTATTATTTTCTTGTTATATTTATTAATATTTAGGATAAATATGTTCCTTTTAGTTATCTGAATCTTTGTTTTTCACTTATTTTTCATTTTATTTTAACAATCTATTCATGAAATTTTCAAATAACAAATTTTAACACAAATATGAATAAAAAATAATACATTATAAAACAATATATTGTTCTTCTTTCGCTTGAACAGTGTACATTTATCCAGCTTAAGATTACTATGCTTACCTTAATAAACATATTTGTTTCTAAATAATTTCCAGAGAGATAATGTGCACAAAGATCATTTAGTTATTATATCACCCATCTTCATTTCTATGGCAAAAACACGGAGGTCAAATATGGTCGATAGCTACATCTTTCCCGAATTTGTATTGCTATTTCTTTTAATTTCAGTAGCTCTAATAGAAATTGTGTTCCATCTTAATAAACAAATATAATTTTTTTCTCCCGAACTATACAATATTTTATTTTAATATTTCTTCAGGAATTATTTCGCTCATAACTACTTTTCTTTTATGAAGATGAATTTGTTGACCTTTTTGTACCCCCCCCCCCCCCCCCCCCCCCGATAATACCTATGTACAAAAAATTAGTATAACAAAACACATTCTGACTTCTTTTTCAATTATATACTATTTTCATTCATTACTGTTCAATCTGGGTTTCAGCCAACTTTCTTCATAAATATACAAAGATCTCTTGTCACAGGAGCATGTGTGTTGTCCAGAACACTGAGTTCTTGTAGACCAACATCGATATAATTATGTCTTAGTAAAGTCTAATAATTTTTCTTTCATTTGATTCATAAATGGAAATAATATGACGACGTTGTCCAATGTAATAAAATGAAAAACAAAAACATACCACACTGTCAGAACAATTTAAAAATCTAGAAAAACAAAAACATACCACACTGTCAGAACAATTTAAAAATCTAGAAAAACAAAAACATACCATACTGTCAGAACAATTTAAAAATCTAGAAAAACAAAAACATACCACACTGTCGGAACAATTTAAAAATCTAGAAAAACAAAAACATACCACACTGTCAGAACAATTCTAAAATCTAGAAAAACAAAAACTACCACATTGTCAGAACAATTATTTCAAAATCTAGAAAAACAAAAACATACCACACTGTCAGAACAAATCTAAAATCTAGAAAAATAAAAAGATACCACACTGTCAGAACAATTCAAAAATCTAGAAAAACAAAAAAATACCACACTGTCAGAACAATTCTAAAATCTAGAAAAACAAAAAGATACTACACTGTCAGAACAATTTCAAAATCTAGAAAAACAAAAAGATACTACACTGTCAGAACAATTTCAAAATCTAGAAAAACAAAAACATACCACACTGTCAGAACAATTCTAAAATCTAGAAAAACAAAAAATACCACACAGTCAGAACAAATTTAAATCTAGAAAAACAAAAACATACCACACTGTCAGATCAATTCTAAAATCTAGAAAAACAAAAACATACCACACTGTCAGAACAATTTCAAAATCAAATCTAGAAAAGCAAAAGCATACCACACTGTCAGAACAATTCTAAAATCTAGAAAAACACAAAGATACTACACTGTCAGAACAATTTCAAAATCTAGAAAAACAAAAACATACCACACTGTCAGAACAATTCTAAAATCTAGAAAAACAAAAAGATACCACACAGTCAGAACAATTCTAAAATATAGAAAAACAAAAACATACCACACTGTCAGAACAATTCTAAAATCTAGAAAAACAAAAAGATACTACACTGTCAGAACAATTTCAAAATCTAGAAAAACAAAAAGATACTACACTGTCAGAACAATTCTAAAATCTAGAAAAACAAAAACATACCACACTGTCAGAACAATTCTAAAATCTAGAAAAACAAAAAGATACCACACTGTCAGAACAATTTCAAAATCTAGAAAAACAAAAACATACCACACTGTCAGAACAAATCTAAAATCTAGAAAAATAAAAAGATACCACACTGTCAGAACAATTCAAAAATCTAGAAAAACAAAAAAATACCACACTGTCAGAACAATTCTAAAATCTAGAAAAACAAAAAGATACTACACTGTCAGAACAATTTCAAAATCTAGAAAAACAAAAAGATACTACACTGTCAGAACAATTCTAAAATCTAGAAAAACAAAAACATACCACACTGTCAGAACAATTCTAAAATCTAGAAAAACAAAAAGATACCACACTGTCAGAACAATTTCAAAATCTAGAAAAACAAAAACATACCACACTGTCAGAACAAATCTAAAATCTAGAAAAATAAAAAGATACCACACTGTCAGAACAATTCAAAAATCTAGAAAAACAAAAAAATACCACACTGTCAGAACAATCCCAAAATCTTGAAAAACAACAACATACCACACTGTCAAAACAATCCCAAAATCTAGAAAAACAAAAACATACCACAGAGTCAGAACAATTCCAAAATCTAGAAAAACAAAAACATACCACACAGTCAGAACAATCCCAAAATCTAGAAAAACAAAAACATACCACACAGTCAGAACAATTCCAAAATCTAGAAAAACAAAAAAGATACCACACAGTCAGAACAACTCTAAAATCTCTAAAAACAAAACCATACCTCACAGTCAGAACAATCCCAAAATCTAGAAGAACAAACAAAATACCACACAGTCAGAACAATCCCAAAATCTAGAAGAACAAAAACATACCACACTGTCAGAACAATCCCAAAATCTAGAAGAACAAAAACATACCACACTGTCAGAACAATTCTAAAATCTAGAAAAACAAAAAGATACTACACTGTCAGAACAATTTCAAAATCTAGAAAAACAAAAAGATACTACACTGTCAGAACAATTCTAAAATCTAGAAAAACAAAAACATACCACACTGTCAGAACAATTCTAAAATCTAGAAAAACAAAAAGATACCACACTGTCAGAACAATTTCAAAATCTAGAAAAACAAAAACATACCACACTGTCAGAACAAATCTAAAATCTAGAAAAATAAAAAGATACCACACTGTCAGAACAATTCAAAAATCTAGAAAAACAAAAAAATACCACACTGTCAGAACAATTCTAAAATCTAGAAAAACAAAAAGATACTACACTGTCAGAACAATTTCAAAATCTAGAAAAACAAAAAGATACTACACTGTCAGAACAATTCTAAAATCTAGAAAAACAAAAACATACCACACTGTCAGAACAATTCTAAAATCTAGAAAAACAAAAAGATACCACACTGTCAGAACAATTTCAAAATCTAGAAAAACAAAAACATACCACACTGTCAGAACAAATCTAAAATCTAGAAAAATAAAAAGATACCACACTGTCAGAACAATTCAAAAATCTAGAAAAACAAAAAAATACCACACTGTCAGAACAATCCCAAAATCTTGAAAAACAACAACATACCACACTGTCAAAACAATCCCAAAATCTAGAAAAACAAAAACATACCACAGAGTCAGAACAATTCCAAAATCTAGAAAAACAAAAACATACCACACAGTCAGAACAATCCCAAAATCTAGAAAAACAAAAACATACCACACAGTCAGAACAATTCCAAAATCTAGAAAAACAAAAAAGATACCACACAGTCAGAACAACTCTAAAATCTCTAAAAACAAAACCATACCTCACAGTCAGAACAATCCCAAAATCTAGAAGAACAAACAAAATACCACACAGTCAGAACAATCCCAAAATCTAGAAGAACAAAAACATACCACACTGTCAGAACAATCCCAAAATCTAGAAGAACAAAAACATACCACACTGTCAGAACAATTTCAAAATCAAATATCAAAATCATAGTAATAGTCAAAATAAATACAACTTACAAACAAATACATAACCACTCACTGTCCTGGTTCGGTACAGACACTTCAATAAAAAGTGGCGAGGTTAAGCTAGTTTTACTTGCCCAAGCCTACCTGTAAAGGTATCTAAACAGGTTAATGATAGGATCTTCTGTTGTAAGTTGAAACATCAGTGATAAGTCTAATGAAAATTGCCTAGATCAATTTAGTGTAAGCTACCGATGGCATAGTTAGAGGGAAATCGAACTAGCATACAACCACAGGCGTGATGAAGACTCCCATTTCTTGTTGTATTGCATATTTATATTGCATAATATTATATTGTTGTACTTTTAGATTGTAAGTGATTGAAATAAATGTATAACTATTATATATCAGTATCTGAAAAAAAAGATTTGACGATTGCTCTGTAAATAAAAGATGCAAAAATAAATATAAATTCACAGCAATCTTTGAATGAATTGCATATTTAACAATTATCGACCAATGTCGTGTATAAAATATGCACGTAATAACGTAGAAATAGAATATTCACATGGCAAATTCACATTTCAAATCCCTCGCTAAAATTGTCAAACCTGAATTCCAAATTGGTATCCAATCAAACATATATATAAAGACCACTCAAAGGAACCTGAAAGTGTTCCCTTTATGAGCAGGATACCTTTATACACAGGTTAAAATTAATTGCACTATTCATTTTTGGGGAAAATGAGGCTGCACTTTATTGACAGTGATTGGCTATATAGAGGTGCTCATTAAGTCAGTTTAGACTATTAGAAAAAATAAACTCCATCCAGGTTTGTAATAACAACGTAGATATCGAATTGTTTTGGTTGTATAACAACTATTGCCAAAATCTCCTTTGTTTCAATGGTATATTTATTGTTCATTATATCATTGAAAGCAAGGGAGATGAGGTTTGGCTTTATGGTTTATGGTGTTTAACGCCACTTTCAATAATATTTCGGTTATATCAGGGCAGTCAGTTTTATTAGTGGAGGAAACCGGAGTAACGAAGAAAACCACCGACCTGTCGCAAGTCACTGACAAACTTTATCACACAATGTTGTATTGTCGGAGTGGGATTCGAACTCACAACCCAAAGGAGATAGGAGAGTAATCGTGTATTTGGTAAACTGGTGTTTAGAATACTCATAATGAAAGTTAGTACAAATCGTCACAACACTTGGAAAAGTTGACTATAAGGCTTGAAGTTCTTTCATAATTATACAGATTGAAATTATCAGGGTTTTCTTTGTTACAAATCTTTCATTAATCAATTTGCATATTCACAATGTTCAGCTTCATCTGCTCTCTCGATAAAAATAAACCAAAACAATAAAAAATCAAAAACAAAAAAACAAATAAATAAACAAACTAACAAAGAAAAATCAAAACAAAAAACAAAACAAAAACAAAAATCGTATATTCATGGCATAACTATTTCACAAATGAAGGAATATTTTGAAGTGCCAGAAGCATCATTTCATGTCCCCCAACCATATCCACTCATTAATAAAAAATCTTGACCATATGAGTTATCAGGTTGAACGTTGGCAAAGTGTGTATTCCATGGCATATATATCATTGCGGTACCATCATCATAGGCCCAGCTCGTCGTACTTCCAACTCTTCGTCCTTGTATGTATGCATATGTAGTTCCAAAGTTATAATTAGCTGTAAAACAAATGTGTAATTGTGAGCTCTACACAACTATTATTATTAGACTGGCATATACTTTGCATAGACTGAGTTTGGGTTGGTTTTGGTTATCGTGTTTAACGCCATTTTCAACAATATTTCAGCTATATCGTGGCGGTCAGTTTTATTGGCGGAGGAAACCGGAGTACTCGGAGAAAAGCACCGACCTGTCGCAATTCACTGACAAACTTTATCACATAATGTTGTATCTAGTACACCTCGTCTGAGCGGGATTCGAACTCACGCTAGTGGTGATAGGCATAGGTAAATCCAACTACCATACGACGATAACGGTAAGTGCATAGACTAATAGTGGTATTTAAATAACTATATGAAAAACTGTTTACTCTTCACAGACATACAGTAAGTAAACATGCCATTTTCGTCTATGTAAGTAAGTACGTGTTTATTAAAGGTCTATGCTATTTCCGTTTTTGGGATAAAAAGTTATTTCTTGAAATAGAACACTAAGACTAAATTATTAAAATTTGAACAAAAAATATCCCCAAGCAAAAATAAATAATGACTATGAAAAATATATTAAGGAATGCTTGAAGCAAAAATCTTTGACTACAACCTTTTTAGATCATATTGAACTGAATTTTCAATCCGACTCGACATAGCAGAACAGCGTTGAGTGTTTATTCCATTATAGCAACAAATTATCAAATTCAATTGATTTTAACATTTTAATTTGTTACATGTTTTACATCTCCTTAACCATCTTCGATTTTAACGAAAACATTTGTCAAGTATACAATGAAGGTCGATGTCATCACAAATGAAAACAGTATGCTAACAAAAAGGAACAATGGATGAACCATTAGAAGAAAAAAGATGAAACAATAAAGGTCGGTCAACACGATCTGAAACAATAAAGGTCGGTCAACACGATCTCTGACCTGTTTAGTATTGCATTAGTGTCCATTACGCATACAATAAATCTATTTGATTGTGTTGTTTTGTAAACAATCAAAGGGTGTCGTAGTGACCGTTATTGTATGATAAATGGAAACGTGATGACCATTATTGTATGATAGTTGGAGTCGTGGTGCCTACCATCGTATGGCAGGTGCAGTCGTGGAGACTACTATCGTATGGTAGGTGGAGTCGTGGTGACTACTATCGTATGGTAGGTGGAGTCGTGGTGACTACTATCGTATGGCAGGTGGAGTCGTGGTGACTACTATCGTATGGTAGGTGGAGTCGTGGTGACTACCATCATATGGTATGTGGAGTCGTGGTGACTACTATCGCATGGTATGTGGAGTCATGGTGACTACCATCGTATGGTATGTGGAGTCGTGGTGACTACTATCGTATGGTAGGTGGAGTCATGGTGACTACTATCGTATGGTATGTGGAGTTGTGGTGACTACTATCGTATGGCAGGTGGAGTCGTGGTGACTACTATCGTATGGCAGGTGGAGTCGTGGTGACTACTATCGTATGGTAGGTGGAGTCATGGTGACTACCATCGTATGGTATGTGGAGTCGTGGTGACTACTATCGTATGGTAGGTGGAGTCATGGTGACTACCATCGTATGGTATGTGGAGTCGTGGTGACTACTATCGTATGGTAGGTGGAGTCGTGGTGACTACCATCGTATGGTATGTGGAGTCGTGGTGACTACTATCGTATGGTATGTGGAGTTGTGGTGACTACTATCGTATGGCAGGTGGAGTCGTGGTGACTACTATCGTATGGTAGGTGGAGTCATGGTGACTACCATCGTATGGTATGTGGAGTCGTGGTGACTACTATCGTATGGTAGGTGGAGTCGTGGTGATTACTATCGTATGGCGGGTGGGGTCGTGGTGACTGCTACCGTATGGTAGGTGGAGTCGTGGTGACTACCATCGTATGGTAGGTTGAGTCGTGGTGACTATTATCGTATGGTAGGTGGAGTCGTATTGACCGCTATCGTATGATAGTAAGAATCGTCATGACCGCTGTGGTTGTAGTTGTGGTGACAGCTATCGTATGGTAGTTGGAGTTGTGGCGACTGCCATCGCATGGTTGTTCGTGTCGTAGTGACTGCTATCGGATGATAGTAGGAGTCATGGTGACCGCTATCGTTTGGTGATTATATTTACAGCTTCCTGTTCAATCAATGCCTATCACAATTTAAGATATGACGAGTTGTACACGATATAATAGTGTGTGATAAAGTTTTAAAGTGTGTTAGTGATGTGATTTTGTATTGCTCAAAGTGGCGTTAAACACTCTTGACCAGGAAAAAAGACAAAATACACCCGTAAAAACTTGATATATATGATGTATGTTAATCATTGTAGTATTTGTGTTTAACAGCCACTACTAAATTGAAATAATCAGAGATAATAACAGGCGAAGATCGAGGTTTTGTCATTAGGGTGAGTGAAATATAGAAGAGCGATCAAAAGAGATCGCTCTGGTCCAAAGCGGGCACATGGTGGATCCCTGGTAGGAGATCCAGAAGAGTTAGGCTTGTGATGGCTCCACAGGTTTGAAGAATTCTGGCCATTTCTGATCAATCAAATGGTGTATAACATTTGATTTGCAAATTTTGGGGGTAGGGGACACAATCATCACGCTTTCTGTAAATCCCAACCTAAATGAACATGTGTTATAAAATAAAAAAAAAACATTTACAGTTTACAAACGCCTCATCCATATGTTGCATTACAACTGTTACTATTAATACATTGTAGTTATTTTTATTACCACAGAAAAGACAAGAGACAGACTAAACATTCAAAATCTTTAATGAAAATTAAAATCATACTGGACTAACAACATGGAGCCCATTAAAACGCAAGATATGTTATCATGCAATCAATGGATTTACTGTACAATAAAGATATATGCAATGTTTTTTTTTGCTTGATTAAAAACAGTCTTCTGGTCCCTGATTGACATAGAGCAAACGGTAAAAAACGGCAACATCTAATGCGCGAACGAGAAAGAAGACACATATACAAAGATTGGAACTACTCTTTTCGATAAAAATTGACAGTGGTTTTGAACTTTTCGCCATTTCAGGATAGCACAATATATTTGTTTTAAGATTAGACCTTTGTTTTGAGATTCCACATTTTGATCTTCAATCATCCGTGAATAAATTTTGGTTGTAGCGATTAATTGGTTTGTTTGTTTCTTTCTTTGTTTGATGGTGTTTTAACGCCACATTCAACAATATTTCAGTTATATCGTGGCGGTCAGTTTTATTGGCGGAGGAAACCTGAGGACCCTGCGAAAACCATCGACCTGTCGCAAGTCACTGACAAACTTTATCAAATAATGTTGTACACCTCGCCCTGATCGAGATTCAAACTAAAAACATCAGTGGTGATAGGCACATATTGCATAGGTAGTTGTAAATTCAACTACCATAGCGATTATTTGGTCTTGAGATTTCAGCCATACAATTGATATATCTCTACCATACATACTTGAGATGTGGTTATACACTGCTTTGTTTTTATCTTCACTGTCAATCTTTATTAAGGTAGTGCCTTCTGCAATACAGCCTGATACAGCCTGTGTGTAGGATCTCTTGTCAGTATGATACTTGAAACAAAGTGAAACATGGGCCTTGTAAACAAATCCTTTATCAGTTGGACAGGTGTCTGTTAGACCTGAAAAAACGTAACAGTGAAGAAAGATCATCAAATGCAAACTGGACCAAACACAAAGACATTTTAATGAGGTTGCTGATGAATCCACATAAGCGTTACAGAGCTTCAGTAGTTTATAGAGCAATCGAAAAAGAAGAAAAACTAGATCTAAGATAAGAGATCGGTCGAGCACAACGCCACAAGTGACTTATCTGCTGATCATGCAGACCACTATGGTCACACCGTAGCCAACAATATAACAGTCCCTGTTAGATTGTCATTAAATCAAGTCCCTGTTGGGAGTTCGTAAATCGAACAATTTCACAGTCAGTCAAACACGATTGCTATTTTGTGGGACAGAGCAGGTGGCGGACAACGAATCCAGCGGCTGCGATATCAACTTCACATGGGAGCTACGAGTCTAGAAACATTTCTTCTGTTGGTTCACTTCATAGTCTGGGTGTTGATATTCACAGCGGTGCAGAAAGTACCTTCCAGTGGACGGATGATATCCCCAGATTTGAAGCAGCAATACACAGATGACTAGCCACAATACAATCTTGTTGCATGTAGTTTCGTCATTACAGATCACTTCTGGATTCTGTACGCTTAACAGAGGCATTGGTGAAAATAATCAGGATGTGGTGATACAATAGGCATTCGGTGATAGTCCAAAAGTAAGTCAAATATCATTTGACACTTTCCGCGTGTTTGACCCCATTACCATCGAAATACAAGGAAAACATGGGGACAACGTAGAATAGGTGTTTTATACCGCGTAAGGAAAGCTCCTTGTCACATTGGAGTTATGGCTCTTATGTTATGTTGTGTGCGCATCCTGTTCGTTAGCAAACTTGCTATTTAGCAACGTGAACTTGAATCGCATGTATCGTTATCATTCAAAATGTGTACGGTTTGGCTGAGTTGTAAAACTGATATAAATCGTTTCGTTAACTATTTTTTCTACAATGTTAATCATATTTGTATGTCTATATTAATGTTGCTAATGGATTGTCCATTCTTGATTAATATCCCTTCAGTTATTTTACCTGACGTTTATTTAGGTCCATATATGCGAAAAATATCATGGAAACCTTTCACGATCCTCGTCTTATTTCGAGATCTCCTTCATAAAATCATAATTCAGGATTGACTTGGGGCAACTTTGCAAAAGCTGACACGTAATTTTTGGAATAGCGTAAGTGTTCAAAGTTGTGTACCGTCCGAAGTCGATATACTTCCCTCGTAGTTATGCAGAGTTGAGATAGCGGAACATAAAGGCGGAGATAATAACGAAATACATTTATCTAATTTAAGGACGTAAAAATAAATATACAAATTATATTAAATATGGAAGATTGTCGAAAAATATTTAACGAAACGATTTATATAAATTTTACAAGCCAATCCAATCGTTACACAAATAATAATCAAATGTGAGACTCAACTTCATGTCACTATGGTATCTCTATGGTCCCAAGAAAAGACCATAAGAGCTGTGGTGACGCAGATGTCATATGTATACATTTACCTTCTGTAGCATAAAGCTATATGGTCATCAAAACAAAGTGGAACGGTAATGCAGATGTACATATGTATACATTTACCTTCTTTAGCACAAAGCTCTATGGTCACCCCCAAAAAAAGATCTACGGTGACGCAGATGTACATATGCATACATTTACCTTTTTTAGCATATAGCTCTATGGTAACCCCCCCCCCCCCCCCCCCCCCCCCCACCAAGAGCTACGGTGACACAGATGTTCATATATATACATGTACCTTCTTTAGCATAATGCTCTATGGTCACCAAAAATTTTGAGCTACGGTGACGCAGATGTTCATGTGCTTGCATTTACCTTCTTTAGCATAAAGCTCTATGATGGCCCCAAAAAAAATAGCTACGGTAACGCAAATGTACATATGTAAACATTTACCTTCTTTAGCAAAAGAAATCCATCCTTGTTGAACAATTACAGCTTTATTAGTATTTAAGCTAGAGTAAAGATGGCACGTGTCTGTATGATCGTGATATGACATATACAAACACTCTTTAATATTATTACAATTTCTGTAGCAATCGATCATATTTGTAGCTATTGTTGTTGACGGTAATATATTGTCCAGTATGACTTGGTTGCGTAATTCTATTCTCTCGCTCACTTTCGTAAACCCGTTCACTGCCGAACAGAAATCAGAAAACAAACACGACAAAACAAGAACTGGTAATGTATACATGCTAATTTTTCGATTCGGTATTACAATGGTCAGCCAAAGAAGAGTATATGTTCGGAATAAAACCTTATCCCAATAGAGGAAAGTAAGATAATACTAATAGTACTGACTCTTGTGTTCTCGTTTTATCTCGTGATATAATGTGTTGTTTCAGTATAAATATACCATCTATTTTTCAGATTGTACAAATGGATGATTTAACTATATACAATGGAGCAATTAAGAATCAAATCATATTCATAATAAATACTCATTAATAATACAAATATATATAAATCTAACATTTACATATTTTACTGAAATAACAATGCTTTCTATATTTGCTTTAATAATGTGTCAACACAATTATATGTACAAATATATGACAGTTATCACAGAAAACACAAAAGGTGCATTAAATTAGATGCATACGTCTTTACTTTATATAAAAATGGAGTCTCAAATAAAAAAAAAAATGAAAAACAAAAAATTACCACACGTCGTTCCCATCATCCAATAGAACAATCGTAGAAAGAGGCAAATTCCATACCTCTAACACACAAATATATGACCGCTTAATTTACTGGTACTTCAATTAAAAGTGGCGGGGTTAAGCTAGTTTTATGTATCTATTTGATACCCTGTTGTTTTGGGTTTCTATTTTTAATTAACTTCAAACTTTACATTGGGACAGACTCAGTAAATTACATCTATACCACGTGTAGTAGATAAATCAACACAATATGACCATCGTCATCGGAGAGAGAGAGAGAGAGAGAGAGAGAGAGGGTTAGGTGTTTATCCCCACTTTCAACAATATTTCAGTTATATCGTGGCGGTCAGTTTTATTGGTGGAGGAAACGGGAGTACTCGGAGAAAACCACCGATCTGCCGCAAGTCCCTGACAAAATTTATCACAAAATAACAGTCCACTTGGGCATATTATCCTGATTCCGGCCAAACCAGTCTCTTCCTTGTTAATGTTGAGTGCTTATAGGAGAAGACAAAAATTACAACTTTGATAGCCTTTGGTTTAATCCGACCGCGGGGCTCGAACACACGAGCTACCGGACTCCCTTCACGCTAATCATTACACCACCGATGAAGTCAAAATTATATTTTTTTAACAAAACATTTAAAATGCAGATCTACTTGATCTACATAAATCTGTATAACTTCTCTGTTGGTATGATGAACTAAAGTCATATGCTGGAGTTCCTCATCGATAACATATTTGTCTCCTTTTGAGGGACACTGTTTCAGCAGGTCGTCGGAATACCAATGGGTACGAATTGTGCTCCTCTTCTAGCCGATTTATTTTTATACTCATATGAGTCGGAGTTTCTTCAAAAGCTTGTAAAAGATAAGAAGATTCATGAGGCTAGAGCCTTTAATTTCACATACAGGTATATTGATGACGTTTTATCTATGAATAATTCTAGATTTGCAGAATTTCTTCCATTGATATATCCTCCAGAGCTGGAAGTTAAAGAGACCACCGATACAACTTCGTCCGCATCATTTTTGGACTTGTACCTCGAATTTGACGACAGTGGTCAACTCAGTACTAAAATTTATTATAAACGGGACGATTTCAATTTTAAAATCATAAATTTTCCAAACATGTGCAGCAATATACCAGCTTCTCCTGCATATGGTGTTTACATCTCGCAATTGATTCGCTATGCAAGGGCCAGTAGCAATTATTCTGATTTCCTGAAACATCATCTTCATCTGAGAAACAGGCTACTGGACCAGGGCTATGAAAAGATTCGCCTTATTCGATCTCTTAAAAAGTTTATATTCCGATACCAAGATCTTGTCGAAATATATTTCGTCTCTGCAGAAACGATTATAAGCGATGCCTTTTCATATAGTGAAAATGTATAAAGATAAAGAAGTCAAGACAAATGTCAAGGATATTTTTTTATCAATGTGTGACGTAAAAATATTTTTGACATTTACGTCACCGAATATGGTACTGCTTTGACAACTATTTTACCTATTTTGTTCCTGTATTTAAATACTGTTATAGTGACAGCCGGAACCTTTGAACCGTAATGAGAGCGGGAGGTTTGGCGCCTTATAATCTGATTCAACCCACCATTTCTTTAGAAATGCCTGTACCAAGTCAGGGTCATTACGGTTTTCACAGTTTTCCGGTTGTTGACTGATTTTGTCTGTTTATATAATTATGAGTTTTGACTTTCCCTTTGTAAGATTGTTCGGAGTTCGGTAATATTGTTATTACCCTTATTTGTTGTAATTCTGGTATATCCATGTACCATGGTGCCTATTTTCGTCCTTTCGATTTTTTTTTTATTATTTGCGTTTTATCGATTTTCAACCAATTATAATGTAATATGCATTTTAAAATCGAAATTCAATCATATCTTTAAGTCTGTTTTGTCTTTGAATGAAATCTCAAGCCATAATCAGTATTAATTCAGAAACCTGGTATTTCGTATTTTTGTGACTATGTTGTCATTTCGCATATTCAGAACGAAAATAACTTTTTCCATACGAAAGACGGGATTTTCCGATCGGCAACCACAGTTTTGGCACGAACTACCATTTCACATGAACATCCAAGTTTCCGTGCAAAGACCTGGTTTTTCGATTAGTGCGATTATCGTTTGAAGCGCAGCATATTTTGATTTTGACGATCCAGTTTAGATTCTTTGGTTGTATTGCTCCCAAAGATTTGTAAATTATTTGACTTTCCAATCTTTCGATTTTTAGGGTACCTGGGTGGGGTTCTTAGTGGGGTTCGTGTTGCTCTGTCGTGTAGTGCTTTTTTATTATGGTTTCTGATTTCCCCCCTTTTCTTTTGGACATTGTATTGTCTGTCCTTCCTCGATTTATGGCTTCTGATTGCACCTCTGGTATCTTCAAACTTTTCTGATTTATCAATGGTACCATTACGCAGTAACAAGAAACATGACAAAATATTCAAAAACAAGGAAAACGTTTTCATGATAATATTTTTTCACAAATGTACGATACTAAGTGATACGTTGCAGCATCATGCCACAATCCAGATTCCGGTCCGCCCATAACAAGATGATCCTGATCCACATCATTATCAGGCTGGCTAATGGCCCATGGTAAATAGTTCATGTCTGTCCCGTCATCAAACACCCACTTGAATGACGTAATTCCTTGTCTTTTTCCTTGTATGTACGCATATTCAGAGGCAAAGTTGTGTTCTGTAAAATACCGGTACAAATTACTTTGATATATTCTTAGCAAAAATATTCATATGTTCTTGTACATGTCTTAGGTTATACGAATGGTTCTTTACCTTATTTGTATTTGTTGGTCTTGACAAACCACATCTGTGGTGTAATGGTTAGCGTGCTCGCCTCGTGCATGTTTTATCGTGATTTCGATCCACGGTAGGGTCTAACCAAACATTTAAAGTTAAATTACGATCTTTCCTCGTTCATGGCTTATCATCAAATATAATTTCGCAGTGGATTTTTAGCACGAGTAACACGAAGGGGTCCAACTAACGTGGCAGGAACTGCTTACCCCTTAAAGGCTTTATAGTGGGGTCCAACTAGTATGGCAGGAACTGCTTACCCCTTAAAGGCCTTATAGTGGGGTCCAACTAGTATGGCAGGAACTGCTTACCCCTTAAAGGCCTTATAGTGGGGTGCATGCTGCTTAATAGTTAACTGTCTGTGTAGTGTTTTACACATTACTTGTCTTTTCATCTTTTTTCATTTGCTCGATTTACAGCTTCTTATTATCCCTTTGGTTTCCTCAGATGTTTTTAACATTAATTATTGAACTTTTTTGTCAAATGTTGTCATACGAAATGTAGCACAATAATACTGTTACTTCGTTAGCTTTCGATTGCAAAGAACTGATTACATTAATAAAACAAAACTCACCTATCAGATGATAATATACTTCATTTAGCTTCTCTACACTGTCAATTCTGATCAAGGTAGATCCCTCAGATGTACACAATGATTCAGCCTGTGTGTAGTTTGCATAGGCCTTGTTAAACTTGAAGCAGATCGATGTACTGGGTTTGTAAGTATAGCCTGTTGACTCTGGGCAGTATTCTACAACAAAATAATTTAAAAAAAAAGTTAAATTAAGCATTTCACATGTACATTTATTTTAGTATGTAGATGGTACAATATCACATAGGGTTTCCTTTTATTTGTGGTGTTTAACGCCACTTTCAACAAAATTTCAGTTATATCCTGCCGGTCAGTTTTATTGGTGGGGCAATGCGGAGTACCCGGAGAAAACCACCGATCTGTCGCAAGTCACTGACAAACTTGATCACATACTGTTGTATCGAATACACCTCGCCTGAGCGGGGTTCGAACTCGCAACATTACTGGTGATAGGCACTGATTGCACATATAGGTAGTTGGACATTCAACAACCATACGATCACGACCACGACGGCACCTATCACACAAGGAATTGCTAATAAATGAGCTTTATAAGAAACCAATCAAATTAAAATAATATATCTGTTGGTATGTTTTCTTGTTTTTATTTTTGTTGTTGTTTGTGTCTCGCCCTTTTCTACAATACACACATATCTAAGAACATCCCGTATTGGGATCATGTAAGAAGAGTTTGAAGATACCAAAGGGGTAATCAGAATTCGTATATCGAAGGACAGATAACACAATGGCCAAAAGAAAAAGTACAAAAGGACAAACAACGATCTACAAAACATACACATAAAACTAAAGGTTTAGTAACCCCCCTTTCGTCACCATATTCTGAGTATGATTTATAAAGATTCGTCTCATTTTATCTTTCAAAGAGTTTTTAGGAAGCTATAAACACATTGTTGAAAAGTATTTTTTATTCCGTTCAAATGAGGAAAGCTGGTATAATAAGATTTTGGTTCATAATTGACTATTGTTTCACTGTTATGACTTATGAGGGTCTTGTATACTATCTAATATTCTAATGAAGGTTGAAGCCACTGGCGTTCTTTAATAGAATTATTATTATACATATGCGCACTTCTGTACCACGAAGAATAAATATAAATGTAATGTTCAAGAATATAGCGTTCTTTATGATAACTCTGTTCGTCCGGGTTATACGTGAAGATTGTCATTTTACACACGTGTAAGACAAATGCGTGACCGCATCATTTCACTAAGAGGGGAGGTCTCAGCCTATAAAACTAAAATAACCATCGCCACTTTTTATTGAAGTGTCTGTTGTAAGCCAGGAAAGTGAACAATCATGTATTTCTGTGTTAGGTTAGGGGGTGACAATTGTTTTGTATTGGATATTGGAACGGCTCTGGCGTGTGGTATTTTTTTTTATTTCATTTTATTCGTTCATCCATGACGGTTTAATAATATGCAAGACAGTCAAATTTATTGATCCATTGATTAACAGCTCTCAGTATATGCTCTGTATTTTATAATTCAATATTCGGTAGGCTTGTCGCCGATGGGTAGGATGAAAAATATTATGATCCCTCAAATGAGATAATGCAGGATATCACTAAATATTAGATTATAGCTAACAAAGAAATCCACCAAACTACTAACTTTGAATCTAACATGACGTCCTTCTTTCGCTTTGTAGACAAACGAGCGATTTATCGATGGTATAATCTCATTCGCACATGCGCCGGTGAATGTGACTGACTTTACCATTGGCAGCATAAATTGTGTTCGACATTTTCCGCAAACGTAAATATAAATTACCGTCTTCCAATCAAAGTATACTGCCGTATTTGTACTCTTAGACATATTAGAATCGAAATAAATCATGGAAGCCAGAATGTGTTTTGAGTTCTAACATGGGTTGGCGGATATTAGTAAATTCTATCCATCTCCTCTGGCTCGGGATAAAATACTAATGTCGGCCATTCCATGGTAAAACTCCCAACACATTCTGGCTTCCATGATTTATTTCTTAATTAGAATGACTCAAATACAAAGCTTTCTATTTAAACATGAAAAATATTGGAAAATGTATATATTATATGGAAATAGTGAGTGAGTTGTTGTTGATTGATAATTTGATTTGATTTGATTTTTGGTGTTTTAACGCCACTTTCAACAATATTTCAGCTATATCATGGCGACCAGTTTTAGTGGTGGAGGAAGCCGGAGTACTCGAAGAGAACTACCAACCATGGGCAAGCAACTGGTAAACTTTATCACTTGCGGCTGCGGGTCGAGTGCACCCTTTTTGTAATTTACAAAGCCGGGCACGAACCCACGCCGTATTGCTGATAGGCTTGTATGAGTTGTTAGATCCAACGAAATAACTCATTGAGCCACCTATTGTTGATTAAAGCTGACTGCTTAGCGTAGAAGCAACAACTACCAATTTCGTAGTCTTTCGCTTGATCCGATAGGGGGTCGAACCCATGATCTGCTGCATCCGAGTCGAGTACGCAAAACATTACAGCACCGCTGCAGTTTATATGGAAATAACTGTTCTACTGATATTAATTGGTTTTTTTTAATGTTTGTATAAACTTATCTGATTATATGTCACTCTAACATGACGTCCTTCTTTCGCTTTGTAGACAAACGAGCGATTTATCGATGGTATAATCTCATTCGCACATGCGCTGGTGAATGTGACTGACTTTTCTATTGGCAGCATACATTGTGTGCGACATTTTCCGCAAACGTAAATATAAATTACCGTTTTCCAATCAAAGTATACTACCATATGTGTACTCTTAGACATATCAGAATCGAAATAAATCATGAAAGCCAGAATGTGTTTTGAGTTTTAACATGGGTTGGCGGATATAAGTAAATTTTATCCCTCGCCTCTGTCTCGGGATAAAATACTAATAACCGCCAATCCATGTTAAAACTCAAAACACATTCTGGCTTCCATGATTTATTTCTTAATATATATCATACCCATTGACCCTCGTGATAGGTGTGCATATGTCCATCACTTTATCGCAATTTTGCAAGACAATGATAATGGTAGGTCTCCACATTACATGTATATGGGTTACTTTAATTTCAGAGGGTTCGTCGTGGGCATGATAAAATCGTAGATTTTCAACTACCTATGCAATCAGTGCCTATCACTACTATAGTTGTGAGTTCGATGCAACATTATGTGGTAACGTTTATTAGTGCCCTGCGCCAGGTCAGTGGTTTTCTACGGGAATTCAGGTTTCCTCTACCAATAAAACTTACCGCCTTGGTATAGCTGAAATATTGCTGAAAGTGGCGTTTACACCATAAGCCATAACCCTTAATTTTCGATATCCAAATATTTGTTCCAACTCATATACAGGCGTGATCCTTTCACATTTATATATCTTTGCAAGATGTATTCTTCTTAAGACCGACATATTTAACTCTTCAACCTCGTGGGTAGATGTGATCCTCTTTTCAGTATTATATATCACTCCTCCAAAACCGTCCAGGACGGGAGGTAAATGACTACATTGTCGTTGGAAATCTTACATCAACTCGTTACCGGAAATAGTACATTGCAAGGCAAAATTTAACTATCTTATCCAAAATATCTCCTTTTACGTTAATTTTGTAAATTAACACATCCCTCATAGACACATCCTATTGGCATTACTGTAATACAACCGTAGATATCAAATTTAGTGCGCACGACGCGTTTCTGTAATAACCTTCATCAGGTACGCTCAAATCGAAAGATTGGAAAACCAAATAATTTAAAGTGTTGGGAGCAATAAAACCGAAGTGCCTAAACAGGATAGCCAAAATCGTCTACGGTCACCTATGCCTGTGTGAGGAAACCCTTAGCTTTATTAATAATTACATCATTCAAGAACTGTGAATTTCAGGAATAAACATATCTAATAAACCATGTGAGTGCAGAAACACTGACTACTGGGCGGATGCTACCCTCGGGGACTAATAGTCCACCAGCAGAGGTATCGACCCAGTGATAGTAACACTGACTACTGGGCGGATGATACCCTCGGGGACTAATAGTCCACCAGCAGAGTATCGACTCAGTGATAGAAACACTGACTACTGGACGGATGATACCCTCGGGGACTAATAGTCCACCGTAGAGTATCGACTCAGTGATAGAAACACTGACTACTGGACGGATGATACCCTCGGGGACTAATAGTCCACCAGCAGAGTATCGACTCAGTGATAGAAACACTGACTACTGGACGGATGATACCCTCAGGGACTAATAGTCCACCAGCAGAGGCATCGACTCAGTGATTGTAATAAAACCGTAGATATCAAATTTAATGCGCACGACGTAACTACATGCTTTGTTTGAAAAAAACGTTAGAGACTACCTAAGGGGTAATCAAAAAAGGACAATCCAGAGAAACTGGCAATATAGGGAACACAAGATAAAATAATTACATTACTTCCGTTTTTCATTGAAACGTTACAATATGATTGGTTATGAAGTGGTCACATGATTATAAAAGAGATGTTCAACTTCCCAATAAAACTCAAACCCGAACTTGCACGTGCCTCCATGATGACGACGTCAGATGTAAACAATCAATGGCGTAGTAATTTCCAACAGCAAATAATCTAACTCAAATAAAATTCACAACGAAAAATTCAGCTATATTAAATTTTGGTGTGATTTAAATGTAATTATACGAATTGAGTGCATTTTTTGTAGTTTTATAGGCGTGTAAATGCGTGGACCGAGGCACATTTTTTGTAGGAAGTGCTTCGGTCCACGCTTTTACATGCCAATAAAACTGCAAAAAATGCATTCAAATCTTAAGAAAAACAAGTAAACCGGTAAAGACGAACCGAACATCGTTGTACATGAAATCAAAGTTTTGATATTTAGCCCAATAATTCCCATCTTAATTGTGTACTTCGATCGTGGTGGACATACTATCGTGGTTTTGTGATAATGTCGAAAACCACGAAAATATATACCCAATAAATAAATTAATTAATGCATTTTGTTATAATATCAAATGTATATTTTTATCGTTATCTTTGGAAATTAATACATATATATTACCAAGGCCGTCATGGCCGTGATCGTATGGTAATTGGATTTACAACTACATATGTAATCAGTGCCTATCACCATTGATGTTGTGAGTTCGAATCTCGATCAGGGCGAGGTACACAATATTATGTAATAAAGTTTGTAAGTAAATTGCGACAGGTCGGGGGTTTTCTCCTGGTCCTTCGGTTTCCTTCACCAATAAAACTGATCGCCAGGATACAACTGAAATATTGTTGAAATTGGAGCTTAACACCATAACCCTAATCCTAATCCCCATAAGTAAGGTAACATCAATGACATGGTGTATCGCGTTAAACATAATCAAGCAAACATATATATTACCTCTAGAATAAGAACACCAGCCTTCCTCAGATTTTCCGGTCTTATTTAAATTAAAGCTGGAATACAGAAAACAAGTGTGTGTACCTGCGTGATATGAAATAGAAAGACATGATTTATTATCATTACATTGTCTGAAACAATCCAACACACTCATACTTTCTGTTTTATGAAATATATTGTCCGATATTAGTATGTTCGTAATTCGTTCTCTCGTCAACCATCGTATATCGGTTTGCTGCAAAACATAAACCACAAGAACAAGATAAAACAAGGAATAATGATCCGTGCATGATCTTGTTCATTTGACCAAGATGTGGTTAACAAAAAACGTTCTCATGAATAAGACTATCCCTGCAGGAAATCAGCATCTTAATCGCGTTTTATTAATTGATGTGGTTATTATTGACAAATCTTCGTTATTTAAATGCTTATATAATATTCTCTTATTCATTTTCATTAGCAAATATTTAAAATCAGTTTGCACTTAACACTTGTTACAACATGAACACGACTTACTAACTATAATTGACTATAATTGACAGTTGTATCTAAATGCAATTAAACTTTAGTTTACTAAAAGTTTTATAAGTGCTTTCAATAGAAATGAAAGGGATGAAGATATAAGTTAATTGTTGTATAAACACAATCTACTGTTTGTACTGAGTATATTGTTAATAATGCCTTACAATTTTTGTTAAACATATTGATGAATAATACAGCAGTGATTTCCGATATTAAGTTATAATTGGACATTACTCCATGCAAAGCACATCCCAGTAGAAACACAGTGACATTTCAAAGTTGACACACCATACAACCTTTTCATCAGCATCGTTGCAACGTTAAAACAGCATACAAGGTTTTTATAGCGTCATATTAACGTTGAAACACCATACAATGTGTTTTCAACGTCATTTCAACGTTGAAACAACACACAAACTTCTTAAGCGTTATTTCAACGTTGAGACAACACACAACCTTCTTAAGCGTCATTTCAACGTTGAAACAACATACAACCTTTTAAGCATCATTTCAACGTTGAAACAACATACAATCTTTTTAAGCATCATTTCAATGTTGAAACAACATACAACATTTATAAGCGTCATTTCAACGTTGAGGCAAAAACAACCTTCTGTTGAAACAACATACAACATTTTAAGTGTCATTTCAACGTTGAAGCAAAGACAACCTTTCAAGCATCATTTCAACGTTGGAACAACATACAATCTTTTTAAGCGTCATTTCAACGTTGAAACAGCACACAACCTTCTTAAGCGTCATTTCAACGTTGATACAACACACAACCTTTAAAGCATCATTTCAACGTTGAAGCAACATACAACCTTCTTAAGTGTCATTTCAACATTGAAACAACATACAATCTTTTAAAGCGTCATTTCAACGTTGAAGCAACACACAACCTTTTAATCATCATTTCAACGTTGAAACAACATACGACCTTCTTAAGTGTCATTTGAACGTTGAAACAACATACAATCATTTTATGCGTCATTTCAACGTTGAAACAACATACAATCTGTGAAGCATCATTTCAACGTTGAAACAGCATACAATCATTTTAAGCGTCATTTCAACGTTAAAACAACATACAATCTTTTTAAGCGTCATTTCAACGTTGAAACAACACACAACTTTTTAAGCATCAATTCAACGTTGAAACAACATACAATTTTTTTATGCGTCATTTCAACGTTGAAATAACATACAACTTTTTAATCATCATTTCAACGTTGAAACAACATACAACCTTCTTAAGTGTAATTTCAACGTTGAAACAACATACAATCTTTTAAGCATCATTTCAACGTTAAAACAACATACAATCAGTTTAAGCGTCATTTCAACGTTGAAACAACATACAATCTTTTAAGCATCATTTCAACGTTGAAACAACATGCAATCATTTTAAGCGTCATTTCAACGTTAAAACAACATACAATCTTTTTAAGCGTCATTTCAACATTGAAACAGCACACAACCTTCTTAAGCGTCATTTCAACGTTGATACAACACACAACCTTTAAAGCATCATTTCAACGTTGAAGCAACATACAACCTTCTTAAGTGTCATTTCAACATTGAAACAACATACAATCTTTTAAAGCGTCATTTCAACGTTGAAGCAACACACAACCTTTTTATCATCATTTCAACGTTGAAACAACATACGACCTTCTTAAGTGTCATTTGAACGTTGAAACAACATACAATCATTTTATGCGTCATTTCAACGTTGAAACAACATACAATCTGTGAAGCATCATTTCAACGTTGAAACAGCATACAATCATTTTAAGCGTCATTTCAACGTTAAAACAACATACAATCTTTTTAAGCGTCATTTCAACGTTGAAACAACACACAACTTTTTAAGCATCAATTCAACGTTGAAACAACATACAATTTTTTTATGCGTCATTTCAACGTTGAAATAACATACAACTTTTTAATCATCATTTCAACGTTGAAACAACATACAACCTTCTTAAGTGTAATTTCAACGTTGAAACAACATACAATCTTTTAAGCATCATTTCAACGTTAAAACAACATACAATCAGTTTAAGCGTCATTTCAACGTTGAAACAACATACAATCTTTTAAGCATCATTTCAACGTTGAAACAACATGCAATCATTTTAAGCGTCATTTCAACGTTAAAACAACATACAATCTTTTTAAGCGTCATTTCAACATTGAAACAGCACACAACCTTCTTAAGCGTCATTTCAACGTTGATACAACACACAACCTTTAAAGCATCATTTCAACGTTGAAGCAACATACAACCTTCTTAAGTGTCATTTCAACATTGAAACAACATACAATCTTTTAAAGCGTCATTTCAACGTTGAAGCAACACACAACCTTTTAATCATCATTTCAACGTTGAAACAACATACGACCTTCTTAAGTGTCATTTGAACGTTGAAACAACATACAATCATTTTATGCGTCATTTCAACGTTGAAACAACATACAATCTGTGAAGCATCATTTCAACGTTGAAACAGCATACAATCATTTTAAGCGTCATTTCAACGTTAAAACAACATACAATCTTTTTAAGCGTCATTTCAACGTTGAAACAACACACAACTTTTTAAGCATCAATTCAACGTTGAAACAACATACAATTTTTTTATGCGTCATTTCAACGTTGAAATAACATACAACTTTTTAATCATCATTTCAACGTTGAAACAACATACAACCTTCTTAAGTGTAATTTCAACGTTGAAACAACATACAATCTTTTAAGCATCATTTCAACGTTAAAACAACATACAATCAGTTTAAGCGTCATTTCAACGTTGAAACAACATACAATCTTTTAAGCATCATTTCAACGTTGAAACAACATGCAATCATTTTAAGCGTCATTTCAACGTTAAAACAACATACAATCTTTTTAAGCGTCATTTCAACATTGAAACAGCACACAACCTTCTTAAGCGTCATTTCAACGTTGATACAACACACAACCTTTAAAGCATCATTTCAACGTTGAAGCAACATACAACCTTCTTAAGTGTCATTTCAACATTGAAACAACATACAATCTTTTAAAGCGTCATTTCAACGTTGAAGCAACACACAACCTTTTAATCATCATTTCAACGTTGAAACAACATACGACCTTCTTAAGTGTCATTTGAACGTTGAAACAACATACAATCATTTTATGCGTCATTTCAACGTTGAAACAACATACAATCTGTGAAGCATCATTTCAACGTTGAAACAGCATACAATCATTTTAAGCGTCATTTCAACGTTAAAACAACATACAATCTTTTTAAGCGTCATTTCAACGTTGAAACAACACACAACTTTTTAAGCATCAATTCAACGTTGAAACAACATACAATTTTTTTATGCGTCATTTCAACGTTGAAATAACATACAACTTTTTAATCATCATTTCAACGTTGAAACAACATACAACCTTCTTAAGTGTAATTTCAACGTTGAAACAACATACAATCTTTTAAGCATCATTTCAACGTTAAAACAACATACAATCAGTTTAAGCGTCATTTCAACGTTGAAACAACATACAATCTTTTAAGCATCATTTCAACGTTGAAACAACATGCAATCATTTTAAGCGTCATTTCAACGTTAAAACAACATACAATCTTTTTAAGCGTCATTTCAACATTGAAACAGCACACAACCTTCTTAAGCGTCATTTCAACGTTGATACAACACACAACCTTTAAAGCATCATTTCAACGTTGAAGCAACATACAACCTTCTTAAGTGTCATTTCAACATTGAAACAACATACAATCTTTTAAAGCGTCATTTCAACGTTGAAGCAACACACAACCTTTTAATCATCATTTCAACGTTGAAACAACATACGACCTTCTTAAGTGTCATTTGAACGTTGAAACAACATACAATCATTTTATGCGTCATTTCAACGTTGAAACAACATACAATCTGTGAAGCATCATTTCAACGTTGAAACAGCATACAATCATTTTAAGCGTCATTTCAACGTTAAAACAACATACAATCTTTTTAAGCGTCATTTCAACGTTGAAACAACACACAACTTTTTAAGCATCAATTCAACGTTGAAACAACATACAATTTTTTTATGCGTCATTTCAACGTTGAAATAACATACAACTTTTTAATCATCATTTCAACGTTGAAACAACATACAACCTTCTTAAGTGTAATTTCAACGTTGAAACAACATACAATCTTTTAAGCATCATTTCAACGTTAAAACAACATACAATCAGTTTAAGCGTCATTTCAACGTTGAAACAACATACAATCTTTTAAGCATCATTTCAACGTTGAAACAACATGCAATCATTTTAAGCGTCATTTCAACGTTAAAACAACATACAATCTTTTTAAGCGTCATTTCAACGTTGAAGCAACACACAACATTTTAATCATCATTTCAACGTTGAAACTACATACAACCTTCTAAAGCGTCATTTCACTGTTGAAACAACATACATATGTCAGCGCCATTACAACATTGAAGCAACTTACAATGTGTTTTCAACGTCATTTCAACATTAACACAACATCAAAGTTTTTTTCAGCGTCATGTAAAAGTTGAAACAACATTCTTTTTGTCAGCGTCATTTCAAAACTAAAACAGCATACTTTTTTGTAGCGTCATTTGAAGTTTGAAACAACATATTATATATTTTCAGGGTGATTTCAACGTATGGAGACGTGTCGGAGAAGGACATGTACATTGGCAATAACGTTGATCAAGGATTCAAGCAACAGTAATCGTCAGAAATATAAGTCTAAACTCCACTTTTGTGAAAGGTGTTTAAATGTATACTTTTTGGATGAAATCTTGTTTGTTCATCTAATTCCCATGTTTTGGAACCACTACGGTTTACAAATGATGACCTCAGCACATACTTCCTGAGTGTTTAAAATATTGCTTGTTTGCAGTTGTCATTGCTTTCTCTCGATAAGGGACAAGTTAAACATGTTTTCGGAAGGAGAGTTTCCAAAAGGTGCTAGATCAACCACTGTAAATGAATTGTTCCTGACATTGACGGAGCAGTGGACTCACATGGTATATGTCTGCTTAGGGCCGATTCCAACATTATTTCTTATATCGCGTCGATCAGTTTTTAATGGTACAGTTTTCTAAACGGAATATCCAGTGAAAATCACCGACCTGCCACTAATCACTGACAAACTAAGATAGTATAATGAGAGAGAACCCAACTCACAGTTTTAGTTTGGTTAGGCACTGACTGCATGGATAGATGTAAATCCAACTATTGCACAATTATGGACATGATTGACCCTGAAATGACATGTCACATGTCGAAATAGTGTTGTCGTTGAGTAGATTGCATCCAGCTAAGAACGGAATATTCGAGATACTGATTTTCCATTTTCTGATTTCTGTTCGTTCAGGTGCGCTATGACGTTAAACAACTATGTGAATTGGGTTTTTTCTGCAGTTTTGCAAGTTTTTCTTTCAGTATTCCATGTGTCTGTAGTTTTCGATGTTGTGTTTTGTAGTTAATTGTTTGTCCTATTGTCTTTTTTCTTTTGACCATTGTTTTATCTGTTCTTCGATGTACGGGTTCTGATTACCACTTTGATATGTTCAAGTTTTTCAGAACGAGTTTATGTTCAATGTTCATAGTATGATTTGACAATGTGCTATGCATAGAATATTTTCTTTATGTTGTGCATTTTTAAAATGTCTCAGTATATTATGTAAAAAGAAAAACGATTGAATATGAATTTGGGTAAATTATAGCGAAACTCTTTCAACGAACTCCAGATGAATGTTATTCCAGAAACCCACCGTGTGCCCTGAATTAAATATCTATTATTTTTTAATACAAGTAGACAGAAAAATAAAGAAATTAAACCCGTTGTAGGGGGTTCATATTTTATCTATGTTATTTGTAATATTTAGGTATACTGGTGTCCGCCACGATTTCAATATAGCATGATTGTAACAAACTTCATTATTAGTTTGATTTATCTCCCTTAGGCCATATAGATATAGTGGTTCAGGTAAATTACAGGTGTTATTTTTAGGTAGTATTTTTAGAGTTGTTTGGCGGGTTTAAATAGTGGTTGGACAAGTCAGGCACACCTTGAGTCTGTGCAGATTTAAGTTTTGAGCTGGAAAAGTGTGGTTGAGAACCTTCAGTTGTGAAATGGCATATGATATTGTACATGGAGATGGCCAAGCATAGAAATGTCAGAACAGGACATTTAGGTCATATTTCTGTACAGAGCAATTCATGTTTCACACCCAGGTAAGAGGTTTTCCATGTCCCTTTTTTTCGGTTGTCGTTTTGTCAATTTTATATAATGGCGTGTCGTGAACCCGAATTTGTATTGTATCTTGGTTATTTTGAAATAAAGGTTTTATTGTATTCTCAAAATGGGTTATTCCTTTCACAGGGGATTGGTTTATGGTGAGTTTATGGATGTGTTTGGAGTCACATGATTGTTGGTGATGTTATGAGCCACGCCTTACATGATATTGAGATTGGAAATAGTTGAGTTTTCCCTTAGAAGTTGTTTATTTGGGAAGTGGAACACATATAAAGTCAGTGTTATACAAATAGCTAAAATTCAGTTTTGAGGACTTCCTTGGAGGTGGCCATTGTCACGGATTCGCACATAGGTATTTGTAAACTACAAATACTATTATAAAGTCATAGAGGAAATGACTTATAGATTTTTAACATATTAGATATAAAGAGTACTGAAAAGAGGTGTATTATACCTTTATTGAATATTAAGAATATTTCAATGTTGTTGAAGTAGATAAAACTTTATAAAAGGAAATTACTAACTGCTTTTGCATATTGAAACCGTTTCGAACATTATATTAGAAAAGGGAACTAACTTTACTGTGAACATTTGGAAGGGGAGATAACTGTGAAAACGAATGTGATATCTAGAAGAACATTTATATATTTATCTAGAGACAGAGAAACTATATTCATATTTGAAATGTTTACTATTTAATTGGTATGGATTTTTTTTATGTATTTGTCCTAAATTTTGTTTATTTTGTTATTATAATTTTGGTTGATTCATTGATTTGGTAGAGCTAGAGTGAGTTAGAGAGACAATATCTATATTTATGATCATTTGTTGTTTTCTTTATTTTACATGTGTATTTTCAGTTCTATTTTCTTTTTTGTTTGTTTAGTTTACTTTGTTTATTTGGTGTGGATGTTAATAAAACATTATAATTTTTACACCATTCTCAACCTCATTGGCAAATCCAGCAAACATTTGTGTAAGAACCCAGAAGTGATGTATCACTCCATTACAATGATGTTTGTGTCGTTTAGAAGTAGCACGATGGGTGCCACCAGTAGAGGAGGAACTGGAGCATCTACGTTCACCTTCGTTTTTCTTCTTCTTCTTTTTCCCCTTTTGGGGAGGGGGTGTCATGTTGCTCAACCTTTACTGTTACGTACTACTTTGTATTAATAAAGAAATTAAAACAGTTGTACGGGGTTCATGTTTTAGCAATGTTATTTGTATTAATTACGTATACTGGTGTCCAACACGATTTCAATATCACATGAAAGCGGGAGGTTTGGCTCTTTAAAATCTGATTCAACCCACCATTTCTTTAGAAATGCCTGTACCAAGTCAGGGTCATTACGGTTTTCCGGTTGTTGACTGATTTTGTCTGTTTATATACCCATGAGTTTTGACTTTCCCTTTGTAAGATTGTTCGGAGTTCGGTAATTTTGTTATTACCTTTATTTAGAAGTAACACTACGGGTGTCACCAGTGGAGCAGAAACTGTTTACCGGTCTGGAGCATCCGCGTTCACCTACGTATTTTTACTTTTTTGGAGAGGGTGGGCGGTTCATGTTGCTCAATCTTTACTGGTCCTTAGTATTTTGTAGATCATGATTGTTCTTTTGTTTTTCTTTTGGTCATTGTATTGTCTGTCCTTCTGCAATTAGCAGCTTTTAATTATCCCTTTGGTATCTCCAAACATTTTTTAAAGTCCAACAGTGATATAAAGTCGACATAATTCACATATAATTGAAAGTGGCGTTAAACACCATAACCCTGATAAAAAGTAAACCGCACATTGACCGAAAACAAGAGAAAAGCAATTACTCCTTTACAACTTGTAGTCGGTTTTGTCAATCCAAAGTGTTTCGATTACACATTGATGTAATGTCGAGGATTAAAGTAATAAAATGAGTCGCCATCTGCCTTGTGAGCTTCTTTTTTTCACAATTCAGTGAAAAGAGTACATTGTGTTTAACAAAAGCGGTCAATAATTAGGTTCTTATATTAGGTTGTTACTATTATTAGGTTGAAGTAAGTAATGACTTAAAACATTATTACACCAAGCAATACAAAGGCTTACTGTCTGAAGATTTGTAAAGGTCATAAAACTAGTTTAAGCCCGCCACTTTTTATTGAAGTGTCTGCATCAAGCAAGGAAAGTCGCCGGTCATGTACAGTCAAACCTGTATTTAGGGGTCACCTTTGAGACAAATGAAAGGTGACCTCTTAAAAAGGTTCAATTCATATGGATTGTTCTATGACGGGTCAAGAAAAAGATGACCTTTTAATAGAGGCGACTGCATGGACAGGCTTGACAGTATTTGTATGTAAGGATTGATTTTCCTTATCTACAATTTTTCTATTGGATGTTGGAATTGTTTCGATAGTGTGGTATATTTTTGTTTTTCTAGATTTTGGAATTGTTTCGACAGTGTGGTATATTTTTGTTTTTCTAGATTTTGGAATTGTTTCGACAGTGTGGTATATTTTTGTTTTTCTAGATTTTGGAATTGTTCCGACAGTGTGGTATATTTTTGTTTTTCTAGATTTTGGAATTGTTCCGACAGTGTGGTATATTTTTTGTTTTTCTAGATTTTGGAATTGTTCCGACAGTGGTATATTTTTGTTTTTCTAGATTTTGGAATTGTTCCGACAGTGTGGTATATTTTTTGTTTTTCTAGATTTTGGAATTGTTTCGACAGTGTGGTATATTTTTGTTTTTCATTTTACTACCATTAGAATCAGACATAAACCAACCTTTGACATACTACGATTTAACTCCGTTCTTGACAAGATTTCAGCTATATCCTGGTATTGACCTCTTATTGGAGGAGGAAAATAGAGTACCATGAGAAATACATCGACCTGCCACAAGTAATTTACATACTTTATCACCTATATTTTGTATATGGTGACGTATATTTTCTATTTTATATATGTTTACATAATTACCTGTTTGGTATCTTCAAACTTTTCTTGTTAGAGCTTTAAGTACTGATATATTTTATACAGTTCTGTTTTTTTCATCTCTCCTGTCTGTCCTCAAAGAGAGTTATGGTTCCAGAGCAGCTATCTGAGAACTACATGGCTTTGACTTATGGGAACAGCAACGTGTAATGTAATGCAATGTAAAATTATTTTATATGAAAGTTATAATACATTTACTATAAACAACACAGCAACATTACAGTGAATATATCTATACATAACACATAATAGGACAACACAAACAAATAAAAACATGTGCAGCACGAACCCCACGATAAAGGCGGTGGACAACTCCGATGCTCGTGAAGAGTAAATACATTTAGTATAACATTATATTAAATATATAAATAACGTACAACTATAAGATAGTTAACATTCATCTTGTCTATAAGTCTTATCAATTTTACTTACTAGATCGAACAACACCTCGGAAATCTCAGCCATATTGAATACTTATTCCCAAAGTACTCACACCATTTAAGAGAATGTCCGTTCGATAGATGTAATAGAGATATTGTTTACTTAGGTAGTAGAACATGCTTCTATGTTCAAAAATGTTTACTCAGAATAATGTACATTTGTATTATTGAAATGTTTTTAAGCATAATAAAGTTTTATGTGAGGGTTGGCATCATACTCACATGTGGAAAACACTAGCATGACCTCATTATTTCAACCAAGAGGAAATTTAATATTGTTTGAAATACACATGTACAACAAAGTAAGTAAATCTCTTTCTATGGATTTAAATGGAACTGAAAAGTACCTTATGATGTACGGTCTTTTATAATTATTTTCTACATACTTCATTTTTCTGTTTCTTTGCTTTTTATATAAAGAATTAAGCGCCCTAAATTGAAACCATCATCTTGCAAAGAAATCACAGGTTCCTCTTTTGTAAATCGTTTATAGGTAATTATAATAAGGTATGATAATGTATTAATGATCTGCATAAGCTGTTTTCATATCTGGTATTTCGACATTCCCTTCTCTTGATCTTGCATCAAAGCTATAAGTCCTGAGGCTGAAGTGGACTGCATACGATCATTTTCTCATTCGTTGTTTTTGTTAGTTGTCGAGTTACGAAACGGTATTGACTTTCCAAAACCAGTTGGTAATACTGCCATACAATATTTTTTGTCGATGAGACATTCCAGAATTGTTCTAAGCTACAGTTCAACTCATCGATGCCAAATAGTGGTAAAATATCTGTCGAAGCGCTGTCAATCATATCGCAAGGAGGCTGCCATGTTTTTTTAACACAACACCGTAGACACTGAGAAAGCGGTTCTCTGATTGGTTATTCTGCGAGGTCGATTCTATTTCTGATTGGCTAATATAAATTTCAGATAATGCATTCATGTTGACCCCTGATGCGACCCTTAATGGGGTGTTGTTAGATCCTACACACGCGGCGACAAAAAAAACCCGATAGAAAATAGGGAGCAAGTGCGTAGATCTAATTTTAATTAGATTGACTTTATTCCAAAAGCAATACAGCATATAGGTATACAAATACAAATTACAAACAATACATGATACATTATACACAATACATAATAATAGCGGAGTACCTCAGAGTGAGTTCACCTCGCGTGAGCCTCAGTGGCTCTATTAAAGGTTTCAACGTTGTCCAAGAAAAGGTCAAGATTTCAAAATGTTCTAAATTTTCAAAAAAAATTAAAAACAAATTAAAAATTATAAAATCAAATTTGTTTTCTTTAAATGTTCAAAATTTTCAAAATTTCTAAATTTTAAAAATGGGTGCAGGTCGTTGCGTAACCTGGTCGTTTCGTACCAGGTCGATTCGTACCCTATTGAGACATAAGTAATATTGTATATATTTATGGAAATAAAGTTTATAAATGTTACCAGAAATGGTAATGAAGAAATTTCGAGTTATCTATTTTTGAATTTTTTACTGTTAAAATTTTAATGTCTAAGTTTATTCTGATAATTTTGAAATAATTCTACAATATATGGTTTTAGAGATATCATGGAGTCAAATTAAAACAATTTTCGTATTCAGAAGTTACAAATAGGGAATGATGACTTTGTGTTTAAATCACAATTTAATATATACATGTAAATACGGCGAATTGTAGAATTATTTCACAATTTTCAGACGAAACTTTAGACATTTCGGAGTTTACATCTTCTACACTACATTTTTATGTAAATCCAGCTTTATGAATCAATATGTAATTTCGAAGTAAAAATATAAAATGCATAAATAGACACTGTCATGGGATTTTCAGCTTTAAGTAAACTCAGTAAACTTTTACATGCCTGAAGCATAACCCTGCTCCTTTTGTATCCGGGCTTGGGACCGGCGTTGGCGGAGTTAAAGTTGTTTGTTTCTTAAATGTACATTATTTACAACACCTTTGTTCATTCTCTTTCAGTCACTGGTCATAACTGGTAACTGGATAACCTGATAGAGACTGCCATATTTATACTGGCATAAAGCCTGATTTTTCAATTAAAAATCTTGGGATAAGCATGAACAAGTAAAATTCAAAATTTTCATAAAATTTCAAAACTCAAAAATTTCATAAAATTTTCAAAAAAAGTTTTCATAAAATTTCGAAATTTTAATATTTAATAATAATATTGAAAAATGATCAAACAATTATTAAGTTTAAAAAATTCCATATTAATTAATAAAGCAGTTATTGACTTTTAATTTCAATCTACTTATGACTATACAGACCTGGTCAATGATTGCGTAACTTCGGCCTCGGTCAGCCAATCATTGACCAGGTCCGCATAGTCATGAGTAGATCTCATTAAAAGTCAATAATTGTATATAGTTTCTACCAGTTTCAATATTTAAATTATGTGCATGTAAGCGATATCTGCTAATAAGTGGCTTAAACATAAAATTAACTGGTCGACATAAATAAAATTGCAGGTTATGGTCATCATATTTATACTTATAGAAATGACATTTTGGCGATTCTTCAAAAAAAGAAATTGCCTTTCATTAACAACATTTTGTGACAGCCATACATGATTAAAACAATATTTACACAATATATCTCGTGTTTTACATCCCCAGTTTAGTTTATCATTTGACTTGAAAACACTAGACTCAAACATATCTTCATAACAATTTTTAAGTATACAGTTTTCTGTTTTTAAAATTTTAAACCAATATTTTAACATTCTACAGTACCTGTTTATATACAACGGGAATCTTCCAAGTACTCTTTCTCACTTTCAATACTCTTTTCAAAAAAGATCAATGTAATGTCTCAATATCCACACCTTTATGGAATCCCCACACTTCACATCCATAATTAACAATACTTTTTACATATGTGTCAAAGAGTGAGAGCAAAGTCTCTGTATTAAAATAATCATCCTGAATTTTACTAAATAAACTAAATACAGCTTTTTCCCCTTGATTTGACAACATTTTCTGAGTATTAGTAAAAACACCATTATAATTTAACAAAATACCAAGGTACATAAATTCATTACATATTTCAATGGATTCCCCATTAAGATACCATTTTTCTTCTGATTTAATATTACCTCGATTTCTAAAAATGACAACCTTTGTTTTCAACAAATATACATGCAGATTGTATTCATTTGAACATACATTTAGAACATTAATCATATTTTGAAATTCCTGACCATTTTCATTGAACAAAACAGTATCATCGACATACATCAGTAAATACAGATTGAGCATTTTTAATTCGTATGATTGACATCCTTGTTTAATTAATTCTATTTCAATGTCATTGACATACATTGCATATAAAAATGGCGACAAGGATCCCCCTGCATGAGTCCAATATTACAACTAATCGTTGATGTGAATTGCTTTCCGATATGCGAGACTAACGATATGCCTCTGTAGTTTCCAGGGACATCAACTGGTCACAGCAGCTTGCAATTCTCCAAACGCTCAGTATGCCCATTGTGTATTCCATTCGTTCCTTTCAGAGGTTTTGTACCCCACAGTCCTATTTTTTCCATTGGTTTCTCTTTCTGTTCCCATTCTCCTACAGTCACAATTGGGTGTTCAACTAATTCACAAGCTTCCTTAGAATTTTGTGCTTCACCTGTAAAGATAATAATGTTTTTTTACATTATCATAAAAATATTTAATCAAAGCAAAGAAAAATAGCAAAAGAAAATATGAAATTCAAAATTCAAAATTAGCATGGATAATCTTAAAGTAATTATTCACCAGTTTTGAGTGAAGAAAATGTTTCCTTGAAAATTTAAGCTATTCATGCATGTTTCAAGTCGAAATATGTTCCTAACAACTAGAAATCTGCAAATCCGTGTACATGTTTATCGTCCTCGCCATTGCTGTGTAGACTGATTAACTTTCGGTTGTTTTGTTCCGATGAATGCCGATCATGACCTCGTGAAGAAAAAATAAACAATCATAGATGCTGAGGTAAGCACGCACACATTCCTGACAATGATTATTGAGGAATCTGTCTGTTTCATGTCGTGTGAACTAATTTTTAAGCAATTATTGTTATGTGGTACACACGGAATATATTTTCATTTTTTTTCATCAATTGAACATTGCGCATGAGCGATAAACTCCCCGAAAGAGTTCAAATCTTGTGTCACGCGCATATGATTTGCATTACTGTACTGGAAAACAGAATTATCTGCTGTCAAATATTTTGCGACTTGCTTTTAAAATCTGCTTTTGAGCAGATTTTTAATGTTATGCAGTTGATTTTAGTTAAAATTAAGTGTCATATTAAGTGAAAATATTTAATCCAAAAATTTCACGATATTTGCCTTTCATATTACTAAGTAATAAAAGGAATCAGCATTGAACTTTTTATATGAACATGTTAACTAGAATTTTTCTCTCGTTTCATTATTGAAAGTGAATACTTTTTGACATTGATTATAATATATTAATAGTTGTAGTAAATAAATAACTTAATTTGTTTATGGCACATAAATAATCCATAAATATGATAAAGATGATTACAAAAACAACAACAACAACAACCAATAATGCATTATAACTGGAATACAGATTAAAAAGCTCAAATTTTGGAAATTGGATTTCTTAGTCCTTTCAGTCGAGTTGATCTCAGAAACCATATAAGATAGAGGAAATCTGAAGCTTTCGGCACAATCAATTCAAAGAAAAAACCCACATCCAATTGGATGAGAAAATTAAAAAAAAATCTATATGCCTTCCAAATATGTCAAATGTCCTAATGTGGGCCCTTATTAGACCCCTTTCGAAATAAAATAGCTACCTCTTAAACAACCAATCAAAATAATCATCTTGCAAAAGACTGCAATACAATTGTATGATAAATAAAAAAGTAAAAATTTTGATTTTCTCCATTTTTTTGTCAGAAACGGTAATAGATACATAATAACGTTTGCATTTGTAAAAGGATTTTCTTTAGCAGTATTGCTGTAATTTTGGTTAAGTTTAACCATATTTTATTTCCATGATGAACAGCCAGTGATATTGAACATAATTATTACAACATTAGTGAAGTCCTTTTCTTTTAACAAAAATATGAGCAAAAAATGATAGCACATAATGGCGATAATTATATAATGAGCATTACAATATTAAGAGATTTTATATGAAATAAAATAGTTTTATGCTATGATGAATGTGTGTGGTAAATAAATGTGGAATCACATTACTGCTTACTATTGCCTGCTCGGCGCTTTCTCAACCAGAACAGGACCACAATGAGTACAACACCACATACTATTAATACAACTGAAACAGCTATTACAATGGCTTTATCAACACCCAGGGTGGTTTCTGTTGTCATTTCTGAAATAATATTATATTGTACTGCCTATGACGTACTTTGTAAGTGTAAATGCGCGAGTGAGTGATGATTAATTCAAGCCTAGTGAACATTTCTTCAGATATGTCATGAAGAGAACAACTAACACTTGATCAAATAATAATAATGTATGCTTTTTTCCATACCATTGCGCTTAAGGTTAGACATGTCGCTCCACTCGAACACATTATACGGACTCTGAACCAAAATAAAACCGATCTGTTTCTGTCCTTTTTCCTTAATGGTGTTTGCTTAGCTCAGTGGAGAAAAATGAAAGATGGTCCTAGCTATGTCATGAAGAGAACAACTTACACTTGATAAAATAATAATAATATATGTATTTTTCCAGACCATTGCGCTGAAGGGTAGACACTCATAGTAGCAACATATAGCAAATAAGTTAAAGTACACATATAGCACAGACAACATAAGTGTATACAATAGTAAAAAAGTTAATCAAGAACAGTAATAAAAGCTTATGATCTAAAAAATGAAGCTGGTGTTATGAGATAAAAGCATGGTATGCTGCTAAAAAATAAATAAATATAAATAATATAAAAATTGAAAAGACCTAGATGATATTAAAATTGTTTACAAGCATTACATTTGCATTCATTGCCATTCTATGATAGTAAAATATTTTTAAATTGGTTAAAATTGTCATTTTGTTCTAAAATCATCAGGTAGGTCATTCCATAAAACAGCAGCTGTATATTTAAAAGAGTTCTTACAATAGGTAGTAGTCTTTACTCTAGGTATCTCTACAATATTAGAATATCTAAAACTATATTTACTATTCATTAAAACAACTAAATCATTTAAACATCGTAGAGGCAGTTTATACAATATGTTAAAACATTCTAATGCCATAGTGCGCATTCTCCTTATTTATAGAGATGGTATTTTTGCTATATGTAAAAGTTCTTCATATGTGCTATTGTCATCTTCATAGATAAATCGTAAAGCTCCTCTTTCCTGTATTTTCTCGAGTTTTATAGTATTTGCGTTTGAACAAAAATGCCAGGCCAAATGACAAAAATTTAAATTAAGACAATATAAAATAATGAACAATTGTTAGCTTATTAAGCTTAGATAAAAAAAAAACAACAACCAATACGCTTTAGTACACTCAATTGCTGTGAAGCTTTACGACATTATCCCGATTCCGGGTCAACCAATCTGGCTTTGCCCTTACTCCCCAATTTGCTTAGAGGAGAAGCATCATCATGAAATACAAATTGTATAGTCTTTGTTTTGACCCATCCGGGTCGTACCAACGAAAACAATAGAAAAAAAAAAAAAAAAAACTAAAACATTACACTATCGAGTGTATGCATGTGTGTAATTATAATATAAAGCTGTGACAAGTCATACTTTGAAAGAGTAAAAAACATAATATAATTCTTAAAATAGATGAATTCACCAAACTCATTCAAAACGGAATATGAAGTTCATTTAGAGATAGCCAGGACATTGTAACGTAACCATCTTACTTATTACTCGGAAGATATGTATTGATAATTAGCAGAAAATAAACTCTGTAGATACCCAGACACTGCTCCGGTTGTGTTTTCCAAATTGATAATCTTCTTTCGCCAATAAAACACTCAATTTTAGTTTCTGTTCCACAAGAGTTATCTTCCCATGTGTAATTGATGGACATGGATAGTTGGTAGAACAGTCCATGTTGTGCTTTACGTGAAACAAACATATTCAACTTTGACCCCTGTAATTAATTAACATAATAGTTGATGTGATATCAAATACCAAAGTCTACTCAGAAACTACTCTACATATAAACTAAATATTGATCAACACGAACCCCTAATAAAAATAGATTTGACCTTAGGTGCTCCGGAGGGCTAAGCAGTTCCTGTTAATCTGTGCAAACCTTATGATGGAATAGCTTATCAACTGAGAGATATATACACCTGTACTCCATATGCATATTTAACAAGAATGTTGGTCTATATATAAATGGTAAGTTCACAGTAAAGCAGACCTAGCTATATCTGTGATATTTTTTATTCCAAACTCAATGAAAACAACGTAGTCTCTGCTAACATGTCTACCTATTACACTCCTTAAATATATTCTTTGAAAAGATTACAACAAGGACACTGACCGTAAGACCCTCTATAATAAAATGGTTGGTGCCTAATGCTATATATTTTGATTCTCGTTGAATGTCTTTAGACCAATAAGTGTAACAGAAACATTTTTTAATAATTATTATCATCGAATGTCTGGTCTTGTCATCCATGATATTCTTAATAAAAACAACAGATCATTATCATCATCATCATCGTCATCATATTAAAATTAGCTGTGCTATCGCTCAGGATAAATTGTTTAAGAAAATAATGTTACCCATGTTAAAACTGGATACAAACTCTGGCTTCCATGAATTATTTCTTAAACATACCGTGATTGACAACATACATTCTGGTAAAGGATATATATTTTGAAACGTAAGGCTGGCAGATATATGTTTGCCTTCTTGGCTATAATTAATTTCCGAGTTGATTTCGTCAGCGGCAGGTATATCTGTGTGAGAAAAAAAAGTACATTTGAAAAATTGAAAATATCAGTATTGATCAGGGAATTTATAAGAAACCTTATATTCATAAACAATTTTTTACTCGACAACACATTTGCATTGATCGTAAAAATCATTTATTGTTAATTGTTTAGAATTGATCAGGAAGTTTAGGAGAAACGTGATATTCATAAATGATTTTTCACTCCATAACACGGTATGTTTTCCAGTTAAAAAAAAATCACTAATTCTGGGAAAGGATAATAAAAGCTTCAATTGATGGATAAAAACATTTTATTTTTACAAATTATGGTTAGATCTGTGATTAAATAATAGACTGATACAATAATATTTATTTTCTGATGCAATATTTAATATTCTGAATATAAATTTACCGTAGCTTCGAAATTCTGATCCTCTGGTTCTTAATGATTACTTCATTAATAAGTTGTCGGTTTTTAGTTTAGTTTATAACAATTTTATTTGCTCATAGAGACAAAAAGGATAAAACACAAGTCTTACCAACTTATGAAGTCTTCTCCATGGAATTACATAACAAATATAACATATATACATATGAAAAAGAGCATACACATTAATGAAAGTATACCAGTAACAATTACACATGTAAAAGAGAACAGAAAAACAGTGAAAAAAAGGGGAAAACAGAAGTTGTGTGTGGACACGATGATCAAGTTGGATATATTGATAAGTTTATACAATGAGGAATCGCTTAGATCATCTAATAAACTTGTTAGCTTTTCTAAAAATTAAACAGTTATCTTCATAAGTTAGATTTTGGTTACCTCTAGTTAGTAAAGCAAGACCGATTTTCATTCTAAATCGATTTCAACAAATTACACAGATCCTTCCTAATATCGGTGTATTTACTACATTCAAAGAAGAAATGAAATACATCTCCTCGAGAAACATCACAAGCACATTTTGGACTGTCGGTCAAGTAACTGACAAACTTCCTCCATAGTCGGTCAAGTAACTGACAAACTTCTTCCATTGTCGGTCAAGTAATTGACAAACTTCCTCCATTGTCGGTCAAGTAACTGACAAAATCCCTCCATTGTCGGTCAAGTAACTGACAAAATCCCTCCATTGTCGGTCAAGTAATTGACAAACTTCCTCCATTGTCGGTCAAGTAACTGACAAACTTCTTCCATTGTCGGACAAGTAACTGACAAGCTTCCTCCATTGTCGGACAAGTAACTGACAAACTTCTCCATTGTCGTCAAGTAACTGACAAACTTCCTCCATTGTCGGTCAAGTAACTGACAAACTTCCTCCATTGTCGGACAAGTAACTGACAAACTTCCTCCATTGTCGGTCAAGTAACTGACAAACTTCCTCCATTGTCGGACAAGTAACTGACAAACTTCTCCATTGTCGGACAAGTAACTGACAAACTTTCTCCGTTGTCGGTCAAGTAACTGACAAACTTTCCCCGTTGTCGGTCAAGTAACTGACAAACTTTCTCCGTTGTCGGTCACGTAACTGACACTATACATTAAATTAAACGAAGGTGGTGAATAACAGTAATATAAATATTGTGAAAGTACTTCTATTCGTTGGCATCAATTTTTGTGGTTTCTACAAGATGCATTTATCCCTGGGTTCTTGAATTCGTGGTTTTAAACATTTCAGGAAACAATCAATAGTACAATTGCATAACCGAAATAAACTTTTTTTAGAAAAGAAATGTCAAGTAAATACACTAGATAAGAAATTCTAAAATATTTGGGTTTCCGTACTTATGATTTTCAGTCTACTTTATGATGGGTTTTTCATGAACGCGTTGTGAGTGAGTAAGTATTTTTTCAGTTACATCATGGCGAAAACATGTTAATTTTGAATGAGACAATGCTGAGGTCCGCTTTGTTCTAGACCAATACGCTTAGTTGATTTGTATAGTGCTAGCTCATTGAAACAACAGTCCGCGGATAGACATGTCGCCCCACTAGGACACATTATCCTGATTCCGAGCAAACCAGTCTTTGCTCTTTCTTCGTAATGCTACGTGATTAGCGGAGAAGCAACCAATACCAATATATAGTCTTTGGTTTGACCTGACCGGGGCTCGAACCCACGATCTACCACACTCAGGGCGGTCACGCTAACCGGGGCTCGAACCCACGATCTACCACACTCAGGACGACCATGCTAACCGGGGCTCGAACCCACGATCTACCACACTCAGGGCGGTCACGCTAACCGGGGCTCGAACCCACGATCTACCACACTCAGGACGACCACGCTAACCGGGGCTCGAACCCACGATCTACCACACTCAGGGCGATCACGCTAACCGGGGCTCGAACCCACGATCTACCACACTCAAGAGGACCACGCTAACCGGGGCTCGAACCCACGATCTACCACACTCAGGGCGATCACGCTAACCATGATACCACAGATGCAGTTCACTAAATTATATAGTTTAAATTAGATTAAATCAACTTCATTTGTACTTACACTGATATTGTATGGTATTTAAATCTAACATTTTCTCATCAAATTTGAAACCATACACACATTTGTAATAACAATTTACATCTGCTTCACTGGTGTTGAATATCTGTAGAAGAAATTGTCTTGTAGAGATGGCATTTTCTTTATATTTATTTGGATCTGAAGGGAAGCCATTGAAGCTTAAAACTTTGTTCTCACTGCCACCAGACCATTGCCGACTTCTACCATTGGTGAGGTCTAGTGAATCGTCAAGCGTACAAAGTAGGTGAATCGTTGAACCAAATACAATTATGTCATCTTGTACAATCAATGAAACTACAAGTAGAGAACAATATAGAATTATTAGTTTTTACATATATTATCCTCGTGTGATAGGTTTTCGTACTATTATCGATTTTCCGATATAGTGAATCACAGTGTTAACCCTTTATATGACGATTGGAATTTTCTCAGAATGGCTAGTTAAATATTTCTTTGTACATCAGATTGTTTTAAAAGCCATTCTTATATTTTAATATACTCTCGATTATCTGGAAACTTTTGCCGTCAGTAAAATGGCGGCATATGTTTTCGTATAAAGTAAAATCAAGGCCGGATGGAAACGAATATAAATTCGAAAATGGCTAGTTTTAAAATGTCATGGTTCTGGCCATCTACAAATCATACTGCATCTAAATAGAATAACAGAATGTTTGAAAATGACCACTTTCAAAATTGTGTTTACTTTTGATGTTTTTTTAGTGCTGAAACCACATACACTGCAAGGTGACATGCATTTTATGAAAGAAACAGGCACATTTCAGTCAGCTATTTTGCTTACAAGTACGATCAGTGACCCCATGACAGTTACATGACAGGAAGAGCTGGTGCCTGAGAGGCAAACGACATAGTTCAATTTTATATTGCACTTCTGGATTTTTTTCCAGCTACTTTATAAATGAAGTAAATTTTTAGCATTACAAAAAGTATGGTTCAGTAGATAGATTCACTATTTTTGGTAGTTACGTCTTTAAAAGCAACCTTGAACATTTTTGACAGATGTCACGTTGGAGTCCTGTTTACGTTCCAGAAATAGAAACCGGAAGACACGTCAAAAATAACGCGTGCACTGTGGAAATCAAAATAAAATAGATGATGCGAAAACAAATGACATACGAAAACATATACCGGGACGATATGTATAATGTTCAAGATTATAGCATTCTTTATAACAAAGTTGTTCGCCGGTTACATGTGAGGGTTGGCATTTTACTCACAACTGCAAACAATTGCATGACCCCATCACTTCACTAAGAGGAGAGGGTTTGGGCTCATAAAACTAGTTTAACACCGTCACTTTTTATTGAAGTACCTGTACCAAGCCAGGAAAGTAAGTGGTCATATATATGTGTTCGATGTGTCGATTTTGCCTCCATTTACTCAGTTCAAGATATTTGAAAGATTGATAAAAATTGTGTTTGATTTGTGCATAAAGATATATTAATGTAGGATATATATTACGCATTAGTAATGATGTATGTTAAGTCATGTTCGTTATAGAAGACTCTACAGTGACTGTGAAATGTAGAACAACAATAAAAGTACTGAACATTTATTCTATGTAATGTTGGATAGTCTCTCTAACTCGATTTCTCTATATGGAGAAATTCCCAATCAAATTTGATTGTGTTTTTTATGAAAGGGGTATCTACATGGCTGTTTCCTTTTATGATAATCTGACTTGAATATCCCCACTTTTTGAAAAATATTGTCATAGGCTTACTGTGGGTGGGTTTCTCGGGTACTTCGATTTCCTCCACCTATAAAATCGACCGCCACGATATAAATGAAATATTGTTGAAAGTAGCGCTAAACACCATAAAACCAACCAAACAATACAGCTATAACAGATCCAATATAGAATAAAGTTAGTCAATAAGAAATGAAGTATGATCTGGACATTATAATGATTACAAACAATAAGACTTACCTTGTGATGATTGTATGCCTGATATTATAATGATAAAACACAAAATTGGATTAAAAGACATATTTACTTCGTAACTATCAAACTCTTTTTCTCTAATTTAACATAAAAATTGCAAAGTCATTTATCTCAATGCAAAAATATATGCTATGACTCAATGCAACACCTGCGTCATATTGATATCAACGTCGACACAGATAATTATCGTAAGTATTTATGAATATACTGTGTATATAATGTTTTGAATTATGATGCTTTATGATTGTTATTATTATTAATTTCATTTTTTGTCCAAATATCATTTATTTTTGCAGTGTAAAATTAGATTTTTCTATAATTTATAAGGAATCCGGCTTCAAAATCATTACAATCAACTGAAATATCGCTATATCTTGCATTTACGAATGAATTAAATGTTGCCCAAAAAGAAAAAAATATTGATGAATGATTGATTTTACTTAAAAATACTATTTTGTTGATGAAAATATATTTATTTAAGATACTTAAGAACACGTGTTCGTATTTACCTTTAAGGTCCAACGTGTGCTTTATTTAAAAATATAAGCGATATGATTAGCTTACATTGGCATTTAACTCCAAGGTTAAAGTTTCTTTACGTGCTTCACGAGCTCCTTTTGCTTTGCGGAAAATACTACATTCTTTATAACATTCGACGCTCGGCCTTCGGTGCAGCTAGTTCGGTCGAAATGTCTGAGCACGGAGACGAAGTTTTTCAGAGTGATTCTAGACAAGGTGAGCACCCAGCCCCCGCGTTAAGCCAGGATACTCCGAGTCTACCAAAACAAGATTTAGTAGATACTTTTGACTTGTTTAAGACATATCTTGACCATAAATTGCATGATTTGAAATCCGATATTATTTCGGAACAGGAAAATTTGTCTTTGAAAGTTAAGGAGCAAGTTAACTTAAAATTTAAAAGTGAAGGCAATAAAATCCAATTCAGATTTAACGAGGATATAGCCGCTGATTTAGCAAAATTGCAAAAGCATTGTACCTCTAGTGTCAATAATTCTTTGGTTACTGATATTTGTGACAAGCTGAAATCACGCAATAAGCTGATTCGCATAGCAGACACCTCAGCTGGGGGTTGGGCCACCGTTCGCGAATACGAGCAAAATGAAATTGCGGACAACTCAGATGACGAAAAAAGAATTCGCCAGGCTGAAAACAGAGCCATTAAACATATTAAGGAAAAAGGAAAGATTCACACTACCCCGTATAGTAGATATTCAACACCCGCTAGATCAGAAACTCGTCCTAATCCAAATTCTAATTATGTGCGCAGTTCTACTCCTCAGCCGCCCTTTCGTATCGGCTTTGCACGGCGTGAGCCGTGCCCCTGGGATGTGTGTTTCCACTGTAAAAGTATGGGACATTGGAGAAAAAACTGTCCGCTCCTCAACAGAGCCAGCCAGAATTCAACTACAACAACATATACTAAATGAGGCGCCTAATTTATCTGCAGATACTGTTAATGATAAGTATTTTATTGATGGTAATTTTTTTAACTGTTATGAGAACAATGTTACCGAATTTGAGATTTTTTCTGAACAAGTTAATTACTTTGAAAACAGCAAATTACATGGTAGCTTTAAAGGTGTTAAAGGTAACTTGAAAAAACACATATAGTATTGGAAAGATATTGGAGCAAATGAATTTATATTAGGTACTATTTCTGAAGGATATGTTATTCCTTTTAGCAGTAATCCACCCAGCATGTGTTTTAAAAATAATAGGTCTGCTTTTCAAAATCATGACTTTGTAGACACAGCTATTGCTGAATTAGTAGATAATGGTTGTGCAATTAAAGTGCCCTTCAAGCCATACGTAGTAAGTCCCTTAAGTGTAGCAACACAAAAATCTGGCAAGAAACGCTTAATTTTAGATTTGAGTGTCTTAAATAAATTTGTTCGTAAGGACAAGTTTAAGTATGAAGACTGGAAAGTGGCTATTCAACTGTTTGGCCAAAATTGTTACATGTACAAGTTCGACTTAAAGTCGGGGTACCATCATTTTGATATTTGTACTAAACAACAGACATATTTAGGCTTCTCGTGGAAAGGTAATTTTTATTGTTTCACTGTTTTACCATTTGGGTTGCTCTCCTCCCCTTTTTTATTCACGAAATGTTTGAGAGCCATGGTTAAATACTGGAGATCTAAAGCTGTAAATATTGTATTGTACTTGGATGATGGTTTAGGTATGAGCTTAGATTACGATTCTTGTTTCAAAGATTCATTCTTCATTAGAAAATCCTTATCTGAAGCTGGTTTTTTGATTAATGTTGATAAATCAGTTTTTACACCTGCTCAATCAATTGAGTGGCTTGGTATAACATGGGATTCAGTGAATTTTTCATTGCAAATCCCGGATAGACGGGTACAGGATTTAATAGAATCTGTGAGTCTAATATTGTCCGAATTCCCTTTGATCACTGCCCGTAACCTAGCTCAGGTAACAGGTAAAATTATATCAATGTCACCTGTAATTGGAAACATTTCAAGATTGATGACCCGCTATTGTTACATGATCATTGAAACGAGGTCAGCTTGGGACAGTTTACTAGAAATTATTCATTCAGATCAGGTCAAGGCCGAATTAGTGTTTTGGCAAGAAAACATAGTAAAGTTGAATCGAAAGTATTTAGCAGGTTATAGTTGCTCATCTGTAGTAATCTATTCAGATGCTAGTGATATCGCTGCTGGTGTTTGTACTGTAGAATTGAAATAAAAAATTGTTCATACAATGTGGAACTCGGTTGAAAAAGTTCAGAGTTCAACCTGGCGTGAGATGAAAGCTCAATTTCAAGGTAAAACAATTAAATGGTTTACAGATAACAAAAATTGTGTTAAAATTGTCAAATCAGGTAGCATGAAATTAGAACTGCAGAAGTTAGCTAGAAGCATATATTCCACTTGTGTTACAAATTCTATTTCTATAGACATTCAGTGGATTCCACGATCTGAAAATGAAAAGGCTGATTATATAAGTAGATTAATTGATCATGAGGATTGGGAAGTATCTGGAAAATGTTTTGATTTGATGAATGGCCTCTGGGGCCCTTTCACTATAGATCGCTTTGCTAATTTTAATAATAAGAAATTAAATAGGTATAATTCTTTGTATTGGAATCCTGGATCGGAAGCCATAGATGCATTTTCTCAAAACTGGCAATTTGAAAATAATTGGCTAGTACCACCAGTGTTTTCAGTGCTTAGAGTTATAAAGCACTTGCTTTTCTGTAAAGCGAGAGGTACCTTAATTGTACCTAAATGGATTTCTGCTCCTTACTGGCCATACATTTTTGATGAGAACTTATGTTATAGAACGTATGTATCTGATGTTTTAGAATTTAAGAATACAGCTGGTATATTTGTACCAGGTACAAATCCTAATTCCATTTTTGGAAAGGAACCATTTATTACGCCGGTGTTGGCAGTAAAATTTCAATTTTGAAATTTGTTTTGGCAGATATTCTTAAAGTTATAATTTTGTTTACATTGATGGTAATGTTCATTTATGCGTTTTTGCATGGTCATAATGTAGCACAGATTTTGGCATGGCCCTAATTTCTCGTGGCATGGCCGGAATCTTTTTTGAAGAATGGCATGGCCTATCAAAATAAAGGTATGTTCGAAACATGAAAAATTTTATTCATATTTATTATACTTTTTAGTAGAATTTTCTTTTTGACACGGCCCTGGCCTAAATAGTGGGGCATGGTCGGAACAGCTTGTTTTGTGACTGTTCGGAACATGTTGAAATTGACATGACCCTATTACATAGCGGCATGTTTGGAAAATGTGAAATTGGACATGGCCCTAGTATTATTTTATTAATATTGTAGTGGCAAAGTCGATATGGATATGCAGTTGCAATATCTAGCATTATATTTAATTTGAGATAATTGTTTGTGTATATGTTTACGATGAATAGCATGAATTCAGCGTGTTAATTTCAAAATTGAATGAATGATTTTTATAAGTTTTTCATTTGTTAATACAATTTTCAGCCATTTTTCAATTTGGGAGATGGAAGGACTTGTCAAAAGATATTTCAAGTTTATCTGGTGGTTTGTTAAATTTGGCGGAGAAGTTGCCCCAGATGTGTTTGAATTCCAGAGCAGACTCAACTAGACGCTGTTATAAAAATGCCTTTGAAAAATGGTGCAAATGATGTGTATCTGTAAAGCTTCCTTCTTTCCCAGCAACAGAATTTCATGTCTCCTTGTATTTAATACACTTATCCGATTTACGTAAATCTGTTAGTTCTATAAACGAAGTTTTTTACAGTATAAGTTGGGCACATAAACTTGCTGGAGTATACAATCCATGTACATCAGATTTTGTTTTAAGTGTAAAGGAAGGAGTTATTAGAACTGTAGGTCACACAATACACAAAAAAGAGCCTATAACACCAGAAATTTTGAAACAAATTGTTACTAAATATGGCACAACTTCTTTCAATCTCAAAGATTTGAGACTTGTTACCATGTGTCTAATTTGTTATGCAGGTTTTTTAAGATTTTCAGAGTTGGTAAATCTCAAACGTTCTAACATAAAGTTTTATTCTGATCATGTTAATTTGAACATTGAAAAAAGTAAAACAGATATTTATAGAGAAGGCAAAGATGTTATTATTTCAGCTACAAATAACTATACTTGTCCCGTTGCCATGTTATCCAGATATTTACTACTAGCTAACATTTCAGAAGGTAGTAATGACTACATTTTTAGACCTATCAGTTACTGTAGTAAATCCAAAACTTATAGATTACGTAAAAGTGGTATTTTATCTTATACTACAGCTAGGGAAATACTGTTATCTGCTTTAAGTAGTATTGGTTTAGAAAAATCTAGGTATTGCCTACATAGTTTACGGTCAGGTGGCGCAACAGCAGCAGCTAGCGCAGGAGTTGACGATAGACTTTTCAAAAAACACGGACGATGGAAAAGTGATAGTGCTAAAGATGGTTATGTCAAAGAAAGTATTTCTAATAGAATGACAGTTTCTAAACAGCTCGGTTTGTAAGATTTGATATTGTATTGTATATATTTTTATCTACAAGACGTTATTACCCCTTTTTTGTTTTGATTTTCGATTGTTGGCTGCACGTCTGGCGAGCTGATCCCAAAATATTTGGTGTTTGTGTCTTTTTATGATAATTGATGATGTTAAATACATAAATAATTTATGCTCGGTTGAGGAACGAATAAGAGCATAAATATATTTATTTAAGATAATTAAGAACACGTGTTCGTATTTACCTTTAAGGTCAAACGTGTGCTTTATTTAAAAATATAAGCGATATGATTAGCTTACATTGGCATTTAACTCCAAGGTTAAAGTTTCTTTACGTGCTTCACGAGCTCCTTTTGCTTTGCGGAAAATACTACATTCTTTATAACATTCGACGCTCGGCCTTCGGTGCAGCTAACCCCCCCCCCAACCCGGGTGTAGTTTTGTAATATGTTTAAGAAAATAATTTGCAGCCATCATAAATAAACATATTTATACTTATTTTCATATTGTAATTTATATTTTTTGTTGTTGTAGATAAGAGTAATTTTCTACTGTTGAAGCGGCCAGTGCAGATTCATGTGTGATGTTTATAGGGACTATATTTGTATTTAATTAATAAATTGTTGGCTGCATGTCTGGCGAGCTGATCCCAAAATATTTGGTGTTTGTGTCTTTTTATGATAATTGATGATGTTAAATACATAAATAATTTATGCTCGGTTGAGGAACGAATAAGAGCATAAAGTCAATTAGTAACTAGTTATACCATAAAACATGATGTCAACAGATGTTTTTGAAATCCGGATTGGTCAAAATGTAAACATGTATACAAACCGGTTGGGTCATTTAAAAATAGCCGGGTTTGTCAGTATGTAAATACCACTGATCTTATTGTTATTGAGCATTATATTGCAATTTAACGATAGTTATGATTAGGAAATATCTCAAAGGCGATAAATACTGATCAATAGTATGAATATTTGCCATGGCTGCTAATTTCAGCTACTTTGTACAATAAAACAAATCGTTATTTCTATGTTAAATTGCTACTGTCGCGAACACTTGATTTTTTTTATGCTTTTTGTGACACTGACATCACGGTTGGTGCTCAATACACTACACTCACTTTAAGTAGTTGTCCAGGCGCATCGATTGAGTAGTGGGAGATTTTTTTTATAAGGCAATATTTTGATTTTATACTCGTTGATAACGTAATAAGTCACTCTGTGGAAATAACTTCATGGATACGATATTTAAGTTTCTTCACAGTATAATGTTTACATTAACATTACAGATAAGCAAATTAACAAAGGCTGTAGTATTGAATTCCTTTCCGCACGGACGATTTTGGCAGTTCGTATACAAAGAAAATGTTAGGTGTACTCGATTAATGCAACGTTCGTTACAAGTTGTAATACGACAAAAGTTCGTTCTTTGGATGTTATAGACACCCGCCCATCCACCAATATTAATGCCAAAAGAATTTCAATCACTCGTATATATTTTGCATTTTTTTTCGGGGGGGAAATAGAAATGACAGACTCAATGAATTTGCTATGTTGATATATATTTATAATAAATGCTATGTGATCTTGTAACGAACGCAATATCCTACACTGTCTCGAATCTTATTTATATTACGTTATTTTAGTTAATAATAAAATATTTTCTGAGGAGAGAAAAAAATAGACAATATATACTGTGAATTCATTTAATTTCGTTGGTACCAATTTTCGTGGATTGGGAAAAAAAGGCATTTCGTGGGATAGTTAAATTCGTGGATTGCCGATTACAAAAAATAAAATAAAAGTTTTGAAATACTTAAATTCGTGGATTTTCACTTCAAATTCGTAGATTTTGCGTGTTGCGATTCTACGGTAAAGTGTTCATTTTAAGTAAATTTACAAGTACGCCAAACAAATATGGATCATTGTTGTACATTATCAGCTTGTTACAATTTTGATAATTATTTGATCGCATAATTAATACTTCTTTGAAGAAGCCCACAAATTCAATCAATAACATCCAGTCAGAAATAATTTGTAATCATCGGAAGATGATCAAAAGATAAGAAGCGGGCATACAATGTTTGCATCCCAAGCCGTGAATCTACTCATTGAGCAATTTGTCATAAATACCGGGAAAAAATGGTTTCTCTCATAACACAATGTCTCTACAACAGTGGTTAAAGTCTGGTAGCGTTAAGGTCAAAGCTCCCGTTACGCCGGGACTACCTGATCCGTCAAAAAGGTATGTTTTTGCTAAACTTCACACTAGGAGTCAAAACTTAAATTATAATTCGTTGTACTCTACCGGGAACATGACATGCCATAAATGATACGGAAAGAGTTGCATTAAACGTTAAAGAAAAAAGGTGTGATATTTTATGTCACAGCAGTTAAACATCACGTGTCAACAAATTAAAATCCTGACCTGAAATCGCCAGTATACCGACCGTTGATATTTAAAGTAATAGTTTAATGAACAATTTCAAATGACAGTCGGTGATTGGAGGATGGATTTTCCTATTGCCACTCGAATCCCATCTTTTGAGAACAGCTTCTGGATTAAACTGCCCGACAGTATCATTACGGTGGATGTGAAGCATCACTACATCGGAGCAAATCCAAAATAGAGCGGGGTCTAAATTAACGAAACCAAACTCTGGAGAAACGACTTGAAAAATTGCTAGTTTGAACACCTGCCGTTTACTTTTCTGAAAAATGTTAAAACTGTCATGATCTCTCTTTTCTTTTTTTCCCAGGAAATCAGATGAGGCAGTTCGTCTGCCTCAATGGTAGTTACGGCCCTGTTTAGTAGTAACTTTTTGTGCAAACTTTATTCGAGCTTTATTCTAGATATTTGTACAAAGGTAAAGTGGATAATTTTTTCTCCCATTATTACGGCGTTTTAACCCCGCTGAAGCAGTGGTGGAAAAAAATCTGTAATCCTCTAGAAGTTTAATATGTCTGGTGCCTTTTCCCGCATGTTGTCAAATCGGTAATTTTGAGGGATTTTGAAATAAAGTTCGTGTTAAATAATGGGAGAAACAAATTCTCCTTCAGTTGACGGCTTGTGGTTAAATTTTTCAATTTAACTCTCTTAAGTGGAGAAATATCGTAACCCATGGGCAACTGAAGGAGAATCTATATAAACATATGCATTGCAATTTAATGAATAAAAATGTACCATTACGTTGTGAGTTCGAATTCCGCTCAGACGAGGTGTACTCGATACAACATTATGTGATAAAGTTTGTCAGTGTTAGTATTATCGATTGAAATTTTACCAAAAATGTTTTGTATTTATTTGTATTGATGTTATATGTACAAGCAATTTTTTTTTTTACTAATTTATCCTTTGTTTTTCTTTATTAATCAACACTTCAATAAACAATACAAAAATACCGGAAGTTATTACCGCAATTTTTTCCCATAAACCTCACAATAATAAACAATTTATTCCAAGAGTTTACATGTTTATCAATCACAAAATGACACACAGGTACATTTAATTAAGATTCACAAGACATGCATTACAATTACATCATGTAACAATGTTGAATTACCTACATGGCTACAAACGTTTGTGTTGTCAAAACCTTGCTCACCGCCAAACGGAAATCAAATGGTCATTTTTCGTCGAACATTTAAATTCGTGGTTTGCTGGCAATCACGAAAGCCACGAAAATTGGTATACCACGAATAAAAATGAATTCACAGTATATACATTGTCGAAAATATAAAATTTATATATACGAGTTTTGACGAGTTTTTCTTACCTGTTTCGCAGCGAGTGGAAATGAATTATATATTTTCCGTCAATGTACGTATATTGTATCTATCGCCCCAAAGAAACTGTCAAATTGTCTAAAAAGAGCAGAAACAAGCGTTGTTCTTATCGTTTTTGATTGTGTCCGCGCTTATAAGTTTATAAGCATAAATCCTGTTACTGTTTCTTACCGTCGCTCAACATGAATCAAGTACCAGAAAAAGATATCTTGGTCAGAAACCAAATACAAATGTATAGCAAAAAAATATCTGGTCAATGCAATGTGACTACTCGAATAGAACAAGTGCAGGATAAAACAATAACATTAACTGGGCAGCGAAGAAATACTATTAAAACATCTTATGTTTCAATCTTGCGATTATCCTCATTTTATTTGTATAAGCTTCAGACAATTTGATTGCTACATTTATATTATATTGTGAGCGCCATACAGATGTTTGTGTATCTTTACATTCAACATTCACTTACTAGTATCTGCTATACATCAAATGTTCTTTACAGATGAATCCTATCAGTATAATAGCCGTTGAGGAGTCTGTGGCGACCATGTTTGTCAACGGATCGGGATGAAATGAGCAATCTTTATAGAAGACCTTCCATAGTTGCTTCCTACCATGTTTCGATTTTTATTGCATCTAGCTTTAGTGAAATAATGTGTACAGATTTTGTCTGTTTATATACTTATGAGTTTTGACTTTCCCTTTGGAAGATTGTTTGGAGTTCGGTAATTTTGTTATTACCCATATTCATTTGGCTAAGCAGTTTGAGAGGAGAAGATTTGATAAAATCGACCAATTAGAAACAAGAACCGCTTGATGCTTCCTACTAAGCTCCACTTCATTTGATTGAGGCGTTTCAGAGGAGAAGATTAAAATGTGAATAGTTAATGGACGAAAGACGACGGACGACGGGCGCTAAGTGATGGTAAAAGCTCACATTGTCTTTGGCAAGATGAGCTAATAACAGTCATTGGGTAGATATGTCGCTCCACTCGGACACATTATTCTGATTCCGAGCTAACCAGTCTCTGCTATTTCTCCTTAATGCTGCGTTCTTAGAGGAGAAGCAACAAATACCAATTGTATATTCTTTTGTTTGACAAGACCACGGCTCGTACCCACAATCTATCGCACTCGAGGCGAGCACGCTAACCATTACGCTACCGATGCGGTTCCCTATTTTTATTTTATTTTTATTAATTTTTTTAATCAAATATTTTTTATTGTCCTTCAATATATTATTTGAAAACAAAAATTAGTCCAAAACAATAAGAGTTACTTGATATCTATATAAACAGTGAGAGTTCCTACTTTTGATCAAACACTCTTTGAATATTGCAATAATTCAACTGCATAGCAAATAAAGAAAAATAATTAAAAGTTCTATACAAAATCATGACCATTCTGTCGAAGGTGATTTGGCGAATGCCAATTCTGCACAAACCGTTTTGTATTTCTTCCTTTTAATGTTATACAAACATCCACATTTAAAATATTTTTAATATGTACAGTTGTTGTTTTTTTTCACAACTTTTATTCATTGAAGACATTTTTTTGTTTTTTTTTCTTTTTATCAATTTGCAAGTCGAACATACCCTTGACAAGTGTTATAATGAACCTTAAATAAATTACAGAAAGAAACATAATTGTGATATTGAGCTGTTTTCGCTATTCTTTCAATTTTTTACATAGACAAAACCGGTTCTACTTAAACACAATTTTTGCGACCCAACCGGAAAGTAGTGGCTGACAGAGCCGGAACGAATATACGTAAATAATCATTGTGTTTTTCACTGTAGCAAGTCTAAAACTATTCATGGTAGCACGCCAGTGCAAACTATCCTGTATATAAGCATTACAAAGGGTTTGTGTACTTTAATTACACATATAAACTACTTTTTATAGCTTTATTTGATGATTTCAATCTCATTATTAGCATTTTTCATTGTTTATGTCCATCATTTTATCTATATCTGAGTAATCGATAAAGATAACTACAGTAATATATAGGTAAAAACAAGCAAAAATAATCGACCGATAACGACATCTTCTGGATTCAAGATATAATAATACTATATGATCATAATACTTACTTTTTGTCGTCGCCTGTATGTCAAATATGCCTATTTGACTTGTACCGGAAGATGACAGAGCATTTCCGACCGGAGCTCTTTGACGACAGTGATAAACCAGTATCAAGAAATCTATATAGACCATTAGGCTAGATGTTAAATTATATGCTATTGAGCATGAAGGCGTGGAAAAACAGAGCGAGTAAACAAGAAGTAAAAATAATGTATTACACAACTATAGACATTTCATGTAATATTCTGATGGTTCTATACAAACTTTATTCAGTTGTGAATTTGTAAATTATTTCATCTGGGGATGTGAAGTGACTTTTTCACAAACATATACATATTTTTGTTGAGTCGAATAAAACTCAAAATGGCCGACAAAATAAACAAAGACAAACAATCCAAACTTGACAATTTTGTATCCCAAACACCCAAGGCTAGTAATAAAAGGGATCAACGTGAAAGTAGTCCTGACAATTCATCGCCTTCTACGCAACATCTTGATAAACAAGCGAGGCATTCTGCTTTTGGTTCACCCTTGATCAGTGAATCTGTCGCCTCCAATACTGTCAGTACAGATCAGGCCCTTTCAACAGCTGTTCAAAGTGAAACCATTCTGCATCTATCGGAAGTTGTATGCGCCACTCTTAAGAATCAAGAGTTTATTGACTGTATTATTCCATTGATAAGTGAAAAGGTCATGCTATTTATTAAACCCAAAATAGCTAAAATAGTTGATGAATGTATGCAACCTCATCTAGAAACCATCCAGCACAACAAAGATGCATTAATTCTTCAGGAAATTCAAAATAAAAACCAAAATGATCAGATAAGTTCAATGAAAAACAAAATAAGCAACCTAGAAAAAAGGCTTGAAGAACAAGAACAATAATCAAGAAGAACCAGCTTGAGGTTCAGTAATGTCAGAGTACCAACTAATGGAAACAATGTCGTGAAAACACCGATTGATACTGACTCATTAGTCCTTGGTATTTGTAAAAACTAACTAGGAGTCAAGTTCAATCTAACTGACATTGGAAGATCACACCCAATTGGAGAAATCCGTGATGGTAAGATCTCTATAATTGTGCGCTTCCTTACATATCGCCAAAGACACATGGTTTTTAGTAAAAAGAAAGAACTAAAAGGTCATGTAGATAAAACCTTCATTACTGAAAACTTAACCAGACACAGATATGACCTGTTGAAAAGATTGAATACTTTGCGTGTAGACAGGAAAATACATTCTTTTTGGACACACGATGGTTCTGTGCTTGTTCAGAAAACTGAACGTTCTCGTCCATTAGTTGTCAAAAGCAGACAAGATATATACAGACTGGGTGGGGAAATCCTCAATGGTGATGAAGAGGATTAGAGACAACCCATACACCATACTTTTTAGATATTTTGTCTTTTGTTGTAAATAAAATATTTTGTATTAATGTTCAGATTGTAGTTCCTTCTGAATGGTATTTGATTTGTTATGTAAACATTATCACGTGCTTTTGTTATTGTTATTTTTCACCCGAATAATTTATTCATCACGTGATTTTTTCGATCAATAACTTCTAGATAAACTGAAATTTATACCTGTAATTACAAGTTAAAATAAAAAAATATAGTGAAATAAGTAATGTTCTTAGTTTCTTTTATTTTTGTTTTTTATTTCTTTCATATCGCCTATTTATAATAAATTATTTTGCCAGCCACGTGCTTCTATTTTCATTTCATTCTATAGACGTTTTCAGAAATCGGTGATTACCTAGTTATCGTTCGTGGACGCTAGGTAGTGTTACTATCGTCCGTCATTTCGAAAGTGTAACAATCGGTTGTTTACACTAGTTACGATTAATCAGTATTCATAATTGGATTAGATAAACACGCTTCAGTTAATATTTTATGGCTTATTCCTGTGATTTTGGCCGAATATTTCGAAATATGGATTATTGAATTGAACTTAAACGGTTATTGTTTAAATTGTTCAGAATCACAAAGTTCAGGACCAGGTCGGACAAATCTATACGGTCATCAATATTATCAAAATTAAAGAATTAGCTAGTCATTTTGCCAGATGTGGGCTAACAGATCGATCTGTAGCTATTCAGATTTTAACCTTGCTTATGTGGCAGAATTTCAATACAAAACGGGGTACGCAACAACAAAAAACGGTCGGTATGGAAACCCTCAACACACATTTTTTACTAACGGTATATATTTTGTACAAAAGAACTAAGTTCCCTTCGAATATTGTCTTCACTTCACAAAGTCGCATATTTTTATGATGTAGGGAGCACTTATGCAATTGACAAAAAAATCAATCATTTGCACAATGATAGAGTAGCAAATATGTGGAGGAATAATGTTCCTTCCGTATGCGGTAGAGGATAACATAGAAAGGAAAAAAAACTGAGTTAAATGTTGTCTTAAATGAAAGTTTAAATAATATAAACAAAGGAAACGGGAACAAAGTGAGCAGTGTAGGAATTATTGTTTTTCATGTAGAAGCCGCATAAAATAATTAACAATTTACAAAGAGGTATCACATTTCTGTAGATAAATCTTGAAATAAATCTTGATTCTGTAAGAAGTAAAAATGAACGACATAATGTCTTGCAACAAAATTCGGCGATTTTTTTTTTCTTTTAGTTTTTTGTCATTATAATTCAGTTATATATATTTTTATCATTTTTAACCCTTTGTGGGAAGGGGGTAGAGTTTAACTGTCATATTGCAAATCAAATACATTTAAGAATCAACCTAATACATAAATTAAATTTTTGTGTTTTAGTGATGTCTTTGCTATAACTTGTTATGCAATACACAGTTAACTATCAGTTATAATGATAGTTATCTTTCTACAATATGAATTTAACACCTTTGTTACAAAATGACACGACTGTCTATTCCCCTAAGTGCCAAACCCGGGAAGCATCGCATCGCTGTTGATACGGTCGACCTTCAGCAGACTACAAGTCTAGAAAGCGCTACCACTTCCTTAACACGTCAATATTAAATTTTAATTAATCTTCAAAAACATATAAAATTAAAGAATAAATCAATATAAAACTATGAAATCCTAGCAAAGAAATTTAAAAAAGAAAACAAATGGGGTGAAAAATGCCCGTCCGGTTCACGTATCTGAAACCTGGGAGCAAATAGTTATATTAGGTTCCTCATGAAACTCTTTTTTCAGATAAAGAAATTCAGATATTCAGATGTTTTAATTTGATAAAACTTAAATTCCTTTTAATCTTCACTACAGAAATTGACCGACAAAAAGTTTTAATTTGTTTTACAATTTAACAAACAAAAAATAAATAAAAATAAAACAGAATTGAAAAATGCACCTTAAGATGTCACATTCAAAGTTAAGTTATTTCTTATAAGTTAGGCACACTTTTTATCATTATTACTTCACTTTAAATCGTATAGTAATAATTTCAAAAAGCGTATATTATAATTTATATATTTACTTTTTAATTTCATACAAAATATTAATTTGATTACCCCTTTTTTCTTATACTTGAAAAGCAACAAAAAAACAAAAAAGGAAAAAAAGTGCATGCAGTTTTTTTATCAAGTAGGATTTATACTGATTTTGCACGGGGAATACAACGGTAATTAAAAATAAAATAGCTACCAGGTAATTTATTTGTTGTCATTATATCATTGTTATTATATCTCCGTTTATAAATCACTTCACAGCAGTTAACTATCATTGAATTTCAAGCCGAAAAAACAGTATATTGTTACACCTGTACTAGAGAAACCATACATTAGCGTATCGATAAACCCCGAGAACATAATATTTTGGCACTTTACTAATGGCGGACACACTCGGAAATCGATAATGGCCGCGCCCATGTTTTTAAGAATAAAAAGGTCTATATATATATAAAACTATTTTTTGTGTATTACACACGCTGTATCAACAGTAGCTCACACACCATTTATCCGCGACATTCATTATTACATCTTTAAATACCTGTTTGACAATCAATTTCAGGTGTTGTTTATAAATCTTATAAATAGACATATATCTTTTGTTTTGTTTACAATTTTTGTTTCACTACGATCTTGATCATATAAAATGTCATTGTTTTAAATCACACTGTTATATATGTACACATATATTTTCACAGCCCTATTTATTAAACCTTGTCAAAACATTTTCTTTTGATAATAGTTGATATTGTATCATACAGGGTAACAATAGGGCTGTTCTGTAATAAAATTGGTATGATTTGTTTAAGAAAAGCCAGAAAGGTGTCGGTGTGTTTGAGTGATTTTATTGATATGTTTTTGTTATACTTAAGACATGTTATGTCATGGTGTTTAGGGAAATATAAGTCTAATTATAATATAATATTATCTTCTCTACTATTATTTAGTTTATTGATTGTTTGTGGGGATATTGAATTAAACCCAGGTCCACAGGGCACACTAGTTTTCCACGAAAACACATTATCTATTTTTCATGCGAATATACGAAGTCTGCGAAATAAATTAAATTATATTATAGATATAGTTGAAGACTTTGATATTATATTTTTTACGGAAACACATTTAGATAACAGTATAAGTGATGCTGACATAAGTTTGCCGGGTTTTGAGGTTCCCATTAGGAGGGACAGGAACTGTAGTGGAGGTGGTATTATTTTTTATTATAAAAGTTTTGTTAATGTTATACTAGACAGGATTTAGAACATGGCGATTTACTAGAGTGTATGTGGTTTGAACTTAAAACTAAATTTCAGTCTATACTGATCAACATAAATTACCGGTCAGTAAGACAAGCACCTGCTTATTATTGGCAGTATTTTAATTTTATGCTAAAAAGAGCTCTCGACGAGAATTGCAATATTATATGTTTGGGTGATTTGAACATAAATTTTATGGCTAATATTCCTACACATATTAGAGATATTATTTTCATCAATGGTTTTGTTAACATTATTAATAAACCGACACACTTTGATAATCGCACAGGTAATTGTTCTTTACTTGATCCAATTTTGATCACCGACTCGATAAGTATTATTGATAGTGACACAATACACATTGACAGAGAGTTTAGCGATCATGATGGAACATACGTCACAATAGGTTGTGGTTTCAGTAATAATAAAAATTGTCATACTGCAATAGAAAATCTAAGTGATCCGATTGGTTATTTACTCGAATTTACTAATCCATATTATACGGCTCTAGCCGGTAATATGAAAGCACGTGCCAAGAAAGATAACTCATTTTGAAATCATACGTAATCAAGATGGCGACCCCCAGGTTCGCCTGTCACTCTGACGCCGATATTGAGGCAATTCTAAATCATTTGTTATTTTTCTGTTAAAATTGTTAAGTTGTTTATTAAATATGTTGAAGAATTAATTTCTTCTTTAAAGCAAAGTCATAGCTGGGGTTAAATGTTCATGAGACAATACATGTATAGTAGTCATGTTCTTTATTTAGGCTTTACACAGGTAATATGGACCCATGGTATTGCAGTATGACAAATTCGTTACATAGGCTTAGCCTATATAACTAATATAATAAACGTAAAATTTGGGATTATAAACGAGCAGATTATCTTCTTATGAAACAAAAAATATCTGAAATAGACTGGGTCAATTTAATAACTGGTGCATGTGATAATCATGGAGCGGTCTCTGATTTTACGTCAATATTTTTGAAAATAGCTAGTATATGCATTCCGACAAGGTAGGTAATTATAAGAAATAACGACAAAGTTTGGTTTGATTCCACTTTGAGAAGAGAGATACGAATACGTGATCGTTTTCGTAAAACTTTTCTTAGAGTGAAATCAGTACTAACAGAGTCGAAATATAAACAACAGCGAAATAAGGTAAATAATTAAAAAAAAACAGGCCAAAAAGAAATGTTATGCAAATATAAATGAAAATTTAGATGAATTAAAATCAGCCAATGGCAAATTATATTGGAAAACCTTGAATATGTTAATAAAAAATGAAAATTCATCTAATGACACTCCTCCTCTCTCAGACCCACAGAATGATTTCAAATTATCATACGAATCCATAGAAAAAGCAGAAATTTTAAATAAATATTTTTCTTCAATAAATAATTTAAACGATGAAAATAAGGTTTTACCGGATTTTGATTGTAGATGCTTGAATGTTCTCTCTGATATTGAAGTTTGTGAACAAGATGTTATAGATATAATTTCCACGTTGAATGTAGATAAGGCTGTTGGACATGATATTATAAGTAACCGAATGTTATTAGCTGTAAAAAATGAAATAGCAAAACCACTGTCCTTGTTATTTAATAGATCGATACAAGAAATGTTTTTTCCAGATCAGTGGAAAATTGCACATGTCATTGCTTTGTTTAAAAAGGGGGATAAATCTCTACCGTCAAATTATCGTCCAGTTTCCTTATTGTCATGTGTTAGTAAGATTTTAGAAAAAATAGTTTATAAACAGATTTATAATCATCTGCATATAAACAAACTTTTATATAAATTCCAGTCTGGATTTCTGCCGGGATATTCAACTACCCATCAGTTAATTGAACTTTATGATAATATTTTACTTGCGTTGGATAAAAAACAAATAACTAGTATAACCTTCGCTGATATAAGTAAAGCCTTTGATACAGTTTGGATTAAAGCGCATATATTAAAACTGGAGAATTATGGCATAAAAGGGAATCTTCTTTTCTGGTTAAAAAGTTATCTTTCAAGACGAAAACAACGAGTAGTTATTAAAGATGCAATATCAAGTACTGGGGAATTAAAGGCTGGTGTGCCCCAAGGGTCGGTCTTGGGCCCATTGCTCTTTCTAATTTTTTTAAATGACGTAGCAGACAATATGACTGGCTTTGGTAGACTATTTGCTGATGACACTTGTATTGGCCATATGGCACATAATGAAGAAAATTTACATACATTTGTACATTAATAAGTACAGATTTAGAATATTTAAATGCATGGTCATATAGATGGCTTGTTAAATTCAATCCCAATAAAACAGATATTATGATTTTTAGTACTAGGCATTTAGAAAATAATGTACTATTTGACTTTAACAATATTTCACTATCTCCTGTGCATATGCATAAACATTTAGGTGTTAATTTTAGCAATGATTGTAAGTGGACAAAGCATATTGATGTACTTATTGAAAGAACTTCCAAGCAACTTAACATATTACGAAAACTTAAATACAGGTTAAAAAGGGATTATCTTGAAAAAATATATTTAGTTTTCATTCGACCTATTTTGGAATATGCCTCAGAAGTTTGGGATAATTGTGGACAAGCAAATTGTAATCGTCTAGAAAAAATACAAATAGAAGCAGCTCGCATAGTGACTGGATTATCTATATAAGCTAGCTTTGATTCAATCTACAAGGAAACGGGGTAGGAAACATTGAGTACAAGAAGGAAAGTTAAAAAACTGCTACTTTTTTGTTTACAAAATTGTCAATAAAGAAGCACCAGATTATTTATACGAATTAGTTTCGCCTTTAGTGGCAGCAAATGTTAATTATAATTTACGTAACAGTCACAATATACATGTACCTTTTAATCGTTTGTCTGTTTACCAAAATTCTTACTTTCCATGTACTATTCAAGCATGGAATTCTTTGGATCTAACTATTAGAAATCTTCCTAAGTTTTCCTCTTTTAAACTAAAACTTCAGCAAATATGTTATACTAAGAGGAGAAATCCTCAATATTATTCTATAGGTGACCGCTTTCTCAGTGTATTGCACTCTAGAATGCGAAATAAATGCAGTGCATTAAATGCAGATTTATATCATGCAAATTTAATTGTAAATTATAATTGTTTATGTGGATACTTTAATGAAAATGCAGAGCATTACTTGTTACACTGTAACAGATTTACCTTATCGCGTATTATTATGTTATTTGAAATAAATAAGTTGAATTTGATTGGAATTCCGGTAAATATTGATTTATTATTATTCGGAAATGAAACACTTAACTGTGATATAAATTGTTCCATATTTTTGGCTGTACAAAAATACATTAAAAACACCTGTCGCTTCTCTATGTCATGACCATAAATATTTGTAAATTAGTCATATTTGTAATGTGTAACAGGTTAATAATAGATTTATGTCTTACTTTATTGATCAAGATCGTATGAACTAGTTTCGAGACAGCCTCATGCAACTGGATTATCGAGTCGTCATATCATAAATAACAATTTTTAACAAAAATATTATAAAAAAAAGCAATATAATTACCGAACGTTAATAGAATAATGATTCCTCCCTATATTTTCACATGTTAACTACCTTAATTAAGCACCCACTTTATATATAAATCCACTAGAAAGTTAAATCCCAATTGAATGTTTGGTGTATTCGTGTCATTAAGATGAAAGGGTGTGTTCGATTAAGTATATTTTAGCTTGGATAATCCACCTGCATGACGCTCAACATTTTTAGTCTTTGTTTGTATTTACTTTTGTTTTTTTCATGTCATCACTTAATATGCAATATGTGTATAATATTATATAAGTTCATTTTGTATTAATTCATGTATGTATTGGAGAAGACGTTTCTAAGTTGTGAAACTTGTGTCCTATCCAATTGTTTCTTATTGAACAATAAAATATGCTTAAAGTTAAAATTAGATGTATTGTATTTGTGAATTTATCTCTCACATATACCGCCCATATTTCACTAGAACAAAATCCCCCTGTATTTTGTAACATGTTTTCTTTTTCAATCAAACCAGCCACAGAGCTAACATTAACACTGAGACACTTTCCAAAATTTTGAACATTAAGTACAACTGTGATCAGACACTTTTTAATTCCATCATTGATGAGTGTGTACATGCCTTTTTTAAACACAAAAACAGAAGACTTGTAAGCATAGTGTGACTTTTATTTTAGTTAAAATTGTATCTGGAACATTCATAACACTAATATTCTTTTTAGCACATGTTTTTTTATTGATCTTCAGATTTTAACTGCATTTCTGTACATATGTAATAACATATATATAAACAATGAGTCATGTAGATGCATTGATGCAAAGAGCTGAACATGTAGTGCTGAAAGACATGTTTAATAGTAAGTAACTGAAAATAACTATATTGCCCTTTTTCATAGTTTTTGACACGCTGAAGTGCCCTTTTCCAAAGTCACGACCCTCCATTTTCAATTCCTAGCTGGAACACTGTATAGACATCACCATACTCGGGAAACGTCATAGCGGAAAGGTATCACAGTACCCGAAATTAGAGTCGAAAATGAAAGTACACGTAGAGAGGCCCTCCAAAATAAATTTTGCAAGGCGGAACAAGACTGATTGATTGATTGATTGACTGATTGATTGATTGATTGATTGATTGATTGATTGATTGATTGATTGATTGATTGATTGATTGATTGATTGACGTTTAACGTCAGGTGAGTATTAGTTGAGTGGCATCAATGACGAGGAACAAGTTTACAAACAATAGGCTATGTAAATAAAAAGTGGCACCGGGATGAGCCTGTGGATGTTGTTGGGGTTTTTGTTGGTTTTAAGTTTAACTTCAACATTATGTGAACACACAGATCCTTCTTTTCTGTCCTATATATATTTCTCCACTATAAACAATTAAATCTCATGTTTTCAAGATATACCATATTTTTTAAGAGTAGAAAAGTAATTATATTATCACAAAGAAGGGGGGTATCGTAAATAACGAGATAGAGAAAAACAGAAATGTTCATGATGTCATCTCATAAAGATATTGTTACCTGATGTCAATATTTGTTTATCTTTATAATGACATAAAAACATGCATGTGGTTTTTAAAATATAATATTATCTCATTTTAAACCTTAAATATTGGTATTATATATCATGTTGTTAATAATGGACTATACATAGATTTCATGTGACGTCAGCACACTAAGTTCAAAAGGTCATCCGCCATCTTGAAGGGCACGCTACTTACTGTTTACATTGGATATCCTTAAGCTGAAAATCAATACTACACTATGTCATTTATAATTGTCACAATAGATCAGATCGCGGGGAAGTCAAAAGATCATTCCATGCTGTCCCAAAAATTGTGTTAGGGCAAGGAGAGATGACAAAGGAATTGCTAACAAAAAGAAGAGTGCTTTGTATAGAGAGAATCGGGGGGGGGGGGGGGTGGCGGAATTGGATGCCATCGCCTTATTCTAAAGTTTGTTCGGACCATTTTGTCACGAATCTGTGTCGTTTCGCCCGGAATCCCTTTCGCCCGGGTCGTTTCGTCCTCATCGTCCTCATTTATTAATAGTGCTTTAGAAAATGAAATATGGAAAATACCATTGCAAATATTTGTATTTTGGATGTTGTAAGGCTTGTTCATGGGTACTTTATTTTTGTCTTCCTCATAATTAACATGCTTTCTTGACGTCTTAAAGACAAATTACTTACCAGTATTACACAAACGATGTTGCCACTGGAAACAAGATTCACACTCTAATGCGTGCTGTCGAGGTCGAACCTCCTGGTCACAAACTACACAAGGGAATAGCATTTTGATTAATGCACCTTTTCATAAATACTCGCCGAAAGATCAAAGAATTTCTCAAACTGAGTACAACACTTTTCTCAATATGCACAAGTTTGCAAAAGCTTGGGTTGGACAGGTTCCTATGAAAGCATGTAGCAACAACAATTAATTAGTAATCGACAGATCAAAGAATAAAAATAATTACAATTTTCAATTTTTTATCAATTTGTCTTTATTATTTTTTTGCAGTTTAATTAGTAATAATTGATCAATAATTATGTATTATATATACACTGGATCTTACGAATTAACTTATTTAAACCAAAGAATCCGAAGGATGAGTTCTTCTTCTTCTTTCAATAAGGTAAAACTTCAACTTGATGAAGGTTTAAATAAGTACATGAGTAAGATCCATGGTATATATGGTTTGTAACATAAATACACATTTTACCTTTGATGTTTTTATGCAGTAATCAACTTAAAAATAGTGAACTTTTACAAACCATGGTCTAACATGAAGATTCTGATGTTATTCCATGATTTTGATGTTTTTCCATGATTTTGCGGACCTCGACGAAAGCACCCATTATTGATTTCTGTTACAAACCATATATACCATGGATCTTACTCATGAACTTATTTAAGCCAACTCATCCTTCGGATTCGTTGGTTTAAAAAAAAAGCTAATTCGTAAGATCCATGGTATAAAGAATACTTGTAACATAAATCAATATTGGGTTCTCTCGTCGAGGTCCGCAAAATCATGGAATAACATGAAGATCTTGATGTTATTCCATGATTTTCATGTTAGACCATGGTTTGTAAAAGTTCACTATTTTTAAGTTGATTACTGCATAAAAACATCAAAGGAAAATTGCGTATTTATGTTACAATAAATATTATAATATAACATCATGATGATGTTAACTCCGTTGTTTATCATATACTTTTATTATTTTGATTTTATTTTTATGTTATTATTTTTTGTATACAACTAATAAATAAATAATTACCAACAATTTGTCGAAAAAGACTTCATCTATTATTATATAATAGCGATTAAGTGGGGCGAATCGACTCACTTTCCGGAGCGAAACGACCGGGTGCAATTCGACCCGGTGCAAATCGACCGGGGGCGAACAGGTAATCGGGGCGAAAGGTCCCGGTACCTTTTGTCACAGGTATGTTTACATTTTTGTCTTTTTGTTGTATGCAAATTGACTTTGGCACGTAATTAATGATTAATGAATGTATTGGATTACGCAACATTGTGATTATTATGTACATGTACTTAACTATGCTTTATTCAATAAATGATTTGGTTGATCCCAAGCATATTTATCGAACCAAGCAAACGGCAAAGGTGTGTCAGAAACATTGGCGATGATATTATTCAAACTGCGCTTTAAACCATTTTTAAAAGGCCCGATCTACTTGGAATACATATCTTTAATAAATTAATACCTATGGTGGGATCTCTAGTCACTATTATGGGTGGGGACAGGGGGGGGGGGTAAGTTCTTGTTCGGTATATCATTCAAATATATTCGGTATAAAGCTCCCGAGAGCCTGTGTTTATTGTTATACAAAAACTAAATTAAAATAAAGTTTTCTTATCTTATCTTATCTTGTTCAGTGGGTAGTGGTTTTATCAGAACACCCTTATGTATTATATAGATAGGTGTGAATTATGGAGATTTATCCGTGAAATAAATTCCGATATCTCACATGTGAAATATCGTTTTTTTCCCGCCGGAACTACCTTTACACAACAATAAGTGTGGTGGTTATGTCCCTTGTAGTGTTACGGTGAATACACATTCGATTGTAAACTGAAAACATTTCGCGAAATGTTATTGACGACTTTGGAACATAGCCAACATGACGTCATTGGCGTCATATGAAGACTTCCAGTTTGAAACGTAAAGATTAGACGTTATTTGGCTTCGTGTACGCTTTAATTTTGATACAATTTAACTAAAATAAGTTTTCAAGGTAAGCATTTTAATTATTTCTGTGCATTGTTGTAAATATGACATGTAGGATTTCCCATTTTCAAGATGGCTGATCCTTCCTGCTGAACCCCTTAGTATCATTGCTCGTAGATTTATACGCGTAGAATGAAATATACTAATAACAAAAATAACATATAAGAAATTTGAAAGTCTATATAATAAACAGTATATCTAAATCATACATTTTGAATATCAAAATAAGACCACTCGTGACCGAATACGTATTAATGATTTAACTCGTGGACGGAACAAGTTCCGCCCACTCGTTTAATCCATATTTTGATATTCAAAATCTACGATTAGTTATACTATATATCCTCTAAAAATATTTTTTCATAGGTATTAATAGATCACTGCAAATACATAAATTATTGTTGAAATATGTATTTTCTCACACATTTTGTTATCATTAAATGTTTAAACATGTACAGAGACGTGCAAAAAGTATTCGGTCACCGTAATGTGTTACTATATATTTCATATAAAACAACAATTTTTCAAAACATTATTCCAGTCAATTCTTGTTCGATTTTGATGATATTTTTACCAACAGAAGTTAGAACGTATGTAGTTTTCTGTGATTATTTTAAAATATATTTTTGAAGCACAGATTTTAAATATTCATGATTTAAATACAAACTTAAATTATTTGTCTTCCAATGTACTATCATTGTATTGTGTTTTTTGACGTTCAAAATTTAGTTTTGTGTTTAACTCGTGAACTCATATAAAATTTATAGATTATTAAATTATGCTAAAATTACAGTGTAAAACAACTACATTTAATTCTGCCTTAGTTGGAAAAAAAATCATCAAAATCGAACAAGAATTGATATTTGGAATAATGTTTTTAAAAAATGTGGTTTTATATGAAATATATAGTAAAAAGTTACAGTGACCGAATACTTTTTGCACGTCTCTGTATTTAATGAAACTGAAAATAAAAACCAGAATTTTTTTTTCAGGAAAGCCTTCAGCATTATATGACCAAACTCATCCAGATTGGGCACCATCACAAAAACTTGGAGAAGACAAATCAGCAAAGGAAACATCACAGGACCTTGACATAAAAACCATGAAAAGGTTTGTAAAATAATATTTCAGGTTATGCACATTTTTTGCCAAGTGGCTGAACAATTAAGAATTTTTTATAAACCGGCTTCTCATGAATGTAGCAAAGATGATATCAAACAACACTTTTTTCATTGACTGACAAAAATATTGAGATGAAAATGCAGTTTTTAATTTGATTATGTACTTTGACAATCCCACAACCATGAGAATATAGTAACACAAATGTAGCGTTGATCAACATTTAGCAATGAATACTGCTTAAGCATGTGATAGGGGCCTACTTGAACTTAGTGTGGGGTACAGGTAGTACTGTGACTTGCTGATTATTGAAGGCCTCACAGTGACTTCATGATGAAGAACAACAATAAATAGGTAAAATGAAATTATTTTAGGTGTGATATTTTATAAACAAACTTTATTGCGCAAAAAAAAACCTTCATAGCTATAGGTTGAGCAATACAATTAACAAAAAACGCATATAAGAACTACATACATATATTACAATTAAATAATGCACATATAGGGTGCACATATAAACAGTATATAGGGTTTATGTGTGTTTATGTAAATTTATTTGTAAAATTCTGAGATGTTTACCTCAAATTTCTTTTTTGTTTGTTTAGATACTTCAGACTTCAAGATCGACAAAAGAAAAAGAAAGATTATGATGTAACTGAAACTCTGCTGGATTTGAGGACACTTTTCGAGGAACCAACAATTATGAAAAATTTATCTGAGGGTGCACATGATAACCACCAGTGTACATTCACATTGCGAGGGAAATTTGAATGTGGAAAAGAAGATGAACCCTGTCAAGCGTCAGACCTCATGATAATGGACAAGATGAGGAGTGCATTTCAAAGATTAACCACTGAAAATATTGCATTGAAAGCTAAAGTGTCTGTAGTTAAATTGACACCAGAATCCTTGAAAGACAAAGAAGACAAAGTTAAATATCTAACTGGACTTCCAGGATATTTAACACTTATGCAGGTATTCCAGCTTCTGGAACCATTTGTCCAAGAGTCTACAAGATCAACTCTGTCACAATTTGAAAAGCTGATGTTGGTTCTCATGAAACTTATATTGAATTTACCTCTTCAGGATATAGCGTCTGATGAAACTTAGATTGAATTTACCTCTTCAGGATTTAGCGTCTGATGAAACTTAGATTGAATTTACCTCTTCAGCAATTAGCGTCTTATGAAACTTAAATTGAATTTACCTCTTCAGGATTTAGCGTCTGATGAAACTTAGATTGCATTTATCTCTTCAGGATTTAGCGTCTGATGAAACTTAGATTGAATTTACCTCTTCAGGATTTAGCGTCTGATGAAAGTTAGATTGAATTTACATCTTCAGGATTTAGCGTCTGATGAAACTTAGATTTAATTGACCTCTTCAGGATTTAGCGTCTGATGAAACTTAGATTGAATTTACCTCTTCAGGGTTAATCGTCTGATGAAACTTAGATTGAATTTACCTCTTCAGAATTTAGCGTGTGATGAAACTTAGATTGAATTGACCTCTTCAGGATTTAGCGTCTGATGAAACTTAGATTGAATTTACCTCTTCAGGATTTAGCGTCTGATGAAACTTAGATTTAATTTACCTGTTCAGGATTTAGCGTCTGATGAAACTTAGATTGAATTTACCTCTTCAGAATTTAGCGTCTGATGAAACTTAGATTGAATAGACCTCTTCAGGATTTAGCGTCTGATGAAACGTAGATTGAATTTACCTCTTCAGGATTTAGCGTACCGTTTTGACATTTCTAAATGAACAGTATCTAGAACTTTCAATTCAGTTATTCGTGTCATGTATGAAAGAATGAAGTCTTTTGTTTTTTCGCCTGACAGGGAACAGTTACGATTAACAATGCCGATGAAATTTAGGAAACGTTTGGACTTAAAGTAGCGATTATAATTGACTACTTCAAACTTTTTATAGAGCGATCGTCAAGCATACTTTCCCGAGCTGACACTTGGTCCAGCTACAAACATCACAATGCTATAAAGTATTTAATAGGGATAATCCCACTAGGAGCTGTATCTTTCTTATTGAAAGGTTGGGGCGGAAGAGCTAGCGACAAAAACATAACAGAAAAGTGTGGCCTTCTGTCCAAACTTTTGCCGGGAGACGTTGTTTTAGCGGTCAGAGGTTTTGATATATCAGAAAGTGTGGGACTCGTGTGTGCAGAAGTGGAAATCCCTGCATTTACACAAGGAAGAAGCCAACTTTCGCCATTAGAGGTAGAGTCTACTAGAAAAATAGCATCTGTTCGTATACATGTGGAGAGAGTGATTGGCCTGGTACGCAATACATGCACAATCTTACAGGATACACTACCTATTGACTTTTTGCAGAGCAACGAGGGAAAAGAATCTCTGGTTGATGAAATTGTTACTGTTTGTTGTTCATTGACAAATTTGTGTGAATCTGTGGTTCCGTTCAACTGAATAAATAGCATATATACATGTTATGATTTACTGAGCTTTTGTTCTGTCAAGACATAATGCTTCATTTAATAGTGTGTGCATCATAAACATGTTTTTTTTAGAAACTGTTCAAGTCAGTCATAATATTGAAATGATATTGGTGAAAAATTTGAAGACATAGTATTATTAGTTATTCTTGGCTGTTGATTTTGCAATACAATGAATAATTCATAAAATCTTAGTTAAATTTTGAATATTGTTGTGTACAGCTGTAATATTGACAATTGGATCAATATAGCTACTCGAATGGAGGCTTGTCTTAGTGACATCAGTGCATGGATGAAATCAAACATGCTTAAGCTTAATCAAGACAAGACTGAACTGATAATTTTTACAACAAAGCAACGCACGAAGTATTTTGTCAACTGTAGTATCAGCTTCGATGGACACATTGTAAACGAGGCATCTGTTGTGAAAAATTTAGGTGTCCTCTTCGACAAAACTCTGACTATGGAGAAACAAGTAAGTTCAGTTTCTAAGTCATGTTTTCTCCAAATACGCAAGATAGGACGTATACGATCTTATATCACTGATGATGCTTGCAAAACGTTGATCAATTCGCTAGTGATTTCACGTTTAGATTATGGAAATGCGTTGTTATACGGGGTGACTGCCAGCATTCTCTCTAAACTTCAGCGGGTACAAAACACAGCTGCACGATTAATATCACGAAAACGGAAACATGAACATATCACGCCTGTCCTCGTCTCTTTACATTGGCTACCAGTGCAGTATTGAATTAAATATAAGATCCTGTTATATACTTTTAAGGCACTCAACAACTTAGCACCTGTCTATCTCCAAGAACTTGTGAATGCATATCAACCTACTCGAGCATTAAGATCCAAAAGACTTGCAGTTGTTAAAGGCTCCACGCATACGCACCAAAACCTACGGTGAACGCCGATTGGACAAATCTGCCGCAACTTTATGGAACAGTCTTCCTCAAAACATTCGACATGTGCCATCAGTTAGCATTTTCAAGAAACTTTTAAAAACTCATCTTTTTAGAGCAGCTTATGGTGACAGTATTTGATTTTAAACTCTCTTTATTTTAATTATATTAATTTTTGGACAAGTGCAATCAGTTGTCATTTTTTTTTTTTTTTTTTTAGAAACTTGTAAAGACTCATCATTATTATTTTTTTTTTTTTTTTTTTTTTTTTTTTATATTCATTCTTGACTCTTATTGCTACTTTTACTTTTATTGATAGGATTAACATTTTATGTATTTTGTACAGCGCTTAGAGTAATTGTTTTATTAGATAGGCGCTTTATAAATATTGTATGATAAATAAATAAATAAATAAAAATAATATACAAGCCAAGAGAACCTGGGGTACTTTAAATGATTGATTGATTCAATGGGGCTTCACATTACTTTTAGCAATTTTTCAGCTATATTGTGACAACCAGTTTTAGTGCAATAGGAAGCCGGAGAGATCCGCCGAACTCTGACAAGTAACTTGTACAGTGTATCACATGCAGATGAGTCATGGAGGAACCCTTTTTTGTAAACGCACCAAGGCGACACAAACTCATTTTGTAGTGGTACAGGTTAGACAACTATGTCACCCAGGACCTACTTTAAATGAAAATATATTTACTGCTCTACAGATAGCACCCATCATGTAAATCAAGTTTCGGATTTCCTTATACTGTAAATTCAGAAATTATTGCAGTTTATTATTGTGACAAATGCAACTAATTTAGAATCGCAATAATTAAAACTGGCGTTTCAGAGATTATTTTTCAAATTGGAAATCTTCATGTTTCGCATTAATTAAAATCACATTATGATCAGACTTTCAGAGCTCACAATGATAAATGAACACATTAATTTCTGATTGTAAAGTATTTTTACCTAAGCCGTCTGACGAGAAATAAGGTGTCAAATGCGTATCACTTGCAGCTTATGTTTTAATCATCATATGAAATCAAATTCCTTACAAAGTCTGACTGATCCATTGTCCAAACCACAAGTTAAAAGGGCATAGGCAAGACCATTGCAAAAACTAAATGGAAGGATATATCCAAAACTATGAAAATAACATAAGACCACACAGAAAACTAAAGATGGAGAAAAATCAATCAAACTGAAAACTTAAGGGGGTCCGGAAGGGCAAGCAGATCCTACTCTGCATGTGACACCAGTCATGTAACTCATGATAAAACCATATTTGTCCATTGTGTTTTCTGTTCTTCTTCGATATACAGATTCTGATTGCCCCTTTGGTATCTTCAAACTCTTCTTACATTGAAAAGTAATACTTCTATACAGAAAATGATTGAAAATATATTTTATATTGATTTATTTTGCACTTTTCCGAAAGTTTCAGGTAAGTAGGACAAATCCATTTGCCCTTTGAATAAATGGTGTCATTCAGATAACATGTTAATACGCAGTGTACAGGATAACAAGGTTGCTGTACATGATATCTAAGCTAAAATTTAATATTTATCAGAGATAGTGTACTGATAAAATCAGAGTCTGAGTGTAGATATATTTTTATCAAAGGTAATAAGCACAAGGGTGGAACCGGGGATTTTCGGACACGTTACAAAGATCACATTTTAACACAGCCTAGGCCACTAATTTGTTAAATGCATCTTCGACATTTACACAGAATTTTGTTATGCCCCCGCGACGAAGAGTCGGGGGGCATATTAATTTACCCCTGTCCGTCTTTTCGTCCGTTCGTCCGTTTGTCCGTTCGGATATAGATACAAGGTTTGTCCTGCTATCTCCTCCTACAGTTTTGGAGCTACAGCTTTAATATTCTATAGGATGTTTGCACACATAATGGAGGTGTGTCCACAGGATTTTGGTTTTCTTCAAATATTCTCAAAATGACAGGTAGTTGGACTTAGTCATTTTTTCGTACTAGCTGCATAAAGGGAACATGGTTTATCTGGCTAACTTCTCCTACAGTTTTAGAGCTACAGCTTTAATATTTTGCAAGATGTTTATACCCATATTGGAGGTGTGCATTTTCACAAAAGTTTGATTTTCATCAAATATCCTCAAAATGACAGGTAGTTGGACATAGTCATTTTGTTCGTCCGTCCGTATATAAATACATGGTTTGTCCGGATATCTCCTCCTACAGTTTTGAAGCTACAGCTTTAATATTTTGTAGGATATTTATACACATAATGGAGGTGTGCATGTCCACAGGATGTTGATTTTCTGCAAATATTCTCAAAATGACAGGTAGTTGGACTTCGTCATTTTTTTTCTTACTAGCTGCATAAAGGGAACATGGTTTGTCCGGCTATCTCCTCCTACAGTTTTAGAACTACATCTTTAATATTTTGCAGGATGTTTATACACATAATGAAGGTGTGCATGTCCACAGGGTTTTGATGGTCAGGCAGGGGCATCATTTGTGTCTTACAGACACACCTTATTTTTTTTAAATCACTCCTAACAAAACAACTTTGTTCATAATTATCAAGTGCGGGGGTATGCTTCTTTTCTATTTTTTTTTCTGATTCTCGTAAGCCTCTTTTGTATTATATTGCTAACTAATAAACACGATAAAAACAGACATAAAAGGCATACAAATTCACAAATGAAATAACGCTACTTCGGGATTACTAACAATTGCCACGAATCAAATGTGGATCTTTTTGTACCTTTAGGTATGTCGCGAAATACCAGTTATGATCCATGTACCAGACGTTGTAAATCGACAACAATACAATGACCAAAATAAAATACCAAAGGGATAAACAGAAGCCATAAATCGAGGAAGGACAGACAAGAAAATGGCCAAAGAACGGACAAAAATACAAAAAGACAACAATGGTCTACAAAAAACTACACAGAAAGATAAATATTGAGTTACACTAACCCCACTAAAAAATGGGGAAAGCCGAATAATTTAGTTACTTGCATTACGCGACCTTATTTTAGTTTTCCCTAATAGTGCATTTCATTATATTAATCCTGTATTTTGCAGCCACTTGTCTTGTGTGGCCCTTTTCCAATGTTCCCTTTGAAGGTTATGAAAAACTATGCTTTTAGGTTTAAGGTTTTGTTCGGACAATTCGAATAATGTATCAGTTTTCCCCATAACCACATCTACATGGAGGTTCTTATATACATGTTTATATCTGTGATCTTGTTTTCAGCTCGGATGATGTGTCAGTGTTTCCACGCTAACAGCTATCCCTGTTTGCCAAATTACGTTGTCAAAACGTTGTGACTGGTAGATTCCCATAGATGTAAATACCACGTTGTGGTACTACGTAGTAAAAGACCTTTCTACAACCAAACGACAACCATGACCATGTAAGGACGCTTACACAACGTAACCACCAACCATCACATGACCTTTATACGACGTAATTACAACTAATTAAGGACGTTTACACAGCGTAACTACCAACCATCATAGGACCTTTATACGAGGAAATTTACATGACGTAATTACAACCACATAGGGACCTTTACACAAAATAACTATGACCACCAGGGACCTTTAGACGACCCAACTGCAACCATCTCTTTATATTTATACAACTACAAAAAATGTACAACCGTAAAAGGACTTATATAGCCAAATTACGTTGTTAAAGCATTGTGACAACGTAATTTGGATAGTAGGGTAACTATAATCACATTAAGACCGTCGCACCATGCAACTACCAACTACATTATTTTTTGTGTATTTAAGAACCTTTTGGGATGTTCTTATTTCCATCCCATGTTCTTAATTTTTTTGAGTTAATTAATAAAATATAATGTTCTAAAAATTTATTAATCCAAATTATTGCAATTTTTACTGATGATGATTATCAAAACATCTCTCATTTAAACACTCTTTCTACGCTCAGACTCCTCCCATCATAATCTATTTTAAAGATGCCAAAATGTTTAGATGTAATTATTATACAAATATAGATATGTCAAGTATTAATAAATATATCAGATTAAAATACATGTAAAATAAATGTATTAACAATCTTTATCTTGTACAAGTTGTATTATTTTGACCAAAGATGTATATAAATAACATCTCTAGAAGTAATGAATAGGTGCACATCCAATGGGACCAACATTTGTAGGTCCCTGAACTATTATGTGGGCCTCTTTGCAGCCAGCAACAATAGGGCAACAACAACCAACAAGGTCAAAAGGACCATGAACAGGGTGTTGGGGTGGAGTCCTTGACAATGGCCAATACATTGATCCCTTTCCCACCAGCAACGAGGTCTGGGTAACCATGGTATCTTCTTCAATGGTGTTGTTCCATGGGAGATCCCGATAATTAAAAAAAAATTAACCACTATATCTCAGATTTTGATTTAAATTGCTGTACTGTGCTATCAACATTTTATGCTAGAAAACAGAAATATCTCAGTAAATATGGGAACTGAAGCACTAGTTGCTGGCTAAGGAAACAGCAAAAATATATGTATACATATAAAAATATCACCCTGCTAACTATGGACCAAATCTTATAAGAACAACTTGACCTATCCATCTTTTCTTTAGTTTAACATTAAACACTAACAAAGATATAATCGAAAATTACCAAAAACAAAGGAAAAAATTACAGAAACATTTTTAGGCCATGCTTAATTGGAATTGGAGCATATTCTAAGGTCAATATTAAGCACTTCTACCTATTGTCTTATGATTCTGTTACTAAAATAGCCTTAATGTAATACCAAAGACTTAAAAAAAAAACTCCATTAATTTTGTTGAAAAGTTAGTTCATTCAAAAAGTTGTTTCAGGGATAAGTAGCCTTAAGCTTAAGCTTCATTAGTTTCATAGTAATATCTGCCAGTGTAAACATCTCAATCCTGAGAAAGCTGTAAGCCCAAAATATTCTTTCTAATTGTATATAAAAATATCACAAAGAACAATAATCTTTTGCTTTGCAATTCAAAATAAAAATATCAAAACCAATATATCACACCTCACAGAGAAAAAAAATATAACTCTAATTTTTCTTTCTTTCTTAAAGAATAACAAATATATTATTAAATATGTGGGCGGTCGTGATCGCATAGTAGTTGGATTTATTACTACCTATGCAATCAGTGCCCATCACCACTAATATTGTGAGTTCGAATCCGCTTAGACGAGGTGTACTTGATACCACATCATGTGACAAAGTTTGTCAGTGACTTGCGGCAGGTCAGTGGGTTTCTCTGGGTACTCAGGTTTCCTCCATCAATAAAAACACTATAACCCTAACTCTATTAAATATACATTTAACATGATAAATCCAATAAGAAAAGCATGAATTAAGAAATAATTCATGGAAGCCATATGTATATATTGTTTTTACCACGGGTAGGCCTTTATGTCACGAAGTTTTATCCCGAGCGTTAAAAGCTGACATAAAGGCCTACCCGTGGTAAAAACAATATATACATATGGCTTCCATGAATTATTTCGATTCTAATATGTAAAAATTGGTATAATATCGTTATAAATTGTCGATGACGTCATAAATTACAATAGGTGTATATATTATTTTTACCACGGGTTTAGACTCAAAGCGTTTGAAGAACATCATATTAGAATCTCATATACATTGTAAATACACACACTCATATCTGAAAAAAAATCAAATATTCTAAATATTAAATTTCAATTTATATACTGGCATACAAATCATGATTCTCATTCAACCAATCAACTTTCATTCAACATTATATGATACTATACCGGGTACTCCAGTTTCCTCCACTATTATAAACTGACCGACACAACATAACTGAAATAGTGTTGAAAGTGGTGTCAAACACTCATAACCTTATAATTAACTCTGACCCACATTATCTCAATCATACTGATATAAATCACAAAACTTGCATATAAAAAATAATGAAACACATACAAATTATAACATTTGGACAGGAAACAAAAGTAAGATAAAAATATAACAAAGTTAATGAATAATGAAATGATTCCTTCAGCTATAAAGTTTTCTTTCTCCATCAAGCATCTGGAAAGCTCCCTTCATTGGTGGATTGGTTCTGAAAAATAATAATATGGTATTAATATTTTCAGCTAAATCGAACAACTTTGCGGCTGAAAGTAGCTATGTTGATCATGATCAGAAGCTAAAATTATTATATTTTGGAGATAACTGTATTGTATTTTACAAATAGCGGAGCTAGGTAAACGGATATTTGCGACTGTCAAACCGACGATTTACATCCGCAAAGCTTAAAATGCAATACAGTTATCTCCATTCTAATGCAATACTGAACATAAAAATGTATTCTTGTATATCCCTGGGTCTAAAAATCACACAAATTAAAATTCCATTAAATGTTGTTGACGACTTTGGCACATAAACATGACGTCATATGAAGACTTCCAATTTAAAACGTAAAGATCAGATATTTTAAGGCTCCGTGTACGCTTAAATGTTGATCAAATTTAACTAAAATAAGCTAGCAAGGTACGCATTTTAATTATTGTTGTGTATTGTTGTAAAAAAAGACATGATGGATTATGACGTTTTCAAGATGGCGGATCCTTCCAACTGAAACCCTTAGTTACGACTGGTAGATTGAGAATTTTACGTAGAATAGTTACCATTGAAATCCGATGATATAAACAAATTGCATTAGAATACACTTGTTTCGAATCATTTCCATTCCGTGAAAAACTGTTTATTTTCGTCTGCCAAACCATGTGATTTTGATGGAACGCTAGGCACTGGACTTCCGGTGACAATATACACAACGAAAACTCTAATCGATAAGGGGTGTTTTAACGTTCTTCGACTTTTTTCCAGCATCAAAAGGAAATATTGTCGGAATGATTAGACAAATGACAACAGCTTTTTGAATATTATCGATGTAAATATTACAATACAAGTCCGTAGGGTACTTTGGTCTGGCTTTTATCATACATGTTCATTGTTAAAATAGTATAAAAATGAGTTTTCTTCTTCTTCTTCCAATTTAGGAACCGGATTCACACGTGAATGGATAAGGTTCCGCGAAAACTTTGTGCAGTGTCGGGCAACACAGCAGTCTTCTACCGACTATTTACAGGTAAAACTATATACAGGTGGGAGCTGGTCTAGTTGCTGTCAGGATGCGCCTTGAGGGCGCTCCTGAATCCCTCTACTGTGTTGGCCGGAGTTGTATTAGCTGGCAGTTGGTTCCAGTCCCTGATGGTCTTGGGGAAGAACGAATTTCCGAAGGCCTCACTGCTCGTTCTTTCTTGATAAAGGCGATCTTTGCCTCTAGTCCTGCTGTCGTTGGCTTGCATATATTGGTGGCTGTCTATATCAATTAATCCATTTTTGATTTTATACAGCATGCATAGTCTATTAGACTTTCTCCTTTCTTCTAATTTTTCCCACTTCAAGGATTCTACCATTTTAGTAACACATCCAGGTGTTCGGTCTGTGTAATTATTGAAAACGAATCTTGCTGCTCTTTTTTGTTCTTTTTCAAGGTTGCCAATCTTTTTCCCGTTTGTCGGGTCCCATACTGAGCTTGCATACTCCATTGTTGGTCTCACCATGGATGTATATGCTGCTGATTTCACTGGTTTGGTGCAGTCTTTTAAGTTGCGTCGAATAAATCCCAATGTTGTGTTGCCTTTGCCAATTGTATTGTCTATGTGCCTGTCCCAGGTGAGGTTGTTAGAGATGGTGACACCAAGGTATTTACTTGCGTCTACTGTATCTAATGTGTGTCCATGTAGTTTGTAAGTTGTTGGCAGTGGTGGTCTGTTCTTAGGTGTTATTCGAACGACTTGGCATTTCTTGGCGTTGAAACTCATTTGCCATTTGTCTTCCCAATCTTGTAGCGATGTTAAGTCATTCTGTAATAATACGCTGTCAGCTTGGTTGTTGATGTTACGGAAGAGTAGGCTGTCATCGGCAAATAGCTTTGTTTCTGATGATTTAACCATTTCTGGCATGTCATTGATGTAGGTCAGAAGCAGTAAAGGTCCCAAGACGGTTCCTTGGGGTACACCAGACAGGACTGGGGCTTGCTCTGATGCTGCTCCCTCTAGTATGACTCTCTGCTGTCTATTTTGTAGGAATGATTGAATCCAGTTCTTTGTCTTGGCGTTGACTCCGTAATATTCTAATTTACGTAGAAGGCGTTGGTGTGGCACTTTGTCGAACGCTTTTGCAAAGTCTAGCAAGATGATATCTACTTGTAAGCCTTTTTCCAATTTTGATGCTATTTCATGGATGGTTACTATGAGTTGGGACTCGCATGATCGTTTTTTGCGGAATCCATGTTGAGCATTGGTGAGGATCTTGTTTTTGTCGAAATGGTCCATGATGCTGCTGTGGACTATATGCTCCAGTATCTTACATGTGATGGAGGTGAGGGAAACAGGTCTATAGTTGGAGGCTAGATGTCTCTCGTCCTTTTTAAATAATGGTACAATATTAGCATCTCTCCAGTCTTGTGGTACTTCTCCTGTGTCAATCGATGTTTGAAATATGTCTGTCAAGATTGGAGCTAGTTGGTCTGCCGCTGATTTTAAAATAAACGATGGAATTGAGTCTGGACCAGTTGCTTTGTGTATGTTCTGATTTTTCAGTAGTTTGATTACTCCTTTACAGTTGATCTTTATGTCAGACATTGTTTGGTATGGACTATTTCCTTTATTTGGGCAGTTATTCAGGTTTTCTTTTGTGAACACTGATTGGAATTGTTCATTCAATATTTCCGCTTTGCTCTTGTTATCACTTTGTAGGAACCCCATTTTGTTTTTCAATGGGGCAACTCCAGTCCATTCTTGACCCTTGCTCTTGATAAATGACCAGAATTTTTTGGAATATTCTTTGTAGTCAGTGCTGACATCTTCCATATACTTTTTATTTGCTTGTCTTACTTCATATTGAACTTCTTGCTGGAGTCGTTTATATCTATCAACATCTCTTTTCTTCTTGGTTTTTCTAGCTTTCTTGTGAGCTTTTTGCTTCCGGTTGATCTTTCGCCTGATGGTTGTATTGATCTAAGGATGTGTGTGTCGCCCTTGTGTCATTTTCGAAGGTACTCTTTTATCAATGGTGTTTTGTATTGCCTCTTTCAAAGCGTGCCAAAGTGATTCAATATCTCTCTTTCCGATGTTTCGAAATGTGTTTCCACATGATTCTAGATCTTCCTTTATCTTGTAAATATCTGCTTTTTTCCATAGATATATTTTGCGTCTCACTGGTTTTGGCTTGAATGGTTTGCAGGCAATGTCCTGTAGTACGATGTCGTGATCGCTGTTTCCTATCGATGGGAGTGGTTTGCATCTAAGTTTGTAAGCAGGATGTGATAGGAGCATTAAATCCAAGGTGTTATCTTTTCTTGTAGGAAAATCTGCTCTAAACCATTGTCAGCTACAATTTCAAGGAATGTTTGGTTGGTTTTGATTGGATATTGTCTATTTATGATGGTCAGATGGTTGAACAATTTCCGCCATTATTAATTTTTTGATAAAAATACCCGGATGTATGACGTACGTTGTCCACCCTGTAAACATATCCCCTAAAATGTTTTTCATGATCTCATTTCATTAATGAGAAATTACGAAAATTAGTTAGGTATAGTTGGATTACCTATCAACTCGATAAGTCTATCACCAATACGGTGTGGGTTCGCGCACGGATTTGTAAATTACAAAAAAGGGTGCACTCAACTCGCAGCCGCAAGTGATAAAGTTTACCAGTTGCTTGCTCATGGTCGGTGGTTCTCTCCGGGTACTTTGGTTTCTTCCAGCACTAAAACTGGTATCCACGATGGTCTTGTATACTATCTAATATTCTAATGAAGGTTGAAGCCACTGGCGTTCTTTAATAGAACTATTATTATACATATGCGCACTTCTGTACCACGAATATATTAAGTATAATGTTCAAGAATATAGCGTTCTTTAGGATAACTCTGTTCGTCCGGTTACACGTGTGAAGATTGGCATTTTATACACTTGTAGAACAAATGCGTGACCGCATCATTTCACTAAGAGGGGTGGTCTAGGCCTATAAAACTAAAATGACTATCGCCACTGTTTATTGAAATGTCTGTTGAAAGCCAGGAAAGTGAGCGCTCATATATTTCTGTGTTAGCTTAGGGGTGACCATTTTTTTGTATTGGATATTGGAACGGCTCCGACAGTGTGGTATTTTTTTTCTTATTTCATTTTATTCGTTCGTCAATGACGGTTTAATAATATGCAAGACAGTACAATTTATTGATCCATTGATTAACAGCTCTCAGTAAATGCTCTGTATTTTATAATTCAATATTCGGTAGGCTTGTCGCTGATTGATATGATGAAGAATATTATGATCCCTCAAATGAGATAATTACAGATTAATACATGGGCATTTCCATATTGGCCTGGTTATCATCCCGAGACCCCCATATTGGTACGAGACGCAGTCGAGGGCCAATATGGGTCGAGCGATGATAACCAGGCCAATATGGAAATGCCCATGCATTAAACTATTTATTACATACTTCCGACATCTAGAAAAGAGACAGCCATATTGGCCTGAAACGAAGTCGAGGCCAATATGGGCCTCGATAGATATGGAAATGATCTTGTAGTAATCCAATAACCGGTTATTTTCCAGGGGTGTGAACATATGGACAGCTTACTTCCGGTCATATTGGTCATACAAAAATGCCTTTATTTGAACTAAGTATGTAATAATGCAAGGTATCACTAAATATTAGATTATAACTAACAAACAAATCCACCAAACATCTAACTTTGAATCTAACATAACGTCCTTCTTTCGCTTTGTAGACAAACGACCGATTTATCGTTGGTATAATCTCATTCGCACATGCACCGGTGAATGTGACTGACTTTTTCATTGGCAACATAAATTGTGTGCGACATTTTCCGCAAACGTAAATATAATTTACCGTCTTCCAATCAAAGTATACTACCGTATTTGTACTCTTTGACATATCAGAATCGAAACATTTCTATTTAAGCATGATAAGTATTGAACATCTATAATTATATGGAAATAGTGAGCGAGTCATTGTTGACTAAAGCTGACTACTTAGCGTAGAAGCAACAAATACCAATTGCGTAGTCCTTCGTTCGATCCGATTGGGAGTCGAACCCACGATCTACTGCATTCGAGTCGAGTATGCTAACCATTACAGCACCACTGCAGTTTACATGGAAATAACTGTTCTACTGATATTAATTGTTTTGGGTTTTTTTTAATGTTTGCATAAATGTATCTGATTATATATATGTCAATATATAATACCCATCGATTGATTGATTATTGGTATTTAACGCCATATTCAGCAATATTTCAGCTGTATCATGACGACCAGTTTTAGTGGTGGAAGAAGCCGGAGTACCCGGACAGAACAACCGACCATGGGCAAGCAACTGGTAAGCTTTATCACTTGCGGCTGCGAGTCGAGTGCACCCTTTTTCTAATTTACAAAGCGGGGCGCGAATCCACGCCGTATTGGTGATAGGCTTATATGAGTTGTTATGTAATCCAACTATCTAACTCATTGAGCCACCTGGGCCCTTCATATCCATCGACCCTCGTGACAGGTGTGCATATGTCCATCACTTTATTGCATTTTTACAAGACAATGATAATGGTAGGTCTACATATTACATGTATATGGGTTACTTTAATTTCATCGGGTCCGTTGTGGTCGTGATCGTATCGTAGATTTTCAACTACCTATGCAATCATTGCCTATCACTACTATAGTTGTGAGTTGGAATCCCCCTCATGGCTAGGTTTACTCGATACAACATTATGTGGTAAATTTATTAGTGTCTTGCGCCAGGTCAGTGTTGTTTTTTTTTATCATTTTCGGATTTCTGTTCTTTCATGTGCGCTATGACGTCAAAACTATGTGAATTGGGTTTTTTTCTGCAGTTTTGCAGTTTTTTTTTCTAGTATTCCCTGTGTCTGTAGTTTTCGGTGTTGTGTTTGGTAGATCGTTGTTTGTCCTTTTTGTACTTTATGTTTTGATCATTGTTTTGTCTGTTCTTCGATGTACGTCTTCTGATTACCCCTTTGATATCTTCAAGCTTTTCAGAACGAGTTAATGTTCAATGCATATAGTATATTTTGACAATGTGCTATATTTAGAATTTTTCCTTTATGCTGTGCATTTTTAATGTCTCAGTATATCATGCAAAAAGAAAAAAAGATTAAATATGAATTCATGTAAATTATAGCAAAACTCTTTCCACGAACTCCTGATGAAGGTTATTCCAGAAATACACCGTATGCACTTAATCAAATATCTATTTTTTTATTTACAGGGAAGTGAAATTTAACTAAATTTATTTTAATACTGTAAATATTAAAATTCATTTATTGTATGAAAATAAACATAATTTACATGCCAATATTTTATAGAACGCCTAATTGTACTTTTGTGAATGCTGGTCAATCTCAACCTAAATTTTACCATAAGCCTTTTCATATAGGCCTACTCGATTACATCTATGCACGAATTGCCCGTGCAAAGTTTCATTTAAAGGAAAACGCCATGGTCTTAACAAGTTAGCGTGAAAATTTAAATGACAGTAAATAAAAGACATTTGAGTTAATGAATGTTAAAAGTAGTATATCGTAGAGTCACCTGTTCTCGATAGTTACCATTTCTCGATAATTATGCGCGTGAGAGTTTTGACATAAATCGGGAAAACGCACGTGTCTTCTGTTCGCCAGGCGATCGTTTCACTAAAGGTCGTAAGTCGTAAACGTAGACGGAAGTGTACTCTTAAGAGTTACGACCGTTTCACTAATAGTTAGGATTTACGACTTACGACAAAAAGTGTTCGCAAAGTTAAGAGTGGTGAAAGGTACTCGCAAGTCGTAAATCGTAAACCTAATTTTGAAGAGAAGAATTGCTATCTGTATTTTTTTTTAATATGAACATTAATCAAATGAAGCGAGCAATACATATTAGATGCACGCTACATTTTTTATATTTCGAGAGTCATAAAAAATCATTAAAACAGCTACACGTTATTGTTTGTTTCAGTTCTGCATTTACAATTTATCAACATTTTATTAACGAATGTGTACCTAGAAGAAATTTCTAGAAAAGAACTACAATGTATATCGGGTACATGTACAAACAATGGTTCAAAAATAAAATTAAGCACACACATGCAGAGGGCGCATTACATTTGCGTGGATTTGGAGATTAACAGGTATTGCTTTTGCACGGAGAAAGAGCCTGTAAAATGTACCTGATACTTTTTTTTTACATTTGCGCGGATTACCTGTTATTTAGAATATATTTAATTTACTCATAACATTTTCTGCATTTTGCAGCATGACTGACGATGCAATATGGAGTATTCACCTCTTTCGTCATCCTTTAAAATGAAAACAAAAAATATCAGAATAACATAGATACAAATATATGAAATATAAATTAAAACAAAAATTTGTAACATACATGTATTAAAAAAAAACAATAATTTTGAAGGCAACAGATATTCTAGCAGTCCAAATGTAAATATTCATTGGTAGTTTTTATTGATTAGGGTTAAAACACTCACTGTGAATATAAATCAACAGTACATGTACATGTTAAGGTATAATATTGTAAGTTGTGTATTTTTGTTGTTTAATGTAGTGATGCTATAAAACTACCCAAATCGTAACACCCCCCTCCCCCCCACCCCACCGTGGTGGGCAGTGGTTACAGATTAAGTAATTTCTTGATGGCGAAAGGAGTAAATATAGAGGTAATATAGAAGTTGTACATCAGTACTTATTTAAACCATCAAATATTATGAAGATGCGAATTATTCTTTAAAGAAAGGTAAACAAAATCCGCACAATTGTCATATAAATGTAGGATTTTTTCCGCGTAATTGAAATACACCGCAAACGGTATATCGGTGCAGAATGTGAATGTATTGCCAAATCTATGGTCACATTTTGGAAATTTCTCCTTACATATAGTACAGTCACTTGAAGTTTCAAAAGTAAGGGGAAATAATAAGAAAGTTTTTCTGATTTTTTCCCCTTATTTTTGAAACTTCAAGTGACTGCATATAGCATGAAATTTGTTAAAATATATTCCATAAAATAAATTTCTTCTCAAATTTCGGTAAAATTTTACACTTAACAATTTTTTTTCTGATAGCTTTGGTTTATTCATTTAAAAAATCACTTTAGAGTTTTATAATTAGTTGAATATTAAAAATGTATTTAAATACATTTAAAATGTGATTATTAATGTAATCAATTTCCAATCTGTTTGGTTTATAAATAAAATATAGGGCCCGGGTGGCTCAATGAGTTAGGTAGTTGGATTACCTAACAACTCATACAAGCCTATCACCAATACGGCGTAGATTCGCGCCCGGTTTTGTAAAATAAAAAAAGGGTGCACCCGACTCACAGTCGCAAGTGATAAAGTTTACCAGTTACTTGCCCATGGTCGGTTGTTCTGTCCGGGTACTCCGGCTTCTTCCACCACTATGATATAGCTGAAATACTGCCTAAAGTGGCGTTAAACACCAACAAATCAATCATTATATATGATACAATGTATCTTTTTACCTCCATTATAGGAGATGTTACTTGTCGCAAGTCGCAAGTCATAACTCTTACGATTAGGACTAGTTTAGTGAAACGCACGTATACGTGCACGTAAGGAAATCTTAAGAGTGATCTTAGACTTACGATTTACGATCACTTTAGTGAAACGGTCGCCAGGATTTTACCTACGGAACACGACCTCGCTTCGCAAGAGGGAAAAAATGGCTACGTATCAAGGTATGCATGAATATAATCTGTATAGTCTCAGATATTTATGCACATTTTCTTATTCCAAAAATACCTCTAAATTCACCGGGTCATTGCTTAAAATATACGTTTGTGATGTAAACAAAACTTTGTTATCAATGAAGGTCAAGTACGTATACGGCATACAAAATCGAAAATATACAGGTGGCGCTGTTCAGGAAAAAAAAGCATGGAACACCGTTCAGGTCATACCTTATCAGTTTTATCTTAATATCAACGTTATTTCTATATTGTGTAACCCCAATGGAACACTTTTTCAAACATGTTTAATTTTACATGTATGATTGAAATCAATAATCTTGGTGTTTGCAAATATCTTAAATACTTTTTTTTCTTTTTTTCCTATAGTTTTTATTAGTAAACGGCATGTTTACTAATATAAACTATAGGAAAAAAAGAAAAACAAGTATTGATTTTACACACTTATCGAGAACTGGTGTCGTAATACACAAAGTGTCAGAAATGAGGTCATACACACAAATTATGTTTTCTCCGTAACTTCTAGGAGTAGAACTTTTAGGTTTGGTAGAAATAAAGAACTAGTTTTGACAAACAAACAAAAACAATTTTGTAAAAAAATATTGTTTCTAAGGGACACACGGGAGAAATGTTTCTTACGCTATCGAGAACCGGCAACACCAGGATACCGTAAGGTAGAATTTGGTCATTGAAATTGCATGTAGCACCAAATAATGAGGATCGCCATTTTTCGTAACTCTTCAATGTGAGGAAGCAAAAGGCATAATCCATTCTCGGATTATACCTGCAATTATAGCTCTTCCGAAAGAGCCGTGACGCCACGCAAGCAGTATCGTATATTATAGCAGCATTTATCAGTTGCAATTTTATCATTAAAAATTATGTAAATCGTAAAATAACGTCGTATGTTTATCTTTTGATATTAATAAAATCATTATGCCTTCATGTCAATCATTTTAATGCACTAACGAAAAGGGAAACTGTGAGAAGAATATTTTTTTGTAATTACCGATCAGGACTACGTAGTCAACACATCGACCAGTGATCACGAAAGGACACGGCAAAGTAGGACGGCATTGGCGACAAAAAAGAAAAAAAACATTTGTACGCATAAAACGATTTAAAAGTGACAGTTATTTAACCGACGGCCAATCATGTAAAACATGGTATTATACGTAGTCCCCCCCTCCCCCCCCCCCACACACTATACAAATAAACTCATTTGATATATGAAAATGTATTAAACATGGTATGGGAATATTAATAAAAAAAAATTGGTTGATATACAAATTGTTAACATTGTATTGCAATTGATCTGATATTAAAACATAACCAAAAGGGCTTGATGTTGGGAAGAGTCAGATACATTATTTATTCAACTGACATGATCTGTCTCCGTGACGTCACATGAAGAGGTGTCATGGCCGCTTACACTACGACAGGGAATTCCAAATATTCTTAATAAATAGTTATTTACGAATAAAAAGTTACAATGTATTGAATTATAACAATTGTTCAACTGACTGGAGTTTTCTTTTAAAAAAGCCAAGAAAATCTGTCGTATTCCTCACTTGCCAGTTGATTACCACAGAGGAAGCTTTGAAAACGCAGTTGATTACCAAGGAGGAAACTTTATAACCCAGGATATTACTGTTCTGATATAAGATAAGTAAATTTTACTGTATTTTATCAGCTTAATTTATGCTTAACTTCAACTGAAATTTAACTTTTACATTTCATTACATGGTATATTTTGGAAGCTCATTATCTCCCTTAGAATAGTCGTTTTTTTTAAACTTGCCAATATCTTACGGGTGGCATTTTAAATTTTCAATCCGGTAAAGGAAACTATTTTCAATTTATAAAGATGCATATGTTTAAATAAGAAATAACTTGATGCTGCAACTATATATCATGTGCAAAAACATTAATTAATTGTTACTTTGTATATGTTCCTAGTCAAATTGTATTTAGACTTTCTATACGATAGTTACAGTACCAAGTATATGTATGTTAAGTGGTAAGAATCCACGTAACAAACTTAACAATTTAAAATAAAAAATAAAAAAACAAAACTTAACAAATATATCAGATGATTAAATAAGCGTAATTATCTATACCTGCAGGTCAAATTGTACTCGAGTGTAATTTTGTTCCGTAATTCAATTGTATCACAAATAAAAAGTGCGAATTGCTATAAATATATAACACATTGGAATTTAGTTTAGTTTTGTCGTATTTTTCTGAATGTACACTCTGTATGATATTATAGCTTAAATACATAGAATTCAAAAAATATACATGTATATATATTAAGTAATATATTGCACTATGACACTATATTTTGCATTATGGCACTATGTTATAAGTTTTCTTTCAATAACGTTATGCTTTATTTTTAATTTGACTTTTCTGAATGGTTTAATTTATTTTTACATGCCTAGAGGTAGAGGTGTTAGAAGAGGTAGGGTACGACCCCCTGTCCAAGGGCGTGTGTTAAGAGGTAAAGCGGTTGAACAACATGAATCATTAAATAGACCAGTTGACAGGCGTAGAAGACGAGGAGTTGATGAACACCGAGCATGGCAGCAAATAGAATCACATGGGCAGCCACAACTTAAGCAATTTCAATTGCCAAAGTGAAAAACATAATGTCTTAACACTTAACGGATGGTAAATTAGTAATGCAACCCACAAATAAGCCCCTCAAAGTTAAACAGATAGATTCAATTGGAATATGGACAGATGCATTTATTAATTATGCCAAGGTTATGATTGATAGACACCCTTTGTTAGCTGGAGATTTATTATCGTATATGTCTATAATTAGGGGAGCTGTAGTTGATGCCCTCTTTTACAGGGTTTATCAATATGACCAACAATTTCGACTTCGAATTGCATACAATCAAACCAGAACATGGTCTCAAATTGATGGTAATGTATAGTTACAATTTATCGCAAAAGGGGCGCTAGGTAATCAAAACTAGAAAGCAGCTCAGTTTCCAGTTTCTGCTGAAGCCATGTTATGATTTTAATTTAAAGGATGTTTCAAAACCAATTAAAACATTCTTGCATGAAGTGCGGGTGTATGCATCCATCAGCAATGTGCAACAAATTTAAACAAACTAATAGTATAAAAACTTAATACAAAGCATCACCTTTTAATATATATTCTCCATATGTTCGCACCCCATTATTGAAGAGGGCCCGAGTAGCTTAATGAGTTAGGTAGTTGGATTACCTAACAACTCATACAAGCCTATCACCAATACGGCGTGGGTTCGCGCCCGGCTTTGTAAATTACAAAAAAGGTGCACTCGACTCGCAAGTGATAAAGTTTACCAGTTGCTTGCCCAGGGTCGGTGGTTCTCTCCGGGTACTCCAGTTTCTTCCACCAATAAAACTGGTCGTCATGATATAGCTGAAATATTGCTGAGAGTGGCGTTACACACCAAAAATCAATCAATCAAACCCATTATTGAATAATGCAGGAAATTTTAACAAGCAAATTATTACATTCAATTGCAAATCGAAGTTTAAATAGATATGATATATGGAAATTGGGATGCAGTCCTATTAATTTAAATGAATTATATATTGCACTAGAAAAATCCACGTAAGGATATTGCAAAATTACTAAGATGGATTTACATCTCGTTTTAAGATAAAATACCAAGGAGGGAGATTACCATTAGATCTGTTTTACAGTATCCTGTGGCAGCATAAGTTGCGTCCAATTTCAAATTTGAGATGTTCCCCCATTGGATTAGTGCCTAAAAAGACCTTTAGTTATCGCCCAATAACACACGTGTCTTATCCACCTGGGAATTGTGTTAATGATTTCATTGATGAAAAACTAACAACGGTACAGTATTCTAAATTTTAATGTCAATTTTATTATTCAAACGTTAGGTGAACATGTTAACAAAAAATAAGATTATTTCGACTTTTGCCCTGCTATCCTGGAGACTTTGATTTAATTGGTTTTAAAATAGGAGAAATGTATTATATTGACAAATATATGAGATACATGAGATATATGATATATGAAATACATGAGATGTTCGATATCATGTTCCACTTTTGAACATTTCTAAACAGTTTTCCAATGGTTTGTTCAGGAAGTACATGGATTACAAAATTTAGATCAGGTCGTGCATTTAGCGGGCAACTATATTTAGCTACTGCTAAAGCAAAAAAGCCACACCATTAAATTAGTGTTATAAAAGAAATGTATGAAGATGTGTTGATGTGGAAATACTTTGTGGAACAATTTAATGGCAATTCATTTATATTAGATGATAGGATTTTAATTTTGATCAGCGTTCGACAGTTTAATTTATAAGTCCATTTAAAAAAAAAATACTTGGAAAGTTTACCAAAAATGCTAAAAATACACTTAGAGGATTTCAGAAAAAAATTTCAACTTGACCAAATATGACCTCCTCCCATTACTCATAGAAGTTGTGTTTAAATTACATTAGTAAATCATGTTGATTATAATGTTTCATAATGTAAAATTTTCGTTTTGGACTGTTTTTTGTCGTTACGTTAAATTTTCTTTGGCGGATTAGGATGATAATGTATTATAATGCTAATTTTGACGGAATTTATCGTAATTTAAAATTGCTGCTATGGATTACCCAGCAGCCGTTAGGTAATAACTGTCTGCATTTCCCTTTCAGTTCTTTTCGTCAACACGTTGTGATTGTTGACATATTTATTTTGTTTATACATTTACTATTAAATTGCTATGACAAAAAAACAGCCAAAACAAATTTAGATTTTGTTGTTTATACATGTATTGCATTTGAGTTTATGCAGTCGATATTGCATTTGATTTACACATATTCAAAGATATTTAAATTTGAGCACCATTTAAATAATGGTTGCAGTTGATTATACATTTGTTGTACACACACTTGCATATACACTTCCACACAAATATTACATTATTATGGATACACAATAAAAACAACAAATTTGATATTCATTGAGGTTTTCTTATATTTTATATACAATAATTTATTATGATATTGTAAATATTAAAATTCATTTATGGTATGAAAATAAACCTAATTTACATCCCAATATTTTATAGAACGCCTTATTGGACTTTTGTGAATGCTCAATCTCAACCTAAATGTTACAGTAAGCCTTTGCATATAGGCCTACTCGATTACATTTATCCACGAATTGCCCGTGCAAAGTTTCATTTAAAAAGGCCAAGAAAATCTGTCGTATTCCTCACTTGCCAGTTAATTACCACGGATGAAACTTTGACCTCCCTCCCAATCCCACCTCTCTCCTATTTAGAACAAATGTCTGCTTTTTTCATTGATACTTTCAGGAGATGGTTTTATGGAGATTCTACAATGCATTAGTTAATCGTAAATCGTCATAGCAATGGACATGTGTTTGTAGTGTATCAAATAACTGAAAGGGATGTGATGTGCTTAGTTATATTTCAACATTGAGGATTTGTAAATACCCGTGTGAATTACAGTTTGAATCGAATGCTGCAATGGATTGCCCAGCAGCCTGTCGTGAAGGAGGAATGGCAGAATTTATCGTAATTTAAAATTGCTGCTATGGATTACCCGGCAGCCGTTAGATGATAACTGTTTGGATTTCCTTTCAGTTCTTTTCGTCAACACATTGTGATTGTTGACATATTTATTTTGTTGATACATTTACTATTAAATTGCTATGACAAAAAAAGCAGCCAAAATTAATTTAGATTTTGTTGTTTATACATGTATTGCATTTGAGTTTATGCAGTTGATATTGCATTTGATTTACACATATTAAAAGATATTTAAATTTGAGCACCATTTAAATAATGGTTGCAGTTGATTATACATTTGTTGTACACACATTTTCATATACACTTCCACACAAATATTACATTATTATGGATACACAATTCTAGAGACGCAGTGGGCTGAGCCTGTGTCGCTCACCTTTCATTATGCTTTGAGGAAACTTAATACAGAGCCTTCCGTAGGTGCTTTCCACCAAGTTTCGGTTCATTTGGCCAAGCAGTTTCAGAGAAGATTTTTAGAAATCAACCAACCAGAAAGAAGAATTGCCTATGGCAGCCATGTTTGTTAACAGATCGGGATGAAATTGGCAATCTTTTTAGAAGATCTTCAATAGCTGCTTCCTACCAAGTTTCGGTTCAATTGGCTAAGCAGTTTCAGGGAAGAAGATTTTAGAAATCGACCAATTTGAAACAAGAATTGCCTGTGGCAGCCATGTTTGCTAACGAATCAAGACGAAATGAGCAATCTTTATAGAAAACCTTCCATAGATGTTTTTTTACCAAGTTTCGGTTCATTTGGGAAAGTGGTTTCAGAGGAGAAGATTTTTAGAAATCCATCAATCAGAAACAAGAATTGCCTGTGGCGGCCATGTTTGTTAACAAATCGGGATGAAATGAGCATTCTTTATAGAGGACCTTCCATACATGCTTTCTACCAAATTTCAGTTCATTTGGGAAAGCGGTTTCAGAGGAGAAGATTTTTTTTAGAAATCAACCATTCAGAAAAAAGAATGGCCTGTGGCGGTCATATTTGTTAGCGGATTGGAACTAAATTAGCAGTCTTTATAGAGAACCTTCCGAGGATGCTTCCTACCAAGTTTTGATTCATTTGGCCTGGCGGTTTCAGAGGAGAAGATTTTTTAGAAATCAACCAATCAGAAACAAGAATGGCCTGTGGCGGCCTTGTTTGTTAACGGATTGGGACGAAATGAGCAATCTTTATAGAAGACCTTCCATAGATGCTTCTTACCAAGTTTCGGTTCATTTGGCCAAGCGGTTTGAGAGGAGATTTTTACAAATCGGCCAATCAGAAACAAGAATTGCCTGTGGCGACCATGTTTGTTAATGGATCTGGACAAAATTAGCAATCTTTATAGAGGACCTTCCATAGATGCTACCTACCAAATTTCAGTTCTTTTGGGAAAGCGGTTTCAGAGAATATTTTTTTAGAAATCAACCAATCAAAAACAAGAATGGCCTGTGGCGGGCATGTTTGCTAACGGATCAAAACTAATTGAGCATTATTTATAAAGGACCTTCCAAGGATGCTTCCTACCAAGTTTTGATTCATTTGGCCAGGCGGTTTCAGAGCAGAAGATTTTTTAGAAATCAACCAATCAGAAACAAGAATGGCCTGTGGCGGCCATGTTTGTTAACGGATCGGGATGGAATGAGCAATCTTTATAGAGGACCTTCCATAGATGCTTCCTACCAAGTTTCGGTTCATTTGGCCAAGCAGTTTCAGAGGAGAAGATTTTTAGATATCGGCCAATCAGAAACAAGAATTGCCTGTGGCGGCCATGTTTCTTAATGGATCGGGACAAAATGAGCAATCTCTATAAAGGACCTACCATAGATGCTTCCTACCAGGTTTCAGTTCATTTGGCTGACGGGTTTCAGAGGACAAGATTAAAATGTGAAAAGTTAACGGACGACAGACGAGGACGACGGACAACACGTGATGGCAAAAGCTCACATTGCCTTTGACAAGGTGAGCTAAAAAAACAACAAATTTAATATTCATTGAGGTTTTCTTATATCTTACATACAATAATTTATTTTAAAGGCATACAGTCGCTCAGATTTATTTTGTTTTGTTTATATTAAAAGTTGCCAATATTCGATGTTTTATACTAATAAAATGTTCTGAACAAGAAGCCAGGTTTAAAAAATAGGTTATAATGTCGTAAATAGTGAAAAGAATTCGACTGTTTGTTGGTGAAATCGCCATTAACACACCTAATTATAAGTCGGCTGTCTTTTCAGAAGTTTACCGGACACTGATAACTGCGATAAATAACCAGAAAGCATGTTGCAGGTAAATATTGGTTAAAATTAATTTAATTCAAGAAATATATCTATGAAATTGGATGCCGGGTGATCAGTTAATATTATATAATGGTATTTAGTAAGAATGACACTTAAAATCGAAAATACGTGATGAAATAAAAAAAACAAACAAACAAACTCTGCAAAGGGGCCCGATAAAGGGAAAATTGTAAACAAATTGTATTGCAAATTCGATATTCATTGAGGTTTTCTTATATTTTATATACAATAAATTAATATTTTTTTGAAATATCGATAGTAATATAATAGTGTACCAAGAACATTTGTAAAATTGTCAGAAAATACTAAGCATGTGAAACCGAAACAGATTTTCAGGAAATTACAGTCGAATTTTGTTTAAGTACTTCGTTATTATTTTATAAGAATTTTTCAGCAATATTTCAGCTATAAAATGGCGACCAGTTTTAGTGGTGGAGGAGGCCGGAGTACCGGGAGAGAACCACCGACCCTGGGCAAACAACTGGTAAACTTTATCACTTGCGGCTGCGAATCGAGTGCACCCTTTTTTGTAATATACAAAGCTGGGCGCGAACCCACACCGTATTGATGATAGGCTTGAATGAGTTGTTAGATTCAACTCATTGAGCCACACGGGCCCTTATTTTATAAGAGATCATATCTTACCGTGTTCATATATTGTAATATTACAGATTGGGGATACAAATAAAGAAATTAAAACAGTTGTACGGGGTTCATGTTTTATCAATGTTATTAGTATTAATTACGTATACTGGTGTACAACACGATTTAAATATCACATGATGTTTGTGTCGTTTAGAAGTCGCAAATTACTAACAAACTTGATCACATAATGGTGTATGGAATACACCACGCATGAGCAGGATTCGAACTCACAACTTTAGTGGTGATAGGCACTGATTGCACAGGTAGTTGTAAATCCATACGATCACGACCACGACGGCCCCGACTTTAATTGGAGGAGGATATTATATGTTATTCAGCTATCAGACAGGGTATATAATGTGACATTCCCGGCGCAGCCGAAGGGAATATATATCATAAGCCGGGAATGTCACATTATATACCCTGTCTGATAGCTGAATAACAGATATATTACGGATTTAACCATTGGTTTTTTTAAATACAACATCCAACTGTATTAAATAAATTTGCCTCTTTTATTTTCATTTTTCGTATCTCTAGATTCTTCAATGACGTCAAAATATGTGTCGCGTCATATTTCATGTATGGGGTGTCTCATGAAGGAAAATACTGTACTAAATTTCTAAATCAATAGTTTCATATGTAGTAAATTTTGTGAACTTTATAAATATAACATTAATATATCACATAACAAAACAACGGGTTTGCGAAACAGTTTCAATAATTCAAATGTTAACAACATGTAAATAAAACCTAGGTGTGGCCCCATGACATCGAAAGTTTTCAAGGCTCAACGTTTTGTTTATTTGTTATGGTACAGCCGTGGAACATAGGAGTTTGCTGAATCGATCAGGTATTTGTGACGGAATTAACCGTTGTAATATTTTTTGTTCATGCAGCCGTTTTGAGTATGAAAACAGCATTCAGGGGCGGATCCAGGATTTCAAGTTAGGGGGGGGGGGTGCAGTTAAAAAAATTGCGCCGAGCGGAGGGAGGCGCGAAAATGTTTGGTGTATTTCGTGTGAAAAATCACGATTTTACGCCAAAAAATAATATTTTTTCCAATTTTAGGGGGGCGCGCGGGCGCCCGCCCGGTGCGCCCCCCTGGATCCGCCCCCTGGCATTTAATTTGGTAAAAATACATTTATTATTCCGTATTATACCATTGATTCAGTGAAGCGTAATGTTTTGTCGTCCATGTTTTAATCGTTGTTGGGGACTGAAATATATACCCCGTCTGTTTTCCGAATATATGCTGATATTCAGGGTTGAAGAACTAATGAAAATATGTGTATCAAACTAAATCCGTAATATTAGAGTACAATGAGAAATACACCGACCTGCCACAAGTAATTAACATACTTTATCACCTATAGTTTGTGTATGGTGACATATATTTTCTATTATATATATATATATATGTTTACATAATTAACTGTTTGGTATCTTCAAACTTTTCTTGTAAGAGCCTTGAGTACTGATATATTTTATACATTTATGTTTTATTCATCTCTCCTGTCCCCGGGGTCGTCGTGGTCGTATGGTAGTTGGATTTATCTACCTGTGTACCACTACCGTTGTGAGTTAAAATCCCGCTCAGACGAGTTGTGCTCGATACAACATTATGTGATAAAGTTTGACAGTGACTTGCAGCAGATCAGTGGTTTTTTCTGGGTACTCCAGTTTCCTCCACCAATAAAACTAACCGCCACGATATAACTGAAATATTGTTGAAAGTGGCGTTAAATACCATAACCCTCCTAACCCCTGTTAACATGATTACCTGTTTGGTATCTTTTCTTGTTAGAGCTTTAAGTACTGATATATTTTGTACAGTTATGTTTTTATTCATCTCTCCTGTCCTCAAAGAGAGCTATGGTTACAGAGCAGCTATCTGAGAACTACATAGCTTTGACTTATAGGAACAACGCGTTGTGTAATGCTATGGGACACATTAACCATTAATGTACTGCAATGTAAAATTGTTTTATTGGAAAGTTGTAATACATTTACTATAAACCACATGGCAACATTACAGTGAATATATCTATACATAGCACATAATAAGACAGCACAAACAACTAAAAAGATGTGCAACACGGACCCCACCATAAAAGAGGGTGTGAATTCCTATGCTCGCGAAGGGTAAATACATTTAGTATAAAAAACATTAACATTACATTAAATATATAAATAACGTACAACTCTAGGATATGTTACTCTGTCTATTAGGATACGGTAATATTCATCCTGTCTATTAGGATACGGTAACATTCATCTGGTCTATTAGGATACGGTAATATTCATATTGTCTATTAGGATACGGCAACATTCATATTATTTATTAGGATACGGTAACATTCATCTGGTCTATTAGGATACGGTAATATTCATATTGTCTATTAGGATACGGCAACATTCATATTATTTATTAGGATACGGTAACATTCATCTGGTCTATTAGGATACGGTAACATTCATCTTGTCTATTAGGATACGGTAACATTCATCTTGTCTATTAGGATACGGTAACATTCATATTGTCTATTAGGATACGATAACATTCATTTTGTCTATTAGGATACGCAGGATACGGTAACATTCACTTTGTCTAATAGGATATGGTAATATTCATCCAGTCTATTAGGATACGGTAATATTCATATTGCCTATTAATATACGGCAACATTCATATTATCTATTAGGATACGGTAACATTCATCTGGTCTATTAGGATACGGTAACATTCATATTGTCTATTAGGATACGTAGGATACGGTAACATTCATATTATCTATTAGGATACGGTAACATTCATATTGTCTAATAGAATACGGTAACATTCATCTTGTCTATTAGGATACGGTAACATTCATTTTGTCTATTAGGATACGATAACATTCATTTTGTCTATTATGATACGCAGGATACGGTAACATTCACTTTGTCTATTAGGATACGGTAATATTCATCCTGTCTATTAGGATACGGTAACATTCATCTGGTCTATTAGGATACGGTAATATTCATCCTGTCTATTAGGATACGGTCACATTCATCTGGTCTATTAGGATACGGTCACATTGATATTGTCTATTAGGACATAATAGGACAACACAAACAACTAAAAAGATGTGCAGCACGAACCCCACCAAAAAAGCGGGGATGAACTCCGATGGTCGCGAAGAGTACATACAATTGCTATAAACAACACGGTAACATTATATTAAATATATATAAATAAAGTGCAACTATAAGTCCATCTTTTTACTTATTAGATCGAACAACATATCTAGAATCTCAGCCATATTGCCTACTTATTTCCAAAATACTCACACCATTTAAGAGAATGCCATTTCGATGGATGAAGTACAGAAATTGTTTACAGTGAGAGAAGAAAATGTTTCTATATTCAAAAATATTTACTCAGAATAAAGTGTAATTGAATTTTGTTAAGCATAATAAGCTATATGTGAGGGTTGGCATTTTACTCGCATGTGAACGACCCAAGTCTTTCCTCAACTAAGTGAGAAGTCCTGGATATAATTACATATTAGAACTGTTCCGACAGTGTGATATATTTTTGTTTATCATTTCGTTTATTTACACTATGATTTTTAGATCAAAAAGTAACATTTCAACATCAAGATATGAAAATAGTATAGAAACAAATTTAATCATAGTAGCGTGACATTCTCTTAAAACGCAATCACACATCAGCGTACCTTTCTCTAAACACTCATTACTCACAGCGCATTACATCCGCCCGGAGGTGTATTTTCAATCACAGCAGAATGCATTCTCTAAGCACTCATTGCACACGGCGGGGTATTTTCAATCACACCAGAATGCATTCTCTAAGCACTCATTACATCCGGCGGGGTATTTTCAATCACAGCAGAATGCATTCTCTAAGCACTCATTACTCCCGGCGTGATATTTTCAATCACAACAGCATGCCATTCATTCTCCAAACGCTCATTATACTCGGCGGGGTATTACAATCACAACAGCATGCCATTCATTCTCTAAATATTCATTACTCCGTCGGGGTATTGTCGGTCACAACAGCATGCCATTCATTCTCCAAATGCTCATTACACTAGGCGGGGTATTTTCAATCACAACAGCATGCCATTCATTCTTCAATTACTCATTACACCCGGTGGGGTATTTTCAATCACAACAGCATGCCATTCATTCCCCAAAGGCGCATTACACTCGGCGGGGTATTTTCAATCACAACAGCATGCCATTCTCCAAACGCTCATTATAAACTTTACAACAAAATCATATAGGTATTAACAAATTGCATGGTTCTCCGCTATGCACGCACCACAAATTTCTTCACAGTATAATAAGTTTTACATAAGCCCTGTTTTTAAATTTTGAACCATTAACCTGGTTTTAAACATTCTACGGTTGAGGGTTTTTTTACGGTGTGGTTTTAACCATGCGGTTATATGGTTAAAGAACATCTTAACCGGATCGAAAGCACGTTTGAATGTGTTTGCAACTTGTTAATTACCAGTATATATTTGTAATAGGAACATTCGTGTATGATAGACCCATTTCCAAGTTGTTTATTGACATTCTGCATTGTTGTATTTGTTTATAAAGACTTAAATGGATAATTAAATTATTTTATTTTGGGTTTTTTTGGTGTTTTTTTTGTGTGTTTAAGTTGAATTGTTTTATTTGTTAATGAAGATTTAATTTTACTTTGCTAAAAAATAATCATTGAACAGGAAATATTGTTCTTCAACCAATGCGTTTTTTACCTATCTTAAACAAGTTTATGGTTCATGATTTAAAGTGTTTCAGGTCGTTTTCAACTATAAACAAGTCTGAGAATAAAACACACTCATTACACCCGGCGCGGTATTTTCAATCACAACAGCATGTCATTCATTCTCTAAATACTCATTACACCCGGTGGGGTATTTTCAATCACAACAGCATGCCATTCATTCTCCAAATACTCATTACACCCGGTGGGGTATTTTCAATCACAACAGCATGCCATTCATTCTCCAAACGCTCATTACACTCTGCGGGGTATTTTCAATCATAACACCATGCCATTCTCCAAACGCTCATTAAAAACTTTACACATTCGAAACTATATTTTTCGCTCATAATTTGTGTGCTAAATCCAAATAGCAAAAATGTGCATTTAAGATTTTTACGTAAGATTGTAGAAGTTCAACCAATTTGTCCAGTAAACGTTTTTATCTTGTCGACGACAAAATAACGTCGCGCTACATAAAATGTTACTATATTTTTCAAAGTTTTTTATTAAAATGAAAACAAATAAACAACAACAACAAAAAGCGAAGCAAAAAACAAACAAATTTGAAAAACAACTAACAGAAAAGCGAAAACAAAATACAAAAATATACCAAACCTGAAAAAATAATATGTTTCCGCTTACTTGTGTGTCATTTTTGAACAAGCATTGCAAGAAAGAATGTGTACATTGTAGAAACTATAATCATAATAAAAACTATAATAAAAAATTCGCGAAATATAATTCATTTATATGAAAATTAAAAATGTGAACTGAATTATTTTAATTATAATTTCCCTGGATTATACATACGATATTTATCATATTACGATAAATTTTCAAGAATACAACCTACATTTGTATACAATCAATCAATAAACAAGCAGAATATGATAATCTCATTTTAGAGCAACATATACTTTCAAAGAAAAATTGATAAAGTACAGTCACATAGCATAAACAATAAATAAATACAAAAAGGGAATAAAAACGAAATAAAACAACAAACCAAATAAACATTGAAACAAACATTGAAACAAACAGTTTAACACCGTAAAGGAAAACACCAACAACACATATATAGACAAGCAAGCGAAAATGAAATAAAATAAATAAAAACAAAAAGTGAAATTCCGGAATGAAGAACAATACATCAAAGCACACTCACCCCACCTCCACCCTAACCAAACCCAAGTTATGCAAACACAAATAAGGAAGAAACAAAATATGAAAAAGAAGACGCGAAACGTTCTTTTCAACATTAATTATGTGCAACGTCAAGTGGCACCAACGTCGCGCGTAGTCATAAAACAAAATCATATAGGTTTTAACAAATTGCATGGTTCTTGCTAAGCACGCACCACAAATTTCTTCACAGTATAATAAGTTTTACATAAGGCCTGTTTTTTTAATTCTGAACCATTAACTTGGTTTTAAACATTTTACGGTGTGGTTTTAACCATGCGGTTATATGGTTAAAGAACATCTCAACCGGATCGAAAGCACGTTTGAATGTGTTTGCACCTTTGTTAATTACCAGTATATGTTTGTAATAGGAACATTCGTGTATTATAGACCCATTTCCAAGTTGTTTATTGACATTCTGCATTGTTGTATTTGTTTATAAAGACTTAAATGGATAATTAAATTATTTTATGTGTTTTTTGGGTGGTTTTTTTGTGTGTTTAAGTTGAATTGTTTTATTTGTTAATGAAGAATTAATTTTACTTTGCTACAAAATAATCATTGAACAGGAAATATTGTTCTTCAATCATTGCGTTTTTTATCTATCTTAAACAAGTTTATGGTTCATGATTTAAAGTGTTTCAGGTTGTTTTCAACCATAAACAAGTCTGAGAACAAAAAACACTCATTACATCCGGCGCGGTATTTTCAATCACAGCAGCATGTCATTCTCCAAACGTTCATTATGCCCATTGTGTATTCCATTCGTTCCTTTCGGAGGTTCTAGACCCCACGGCCTATATTCCATTGGTACCGCTGGGTGTGCAACTAATTCACTACCTTCCGTAGAATATCGTGCTTCACCTGTAAAGATAATAATGTCTTGAAATGTCTTTGGCTTGCCATTTTACATTATCATAAAAATATTTAATCAAAGCAAAGAAAAATAGCTAAAGAAAATATGAAATTCAAAATTAGAATAGGATAATCTTAAGTAATAAAAGGATTCAGCATTGAAGTTTTTCAATGAAAATGTGAACTAGAATCGTTTTTTCACATTTTATTAATGAAAGTTATCATTTTTTGAAATATTATACAATTACAGTCTTTTGTTGAGGTCAATACGAGTTTTTATGGACCTTAAAAACGATATTCACCGAAGCATTTTAGGCTGAGGTGAATATTGATTTCTAAGGTCCATAAAAACTCGTATTGACCTATACAAAAGACTGTAATTGTTTTATTACATTAAAATGAAAAGTGAAAGTGAAACCAAGTCAATGTGAAATTAATCACTTCATTATGACGTCATATATAACGCAACGGAAAGTGAAAGTGAAAGAGAGTCAATATGGATTTTAATCAAACAATTCAAAGATTAATGGAATGCTAGGTGATAAATTCTAAACCAATGAAATAAAGAGTAAAAAAATCAATATGTAATAGATATATTAATAGTTGTAATAAATAAATAGCTGACTTTGTTTATCACCCATGAATAACCTATAAATAAAGGTAATAACAAAATTACCGAACTCCGAACAATCTTATAAAGGGAAAGTCAAGATGATTACAAAAACAACAACATCAAAATATGCATTATAATTGGAATACAAATTAAAAAGTTCGTATTTTGGAAAATTTTATTTTTGGCCGTTTCGCAGAAACGATATAAGACCGAGGAAACAGGAATCTTTCGCCAAAATCAATTCGAAGAAAATACACACATCCGATTGGATGAGATTTTTTTTTAAATCTATATGCCTTCCAAATATGTCAAATGTCCTAATTTGGACACATATTAGACCCTTTTTCCGAAATAAAATAGCTACCTCTTAAACGACCAATCAAAATAATCATTTTGCAAAAGACTGCAATATAATTGTATGACAAATAAAACACTAAACATTTTGATATTTTGTTGGTCAGAGACTGTTAGTTACATAATAACGTTTGTATTTTTAAAAGGATTTTAATTCATTTCTGAGCAGTTATGCTGTAATTTTAATTAGGTTAATACATATTTTATTTGCATGATGAACACCCAATGAGACTGGACACCAGTCATTACAACATTAGTGAAGTCCTTTTCCTTTTTACAAAAATATGAACAAAAAATGATAGCACATAATGGCGACAATGAGTATTACAATATTAAGAGACTTAATATGAAAGAAACTATATTTATGCTGTGATGAATCTGTATGCCTTTAGTGTGTGAATAAATGTGTAATCACATTACTACTTACCATTGCCTGCTCGGCGCAACAGGACCACAATGAGTACAGCACCACATACTACTAATACTGATACAGCTATTACAATGGCTTTATCAACACCCCGGGTGGTTTCTGTTGTCATTTCTGAAAGCATATTATATATTACTACCTATGCCTTTAGTGTGTGAATAAATATGTAATCACATTACTGCTTACCATTGCTTGTTCAACGCTTTCTCAACCACAGGACCAGAATGAATACAACACTACACAATAATACTGATATTGATACATATATCACAATGGTTCCCCATGGGGTCCTTCCTGAAATCATATTATATTTCTACTGTATATGATTTACTGTGAGTGAGTGAGTGAGTGAGTGAGTGTAATAATATATGTTTTTCCCAGACCATTGCGCTGAAGGGTAGACATGTCGCTCCACTCAGACACATTATCCCGACTCCGAGCCAACCAATCTGTATTTGCCCTTACTCCCTTATGCTATTAGCTTGAAATACAAATATTAGTCTTTGGTTTGACCCGAATGGGATCGAACCCACGAACTACCTCGGACAAAAAAGAAAGCTAACCATTATACTACCGAGTGTGTGTATGTGTGTAGTTATGATATAAATCTGTGACAAGTCATACTTTGAAAGAATAAAAGCATTGTATAATTTCAAAAATAGATGAAATCACCAACTCATTCAAAACGGAATATGAAGTTCATATAGAAATACCCGGAAAATTGAAATGTAACATATTACTTATTACTCAGAAGATATGCATTGATAATTTCAAAATTATGAATAATTGTTTATTTTATAAGAAAATAAACTCTGTACATACCCAGACACTGTTCCTGTTTTGCTTTCCAAACTGGTAATATTGTATGCCCAATAAAACACTCAATTTTAGTTTCTGTTCCACACGAGTTATCTTCCCATGTGTAATTGATGGACATTGGATAAATACCGAAGTCTACTCAGAAACTACTCAAAAACTAAAGATTGATCGGCACGAACCCCTAATAAAAATGGGGTTGATATTAGGTAAAGCAGTTCCTGTTACTCTTTTTGCAAACCTGGTTATGGAATATCGTATCAACAGAGAGATATATACCTCTTATGTAGGTGCTGCAAGAATGGTGCTACATATAAATGGAAAGTTCACAATGAAGTAGACCTAGAAATATCTGTGATATCTTTTCTTTTATTTCAAGCTGATTTTAAATAGGTAGTCTCTGCTAAAATATTTACCGAATACACCCCATAAATTTATTCTTTAAAAAGACCACAACTAGGACACCGACCGTAAGACCCCCTATAATAAAATGGTTGGTGCCTAATGCTATATATTATGATTCTCGTCGAATGTTATATCTTTAGACCAGTTAATGTAACAGCAACATAGTTTTTTTTTAATATCATCGAATTTCTGATCTTGACATTAGTTATCATCCACGATTTCTTTTAATAAAAACAACAGACCATCATCGTCGTCGTCGTCGTCGTCGTCGTCATCCTTCTTATCATCATCATCATCATCATCATCATCATCATTATCATCATCATCATCATCATCATCAATTTGATCATCGGCATCATCATCTTAAAATTAGCTATGCAGCTCTTTTTTATCATCATCAAATTTCAAAAACTTTACAATATATTAATAGATTTTGTGATAAATAAGCAAATGAATTATGATTAAACATACCCCGACTGACAACATACATTGCGGTAAAGGATATATATTTTGAAACTTTAGGCTGGCAGATATATGTCTGTCTTCTTGGTTATAATTAGTTTCATTATCTATTTCGTGGGCAGCAGGTATATCTGTGAGAGAGAAAAAACCCGTACATTTGAACAATTTAAATATGAGTATTAATCAGGAATTTTGAAGAAAACTTATATTCATAAAAGATTTTTTTTTACTCGACAACACATTTGCATTTATCGTTAAAATCAATAATTGTTTAGAATTTATCAGGAAGTTTAGTAGAAACACAATATTCATAAATAATGTTTCACTCAATAACACATTGTGTTTTTCAAAGAAAAAAACCCCAATTTCATGACAGAATAAGAAAAGCTTCGATTTATGGATGAAAGACATGTTTTTCTTCAAAATATGGTTTGTTCTGTGATTAGAAAATAGACTGATACAATAATATTTATTTTCTGGTGGAGTTCATTGAAAGACTTAGTAAATAAACAGAGATTACTCCTGTAGTTATGTCACATCATCCACTTTATTTAATCTTCTAATCATTTAGTACGTAATACATACGTCATTAATTAGTTGTATGTAAAGAAACTGACAAACTTACTTCACACTACACATTAAACTTAAATAAGGAAAGGTGAATTAGTAAATTAAATATATCACGGCGAGAACAAGTTGATTTTAAATAATATAATAACAAGATCCGCTTTGTACTAGACCAATACGCTTAGTTGGATATTTATATTGCTAGCTCACTGAAACAACAGTCCGCGGATAGACATGTCGCCCCACTAGGACACATTATCCTGATAACGAGTTAACTAATCTTTGCTCTTTGCTTTAATGCTGCGTGCTTAGCAGAGAAGCTACACATACCAATTGCATAATTGTGACCGGGACTTGAACCCACGATCTACTACACTCGAGGCGAGCACGCTAACCATTACACCACCGATGCGGTTCATTAGATTAGACAGTTTAAATTAGATTAAATGAACTTAATTTGTACTTGCACTGATATTTCATTTTATTTAAATCTAACATTTTCTCATCGAATTTGAAACCATACACACATTTGTAGTAGCAATTTACATCTGCTTCACTGGTGTTGAATATCTTTAGACGAAATTGCCTTGTAGAGATGGCATTTTCTACATATTTATTTGGATCTGGAGGGAAGCCATTGAAGCTTAACACTTTGTTCTCACTGCCACCAGACCATTGCCGACTTCTACCATTTGTGAGGTCTAGTGAATCGTCAAGTGTACAAAGTAGGTGAATCGTTGAACCAAATACAATTATGTCATCTTCTACAATCAAGGAAACTACAAGTAGAGAACAATAAAGAATTATTACAGTTTTTACATATAGAAAATGTATTATGTATAATGTTCAAGATTACAGCATTCTTTATAATAAAGTTGTTCACCCTGCTATATGTGAGGGTTGGCATTTTACTCACGCGTGGAAAACAATTGAATGACCGAATTATTGCACTTAGAGGAAAGGCTTTGGACCCATAAAACTAGTCTAATCCCGTCACTTTTTATTGAAGTACCTGCACCAAGTCAGGAAAGTAAGTGGTCATATATATGTGTTCGATGTATCGATTTTTCCTCTATTGACTCAGTTCAAGATATTTGTGTTTGATTTGTGCATAACGATATTTATGTAGGATATATATTACGCATTAGTAATGATTTTGTTGAGTCATGCTCGTTATAGAATACCCTACAGTGACTGTGATATATAGAACAGCATTCTAATATGACGTCTCGTATTCGGTATGCAAATATTTAATGCATATTTGAATAACAATCAAATATAGGCAACACAAGCGCGCTGAGCTAAAAAAAAAAAAAAGCACCTACATAAACACTGACTATTTTCAGAAAATTCTTCATGGTTAGCGATTTTCTATCATTGTTTATCTAAAAATTGTTGAAATAAATGAAGTTAAAATTAAATAAATCCTAATCAAGTCTTATCATAATTAAACTCTTATAATCACGGCTTTGCTTACCTTTCGTACGTTCACTGTCTCGATGTTTATCTCCCTTTACCTCCGATCCGACTGGCTGCGTTCAACTGGTAATTTCGTTGTTAATCATCTAAAGTTGTTTATTTGTAATAAAATTTATATTGAACCTTGTCAATATAATTCTTTTCGGTATTTTAAGCCACAGTTTCAACCACAATATCGTTATCCATCTCTTAATTCCCAATTTTACCATTCTTAAAATTCCGTAGGAGATTGATCACCTTGACCGCCTCGAATTTTAAAATTACCGTATTTGTCCTATTAGAATCGAAATAATTCATGCCGGCCATACTTTATTGTTATTCAAATATGGGTAGGCATTATATTCATGAGATTTAACCCCCATGAATATAATGCCTACCCATATTTGAATAACAATAAAGTATGGCCGGCAGGAAGGGGTTAAATCTCATGAATATAATGCCTAACCATATTTGAATAACAATAAAGTATGGCCGGCATGAATTATTTCTTAAATAAAAGTACTGAAACTTTAGTTTATGTCTAAGTGTAATGTTGGGTATTCTCTCATTTTCATTTCTTACTAATTGATCGGTTCCTCTATACGGAGAAACCTCCAATCAAATACGTTGCATACCAGACTAAGGAACCACAGCTAAGTTTGATACAAGTGAACACAGAAGACCCTGCCCGTGACAAGTACAAATATTTTATACATACATCTTAGATTTGATTAAGTATTTTTTAATGAAAGGGCTGTATAATGGCTGCTTCCCTTTATAATTACCTGACAAAGGGACTTGTATTTAGTTATTTTTTTAATCAATATTACGCCATATGAAGCATATTATCAATAATAATGACATCAATTGGCTGTTTCTGTATTGGTCTCGTCATAAAATATCTGTCTCGGCCAAAGGCGGGCCAATACAACTAACGTTACGAGTTCGAATCCCGCTCATGGCGAGGTGTACAACATTATGTGATAAAGTGTTTATCAGTGACTTGCGGCAAGTCGGCGTGTTTATCAGTGACTTGCGGCAAGTCGGCGGTTTTCGACGGGAACTCTGGTGTCCTCCACCAATAAGACCGACCGCCACGATATTAATGATTGAAATATTGTTGAAAGTGGCGTTAAACACCATAAAGCCAACCAACAAATACATCTAACATCGAATGTTATAACAGATCCAATATACAAAGAAAACAGTCAATAAGAATTGAATTATGATCTTCACATTATAACAATTACAAACAATACAACTTACCTGGTGATGATTGAACGCTTGATATAGTAATGATAAAACACAACATTGGATTAAAAAACATCATTAATTCCTTACTATTTAACTGTTGTTTTTTTCTCTAATTTGATATAAGACCTACTTCTTTCAAATTGCTTTGTATCATATAACCAATGGCAAACCGATATTTGAATTTAAATAAAATGACTATAATGCTTCCTGGTGATATTTTTAGTAACAACCCAGATAGCATTCATGTATTGGGCCAACGTTGGCTTTCCGTTAGCAACATTGTTGGGGCAATGTTGGCAAATGACGTTGGCCCAATGAAATTTTGCCCATCTGCCCTTGGTTGGCCCAACAAGTTGGGCCTCCGTTGGCCCAATGATTTCTGCCAACAATGTTTACAATTTGCCAACAAGGTACCAACAAATGTTGGTAGAAAATTATGGTGGGCCAACGATGGCCCATCCATGACCCAATAATGAACCAATGGTATTAAGCCATCAGCTTACCAGCATGTGGTTTAACTAAGGAAATACAGACAGTCTACAACAGTTTCACATTTGAGTTTCAACTGCATACTGAATTCACATGACATCCATAAAAGTGTTGAAGTAGAACAAGCTATACATAGTCATGCCCGTAATAATATCTCATATCCATGTGTCCCATATGTTGTTTAAATTTCAGAATAAGAACCTTCATTCTACATTCCTAAAATTACCATTGTAATTGTTGAAACAATATGACTAGTAACTTTAGCTGAACACGACAAGCTTATTAATCAAAAGCACCTCATGTTACTCCTAATGTTGACTATTATTTTGTATTCTTCTAGATTTTTACTGATATCAAACCAATGAAATACCTAAATAGTTGAGATATTGTCAGTCACTTAAAGGAAAAGTTGTTTCTCTGCCAACAATTTATGACATTTTATAAGTATGAGAAAAAGGAAATTCAACAACAACAGTCAATTAAGCATTATATTTACTCAAAAGTTACTTAGATATAAAACAATATATCTAATTTTTGATCATTTGCAATTATAGCAATTATTCATTCTCATGTTTATGTTCGCTTTCATTGTCATTGTCATTTCCATTTACAATAGCATTGTCTTGCTTTTTTTTTCTTTTCAAGTTCCCGTTTCTTCCCCCCCCCCCTTCACGGTCCTTTGCGAACCGTAGCCAGTCTTTTATCACTCCATCTGTCTCACTATCACTGGCATCGGCAGTGAGCCTGTTTCTTCTTATAGGATCCTGAAAAAGATGGAAATAAGATTATTTAATCAAATTTACTTAAATTTACATAAAATAGAATTTACATTTAAAACACTATTTTGTCAGCAATGTAATTATTTTTGGTATTCAACCACCAACAATATCACATTGGTTTAAAAAGAGTCAGGATCAGTGATGTTGTAAGGAAAGATAACTCATGAAAAGCTATTCTGGTTATTATTTATAAAAAAAAAAACATTACGGGTACAGCCTCCCCAGGACAAGTGTCTGGTAAAGTGGGAAAATAACTAAAAATCTATATGGTAGTTTATATCCTGCCTCTTTTTTTTTAATAATAGAATGGACACTTACTTTCAAATGTGGGGCAATAAGAATAAAAAAAATATGACAATTTATTTTTTAAATAGGGGGGGATTAACAACCTTCATAGGCTTTTAATTTGTTTTGATGTTTTTGGTCTATGATGAAAGGCTGTCTCATTGACAATCATACCACATCTCTTTTTTATATTTTAGCCATTTTTCTCGCTTTTCGAATAGTTACTGCACTATCGTAAATGGCAGTTGTGGTCATCATTCATTAATTACAATTCTTAAAGGCATGGCAAGTGTGAGAGACATTAGTTAAGCAAACCTAATTCTTATCACCGACAAGAGCCTGCTGGATCCAAATGCCTTTTTGCCTCATTGACCAGTCCAGTTGAAAAGAATTGCCAGCTGGTTCGTCAAGCTGTATTTCATAGTGCGTCTTGTACACTCTGGCACACTAACGCCTCCTATACATGTAGTTCCAAGATGAAAGACCTGAAAAATAAAATATGGCTCATTACAAATGGTCATTCCTTATTCATTATCAAAATGCAAGAGAAATGGTTTACATCGTCAAGACCCCGCATGAGGGTACCTGGTAATGAAATAATCACAAAGTTTGGTGGCTATGATCACATAGTCAAATATTTCAATGTCTTTTGACTTGTTGCAACTTTTAGTAATCAAAATTAGCCGGAATTGATGTTTTGTAATCAAATAATCATTAAATATTTTAGATGTAATCAGATAATCTTAAACATGTTAAATTATCAGGCCTGGTTATCATGTAATTAAAAATCCCATGCAGCAGTTCATTACCATTAAAACACTGAAAATCATTTTTTAACCGGAATAACTGAAAAACAGAAAACAACAATAGACTCTTTTATGCTGAAACAAAATGAATAAATGAAAATTGAAGATGTTCCTTTTGTTTTACAAAAGCGAAACTGGCCAAGAAAGTCTGAATGATATTTTACAAGGCGGGTTTTTTGAATAAATGGCGCGGGGGGTGATAGATATTCATGCAACATGTATCTTTCAGTTGCATACCAGTATAAACTATTTTTAAGCTATACAAAATATACAATAGACAATATTTTATTTGCACGAACACATTTACAATAAATGGCTATGGTATAAACTGAAACAATACAGAATAACAGACTCATGGAATGACAGTGGTATTTAGTGATATATTAAAATATACATGATTGCACTAATTCTCCTACTTCATGTACTTAAAATAATTAAAATATATCAAACAATATACATCTGTTTTCATGCAATTTAACCTTAAAACAAATTCTTCTAATGTTATTTTCGACCTTTTAATGTATGTTGATTACTGATTAAAATTTTATCATGGTCTGAGATCACTTTAAAACATAATTATAAATACTGTAAGTAAATTATATAAAGAATTATTGTACTATATATATATATATATATATACGTCTGAAAATTAAACCAAACAGTGTTAGAATTAGATTTTAGAGCTGTCAAAGTTTTGTTCTTCCCTCGACGGGATTTGAACCCACACCATTGATACACTGCAGCACCATTCGCTTAGCCTTACGTCCAGTGCCCTAGACCACTCGACCACATCCACTCCCTTTATATATATATATAAATAAATACTTACATTGTACAGTTCTGAGTTGTATATTCTTTAAAACAAAATCTTTTTCAGTCGCACTGTCTGGTTATAAATGACCTTGTTGATATGTTCCAGAGACAAAGGATAATGAAAGGCGGGAAATAGGTAAGAAATCTGATACTTTATACACTCCTTGTAAAAGCAACAACATATCTGTTTATCTGTCATCAAAGTTAATTGGACTGACCCAGTTCACATATTGATAAATATGCAAAAGTTTATCTGTTAATAAAATATAACCCCTGCCAATATTATCAAAGTTTATCCATAGGAGATATATTTTATATAATATATATAAGTTTTTTTCTCTCATTAATTAAATATGTATGACCATCAAGGATTAACCATACCATATACACAGTTAGAAACTTTTTTGTTAAAATACTCCTTATAATTGCATATGCACATGTTAAATAATATTTAGAGTTAAAAAAACAATTTTTGCTGATATAAGTTGGCATGTATAGTGTTGGGCCAACATTGGACCAACAATGTCAAGATAACAGTTGGTTGAGTTGCGTTGTGCCAACGTTGGGCCGACAGCATCATAATAACTATTGGTGAAGATGCGTTGGACCAATGTTGGGCCAATAATATGTCGCCAACGCCAACCATCTACCAACTGTACCAACCAATCCCCAACGTTGGCCCAACACATGAATGCTATCTGGGAACTTTAGAAATAGAAAATGTTTCACAATACTCTAAATCGACCATTAGGAAAATCTAATAAAGCGCCCACGTGTTTCGTCAATTAGAGTATATTGTCCCATATTATTATAGGTATTGCTAGATGTTCAATTAAGTTTTGGCACTGACAGTTTATAAGATATCATTATTATTGAAACGTACTGTTTCGAAATATTCAAACTAAGGTTCATCTCCTTCTGTCATATATGTAGCTAACTTTAGCTGATTTTGTCTAGTCTTGTTAGACCCTCTGATTTTGTCTAGTCTTTTTAGACCCTATGATTTTGTCTAGTCTTTTTAGATCCTATGATTTTGTCTAGTCTTTTTAGACCCTATGATTTTGTCTAGTCTTTTTCGATCCTCTGATTTTGTCTAGTCTTTTTAGACCCTATGATTTTGTCTAGTCTTTTTAGACCCTATGATTTTGTCGTCTTTTTAGACCTGATGATTTTGTCTAGTCTTTGTAGACCCTATGATTTTGTCTAGTATTTTTAGACCCTATGATTTTGTCTAGTCTTTGTAGACCCTATGTTTTGTCTAGTCTTTTTAGACCCTATGATTTTGTCGTCTTTTTAGACCTGATGATTTTGTCTAGTCTTTGTAGACCCTATGATTTTGTCTAGTCTTTTTAGACCCTATGATTTTGTCTAGTCTTTTTAGATCCTATGATTTTGTCTAGTCTTTTTAGACCCTATGATTTTGTCTAGTCTTTGTAGACCCTATGTTTTGTCTAGTCGTTTTAGACCCTCTGATTTTGTCGTCTTTTTAGATCCTATGATTTTGTCTAGTCTTTTTAGACTCTATGATTTTGTCTAGTCTTTTTAGACCCTATGTTTTGTCTAGTCTTTTTAGACCCTATGATTCTGTCGTCTTTTTAGACCTTATGATTTTGTCTAGTCTTTGTAGACCCTATAATTTTGTCTAGTTTTTTAGACCCTATGATTTTGTCTAGTCTTTTTAGACCCTCTGATTTTGTCTAGTCTTTTTAGACCCTATGATTTTGTCTAGTCTTTTTAGACCCTATGACTTTGTCTAGTCTTTTAAACCCTATGATTTTTCCTAGTCTTTTTAGATCCTATGATTTTGTCTAGTCTTCTTAGACCCTATGATTTTGTCTAATCTTTTTAGACCCTATGACTTTGTCTAGTCTTTTTAGATCCTATGAATTGGTCTAGTCTTTTTAGACCCTATGATTTTGTCTAGTCTTTTTAGACCCTATGATTTTGTGTAGTCTTTGTAGACCCTATGATTTTGTCTAGTCCTTTCAGACCCTATGATTTTGTCTAGTCTTTTTAAACCCTATGCTTTTGTCTAATCTTTTTAGACGCTATGAGTCTGTCTAGTCTTTTTAGACCCTATGATTTTGTCTAGTCTTTTCAGACCCTATGATTTTGTCTAGTCTTTTTAGACCCTATGATTTTGTCTAGTCTTTTTATACCCTATAATTTTGTCTAGTCTTTGTAGACCCTATGACTTTGTCTAGTCTTTGTAGACCCTATGACTTTGTCTAGTCTTTTTAGACCCTATGATTTTGTTTAGTTTTTGTAGACCCTATGACTTTGTCTAGTCTTTGTAGACCCTATGACTTTGTCTAGTCTTTGTAGACCCTATGATTTTATCTAGTCTTTTTAGACCCTATGATTTTGTCTAGTCGTTTTAGACCCTATGATTTTGTCTGGTCTTTTTAGAACCTATGATTTTGTCTAGTCTTTTTAGACCCCATGATTTTGTCTAGTCTTTGTAGACACCTATGATTTACTTGTTCACAAAGACTTGAATTATTTGGCTTTCCAATCTTTTGAGTGTACATCATGTTGTTTATTTAGAATAATACTTCATCACAAGTCATACCTCCAAATGTCTGTTAAATACTTCAAGTGGGGAGAATTGTGGCCAAAAAAGGGGGGCATATAACCAAGAATACATGCATATATATAGTTTGAGGATACCAAAGAGATAATCCGAAGCCATAATCCAAGAAGGACAGAAAATATAATGGCCAATTGAAAAAGGACAAACAGTGATCTACAAAACACTACACAGGAAGCTTAACATTGAGTAACACGAACTTCACTAATATCCGGGTATGAACTCCTGTACTATAGAAGGGTGAGCAATTCCTGCTCCACTAGTGTGTTACTGTTAAACGACATGAATATCACGTATGTAAATCATATTGGACACCAGTGTACGTAAATAAATATTAATAACATAGAATACACACTCAAACCTTTGAGTCTAGTCCTGTATTTGGAAGAAGAATAATTCTTATAGATTTAATGTATATCGTTTTCATGTCTTTTGATTGGACAAGAGCACTGCCACCTGTTTGTTTTTGATTGGTTCATAGCTCGATGAAATTTTCAATCTACAAGTCGTAACTAAGGGGTTCAGCCGTTTATTCACTTTCTGAGTGCATGGGACATTTATTCAGTTTGTGAGTGCATCCGCACCGTTTACATAAGCATGAACTCCTGAAAAGAAGCGTTTAATACTATAATAAATCTCATTTTTCAAGATATACCATGTTCTTTAACAGTAGAAAAATATTTATATATCACAAGCGGAGGAATATCGTATATAATGATATAGAGACAAAAAAAAATTCATGATTTCATCTCATAAAAATATTGTTACCAAATGTCTATATATGTTTACTTGTATAATGACATAAAAATATGACAAAATTGTATGTGGTTTTTAAAATAGAATATTATCTCACTTTAAAGACGTAACTTTTTAAGTATGAAAATTTAGAAATCTAATTTTATGTGTTTGATGTTGTGTTTATATATTTACGTAAGAGTCCTCATCCATGTCATTGTGCTTATGTTTACCATTATCACCTGTCGTTTAACTCCCAGTCCACTTTACTATAAATAATAATAATCTTTATTGCATATAAAACCCTTTTGGGTATAGCAATACAAATACATACAAGCATAAACTGACATTAAACAGACAATATATATATCAATGGTGTGGGTTCAAATCCCGTCGAGGGAAGAACAAAAATTTGACAGCTCTAAAATCTAATTCTAACCGCACTCTTTGGTTTAATTTACAGACGTATATATATATATATAAACGTCTGAAAAAGTAGCCAACGTATGAACCTACGAGATGTCGGATCGGAAACAAGTGTTAACGATACTGTGCAAACAAACAAAAATGATAAATAAACGTGTAAAATGTTATCGTTGTGCTAACATTTTAGAGATTTATATATATATATATATATATATATACAACGTCTGAAAAACCAGTCAACGATCAATCTTACGGGGTGTTGGATCGTTACGGTATAACGATACTATACAAGTAAAACAATTATAAACGTCTAAAATGGTTTGTAAAACAACACCAAGTACACAAAACAAAGTGATAAAGAATTAAACACTTCGTAGAATGACAAAATTTTCGTCCCACCGAGGGACTTTATCAATGTCTAACTAAATAAAATCTCGAAACAATATGGCGACTTTTCAAATTTCAAAAAGGTTTTTGACGGTCCATGTACGGCACAAAAGAACCAGAAGATGCACATATGAAACTACATGCATAAAAGAATGGAAATCCTACATATAAATTAATAAAAGTATGCCCGCAAATTAGATACGTGATGTTCTGTACTAATTTGTTTAGGAGTTAATTTTCTAAGTTTTTTAAAATAAAATTCATAGCTCATGATGTGCAGAGCTGTAAGATCGGTCGGATTATGTAATGTAACATAATACTGACTAGGAAAGAAATAACATATACAACGTCTGAAAAACCAGTCAACGATCAATTTTACGGGGTGTTGGATCGTTACGGTATAACGATACTATACAAGTAAAACAATATATATCTATATAAAGTCTAAGGGAATCTACCAACCAGAGAACTTAATGAGTAACGGATCATCGAGACATGACGATGCAGCACAAACAAAATAAATTATAGAAGTCTAGAAGATTGTGCAACTATACCCATAAAGATGTTGCAAAAAATATATTGACAAAATTTTCGATCAACGTCTGAAAATTAAACCAAACAGTGTTAGAATTAGATTTTAGAGCTGTCAAATTTTTGTTCTTCCCTCGACGGGATTTGAACCCACACCATTGATACACTGCAGCACCATTCGCTTAGCCTTACGTCCAGTGCCCTAGACCACTCGACCACATCCACTCCCTATATATATATATATATATAAAAACAAATACAACTGCCACTATTTGATCGCTTTATGAAGTTATAAACACTGGGCAAAATTTCTTTATCAGGATTAAGAATAATTTTCAACTTTTCATAGGAATCTAGTTGATTAAAGTGAAGATATTTTGTTTTCATACAATCAATAAAGGAAAGTATGATCTTATCAGTAACTTTACAATCAAAGAAAAAGTGGAATTCAACATCCAATGTTTTACAAAATTTACAATGTCTTTGATTTCGTGGAATATTTTTGCCACTGCCTAGTTCTATTTCTAAGTTATGATCACTTAAACGAAATTTTGTCAACAATTGACGATTTTTGAAATTTCTTTCACTTTTTAAATATTCTTCTAGTTTAATATCAGATTTTAGCTTACTGTATAAGAAAAGTTTTGAAGAGTCATTATTCAAAGAAAGATTTCTGTTAATTGTTTTGCATAATGTTCATAAACAGATTTTTAAAAAAATATATTTTAATAGAGATTTTAGCAATTTTAAATGGCTAATATTTCTTTTGCAAAAGTGTACCATGTGAATATGCCATTAGCATGCATAGATTTATTTAGATTGAATGCCTCTTTTATCAGAGGATTGATTTTATCAGGATGAATGCGTGAATAATACATCATAACTTGTGTCTTTATAAAATAATTTAAAGGGAATCGTCCCAGCTCAGTCTTTGCTGCCAAATTACATGCAGTTTTTCTTATACCTAAAAGTGTTTTACAAGATGTACCATTAGAAAAATATTTATATATCACAAGCGGAGGAGGGAGTATCGTATATAATGAGAGACAAAAAAATGTTCATGATTTCATCTCATAAAAATATTGTAACCAAATGTCTATATATATTTATTTTTATAATGACATAAAACATGACAAAATTGTATGTGGTTTTTAAAATATAATATTATCTCACTTTAAACGATAAATGGTTAATACATACATTGTTGCTAACAATGGACTATTGAATTGTAATACAATGTAAGAATTGTTTTTCAATGAATGACAATATTGTTTGGTGATTGTGCAAGAAAAAAAGGAAATCACAGTACGAAGGCACATTTGATAGAGGACATCGTTTTTTGACTTTCCCTTTATAAGATTGTTCGGAGTTCGGTAATTTTGTTATTACCTTTATTTCACAGTGTGTCAAAGTTCAATTGTCACATTGTTCAAGTTGTTAGTTCTTTTAAAATGGATTATTGAATTAATACAATGAATGACAATGTTGTTCGGCAATTGTACAAGACATGTCATGTTGAAGTCGTCATGGAATACCTAAATTAGACGAGTCCAGTGGCGTAGCTACTCAGAGGCACAGAAGCACGTACATCCACATCATTTTGACAAAAAGAAACAAAGAGAGAGAGAGAGAGAGAGAGAGAGAGAGAGAGGGGACGACAACAGAGAATAAATAGAGATATAGAAGAATCGTGTATAGTTTGTGTATTGTTACTGTGGTATTTCTTTACGTCGTGGAAAAGTACGTTAAACAATATTCACGTTATTCCGTTTGAATTTAGCTCCGGATTGATACCACTCTACTCCGGCCTCTTCGGCTAATTACACGACAAAAGGTTTTTGTTTACATTGAGTGATGAAACTGAGTGACTGAACAACAATGCAAAGAAAGATAAGTTCCTTTTTCGAACCGAAAGCAGGCCCTTCGGCTTCTGAAAGTTCAAGCCCGAAAAAAGTGGAGAGCATCATAGAGAGTGTTCCAAGCCCGTCAGATTCTGCCTGTAAACCTACGTACCCAGATGTTGCCATATTGTCGCAGGATGATCTCCAAAGTGATGCAGTTAAACTTCAGTTGTTATCCCAAATGTGGGATAAAGCTGCCCAGTTTAAATTCCCATTCAGGTACATTGATCTTTGAATAAGACGTATTGATCAATAGGGTTAAATTAGCAGGGAAGGGGATTATAAAATTAAAAACAAAGAAATCAAATTAACACATAGAACTATTAATAAAAAATTTCAGTGAGTGCATCCAGACCTGTGCAACAAATTGATAGCATAACTGTAGATAAAGTTACACACAGATTCTATTAATATCATAGAGTGCATTAAATTATACATGAAGGTGCTCTCCATATGGACACTAATAATGAATTTCTTTAAGAGTCATTCTAAGCAAACTGATCTCTCAAATAGAGAAAACATTAATATAAACCTTCTAGATCTAGAAGAACTTATTAAAGAAAATATAGTTAACAATTTCAAAATTATCCAATTCCAGCTACATAACTTTTACAAAACTCGGAGAAAAACTATGACTAAATGATTCTGACAACATTACTGGGTGTCCGTATCCTTTGATAGAAAATCAAATCTGCTATTTTTGTCTCATATACTGACGTATCACCGGCTTCGACAACTGGATATAATATGATGGGTGTCGTATGCAAAACAGGACATGCTTATCATTTCGGTGCACCTAATATCAACTCGCAGTTTTATAGGAGTTTGCGGATATCCAAGTTTTAGTATAGTGTTGTTTCCATGTATGTTTTGCTGCTTGTGCTTGTCCCGCCTACTGTTCATACAAACTTGACTAATGCCTTTGTCGGATGCATAGATATCTTTTCTTTAGATATTCCTGTGCAGTATCTTATTCCAAAGAAGCCGAGTGGTTTGACTCGAGAACTTACTGAGAAGTTATATGAGACAGTTAGTGACGATCTTATAGCAAAAGACGTTTCTGAATTTAGACAGTAAATAGATAGATGGGTTGTTAAATGGGATGTTGCCTCAGATACAAACCGTCTAATCTAACGGAAACACTTCAAGCAACAAGTTATGATCTGTATCCAAACATCTATATATGTCTTGTCATTTTGATTACCATGCCAGTCACAACGGCTACTGCTGAGAGAAGCTTCAGTGTAATGAGGCGAATTAAAACTTATGTCCGAGCCACGATGCTAACAGAAAAGCTTTCAAGTTTGTCCGTACTACGTACATATACACACTGGGACTTAGATACTGAGAAAATTATTGACAGCTTTGTTTTGAAGAAAAAGCGTCGACTTGCATTTTTATTCTCGACACAAACCGAAGATCAAGAGTAACCGATTCATTAGTAGAATGAAAACATCAAGTGTGTTTGGTTTGAGATAAAGACATATATATGTTAATTTTCTTTTTACCTGCATCGCCAACAGCAAAAGCAACAAGTTTACTGGCCTTCCCACTCCGTCCGTTTGTCCGTTCACAACACTTACGGTTCTCATTCCTCATTATTCAAACTTTGCACAATTACTGCACACATATCGAATTTGTGCACTTTATATTTCCATCATATTTGATGGCGATTTAAGTCTAGGCTCGACTTTGATTGCATTTGTACTTTCGACCGGCTATATATTCTCTTCGTAACATGAAAATATGACACGTTTTTTTTTCTTAGTTTGAAGCAAAACTTTTGAACTTACCAACAAAATCCAACCAACTTTGTTATTTCAAATTCAGTGCCTATTTCCTTAAAATTGCAGAGCTTCAGGGGGGCTTCGCCCCCCTGGACCCCCTTCCAGCACTTTACCCTGTAATTCACTAGAGGCCATAGGTGGCCTCCAGACCCCTCGCCCCAATGTTGTGCTTCCACATCATTACAGGTCTAGCTACGCCACTGGCAGTGAATAGTGGAACAGGAACTGATTACCCTTCCGGAACACCTGAGTTAACGTTCGGTTTTTAGTGGGGTTCGTGTTAATCGACCTTTAGTTTTATGTGTATGTACACTGTAGATCGTTGTTTGTCCTTCTGTCTTTTGGACATTGTGTTGTCTGTTCTTCTTCGATTAACTGAAGCTGATTACCTCCCTTTGGTATCTTCAAACTCTTCCTAGATATCTACGTTTGTATTGTTTTAATTCTAAATATTTGTTTCTTATTAGAAAGTTAGTTTTTATTACGATTAATATCACTGAACCTGATACAGAATATAGTCAAACATGCTTTAGCGACCACCTCTATTAAACATTAAGAAAAGTTTTAAGACACCAAAGTGGTAATCCGAAGCCGTAAATCGTAGACAAAACAATGACCAAAATAAAATACCAAAGGGATAATCAGACAATACAATGGCTTAAGAACAGACAAAAAGACAATGGTCTACAAAAAACTACACAGAAAGATAAATATTGAGTAACATGAACCCTTCTAAAAACCAGGGAAAGCCGAATAATTTAATAACTTGTATTATGGGACTTTATTTAATTTCCGCTAATAGTACATTTTATATTAATATAACCTGTATTTAGTGGTCACCTGTCTTGTGTGACTTCTTGATCTCTAAAAAAGGATCACGTAAGTGTTGGTACAAACATTATAAAGTTCTAGGCTTAGAAATCTTTTTTTGATTCTCTACAGAATGACAGAAATCTGAACTCTTTCTTGGAAGGTGACGTAAAACTGTACTATTTTGTTTGAGATTTTGTTCGAACAATTCCATTAATGTATCACTTGTCCCTCATCATCACATCTACACGTAGGTTCTTATATCCATGTATATTTCTGTGATCCTGTTTTTAGCTCGGATGATGTGTCAGTTTTCCACGTTAACCACTATATCATGTAGCTCTTATTTAGTTTGCAATGTAATTTTACTGTCAAGACAATAACGAAGAACAGACAATACAATGGTCAAAATAAAATGGATAAAAAGACAACCACGATCTAGAAAACACTTCACAGAAAACTAAAGATTGGGCGGCACGAACCTCACTAAAAACCGGGGGTGAACTCAGGTGCTCCTACCTCAGCCAATATGTACATTCTAATTGAAAGAGTCATCCATGCGATCTAAAAGGGGTGCGTCTTTTTACCACAGAACACCACAGAACTCCACCGAATACCACAGAACACTATAGAATTAACACAGAACACTTAAAATTCTATTAAATTTTATTAAATATGTAAAAAAATGTTATTTGATTAAATAGTTTAAATATATTTCGTGTATTTTGATAGAAATGGATTAGTTTAACTAGAGTTATCTCTCTTTACAGACTATTTTCGGGAGGAAAATAAAGTCTATCAGTCCCACTCTTGGCACTATATATATGTTGGGGGTTGTTTTTTGTTTGTTTTGTTTGTTTGCTTTTTTTCTTTCTTTCTTTTTTCGTTTTTTATTTTGTCTTGTTTTTTCTTTTCTTTTTTTTTGTTTGGTTCATTCTTTTTTTTTTTTTTTACTTTTTTGTCTTTTTTCTGTTTTTCAGATTTTTTTCCTTTTGTCATTGATATGTTTTGTATATGTATTCCTCTCGCTATGGGTGTTTGTTTTAATTGTTCGGTTATTTGTATCAAATAATTACAAGATATATAATTTATTATTAACATATTTATTCATGCATTTACATAATATACACGTAAGTTCTTTGTTGGATATTTCATCTGATATAAATGATATCGTGGAAATTTGTTCATGTTTGATTAAAAATGCCTCGTTTGGTGCCAGTGTAAGATTAAATCCTAGGGTTCATCAGAAGAAAAAGAGAAAGCATAATAAAGTTTGGCATGATGATGAATGTAAGATCAAGTTGAGACATGTTAAACGTTTGGGTCGAATTCTTACTAAGTCACCATGGAATACAAACTTGCGTCTAAAAGTATGATATGAGAAAATACAGTATAACAAGATACTTCGTAACAAATACAGAAATTATAAGTCAAAATCGTTAAATTTTATGCTAGATGCTTCAGAAAATAATCCCACTGAATTTGGGAAAATTTTAAACTCCTTCAAAGAAAAAAGTGAAGATCCAAGTACTAGTATTTCCCCACAGGATTGATTTGCTTACTTTAAAGAGTTAATGAACAAGAACTATACTTCTAAGTACTCTGTTAATGATTTTTTTAAATATTTGCATTGTAACAATGATCAATTGAATAGTGATATCACAGCTGAGGAAATGATGAAAGCAGTGAAGCACTTAAAAAATAAGAAAGCATCTGGATTAGACTGTATTAGTAATGAGATGACCAAGGCATCATCTAGTGTATTACCTAATTTATATGTTGACATTTTCAATACTATATTGAGATCAGGTGTTTTTCCATCTCTGTGGAGAGAAAATTTTATAAAGCCTCTTTTTAAAGGTGGTGACATGAATGACCCCTCTTGTTACAGGGGGATAGCCATTTCTAGTTGCTTAAGTAAATTATTTACCAGAATTATGTTCAATAGACTTGATGAATATTTAGAAAATAATAATAGTATTTGTCCAGAACAAAAAGGCGTTAGAGTGATTGGGGGGAATAAGTTGAGAACATATCGTAAAATTAAAACAGACTTCAAAAGAGAACAATATCTTTATGCAGACGTTGATAAGAAAAGCCTTTCAAATTTTATAAAAATTCGTGTAAATAATTGTAATTTAAATATTGAAAAAGGTCGTTATCTGAAATCACCAGTAGAACAGAGGATTTGTCAATTGTGCCATATGGATGTGGAGGATGAATTTCTTTTCCTCGTGAATTGTGATAAACTTATTCATGAGCATGTATCTTTATTTAGAAATATTTCTGATATTGTACCTTCATTTACAACTATGTCAGATGTAGAAAAGTTTATGTTTTTATTAACTAGTCATGATTTAGATATATGTAAAGTGGTTATATTAGGTGTAAGTAATATGTATCTAGTAAATCAGTCAATGAAGCAAAACTTATAAATTACTAGATAATTTTCTTTTCTACATATATTTTACTATATTTGTATATAATATAATAATTAGAATATATATATATGTATTATTCAAAGATAGATAACTCTGTCAGTTCTCCTCACCTGGGGTATCATTGTTTGTTTGTCAATATACTCTTGTATGTCATTGTGTTTGGTTATGTCTGTTTATTGAATTGTTTATATGTATTTTTTTTTAATTGTTCATTGATTGATGATAGATCACTGTTTGGTCTTTATCTCAATAAAAATTACTTACTTACTTACTTGCATCTATTTGACATCAAATTTACATATATTCATCTTTATTTTTTTTTTACATATTTACATTTTTTTTACATACAATGTATTGACATTTGTTTTTACATATTTACAATTATACTTAGATATATACATACAACACGTTTACTCCTCAGTGTCTCTATGAATAAATTGTAATTAGATAAAAGTTCTTATTTTGTTTTCTCACTCCTGGATCGTTTTACTTGTCCAGGCTTCCTGGCGAATTTCTGAGCTTTATTGGGCACTTTGTAAAGTCCATTTGAAAATGTTACAACATTATTGATGGTCCTCTTCTTGCTGTTTTCTAAAAAGTTTTTGAACAGTTTGTCTTTTTTTTCCTGTTTTTTTTTGTCCTCCAAACAATATCAGGTGTTCTGTGGTAAAACGACGTACCGATCTAAACGTAATGAGATTGTAACGAAATGAACTTAATCAAATTTGTCATTTATTATAACATGTGGTTTTATTTGGGTACTCCGGTTTCCTCCACCGAATAAAATGGGTATTTGTGACGATTCCTATGCTTCGAACCACATACCGGTACTGCTCGTACCTGGTGACGAATAGGAAAGCTCTCGATGGAGATGGGGGTGTCCAGTTATTAATAAAAACAGAAAAACAATAAACGTTAGAGAAAACCGAAGGGACAATCCAGAGAAAACTGGCAACATTCGGCATACCACTTTGAAAAGGACCTGCCCTGGTTATGCAGAATAATCAAAGGCAGAAGTTGCCATAAAGACACGGGGTATGTTAGTGCCTCGTGGTGGTAGTATTTCACGCTCCATGTATGCAAGAAAGATAACGTTATAAAGTATATACTGGGTATGGTGGGGTGGGGTGAAGGGGTTTACATTTAGTTTATTTTGTGTTTTTTGTTTTGTAAAGGTTATAAATGTACTCTAAAATTGGAAACAAGTCCCAATATATATATCCCTTGATTTAGATTGATTGATTGTTTCTTAGCATCAACTTAAGCAATATTTCAGTTATATTATCGGGTGTCAGTTGGGTAGATAATCTATGACTCTATAAGATTTTTTTTCATATCAGGTGTCTGGTCTAAATAAATATCAATATGAATTCCTCCTCTCGACATGTACAAAGTTTTGGAATGGTTTTATAAATGAATGCAGGATATATGGAAATAAGACAACATTATGGCGACAAATTGACAGAGATATCAAAGAGTGATATCTAATGAGTTCTGAATCACAATATAATCAGGGTGGGTATCTATTACCAGGGTCTTGTATTAATTGTTGTACAATAATACCCCCAGCAACGCTATTGTAAATGCGGCCTCTGATATCACATACAGGCCGGTAATAGATACCGATGATACAGGCCGCTGTACTGAATATATGAACTTTAACCTTTTACTGTCTTATGCTTAAAAACGTGTTAAACATATTGTGGGATTTTCGGGTATCGAACCACTGTTGGGTTTTTCAAGTCTTCTTTGATTTTCAAAACTTCCACCTAATCACTCAGCTACGGTGAACACACTGCTATACTCTATTAGTAGTATATATGACTCTTAATAGTAAGCTTTGGTAAAAAAAATATCAATAATTTGTTTAAAAAAGCAATATACAAGACACGATACAAGTATTTCAGATCTGGCATAATTTATGTTCAGAACTGACGAGTATGCGAACTTTTAAAATGTATTCTCTCAATACAAAAACAACTAACGAACACCGACCGCAAGTAATAACAAATCAGACAGACCACAGGTGAACATTTGGGACACTTGAAAGACCTTGAAATATCTAAATATAAACGATTCTTTTCACTTGAAATATCTAAATATAAACGAGAATCGAAAGGACGTTGACCGATAACAATTTGTCGTTTCATTTTTGTTAATTGTTGTCTTATTTGGCTTTCTAAACATTAAAAGTGTAAAAAATATATGCCATACCATTTATTTTTTCAACAACACTATTATTTTACAAGTTAGATACATTATTATTGAAACAAAAGAATTTGCCCTTATTGGATATAACGGGTTTCTTTTTCCGCATGAGTACTCAGGTGAAGGCCTTACGCACCTCGGCCTTGGCCTTCACCTGAGTACTCATGCGGAAAAAGAAATCCGTTATATCCAGTACGGCAAATTCTTTTGTTTCAATAGTACTGTATCTTATGCTTATTAAATAAGATACAAAAAATATATTTCATTATATTGAGTGAGTGATTGTTGTTTAACGCCAACTCAGCAAAAGTAATGAAATTGAAATGAACTTAATCAAATTTGTCATTTATTATCAAATGTGGTTTTATTTGGGTACTCCGGTTTCCTCCACCGAATAAAATGGGTATTTGTGACGATTCCTATGCTTCGAACCACATACCTGTACTGCTCGTACCTGGTGACGAATAGGAAAGCTCTCGATGGAGATGGGGGTGTCCAGTTATTAATAAAAACAGAAAAACAATAAACGTTAGAGAAAACCGAAGGGACAATCCAGAGAAAACTTGCAACATTCGGCATACCACTTTGAAAAGGACCTGCCCTTGTTATACAGAATAATCAAAGGCAGAAGTTGCCATAACGACACGGGGTATGTTAGTGCCTCGTGGTGGTAGTATTTCACGCTCCATGTATGCAAGAAAGATAACGTTATAAAGTATATACTGGGTATGGTGGGGTGGGGTGAAGAGGTTTACATCTAGTTTATTTTGTGTTTTTTTGTTTTGTAAAGGTTATAAATGTACTCTAAAATTGGAAACAAGTCTCAATATCTATATCCCTTGGTTTAGATTGATTGACTGTTGCTTAACACCAACTTAAGCAATATTTCAGTTATATTATCATGTGTCAGTTGGGTAGATAATCTGTGACTCTATAATATTTTTCTTCATTTGTCTGGGTCTAAGTAAATGATTGTTATTCAAATATGCCTTTATTTGTATACCGAATACGGGACGTCATATTAGAATTTCATTATATCAATTTACACTATGATTTGTAGATCACAAAGTAATAGTTCGATACCAATATATGCATTCTCTAAGCACTCATTACACCCGCGGGGTATTTTCAGTCACACCAGAATGCATTCTCTAAGCACGCATAACACCCGGCGGGGTATTTTCAATCACAGCAGAATGCATTCTCTAAGCACTCATTACAGCCGGCGGGGTATTTTCAGTCACAGCAGAATGCATTATCTAAACACTAATTACACCCGGCGGGGTATTTTCAATCACAGCAGAATGCATTCTTTAAAAACACTCATTACACCCGTGTGTATTTCCAATCAGGCAGCTTGCAATTCTCCAAACGCTCATTATGCCCATTGTGTATTCAATTCGGAGGTTTTGTATCCCACAGGCCTATTTTTTCCATTGGTTTCTCTTTCTGTTCCCATTCTCCTACAGTCACAATTGGGTGTACAACTAGTTGACAAGCTTCATTAGAATTGTGTGCTTCACCTGTAAAGATAATAATGTCTTGAAATATCTTTGGCTTGCCATTTTACATCATCATAAAAATATTTAACCAAAGCAAAGAAAAATAGATAAAAAAAATTGAAATTCAAAATTCAAAATTAGCATGGATAATCTTAAGTAATAAAAGGAATCAGCATTGAACTTTTTAAATGAAAATGTTAACTAGAATTTTCCTCTCGTTTCATAATAGTTAGCGAACGTGGCTTATAAAAAATTTCAGTCAATGAAACGGATACAGCCACTTCGTTATTTACGAAACCCCCCCCCCCCCCCCTTCTTTGTGATATATAATTACTTTTCTACTCTTAAAGAATATGGTATATCTTGAAAACATGAGATTTAATTGATTATAGTGAAGAAATATATATAGGACAGAAAAGAAGGATCTGTGTGTTCACATAATGTTAAAATAAAACTTAAAACCAAAAGAACCCAATAACATCCACAGGCTCATCCCGGTGCCACTTTTTATTCACAAAACCTATTGTTTGTAAACTTGTTCCTCATCATTGATACCACTCAACTAATACTCACCTGACGTTAAATATCGATCAATCAATCAATCAATCAATCAATCAATCAATCAATCAATCCGTCTTGTTAAGCCTTGCAAAATTTCTCTTGGAGGACCTGTCTACGTATACTTTCATTTTCAACTCTAATTTCAGGTACTGTGATACCTTTCCGCTATGACTTTCCCGAGTATGGTGATGTCTATACAGTGTCCCAGCTAGGAATTGAAAATGGAGGGTCGCGACTTTGGAAAAAGGGCACTTCAGCGGGTCAAAAACTATGAAAAAGGGCAATATAGTTATTTTCAGTTACTTACTATTAAACATGTCTTTCAGCACTACATGTTCAGCTCTTTGCATCAATGCATCTACATGACTCATTGTTTATATATATTTTACTACATATGTAAAGAAATGCAGTTTAAATCTGAAGATCAATAAAAAGACATGTGCTAAAAAGAATATTAGTGTTATGAATGTTCCAGATACAATTTAAATAAAATAAAAGTCACACTATGTTTACTAGTCTTCTGTTTTTGTGTTTAAAAAAGGCATGTACACACTCATCAACGATGGAATTAAAAAGTGTTCGATCACAGTTGTACTTAATGTTCAAAATTTTGGAAAGTGTCTCTGTTTTAATTTTAGCTCTGCGGCTGGTTTGATTGAAAAAGAAAACATGTTACAAAATAAATGGGGATTTTGTTCTTGTGAAATGTGGGCGGTATGTGTGAGAGATAAATTCACAAATACACTACATCTACCCTAATGGTCGATATAGATTGCTTGATACTGGTTTATTTTTAACTGTGTTTTTTTTATCGACATTGATATCATTACGACGCGGTATCGAGTCATAACATATGTTTGCATTGAGATAAAGGACTTTGCAATTTTTATGTTAAATTAGAGAAAAAGAGTTTGATAGTTAGGAAGTAAATATGTCTTTTAATCCAATTTTATGTTTTATCATTATAATATCAGGCATTCAATCATCACCAGGTAAATCTTATTGTTTGTATTCATTATAATGTTAACATCATACTTCAATTCTTATTGACTAACTTTATTCTATATTGGATCTGTTATAGCTGTATTGTTTGGTTGGTTTTATGGTGTTTAACGCTACTTTCAACAATATTTCAGTTATATCGTGGCGGTCGATTTTGTAGGTGGAGGAAATCGGAGTACCCGAGAAAGCCACCGACAGTAAGCCTATGACAAACGTTATCACATAATGTTGTACATATTGGCATGGGCGTCGTTCGAACTCATAACATTAGTTGTATTGGCACGCCGCTTTACGCCGAGACCGATATGCTATGACGAGACAAATACAGAAACAGCTAGTTAATATATGTGTTTTATTAAATATTTTGATTCATGTGGTTTAATATTTTTCAAAAAGTGGGGATATTCAAGTGTGTTTGTCAGATTATCATATAAGGAAACAGCCATGTAGATACCCCGTTTCATAAAAAAAACCCAATCAAATTTGATTGGATATTTCTCCATATAGAGGAATCGATCAGTTAGAGAGACTATCCAACGTTACATAGATTAAAGGTTAAGCGCTTTTATTGTTGTTCTACATTTCACAGTCACTGTAGGGTCTTCTATCACGAACATGACTCAACATATATCATTACTAATGCGTAATATATATCCTACATAAATAATCTTTATGCACAAATCAAACACAATTTTTATAAATCTTTCCAATATCTTGAACTGAGTGAATGGAGGTAAAATCGACACATCGAACACATATATATGGCCGCTTACTTTCCTGGCTTGGTACAAGTACTTCAATAAAAAGTGACGGTGTTAAGCTAGTTGTATGAGCCCTCTTAGTGGAATGATGGGGTCAAGTAATTGTTTGCAGTTGTGAGTAAAATGTGAACCTTCGCATAAAACCGGGCGAACAACTTTATTATAAAGAATACTCTAATCTTGAACATAATATATAATATATGTAAAAACTGCAATAATTCTTTGTTGTTCTCTACTTGTAGTTTCATTGATTGTACAAGATGACACAATTGTATTTGGTTCAACTCTTAAGTTACTTTGTACGCTTGACGATTCACTAAACCTCACCAATGATAGTAGTCGGCTATGGTTTGGTGGCAGTGAGAACACAATCTTAAGCTTCGATGGCTTCCTTATAGATCCAAATAAATATAAAGAAGATGTCATCTCCACAAGACAATTTCTTCTAAAGATATTCAACACCAGTGAAACAGATGTAAATTGTTATTACAAATGTGTGTATGGTTTCAAATTCGATGAGAAAATGTTAGATTTAAATAAAATGAAATATCTGTGTAAGTACAAATTAAGCTCATTTAGACTATCTAATCTAATGCACCGCATCGGTGGTGTAATGATTAGTGTGTTCGTCCTGAGTGTGGCAGATCGTGGGTTCGAGCCCCGGTCGGGTCAACCAAAGACTATGCAATTGATATGTGTAGCTTCTCTGCTAAGCACACAGCATTAAGGAGAAAGAGCAAAGATTGGTTGACTCGGAATCAGGATAATGTGTCCTAGTGGGGTGACATGTCTATCCCCGGACTGTTGTTTTAGTGAGCTAGCACTATAAAAATCCAACTAAACGTATTGATCTAGTACAAAGCGGACCTCGTCATTATTTTATTTAAAATCAACTTGTTCTCGCCATGATATATTTAATTTACTAATTCATAATCCTTATGTAAGCTTAATTAATGACGTATTTATTACGTACTAAATGATTAGAAGATTAAATAAAATGGTTGATGCGATATAACTGCGGGAGTAATATCTGGATATGTACTAGGTTTTACAATGAACTCCACCAGAAAATAAATATTATTGTATCAGTCTATTATCTAATCACAGAACTAACCATATTTTGAAGAAAAAACATTTTTCATCTTTTCTTTTTTTTCTCTTCCACAGATATATCTGTCGATGACGAAATCAACACGAAAATTAATTATAACCAAGAAGACAAACATATATCTGCCAGCCTAACGTTTGAAAATATATATCCTTTACCAGAATGTATGTTGTCGGGGTATGTCTAATCATTATTCATTTGCTTATTTATCACAAAATATATTAATAAATTGATAAAAAAAACAAAATTATGTTAAAAGAAAAAGCTGCATTGGTAATTAGAATGATGATGATAATAGTAACGACGACGATGACGACAGACTACGACGACGATGAGGATAATGAGAATGATGATGATCTGTTGTTTTTATAAGAAATTTGTGGATGATAAGAAGAGTTTGAAGATATCAAAGGGGTAATCAGAATAAGAATATCGAGGAAGAACAGACAACACAATGGCCAAAAGAAAAAGTACAAAAGGACAAACAACGATCTACAAAACATACACATAAAACTAAAGTTCGAGTAACACGAACCCCACTAACAATCGGGAGTAAGCTCGTGTGCTCCAGGAGGGTAATCCGTTCCTGCTCTACTAGTGGCACCCGTTGTTTTAATCTAGTTACAAACCCGGTGATAAGTCATCAATGAGAAAAGGACTGGGGAGTGGTTACGACAAGTGAAACATATCCATGGTCATTTGTGACACAGATATTCCATAGCAGTCAACCAAGTCATGGTGGTGACCGTAAAACTTTCAGAGTGATGACTTCAACTTAACCAAGAGGAACCATTGGTTCAGTAGCTTCCTTGATAGAAGCGACCATCTATCAAGGCAATCCTGATAGGAGCCACAAACTCTGGAATATCGTATCAACTGAGAGATGTATGCTCCATATGCAGGTGCCGCTGAAATGTTGCTACATATAGATGAAGAACAGTTTGATGATACCAAAGGGCTAATCAGAGTTCGTATATTGAAGAAGAACAGACAAAATAATGGCCAAAAGAAAAAGTACAAAAGGACAAACAACGATCTACAAAACATACATTGAAAACTAAAGATCGAATAACAGGAACCCAACTAATAACCGGGGGTGAACTCAGGTTCACAATGGGAAAATTTAAATCATCTCATTTGTCGTAAAGTTTCGTTCTTAAATCTCCCCTAACGATAGCTTATTTCAAGATTAGAAATTCGATGATAATAAAAATAATACTTTAGTATGTTGCTGTTACACTAACTGGTCTAAAAATAATAAATTCGACGAGAATCATAATATATAGCATTAGGCACCAACAATTTTATCATGATGTCTTAGGATCGGTGTCCGGGTTGTAATCTTTTCAAAGAATACATTTAGGAAGTGTATTGGGTAGACATCTTAGTGGAGACTACCTATTTAAAAGGTTGTTGCCATTGAGATTGAAATAAAAGATGTTATTAGAGGTGTTTTTTATTTAATAATTAGTTATTTACGAATAAAAAGTTACAATGTATTGAATTATAACAATTGTTCAACTGACTGTAGTTTTCCTTTAAAAAGGTCAAGAAAATCTGTCGTATTCCTCACTTGCCAGTTGATTACCAAGTAGGAAACTGTATAACCCAGGATATTACTGCTCTGATATAAGATAAGTAAATTTTACTGTATTTTATCAGCTTCATTTATGGTTAACTTCAACTGAAATTTAACTTTTACATTTCATTACATGGTATGTTTTGGAAGCTCATTATCTCCCTTTGAATAGTCGTTTTTTTTTAAACTTGCCAATATCTTACGGGTGTCATTTTAAATTTTCAATCCGGTAAAGGAAACTATTTTCAATCTATAAAGATGCATATGTTTAAATAAGAAATAACTTGATGCTGCTACTATATATCATGGGCAAAAACATTAATTAATTGTTACTTTGTATATGTTCCTAGTCAAATTGTATTTAGACTTTCTATGCGATAGTTACAGTACCAAGTATATGTATGTTAAGTTGTAAGAATCCACGTAACAAACTTAACAATTTAAAATTAAAAATAAAAAAACAAAACTTAACAAATATATCAGATGATTAAATAAGCGTAATTATCTATACCTGCAGGTCAAATTGTACTCGAGTGTAATTTTGTTCCGTAATTCAATTGTATCACAAATAAAAAGTGCGAATTGCTATAAATATATAACACATTGGAATTTAGTTTAGTTTTGTCGTATTTTTCTGAATGTACACTTCAGCTGTATGATATTATAGCTTAAATACATAGAATTCCAAAAATATACATGTATATATATTAAGTAATATATTGCACTATGACACTATATTTTGCATTATGGCACTATGTTATAAGTTTTCTTTCAATAACGTTATGCTTTGTTGTTAATTTGACTTTTCTGAATGGTTTAATTTATTTTTACATGCCTAGAGGTAGAGGTGTTAGAAGAGGTAGGGTACGACCCCCTGTCCAAGGGCGTGTGTTAAGAGGTAAAGCGGTTGAACAACATGAATCATTAAATAGACCAGTTGACAGGCGTAGACGACGAGGAGTTGATGAACACCGAGCATGGCAGCAAATAGAACCACATGGGCAACCACAACTTAAGCAATTTCAATTGCCAAAGTGAAAAACATAATGTCTTAACACTTAACGGATGGTAAATTAGTAATGCATCCCACAAATAAGCCCCTCAAAGTTAAACAGATAGATTCAATAGGAATATGGACAGATGCATTTATTAATTATGCCAAGGTTATGATTGATAGACACCCTTTGTTAGCTGGAGATTTATTATCGTATATGTCTATAATTAGGGGAGCTGTAGTTGATGCCCTCTTTTACAGGGTTTATCAATATGACCAACAATTTCGACTTCAAATTGCATACAATCAAACCAGAACATGGTCTCAAATTGATGGTAATTTATAGTTACAATTTATCGCAAAAGGGGCGCTAGGTAATCAAAACTAGAAAGCAGCTCAGTTTCCAGTTTCTGCTGAAGCCATGTTATGATTTTAATTTAAGAAAAGGATGTTTCAAAACCAATTAAAACATTCTTGCATGAAGTGCGGGTGTATGCATCCATCAGCAATGTGCAACAAATTTAAACAAACTAATAGTATAAAAACTTAATACAAAGCATCACCTTTTAATATATATTCTCCATATGTTCGCACCCCATTATTGAAGAGGGCCGAAGTGGCTCAATGAGTTAGGTAGTTGGATTACCTAACAACTCATACAAGCCTATCACCAATACGGCTTTGTAAATTACAAAAAAGGTGCACTCGACTCGCAAGTGATAAAGTTTACCCGTTGCTTGCCCAGGTCGGTGGTTCTCTCCGGTACTCCAGTTTCTTCCACCAATAAAACTGGTCGTCATGATATAGCTGAAATATTGCTGAGAGTGGCGTTACACACCAAAAATCAATCAATCAAACCCATTATTTTCTTTGGCGGATTAGGATGATAATGTATTATAATGCTAATTTTGACGGAATTTATCGTAATTTAAAATTGCTGCTATGGATTACCCAGCAGCCGTTAGGTGATAACTGTCTGGATTTCCCTTTCAGTTCTTTTCGTCAACACGTTGTGATTGTTGACATATTTATTTTGTTTATACATTTAAATGCTGGGTAACTAATTTAATTGCTATGAAAAAAAAGCAGCCAATTTAGATTTTGTTGTTTATACATGTATTACATTTGAGTTTATGCAGTTGATATTACATTTGATTTACACATATTCAAAGATATTTAAATTTGAGCACCATTTAAATAATGGTTGCAGTTGATTATACATTTGTTGTACACACACTTGCATATACACTTCCACACAAATATTACATTATTATGGATACACAATAAAAACAACAAATTTGAGGTTTTCTTATATTTTATATACAATAATTTATTATAATATTGTAAATATTAAAATTCATTTATCGTATGAAAATAAACATAATTTACATCCCAATATTTTATAGAACGCCTAATTGTACTTTTGTGAATGCTCAATCTCAACCTAAATGTTACAGTAAGCCTTTGCATATAGGCCTACTCGATTACATTTATGCACGAATTGCCCGTGCAAAGTTTCATTTATAAACAAGGCCAAGAAAATCTGTCGTATTCCTCACTTGCCAGTTAATTAACACGGATGAAACTTTGAACCTCCCCCCCCCAATCCCACCTCTCTCATAATGAGAACAAATTTCTCCTTTTTTCATTGATACTTTCAGGAGATGGTTTTATGGAGATTCTACAATGCATTAGTTAATCGTAAATCGTCATAGCAATGGACATGTGTTTGTAGTGTATCAAATAACTGAAAGAGATGTGATGTGCTTAGTTATATTTCAATATTGAGGATTTGTAAATACCCGTGTGAATTACAGTTTGAATCGAATGCTGCAATGGATTGCCCAGCAGCCTGTCGTGAAGGAGGAATGGCAGAATTTATCGTAATTTAAAATTGCTGCTATGGATTACCCAGCAGCCGTTAGATGATAACTGTTTGGATTTTCCTTTCAGTTCTTTTCGTCAACACGTTGTGATTGTTGACATATTTATTTTGTTGATACATTTACTATTAAATTGCTATGACAAAAAAACAGTCAAAATTAATTTAGATTCTGTTGTTTATACATGTATTGCATTTGAGTTTATGCAGTTGATATTGCATTTGATTTACACATATTCAAAGATATTTAAATTTGAGCACCATTTAAATAATGGTTGCAGTTGATTATACATTTGTTGTACACACATTTTCATATACACTTCCACACAAATATTACATTATTATGGATACACAATTCTAGAGACGCATTGGGCTGAGCCTGTGTCGCTCACCTTTCATTATGCTTTGAGGAAACTTAATACAGAGCCTTCCGTAGGTGCTTTCCACCAAGTTTTGGTTCATTTGGCCAAGCAGTTTCAGAGAAGATTTTTAGAAATCAACCAACCAGAAACAAGAATTGCCTATGGCAGCCATGTTTGTTAACAGATCGGGATGAAATTAGCAATCTTTTTAGAAGACCGTCCATAGATGCTTCCTACCAAGTTTCGGTTCAATTGGCTAAGCAGTTTCAGGGAAGAAGATTTTAGAAATCGACCAATCTGAAACAAGAATTGCCTGTGGCAGCCATGTTTGCTAACGAATCAGGACGAAATGAGCAATCTTTATAGAAAACCTTCCATAGATGTTTTTTTTTACCAAGTTTCGGTTCATTTGGGAAAGTGGTTTCAGAGGAGACGATTTTTAGAAATCCACCAATCAGAAACAAGAATGGCCTGTGGTGGCCATGTTTGTTAACGGATTGGGACGAAATGAGCAATATTTATAGAAGACCTTCCATAGATACTTCCTACCAAGTTTCGGTTCATTTGGCCAAGCGGTTTGAGAGGAGATTTTTACAAATCGGCCAATCAGAAACAAGAATTGCCTGTGGCGACCATGTAATGGATCTGGACAAAATGAGCAATCGTCATAGAGGACCTTCCATAGATGCTACCTACGAAATTTCAGTTCTTTTGGGAAAGCGGTTTCAGAGAATATTTTTTAGAAATCAACCAATCAAAAACAAGAATGGCCTGTGGCTGGCATGTTTGTTAACGGATCAAAACTAACTGAGCATTATTTATAAAGGACCTTCCAAGGATGCTTCCTACCAAGTTTTGATTCATTTGGCCAGGCGGTTTCAGAGCAGAAGATTTTTTAGAAATCAACCAATCAGAAACAAGAATGGCCTGTGGCGGCCATGTTTGTTAACGGATCGGGATGGAATGAGCAATCTTCATAGAGGACCTTCCATAGATGCTTCCTACCAAGTTTCGGTCCATTTGGCCAAGCAGTTTCAGAGGAGAAGATTTTTAAAAATCGGCCAATCAGAAACAAGAATTGCTTGTGGCGGCCATGTTTCTTAATGGATCGGGACACAATGAGCAATCTCTATAAATGATCTTCCATAGATGCTTCCTACCGGGTTTCAGTTCATTTGGCTGACGGGTTTCAGAGGACAAGATTAAAATGTGAAAAGTTAACGGACGACAGACGAGGACGACGGACGCCACGTGATGGCAAAAGCTCACATTGTCTTTGACAAAGTGAGCTAAAAAACAACAAATTTAATATTCATTGAGGTTTTCTTATATTTTACATACAATAATTTATTTTAAAGGCATACAGTCGCTCAGATTGATTTTGTTTTGTTTATATTAAAAGTTGCCAATATTCGATGTTTTATACTAATAAAATGTTCTGAACAAGAAGCCAGGTTTAAAAAATAGGTTATAATGTCGTAAATAGTGAAAAAAATTCGAATGTTTGTTTGTGAAATCGCCATTAACACACCTAATTATAAGTCGGCTGTCTTTTCCGAAGTTTACCGGACACTGATAACTGCGATAAATAATCAGAAAGCATGTTGCAGGTAAATATTGGTTAAAATTAATTTAATTCAAGAAATATATCTATGAAATTGGATGCCGGGGTGATCAGTTAATATTATATAATGGTATTTAGTAAGAATGACACTTAAAATCGAAAATACGTGATGAAATAAAAAAACAAAAACAAAAACAAACTCTGCAAAGGGGCCCGATAAAGGGAAAATTGTAAACAAATTGTATTGCAAATTCGATATTCATTGAGGTTTTCTTATATTTTATATACAATAAATTAATATTTTTTTGAAATATCGATAGTAATATAATAGTGTACCAAGAACATTTGTAAAATTGTAAGAAAATACTAAGCTTGTGAAACCGAAACAGATTTTCAGGAAATTGCAGTCGAATGTTATTTTAAGTACTTCGTTATTATTTTATAGGAATTTTTCAGCAATATTTCAGCTATAAAATGGCGACCAGTTTTAGTGGTGGAGGAGGCCGGAGTACCCGGAGAGAACCACCGACCCTGGGCAAGCAACTGGTAAACTTTATCACTTGCGGCTGCGAATCGAGTGCACCCTTTTTTGTAATATACAAAGCTGGGCGCGAACCCACACCGTATTGGTGATAAGCTTGTATGAGTTGTTAGATTCAACACATTGAGCCACACGGGCCCCTATTTTATAAGAGATCAGATCTTACTATGTACATATCATGTTGTAATATTACAGGCGACATAAAAATAAAGAAATTCAAACAGTTGTACGGGGTTCATGTTTTATCAATGTTATTAGTATTAATTACGTATACTGGTGTACAACACGATTTCAATATCACATGATGTTTGTGTCGCTTAGAAGTCGCAAATTACTGACAAACTTGATCACATAATGGTGTAAGGAATACACCTCGCTTGAGCAGGATTCGAACTCACAACTTTAGTGGTGATAAGCACTGATTACACAGGTAGTTGTAAATCCATACGATCACGACCACGACGGCCCCGACTTTAATTGGAGGAGGAAAATAGAGTACAATGAGAAATACACCGACCTGCCACAAGTAATTTACATACTTTATCACCTATAATTTGTATATGGTGACATATATTGTCTATTATATATATTTATATATATATATATGTTTACATAATTAACTGTTTGGTATCTTCAAACGTTTCTTGTAAGAGCTTTAAGTACTGATATATTTTATACATTTATGTTTTATTCATCTCTCCTGTCCCGGGGTCGTCGTGGTCGTATGGTAGTTGGATTTACTTCCTGTGTACCACTAACGTTGTGAGTTAAAATCCCGCTCAGACGAGTCGTACTCGATACAACATTATGTGATAAAGTTTGACAGTGACTTGCAGCAGATCGGTGGTTTCTTCTGGGTACTCCAGTTTCCTCCACCAATAAAAGTAACCGCCACGATATAACTGAAATATTGTTGAAAGTGGTGTTATATACCATAACCCTCCTAACCCCTGTTAACATGATTACCTGTTTGGTATCTTTTCTTGTTAGAGCTTTAAGTACTGATATATTTTGTACAGTTATGTTTTTATTCATCTCTCCTGTCCTCAAAGAGAGCTATGGTTACAGAGCAGCTATCTGAGAACTACATAGCTTTGACTTATAGGAACAACGCGTTGTGTAATGCTATGGGACACATTAACCATTAATGTACTGCAATGTAAAATTGTTTTATTGGAAAGTTGTAATACATTTACTATAAACCACATGGCAACATTACAGTGAATATATCTATACATAACAGGACAACACAAAAAACTAAAAAGATGTGCAGCACGAACCCCACCATAAAAGCGGGTGTGAATTCCTATGCTCGCGAAGGGTAAATAAATTTAGTATAAACAACATTAACATTACATTAAATATATAAATAACGTACAACTATAGGATATGTTACTCTATCTATTAGGATACGGTAACATGCATCTGGTCTATTAGGATACGGTAACATTCATCTGGTCTATTAGGATACGGTAGCATTCATCTGGTCTATTAGGATACGGTAACATTCATTTGGTCTATTAGGATACGGTAACATTCATATTGTCTATTAGGATACGGTAACATTCATCTGGTCTATTAGGATACGGTAACATTCATAATGTCTATTAGGATACGGTAACATTCATCTGGTCTATTAGGATGCGGTAACATTCATCTGGTCTATTAGGATACGGTAACATTCATTTGGTCTATTAGGATACGGTAACATTCATATTGTCTATTATGATACGGTAACATTCATCTGGTCTATTAGGATACGGTAACATTCATATTGTCTATTAGGATACGGTAACATTCATCCTGTCTATTAGGATACGGTAATATTCATATTGTCTATTAGAATACGGCAACATTCATATTATCTATTAGGATACGGTAACATTCATCTGGTCTATTAGGAAACGGTAACATTCATACTGTTTATTAGGATAGGTAGGATACGGTAACATTCATCTTGTCTATTAGGATACGGTAATATTCATTTTGTCTATTAGGATACGGCAACATTCATATTATCTATTAGGATACCGTAACATTCATCTGGTCTATTAGGATACGGTAACATTCATCTGGTCTATTAGGATACGGTAACATTCATCTGGTCTATTAGGATACGGTAACATTCATTTGGTCTATTAGGATACGGTAACATTCATATTGTCTATTATGATACGGTAACATTCATCTGGTCTATTAGGATACGGTAACATTCATATTGTCTATTAGGATACGGTAACATTCATCCTGTCTATTAGGATACGGTAATATTCATATTGTCTATTAGAATACGGCAACATTCATATTATCTATTAGGATACGGTAACATTCATCTGGTCTATTAGGAAACGGTAACATTCATACTGTCTATTAGGATAGGTAGGATACGGTAACATTCATCTTGTCTATTAGGATACGGTAATATTCATTTTGTCTATTAGGATACGGCAACATTCATATTATCTATTAGGATACCGTAACATTCATCTGGTCTATTAGGATACGGTAACATTCATCTGGTCTATTAGGATACGGTAACATTCATCTGGTCTATTAGGATACGGTAACATTCATCTGGTCTATTAGGATACGGTCACATTGATGTTGTCTATTAGGATACGGTAACATTCATATGGTCTATTAGGATACGTAGGAGACGGTAACATTTATTTTGTCTATTAGGATACGGTAACATTCATCTGGTCTATTAGGATACGGTAATATTCATATTGTCTATTAGGATATGGTAATATTCATATTGTCTATTAGGATACGGCAACATTCATATTATCTATTAGGATACGGTAACATTCATCTGGTCTATTAGGATACGGTCATATTGATCTTGTCTATTAGGATACGGTAACCTTCATCTTGTCTATTAAGATACGGTAATATTCATATTGTGTATTAGGAAACGGTAACATTCATCTGGTCTATTAGGATACGGCAACATTCATATTATCTATTAGGATACGGTAACATTCATCTGGTCTATTAGGATACGGTCACATTCATCTGGTCTATTAGGATACGGTCACATTGATCTTGTCTATTAGGATACGGTAACATTCATCTGGTCTATTAGGATACGGTAGCATTCATCTGGTCTATTAGGATACGGTAACATTCATCTGGTCTATTAGGATACGGTAACATTCATCTGGTCTATTAGGATATGGTAACATTCATCTGGTCTATTAGGATACGGTAACATTCATCTGGTCTATTAGGATACGGTAACATTCATCTGGTCTATTAGGATACGGTAACATTCATCTGGTCTATTAGGATACGGTAACATTCATCTGGTCTATTAGGATACGGTAACATTCATCTGGTCTATTAGAATACGGTAACATTCATCTGGTCTATTAGAATACGGTAACATTCATCTGGTCTATTAGGATACGGTAACATTCATCTGGTCTATTAGGATATGGTAGCATTCATATGGTCTATTAGGATACGGTAACATTTATCTGGTATATTAGGATACGGTAACATTCATCTGGTCTATTAGGATATGGTAACATTCATCTTGTCTATTAGGATACGGTAACATTCATCTGGTCTATTAGGATACGGTAACATTCATCTTGTCTATTAGGATACGGTCACATTGATCTTGTCTATTAGGACATAATAGGACAATACAAACAACTAAAAAGATGTGCAGCACGAACCCCACCAAAAAAGCGGGGATGAACTCCGATGGTCTCGAAGAGTAAATACATTTATTATAAACAACATGGCAACATTACAGTGAATATATATAAATAAAGTGCAACTATATGTCCATCTTTTTACTTACTAGATCGAACAACATATCTAGAATCTCAGCCATATTGCCTACTTATTTCCAAAATACTCACACCATTTAAGAGAATGCCATTTCGATAGATGAAGTACAGAAATTGTTTACATAGATAGAAGAAAATGTTTCTATATTCAAAAATATTTACGCAGAATAAAGTGTAATTGAATTTTATTAAGCATAATAAACATTTTACTCGCATGTGAAAGATCCAAGTCTTCCCTCAACTAAGTGAGCAGTCCTGGATATAAGTAGTTTTTATGATTTTTTTCTATTGGATATTAGAACTGTTCCGACAGTGTGGTATATTTTTGTTTAACATTTCGTTTATTTACACTATGATTTTTAGATCAAAAAGTAACATTTCAATATCAAGATATGAAAATAGTAGAGAAACGAATTCAATCATAGTAGCGTGACATTCTCTTAAAACGCATTCACACACCAGCCTACCTTTCTCTAAACACTCATTACTCACAGCGCATTACATCCGCCCGGAGGTGTATTTTCAATCACAGCAGAATGCATTCTCTAAGCACTCATTGCACACGGCGGGGTATTTTCAATCACACCAGAATGCATTCTCTAAGCACTCATTACATCCGGCGGGGTATTTTCAATCACAGCAGAATGCATTCTCTAAGCACTCATTACTCCCAGCGGTATATTGTCAATCACAACAGCATGCCATTCATTCTCCAAACGCTCATTATACTCGGCGGGGTATTACAATCACAACAGCATGCCATTCATTCTCCAAATATTCATTAATCCGTCGGGGTATTTTCAGTCACAACAGCATGCCATTCATTCTCCAAATGCTCATTACACTCGGCGGGGTATTTTCAATCACAACAGCATGCCATTCATTCTCCAAACGCTCATTACACACGGCGGGGTATTTTCAATCACAACAGCATGCCATTAATTCTTCAATTACTCATTACACCCGGTGGGGTATTTTCAATCACAACAGCATGCCATTCATTCTCCAAATACTCATTACACCCGGTGGGGTATTTTCAATCACAACAGCATGCCATTCTCCAAACGCTCATTAAAAACTTTACACATTCGAAACTATATTTTTCGCTCATAATTTGTGTGCTAAATCCAAATAGCAAAAATGTGCATGTTCCTGTATTTAAATACTGTTACAGTGACAGCCGGAACCTTTGAACCGTAATGAGAGCGGGAGGTTTGGCGCCTTAAAATCTGATGCAACCCACCATTTCTTTAGAAAAGCCTGTACCAAGTCAGAGTCATTACGGTTTTCACAGTTTTCCGGTTGTTGACTGATTTTGTCTGTTTATATAATTATGAGTTTTGACTTTCCCTTTGTAAGATTGTTCGGAGTTCGGTAATTTTGTTATTACCTTTATTTACTATAACCATGCCCAATGTCACTGCTGGTGGAATTTTTTTTCCCCGAGGTAATTGCAACTTGGTAGCTTCACTTAAGCAATTATGAATAACGAAATTAACGACAACATACCGGCTAGGACGTCACCCGGGTTAACAAGGTCCTCATTTGCTACTACACGGAACAGGGTAGCAAATGATATATGCGTTCCACGGAATATCCTACGGGATACCCCCGATTTGTCTTACGTTCAGCCAGAGGGTAATTATTATTTCAAAACTTCAGATTCGTATCAAATTTTAAAATCTTGTTCTATTAATATTTCGGACTGTCTTAAATCTCCAGGTACTTGTGACTCTTCTCCATGCATTACTACTTGCAAAATAAAAACTGACAAAAATAATACTTGTAAAACATGCGTCATGCTAATAACTTCTCCTGAATTTACAAGTAATTTAACTGGAAAAACGTACTACACCAAATCGTTTGAACCTCTGGACTGTTCTACTAAAAATGTCATTTACGGCATAGAATGTACACTCTGTGGACTTTTGTATGTTGGTGAAACTCGTCAAACATTGCGAAGTAGGATGAACCAACATCGATATGATGCAAAAGATCCCAAATACAGGATTTTGTATAATCATTTCAATCAACCGGGTCATGACCGCTGTTTGACGATGAAAGTTCGAATCATCGAGAAGATTTACCATCATACAAACAGTCCTATTCTTAGTACACCTTACCGCACCGATAGAGAGTTGTTCTGGATAAAAGAATTAGGCACTGCAATGCCTTACGGTTGCAATGATAACATCAAAGGAGTGGGAAATTTGTCAAGTCCTGGATGCAACGAAATCAACGTGATGAGCCTTTTTAATACTATTCCAAGAACTAAACGTAGCCATGGTCATAAAAGAATTCAACATCCTAATGTTAAAAAGTCCTCTAAACCAAGAACGTTACAAGATACTTTTAATGATTTACTTTCTAATATACAGAAACCTCTTGGAATTCATCATATTCGTACAATCTTATTTTCACTACCTGTAAACTACCTCAAAGATCTTAGGGATTTTGGACTTGACAAAGGAGGCGTAGATCCTTTTTCTCCTAAGTACAGATTGTCTAGTATTATATGTGACGTGGCGTCCTTTCGTCTTTTTAAACCAGTTCGATCTGAACCTCTTCATGATAACAACAGAAAATTCCTCCATATTCCGTTTGCTAACAAAGGAATCGATGCTATTAACATCAGCAACATTCTTAATAGAAAAGAGGTCGTAAAAGAAATTCCACCATATTTCAAAAATCAATCTGTTCCCATTGTCTCCTATAGTTACACTAACAGCATTGGCCGTAAAATTTTCAACTACAAAGAAGCATTGCAAGATATTAACATAGAAGAGTACCTTAAGAACCCTCTGACTTGTGACTGCTCCCACTCTCCTTTTCAATACAACCCATCTGGACATGTAATCACTGGTGATCTGAATATCATTCAACATGAGAGTCTCCGAAAGGTGATTTCTCATGGTCCTAAATTCAGAGAACCTCAACACATCAATTGGAAACATAATTTCAAGATAATTATGGATGCTGTTGAAGATTATGCCAGAAGGTGGATAAAGAGAGAAGTAGACCAAGATCCTGAGTTAGAGTCCTTGTCAGACTGGGTTAGAACAATTAGGTCTCTAGTACAAGGTCGGATTCACAAACTCAAAAATTGTGTTAATAGTCGACCTAAGTCTGTATTTAAAGACCAAGAAGCTGTTAAGTGTCTTTCCTCTCTTCATGACAAATATGTTATCGTTCCTGCGGACAAGGCTTCCAACAATATCGTGTTTGTATGTAAATCATATTACTTCGAATGTCTAATCAAGGAATTAGGTATAAATAGCAACACCTCTAGTAATACCACATACAAACCAACTTCGTTCGACAAAGATGAAATCCTAGCTAACCACAGATCATTCATGACCTCTTTAAACATTCCCTCTGGTAAAAAGTCTGAGGATTTACCCTATTTATATTGGATACCTAAACTCCATAAGACACCATACAAAGAAAGGTACATAGCGGGATCATCAACTTGTTCGACGAAAGAATTGTCTATTCACCTAAAAAAGATTCTGTCTGCAGTAAAAGAGGGACAACAGAAATATTGTGAAACTGTTTACTCGCGTAGTGGCATAAATCACATGTGGATTTTGAAAAACTCTAAAGATCTTTTGGATAACCTGAAATCAAGATCTTTCTCTCAGGTATCCTCCATCATAACCTTTGATTTTTCAACTCTATATACCACCCTACCGCATGACAAATTAAAAACCCGCTTAAAAGAAACAATTCATAAAGCTTTTAGTCATAGAAACTATGGCTCAAAATTTGTTGTGTTAGGCTACAATTCCACATATTTTTCAAACAAAATTCATAAAGGTAAAACATGCTACTCCGAGGAACAAGTGATCAGTATGCTGGAGTTCCTCATCGATAACATATTTGTCTCCTTTGGAGGGACACTGTTTCAGCAGGTCGTCGGCATACCAATGGGTACGAATTGTGCCCCTCTTCTAGCCGATTTATTTTTATACTCATATGAGTCGGAGTTTCTTCAAAAGCTTGTAAAAGATAAGACGATTCATGAGGCTAGAGCCTTTAATTTCACATACAGGTATATTGATGACGTTTTATCTATCAATAATTCTAGATTTGCAGAATTTCTTCCATTGATATATCCTCCAGAGCTGGAAGTTAAAGAGACCACCGATACAGCTTCGTCCACATCATTTTTGGACTTATACCTCGAATTTGACGACAGTGGTCAACTCAGTACTAAAATTTATGATAAGCGGGACGACTTCAATTTTAAAATCATAAATTTTCCAAATATGTGCAGCAATATACCAGCTTCTCCTGCATATGGTGTTTACATCTCGCAATTGATTCGCTATGCAAGGGGCAGTAGCAATTATTCTGATTTCCTGAAACGTCATCTTCATCTGAGAAACAGGCTACTGGACCAGGGCTATAAAAAGATTCGCCTTATTCGATCTCTTAAAAAGTTTATATTCCGATACCAATATCTTGTCGAAATATATTCCGTCTCTGCAGAAAAAATTATAAGCGATGCATTTTCATATAGTGAAAATGTATAAAGATAAAGAGTCAAATATGTCAAGAATTTTTTTTGTCAATGTGTGACGTAAAAATATTTTTGACATTTACGTCACCGAATATGGTACTGCTTTGACAACTATTTTACCTATTTTGTTCCTGTATTTAAATACTGTTACAGTGACAGCCGGAACCTTTGAACCGTAATGAGAGCGGGAGGTTTGGCGCCTTAAAATCTGATTCAACCCACCATTTCTTTAGAAATGCCTGTACCAAGTCAGAGTCATTACGGTTTTCACAGTTTTCCGGTTGTTGACTGATTTTGTCTGTTTATATAATTATGAGTTTTGACTTTCCCTTTGTAAGATTGTTCGGAGTTCGGTAATTTTGTTATTACCTTTATTAACAAACTTGATTTCGGATAAAAATTACGATTTTTACGTAAGATTGTAGAAGTTCAACCAATTTGTCCAGTAAACGTTTTTATCTTATCGACGACAAAATAACGTCGCGCTACATACAATCTTACTATATTTTTCAAAGTTTTCTATTAAAATGAAAACAAATAAACAACAACAACAAAAGAGAAGCAAAAAAAAAGCAAATTTAAAAAACAACTAACAGAAAAGCGAAAACAAAATACAAAAATATACCAAACCTGAAAAAATAATATGTTTCCGCTTACTTGTGTGTCATTTTTGAACAAGCATTGCAAGAAAGAATGTGTGCATTGTAGAAACTATAATTATATAATAGTTAAAAAATTCGCGAAATATAATTGATTTATATGAAAATTAAAAATGTGAACTGAATTATTTAAATTATAATTTCACTAGATTATACATACATTATTTATCATATTACGATACATTTTCAAGAATACAACCTACATTTGTATACAATCAATCAATAAACAAACAGAATATGATAATCTCATTTTAGAGCAACATATACTTTCAAAGAAAAATTGATAAAGTACAGTCACATAACATAAACAATAAATAAATACAAAAAGGGAACAAAAACGAAATAAAATAACAAAACAAATAAAGATTGAAACAAACATTGAAACAAACAGTTTAGCACCGTAAAGGAAAACACCAACAACACATTTTTAGACAAGCAAGCGAAAATAAAATAAAATAAATAAAAACAAAAAGTGAAATTCCGCAATGAAGAACAATACATCAAAGCACACCCACCCCACCTCCACCCAAACCAAACCCAAGTTATGCAAACACAAATAAGGGAAAAAATGAAAAAGAAGACGCGAAACGTTCTTTTAAACATTAATTATGTGTAACGTCAAGAGTCACCAACATCGCACGTAGTCATACAACAGAATCATAAAGGTATTAACAAATTGCATGCACGCACCACAAATTTCTTCACAGTATAATAAGTTTTACATAAGCCCTGTTTTTAAATTCTGAACCATTAACCTGGTTTTAAACATTTTACGGTCGAGGGTTTTTTTACGGTGTGGTTTTAACCATGCGGTTATATGGTTAAAGAACATCTTAACCGGATCGAAAGCACGTTTGAATGTGTTTGCAACTTGTTAATTACCAGTATATATTTGTAATAGGAACATTCGTGTATAATAGACCCATTTCCAAGTTGATTATTGACATTCTGCATTGTTGTATTTGTTTATAAAGACTTAAATGGATAATTAAATTATTTTATTTGGTTTTTTTTTGGTGTTTTTTTTGTGTGTTTAAGTTGAATTATTTTATTTGTTAATGAAGAATTAATTTTACTTTGCTAAAAAATAATCAATGAACAGGAAATATTGTTCTTCAACCATTGCGTTTTTTATCTATCTTAAACAAGCTTATGGTTCATGATTTAAAGTGTTTCATGTCGTTTTCAACCATAAACAAGTCTGAGAATAAAACACACTCATTACACCCGGCGGGGTATTTTCAATCACTGCAGCATGTCATTCTCCAAAGGTTCATTATGCCCATTGTGTATTTCATTCGTTCCTTTCGGAGGTTTTGTACCCTACGGCCTATTTTCCATTGGTACAAGTGGGTGTGCAACTAATTCACCACCTTCCGTAGGATATCGTGCTTCACCTGTAAAGATAATAATGTCTTGAAATGTCTTTGGTTTGCCATTTTACATAATCATAAAAATATTTAATCAAAGTAAAGAAAAATAGCAAAAGAAAATATGAAATTCAAAATTAGCATAGGATAATCTTAAGTAATAAAAGGATTCAGCATTGAAGTTTTTAAAGGAAAATGTGAACTAGAATCGTTTTTTCACATTTTATTAATGAAAGTTATTATTTTTTGAAATATTATACAATTACGGTCTTTTGTTGAGGTCAATACGAGTTTTTATGGACCTTAGAAACGATATTCACCGAAGCCTTTTAGGCTGGGGTGAATATTGATTTCTAAGGTCCATAAAAACTCGTATTGACCGATACAAAAGACTGTAATTGTTTCATTACATTAAAATGAAAAGTGAAAGTGAAACCAAGTCAATATGAATTTAATCACTTCACTATGACATCATACATAATGCAATGGAAAGTGAAAGTGAAAGTGAGTCAATATAGATTTTAATCAAACAATTCAAAGATTAATGAAATGTTAGGTGATAAATTCTAAACCAATTAAATAAAGAGTAAACAATTATTATGTGATAGATATATTAATAATTGTAATAAATAAATAGCTTACTTTGTTTATGACCCATAAATAACCTATAAATATGATAAAGATGATTAAAAAAACAACAACAACAAAAAAATGCATTATAATTGGAATAAAAATTAAAAAGTTCATATTTTGGAAAATTTTATTTTTGGCCGTTTCGCAAAAACCATATAAGACCGAGGAAACAGGAATCTTTTGGCACAATCAATTCGAAGAAAATACACACAACCGATTGGATGATAATTTTTTTTTAGATCTATGTGCCTTCCAAATATGTCAAATGTCCTAATTTGGACACATATTAGACCCTTTTTCAGAAATAAAATAGCTACCTCTTAAACGACCAATCAAAATAATCATTTTGCAAAAGACTGCAGTATAATTGTATGACAAATAAAACACTAAACATTTTGATATTTGTTTGGTCAGAAACTGTTAGTTACATAATAACGTTTGAATTTTGATTTTAATTAATTTCTAAGCAGTTATGCTGTAATTTCAATTAGGTTAATACATATTTTATTTGCATGATGAACATCCAATGAGATGGGACACAAGTCATTACAACATTAGTGAAGTCCTTTTCCTTTTTACAAAAATATGAAAAAAAAATAATAGCACATAATGGCGACAATGAGTATTACAATATTAAGAGACTTAATATGAAAGAAACTATTTTTATGCTGTGATGAATGTGCATGTCTTTAGTGTGTGAATAAATGTGTAATCACATTACTACTTACCATTGCCTGCTCGGCACTTACTCAACCAGAACAGGACCACAATGAGTATAGCACCATATACTACTAATGCTGATACAACTGAAATAGCTATTACAATGGCTTTATCAACACCCCGGGTGGTTTCTGTTGTCATTTCTGAAATCATAGTATATATTACTGCCTATGCCTTTAGTGTGAGTGAGTGATGATTATTCCTTAAAGCCAAGTGAGCATTTCTTCAGCTATATCATGAAGAGAACGAATATACACTTGATAAAATAATGATAATATATGTTTTTTCCAGACCATTGCGCTGAAGGGTAGACATGTCGCTCCACTCAAACACATTATCCCGACTCCGAGCCAACCAATCTGTCTTTGCCCTTACTCCCTATGCTATTTGCTTAGAGGGGAATCATGAAACACCAATTGTATAGTGTTTGGTTTGACCCGAATGGGATCGAACCCACGAACTACCTCGGACAAAAAAGAAAGCTAACCATTATACTACCGAGTGTGTGTATGTGTGTAATTATGATATAAATCTGTGACAAGTCATACTTTGAAAGAATAAAAGCATAGTATAATTTTAAAAATAGATGAATTCACCAACTCATTCAAAACGGAATATGAAATTCATTTAGAAATACCAGGAAAATTGAAACGTAGCATATTACTTATTACTCAGAAGATATGTATTGATAATTTCAAAATTATGAATAATTGTTTATTCTATAAGAAAATAAACTCTGTACATACCCAGACACTGTTCCTGTTTTGCTTTCCAAATTGGTAATAGTGTATGCCCAATACAACACACAATTTTAATTTCTGTTCCACACGAGTTATCTTTCCATGTGTAATTGATGGACATGGATAGTTGGTAGAAAAGTCCATGTTGTGCTTTACGTGAAACAGACATATTCAACGTTGACCCCTGGAATTAATTAGCATAAAAATGCATGTGGTATTCATGATTTTGCAGGAAGAAAAACAAAGCTGAATAGATTTCGGAGAGGTAGAGAGACTCACAAAATGAGTCTACCATCTCGCAGAGCGAGGTGCCATCACGACCGGGGGTCTGGGGTAGATGGTGCAAAATCCTGCATTCTGGGCATCTCCTGGAACTATTTTTAAAACTTTAAAAGTTCATTTGTTTACTGTGATTCCATGAAAATTCTTGACATAGATTAAATTTCTTAAATATTAGCTGTAGTTTCTGTTTAGCATAGCTGCCTGAACATACAAAAGTTTGTACAATAAGAATTCTGCAAAACGACTTGTTTTTTAAGTGGGCAGAAATAGCTCACCGCTAAAATTGTTAACACTTTCTGGAAGCTAGAACTCGTGCTTTCATCCATGTTAAAATAGTATTTGACCTAAAAAAAATTGCAACACAATTTTTCTTTCCGTTATCTTTTAGGCAAAGGCCCAAAATAAAATGTATTAAAAGTCTTCCAAAATCAACCCACGGGAAAGACGTCATTTTTTATCACAGACAATCGCGTTTTTCCGCTGATTTAAACCTTACAGATGGGATGCCGTACACAAACTATTTATCAAGGGGAGACAATAAAAGTTTCTTCCCGCTATGAATTGAAATATCAATAAACATATTAGTTGACAATTATGAATTTGGTAAGTATTTATCAGTAAAATTACAACATGATTATCATATCTATCATCTGAAGATCTATGAATTATCTCCCTTTTTAGTAGAATATTGAATTTTGTTGCATTTATATTTTTCGTCTCCCGTGCCTTGAATGTACGCTTATTTCATTGATTTGTGTTCTTAAATACATTTTAATAACCATAAAAAAGAAAAGAAAATTTTTATAGGCTAGAACATGCATTTATAATTACAATAAGCATAAAAACAAGACAAAATTTCGTCAGATTTTTTTTCTACGGAACGCCGGTTTAACAGAAATGCACAAACCGTCAACGTTATTATTTTCAATATGAACATCAATGATATATCAGGTAGGTTTATTCTATTGATACGAAGGAGGACAATTTTAAGTTATTTAATTTTCAACAAATGATAGCGTTCCCCTGTCTTTGGAACGCCGTTTTTACCATGATATACTTATAAATACACATATAGTAAATTCGTCCTGATTATGTAATGAAATATTTGCGACTGGACGTTAAGCAACTAACAATCAATCAATCAATACCAACAAAATAAGTAGATACTTGTTTGCATTTGATTGTATATCAGACGAAATGACAAGTATATTATTGCAAGTTTTATATGTACATGTACAAGTTTCATTGTAAATCCGAATCAAAGTGATGTTACACATGTAAACTAAGGCGGTTGCGGCTCTGTTTCGGAAGATTTGGCTCTATCATTTCGTTTATTTGTCAATGATGTTTAAACTTTAACTCGATCACCCAGAAGTGTACAGACATTTCATAGCGGGGCACCACGTACTTAGGAGGACAGACCGTTTTTGGGGTGGCCTTTCTACAGACCTAACTATATAGCAGATATTGATGAGGAGTGCTAAATCTTCTGGAGGCTTAACCAGAGACAGAGGTATTGGTGAAGCTCAACGTGCAAAATGGAGACTATCTATGCCAGCATGTGCAGACTACAACAGTGCTATGCAGGAACTTACTGCAGTTGGATACTTTACCAGTGCACAAAGAAGCTACCCGTGCCAGAAAAGAACGAGATAGGAAAGATACTCTCGCAATTCCTGAGTACCTTTGTGACTGAAATCCTTTTACTTCCGATGTTTCTCTACGAAATATTGAAACAGGCGTTGTAGCAGACCCTGATATCAACGTTGACAAAGCTGAAAATATAGGAACGCGTACGTTAGAAATGATGAAAGGAGAAAATGTGTTGAGTTTCAGTTTTAAGAAATTAAATCAGGCAGTGATATTAGCAGCAAAAACTAAGACTAAGTCAGATTCCGATTTTCCAACTACTGATATAGATCCTCAGTTGATGTTTCAACGCTTGACAACAGCAGCTAATGGTCTCTTTGAAAATACAGCAGAGGTGTTCAAATATGAATTGTCTAGTGTTCCTTCCTCTATGTTTGATTGCAACGGACTTCCTCGAGGGGCATGGAAGTCAAATTTAGCTGATGCAATATGGGCATGTGGAAGCGATTGTACACATGAAATAGATGGTGAGGGATTTCAGTATAATCTTGATGGTGGCTCTTTACTTCAGTGAATTCCTTGGACACATGGCGATTCGTTTGGATCAAAAGCACAAATGTATGTTGATCATGTTATCAAGAAATACAAAGACCCTATAATTGTATTTGACAGTCACCCAGAGCTTCCGTCAATCAAAGATGTAACACATTTGCGTCGAACAAAAGGAATTGTTTCGCCGAACATAAATTGCACCCCTACTATGCCTTGCAAAACCAAAAAGGAACTTTTCATGTCAAACAATCATAACAAGCAAGCGTTTATGAATATGCTTTGTGAAAAGCTTATGTCATATAAGATATAAGAATGCAGTTGATGATGCGGATCTTCTTATTGCGGAAACAGCCGTAGATTGTGCTTTATCGTCAGAAGTCATTGTAATTGGTAAAGATACTGACTTGTTGGTGTTGCTTATTCATCACGTCAATCAACATTGCAAACGGGTTATTTTCAAATCGGATAAAATGGCAATAAACAAAAAAATGAAAATATGGAAAATTCAAAATCAATCCTTTATCCAACATTCTGTAAGTGATTATTGCAAATTACATGTACACCTTAAACTTGGTAATTTCTGACTGTTTTCTGGGACCATTTTATTAATTTCTGCTAGCTGGGATTAAAAACCCCATTCGGATTCCGTTAAAAAAAAACTAAGTCCAAGTTCAAAAAAATGTTTGGCAGCATCCCACCTAGGAATTTACTTTAAGAAATCCCTCTCTATATATATATCCGGGCCATAAAAGTTTGGACAATAGAGAGAAATTGCAAAGAAGACTGGGCAGTCCCCTTTATCCTAAGCGGACATGCTTCTTTGCAAAAAGAGATAGAGTATTTCAAGTTAACTAACACCTACCAGACAGAGTGAGAGAGTAATTAGATCCAAGTATCTTTAAAGTTGTCCCGATGTAATTTCTTAGAGAGGTGTTATTCCAAACTCCTCCCTCTCCTCCCTCCGTAATTGATTTCCTTCTGACACAGATCACATCGTGCTACTCCTTTCACATTTAGTTTTCGTATGAAGCGGCAAACTGGTTCATTATTCACTTGTCACTCTAACCATTCCCATACGTTTGTTATGCCTTGTCCAAGGACTTCGTATCGAATTCTCAATCAATGAATTTCCTCGCCATGCTGCTGCTTCATGATTTTTCCATAACCGTATAAAAGGCATTCAGTCATTGGACAGCTTTTGGATGCTCTTCTTCTTCTTCTTTATTCTGTATTTCCTTCCAAACATGGAACACCAAGATCCAGTGAATCTTGTAGATATATCACATTTAAAACGGATAAAAGGATAAAAGGAACGAGAATTGGATGCAGTCTCGACTTCAACCAATCGTATCACACCTTACATATCGTAATCATCGAAAAGCGGAACAATATTGGTAAAACATGATCCTGAATCCGGAGCGGAAATGAAATAAAAAATCGGAATCGGACCGAACAAATAGCGGAAGAAAATCATGTCTAAAATTAAAAGATGGTGTTACGGTCGGTGTCCTGGTTGTGGTCTTTGCAAAGAATACATTTAGGGGGTGTATTCTGTAAACATTTTAGCAGAGACTACCTATTTAAAAGATTGTTTCCAATGAGCTTGAAATAAAAGATATCACCGATATATCTAGGTCTGCTTCATTGTGAACTTTCCATTTATATGTAGCACCATTCTTGCAGCACCTGCATAAGAGGTTTATATCTTTCAGTTGATACGATATTACATCACCAGGTTTGCAAAAAGAGTAACAGGAACTGCTTTACCTAATATCAGACCCATTATTTATTTGGGGTTCTTGTTGATCAATCTTTAGTTTTTGAGTAGTTTCTGGGTAGACTTTGGTATTTAGTTAAAATCATTGGTCCCTAATGCCATATATTTATGATTCTCGTCGAATGTAATATCTTTAGACCAGTTAGTGTAACAGCAACATTTTTTTTTATTATCATCGAATTCCTGATCTTGACATTAGTTATCATCCACGATTTTTTTTTAATAAAAACAACAGATCATCATCGTCTTCGTCCTCCTATATGTCGTCTTCCACCTTCTTATCATCATCATAATCATCATCATCATTATCAGCAGCATCATCGTCATCATCATCTTAAAATTATGTTATGCAGCTTTTTCTTTTAATCATCATCAAATTTCAAAAACTTTACAATATATTAATAGAGTTTGTAATAAATAAGCAAATAAATTATAATTAAACATACCCCGACTGACAACATACATTGCGGTAAAGGATATACATTTTGAAACGTTAGGCTGGCAGATATATGTCTGTCTTCTTGGTTATAATTAGTTTCATTATCTATTTCGTGGGCAGCAGGTATATCTGTGAGAAAAAAAACGTCATTTGAAAAATTTTAAATATGACTATTAAGCAGGGAATTTTGAAGAAAACTTATATTCATTAAAGGTTTTTTTTACTCGACAACACATTTGCATTTATCGCTAAAATCAATAGTTGTTTAGAATTTATCAGGAAGTTTAGTAGAAACGCAATATTCATAAATGATGTTTCACTCAATAACACATTGTGTTTTTCAATGAACAAATCCCTAATTTCGTGAAAGAATAAGAAAAGCTTCGATTTATGGATAAAAGACCTCTTTTTCTTCAAAATATGGTTTGTTCTGTGATTAGATATTAGACTGATACAATAATATTTATTTTCTGGTGGAGTTCATTGAAAGACTTAGTAAATAAACAGATATTACTCCTGCAGCTATGTCACATCATCCACTTTATTTAATCTTCTAATCATTTAGTACGTAATAAATACGTCATTAATTAGTTGTATGAAAGAAACTGACAAACTTCCTTCACACTACACATTAAACTTAAATAAGGATGGTGAATTAGTAAATTATATATATCATGGCGAGAACAAGTTGATTTTAAATAAAATAATGACGAGGTCCGCTTTGTACTAAACCAATTCGCTTAGTTGGATTTGTATAGTGCTATCTCACTGAAACAACAGTCCGGGGGTAGACATGTCGCCCCACTAGGACACTTTATCCTGATTCCGAGTCAACCAATCTGTGTTCTTTGCTTTAATGCTGTGTGCTTAGCAGTGAAGCTACACATATCAATTGCATAGTCTTTGGTTGACCCGACCGGGGCGCGAACCCACAATCTACCACACTCGAGGCGAGCACGCTAACCATTACACCACCGATGCGGTTCATTAGATTAGATAGTTTAAATTAGATTAAATGAACTTAATTTGTACTTACACTGATATTTCATGGTATTTAAATCTAACATTGTTCCACCCAATTTGAAACCATACACACATGTGTAGTAACAATTTACATCTGCTTCACTGGTGTTGAATATCCTTAGACGAAATTGCCTTGTGGAGATGACATCTTCTTTATATTTATTTGGATCTGAAGGGAAGCCATTGAGGCTTAAAACTTTGTTCTCACTGCCACCAGACCATTGCCGACTTCTACCATTGTTGAGGTCTAGTGAATCTTCAAGCGTACAAAGTAGGTGAATCGTTGAACCAAATACAATTATTTCATCTTCTACATTCAAGGAAACTACAATTAGAGAACAATCAAGAATTATTACAGTTTTTACATATATTATGTATAATGTTTAAGATTATAGCGTTCTATATAATAAGCTATAATATGTGAGGATTGTCATTTTATATGTATAATGTTCAAGATTATAACGTTCTTTATAATAAGTTATAATATGTGAGGATTGTCATTTTATATGTATAATGTTCAAGATTATTGCGTTCTTTATAATAAGTTATAATATGTGAGGATTGTTATTTTATATGTATAATGTTCAATATTAAAGTGTTCTTTATAATATGATACAGGCACAACCTGTTTGAAGGGCGAAGTCCTATAATGTTTACAGGGAGCTATGAGGAGGGAATGTATTATTTTTTTCAAGTACTTTTTACGTTTTTTTTAATTTATTATTTGGCTGGAGTTATCTCTCTTTGATTGTGTAACTGAAGACTGTTTGTTTGCAAAAAAAAATAAAATCTTATAAAATATATAGATCTTTTAAAACATCTTAAATATAGATCGAAACATACTTTACTATAATAAAAATAAGATTCAAATTCAGATGTCTATTCTCTTTCCTGATATATTCGAAACTAAGCAATATTTTTTTGTGTTGGATTCTTGTGTTCCACATTTGTGTTAGATTTTGTCAGTTTAATTTGTTTCCCAGATGTGGATGATTTTTCCTGTGGTTGTTTTATCTTTTCATGTTTTTTTCCTTTTGATATTTTGTTTTTATATATTTTATTCAGTTTTAAAAATGAATCTTTATTGCTTTTCTGCTGTATTGGAATGCTTGTCGAATGAAACTGGAAACCATTTTGTTCATTATAATTGTTTTATTAGCAATTTGAAATAATCAGGTGCAGAGGCAAATCCACATTTCGACTGAGAGAAGAATTTATATATTCTTCCTTAGTAAAACAGATATTGCTATGTCCATCTCTTCCCTGTAACTAACTATTTATATTGCTTTGCAAAATTCTAGTCAGTAGCAACTGAAATCTCAGTGCGTGTGGCCCATTGGTTACCATGAACCATTTTATTCCAATATTCATGCCTTGAAATATTGGGATGGTGACTTAAGTTTTAACTGGTCTTCATAAAAATCAAAGTTGTTGTAAATTTCTGAGCAGATCAATGACCTATAAACCAAGCTTTGTGATAAATTGCTAGTGATGGTTAAACGAAGGGCATGAAAGAAGGACTGGCCATCTCCTGGAACATCATAAATAAGAAAATTTTCACTTTCTATTTTAATTCTTCCAGAGTTTAGGGCATTTAAATTATTTGTGGGGGTTTAAATTGTTCATAGCCCATACGCATAGGTGAACCCTGTACAAGCTGTAAATTTGGTTATAGTGGGGTTATATTTTGTGAATGGTCATTCTCTATCTTTATTTTCATAAAGTTATTGGCATTTAAATTACTTGATGGTGGTTGAAATTGTTCATAGCCCATAGGCATAGGCATGGCAGCTGTACCTTGAAAATTTGATTGGGTATGGGGTTATATTTTGAGAAGGAAAGTTCATCTTAATACTTTCAACATAAATTTCCGTAGACTGAGGTACAGTCGGAAGTTTTAGTCTTAGTGTCTAAATTGTTGGGTAGGACTGTTGCAGGCACAGATTTTTCATGGGTAGGGTTCTTTTGATTTTTATTTTGAGTTTGTGCCATGGAACACTTTAAAATATTATTTTGAGAAGGAGAGCTCATCTTAATAATTTCAACATACATTTCCTTAGGGGTACAGTTTAAGGTTTTAGTCTCAATGTCTAAATTGTTGGGTAGGACTGTTGCAGGCACAGGTTTTTCATGGGTAGAGCTCTTTTGATTTTTATTTTGCCCCCATGGAACCGTTTAAAATATCAGCATAGGAATGTTTTTGGTCACCAGTTTACTCATGATCAAAATATGAGAATTAGGTTGACAAAAAACAACTTACAAATTCAAAAAAGTTGTGTGCGAAGAAATACTTCGGTGAGTTAGAAGATATTCGTCTGCTAACAAAGATATTCCATTCAAGACCCCCCTTTTTATTTAGAGTGTAACTACGCCATTTTTTGTATTACAACCACACTAAAACAACACGAAAATACAGGAAATAACGATCAACTGGTCAAATGCAAATCCTTCAATGCAATTTCAATAATACGATGAGCCGTACACGTTATTATCTTTTATTTTGAATGAATTTTGTAGCCGCTTTGTTATGGCTGTCCCGTTCATTTTACTTACTGTACGTCGCTCTTCCATCGGGAGTTTCGTAGAAAGAGATTTTTTTATTAGAATTTTATTTCAAGTTTATTTCGAATTTGCATAGAGTAAATAATTAAAGAATTGGGAATTTTTCATTGAAATATATTTCTTTTGCGTTTCTAAATTATCAATTGATCTATTTTTTAAACTTTCGGTGAACAGATATTTGGCTATCAATATACATGTAGAAGCAAAAATCGGACAGCCTACCGTTATAAGGATTTCGTCCTTTAATAAGTTATAATATGTGAGGATTTTCATTTTACTCACATGTGGAACACAATTGCATGACGTCATCATTTCACTTAGAGTGGAGGTTTTGATCCTATACAGCTTGTCTAACCCAGTTACTTTTTATTGACAGTTATTATAGTAAGTGGTCATATTTATCTGTTTGATGTGTCGATTTTGCCTCTATTTACTCAGTTTAAGACATTTGAAAGAATGATAAACATTTTGTTTGATTTGTGCATACCGATTATATTTTAATGTATGATATATAGTATTAATTACCATATATATTAGTTGAGATATACTTATTATTGAAGACCCTACTGTGATTGTGAAACGTAGAACAACAATCAATAAAAGTATTGAACCTTTAGTTTATGTCTAAGTGTAATGTTGGGTATTCTCTTATCTTCCTTTCTTACTAATTGATCAGTTCCTCCATATGGAGAAACCTCCAATCAAATACGTTGTATTCCAGACCAAGAAATCACAATTAAGTTTTATACAAGTAAACATAGAAACCCCTGACAAGTACAGATATTGTATACATACATCCTAGATTTGATTGTTTTTTTAAAAAAAAGGGCTGTATAATGGCTGCTTCCCTTAATAATTACCTGACAAAGAGACTTGTATTTGCATATTTGTTTAATCAATATTACGCCATATGAAGCAATATTATCAATAATAATGACATCAACTGGCTGTTTCTGTATTGGTCTCGTCATAAAATATCTGTCTCGGCCAAAGGTTCGAATCCCGCTCATGGCGAGGTGTACAACATTATGTGATAAAGTTTGTCAGTGACTTACGACAGGTTGATGGTTTTCACCGGGCCCTCTGGTTTCCTCCAACAATAAAACTGACCACGATATAAATGATTGAAATATTATTGAAAGTGGCGTTAAACACCATAAAGCCAACCAACCAATACATCTAGCATCGAATGTTATAACATATCCAATATACAAAGAAAACAATCATGACAACAGTCAATAACAATTGATACCTCGCCATGATCGGGATTCGAACTCGTAGCGTTAGTTGTATTGGCCCGCCTTTGGCCGAGACAGCTATTTTATAGCGAGACCAATACAGAAACAGTCATTTGATGTCATTATTATTGATTAAACAAATATGAAAATTTAACATCTGAAATTGATATGTATGCTGACGATACTACTTTGAGCATCAATGGTAAAAATATATTTGAAATTGAAGCAATTTTAAATGAAGATCTAAGCTCTGTAAGCATGTGGTGCACACACAATAATATGATGCTAAACCCTACACAAACCACATGCATGCGTATAGGTACAAAAAAGAAAAAGCAATGATGGAAAAAGAATTTAACATTTATATTAGTAATGAAAATATCCAAAATGTAAATATTCAGAAATTATTAGGAATTTATTTGGATCATAATTTGGATTGGAAAAACCAAATAGATTATATTTTTTTTAAATATAAGCTCAAGATTATTTTTGTTTGCAAAAATAAAAAAAAATATCTTGATCAAGAATGTAAAATTTTATTTTTCAATTCTTGTATTCTTCCAATCTTTGATTTCTGTTGTACTGTATGGGGGAATTGTAGTGAAGAAGGAATTCAAAGAATTACAAAATTACAATAAAGAGCAGCAAGAATAATTCTAGATGCTCCATTTTTCACTCCCACACAACAGTTATTTGACAGTTTATATTGGCTGTCTTTTAGAGACAGAATTTCAAATCACAAACTTATTTTAGTTTTTAAAATTTTAAATAATAAAGCTCCCGATTATCTTAAGAAGCTGTGTATTCCAAGTTCTGAGAGTCACAGTGGAAATCTTAGATCTGGTTCAAATAATAACTTGTCAGTCATCCGTCCGAAAACAAATGTAATGCAAAAATCATTTGCCTATGCGTGTAGTCCAGCAGTGCTTTGGAATAAATTATCAACCAATGTTAAAATATCAACAACTTAAGTATGTTTAAAACGAAATTCTTTAAATATCTCAAAGAAACATCAGACTAATATTAGTGGCTAAATAATAAACAATACTATAATAAGAACTCCTATTTGTTGCATGATAAATATTTCATACTCTTGTATGTGTGAAAGCAATTACTTTTCTATTGTAAATTGTATGATTGTATTATGTATTGTATTTGATTTATGAGGGCCTCAAGTTAGATTAGTGAAAACTAATTGAGTATACCCTCTTTAAATAAAGGATATTATTATTATTATTATTATTAATTATGATCTTCATATTATAATGATTACAAACAATACAACTTACCTGGTGATGATTGAACGCCTGATATAATAATGATAAAACAAAACATTGGATTAAGAGACATATTTACTTCCATACTATATACTACTTTCTCTCAAGTCAAATCACAATGTTTTGTGTTAACGTAACTAATAGCAAACAACAAACTGACCTATAATTACCAAGCATTTGAATTTGAAATCACCTGTGTGTATATATATATATCATTCGTTAATGTGTCATGATGATATTTTTAGTAACACGATAAAACCAACATTTAAAAATAAACCAGTTTTTCCAAAAATCTGAATCGTCCACGAGTCAGAACTGGATTATCAGATAGATATTCCAGTTTATATCAAGAATTTGTAATAAGTTTACTTCAAGTTTTGTAAATGTTGCTCAAATATATCACGAATAGAAAATATTAAGACAGATGTGGACGAGTTAGAGGGAGGTTCATAATTTCATCAACTTAGGGACCCCAAAAGGTCATAATCCGGCCCTACTATTAGTGTAGTTTATTTTTGATTATGTCTCGCATAGCACCCACAGGTTTTCTGGGACAGGACCCCCCTTTTTTGGAACATGTTTTTTTCTCTCAATTAAATTAGCTTGTCTCATTATTAAAGGTTTGGTGTATATGGTTGTTATGGTTTATAAGATATATTTATTATTGAAATGTACTGTTTAGAAATAATATACTTTTATTATACATACTGAGGTTTATCTCCTTCGATAATATGTAGCTAACTTTAGCTGATTTTGTCCACAGGCGCCCGTGGCACGGACTTACCACCACCCCCTCCCCTTTTTCTAACTTTCTGTTTACAAATTTATTTTCCATAAAATCTCTTTATTTCTTAATATTATTTCATCTATTTGTCCTTATTTTAACTTGTTCGTGTCAATAGTCATACAATCTTATGCTAACAACAATTTGCATGTATCGACCCTATAGATACTAATAATCCACTATTAGTATCTATAGGGTCGATACATGCAAATTGTTGTTAACATAAGATTGTATGAATATTGACACGAACAAGTTAAAATAAGGAAAAAGAGATGAAATAATAAAGAAATAAAGAAATTTTATTGAATTTGAATTTGTACACAGAAAGTTAGAAAAAAAGGGGGGGGGGTAAGTCCGTGCCACGAGCGCCTGTGAGTTTGTCTAGTCTCATATAACACCCACAGGTTATCTGGAACATAATTACACCTTATATAAGAATCCTGGATTTTGATTGGATAATAGCCGGTGCGTTTTTCGTGCATTTTCATATTTAGGATTAATTTCGTTCATTTTTACCACTGCCGGGGTAGATCTATTAACTTTTCTTCCTTCTATGGCGTGGTATTTGCGAAAACGTATTTCACTTGTTTACCCTAGCATGCCTCAAACCGCCAATTTCTTCTTTACCTTTGTACATTGTACGTAATGCTGCGTTCACACGCAATTCGAATTCGATTCGAATTATCCGATGCGACTTAGTTTAATGCGCATTCGAAACGTATTCTTGTCCGAACGTACATTTTAATACGAATTGCAACGCGCATCAAATAGAGTCTACGTTTCACTGTCCGAACGATGTTAACTTTTAATTTGCAATATCAATTAACTTTTAATTTAAAACAAAACCACATTGCACAATATTAATTTTAATTTTAAAAGCCGAATTATTAACAATTAGAAAAGATATACAATGTACTCCAAACCAGCTTTATCAAGTTGATTTACCCTATCTCTTGATATTGGAACATAATTACGCATTTTTCCTTTGATGTTTTTATGCAGTAATCAACTTAAAAATAGTGAACTTTTACAAACCATGGTCTATCATGAAAATCTTGATGTTATTCCATGATTTTGCGGACCTCGACGAAAGTACCTAATATTGATTTCTGTTACAAACCATATATACCATGAACTTATTTAAACCAACTCATCCTTCGGATTCGTTGGTTTAAATAAGTTAATTCGTATGATCCATGGTATATGTATTATTTGCAACATAAATACGCATTTTTCCATTGATGTTTTTAGGCAGTAATCAACTTAAAAATAGTGAAATTTTACAAACCATTTTGTAAAAGTTCACTATTTTTAAGTTGATTATTGCACAAAAACATCAAAGGAAAAATGCGTATTGATGTTCCAATATCAAGTTATACAACATATAAGTCAGCGATGCAACATAAAAGTGCATAGAACTTGTCATCATTCCGGTGGAAGTTCCTCGATACAATTTTTCTGCAATTTAAATGTGTTTTTTTTTAGTTTCTATAAAATTTACTTGTTTACCCTTTTCGTTATTCATTATTTATTTGTTTATCCTTGCTCACCAAGAGATGGTGGTAGTAGGATTTGAACAAATTAATAAAATGACGAAGATGTTCAGGTTTATTTAAAATGTTTAAACCAGTGAAAACAATAACTTTGTTCTAACATTGTATCGAAATATTCACTTGTAGCCAACACTGCGTGATGTGCGGAAAATTGTCTGGTCCATTGTTTTTCCGTTTACAATTTGGCAGCAGTTCGCAACTCAGATACACTGTAGAAGGTGGATCTATAAGGCATATATAGGGTTCTAAATCAACACAATTTTTAAACACAGATTTTATTGCGGAAAAATTACAGATATGCAATGTGGAAATTACTTTCTAAAGAAAAAGTGTGGAAATGCAAAGCACACCACTATTGACCATCTTTATCACATTGTATCGAGTACACCTTGCCATGAGCAGGATTATAACTCACAACATTAGCTAATTTACGCCTATTCTGTTTAGACCCTTTAATTTATCTCATTCGATCAAATGTAGGCCTATTCTGTTTAGACCTTTTAGTTTATCTCATTCGATCATATGTAGCTAGCTTTAGACTTATTCTGCTTAGACTCTTTTGTTTATATCCTTCGATCATATGTGGCTAACTTTAGGCCTATTCTGTTTAGATCCTTTGGTTTATCTCATTCGATCATATGTAGCTAACTTTAGGCCTGTTCTGTTCAGATCCTTTAGCTTATCTCCTTCGATTATATGTAGCTAACTTTAGGCCTATTCTGTTCAGTTCCTTTTGTTTATCTCCTTCGATCACATATAGCGAACTTTATGTCTATTTTGTTTTAACCCTTTAGTTTATCTCCTTCGATCACATGTAGCTAACTTTAGACCAATTCTGTTTAGACCCTTTAGTTTATCTCCTTCTATCACATGTAGCTAACTTTAGGCCTATTCTGCTTAGATCCTTTAGTTTATCTCATTCGATCACATGTAGCTAACTTAAGGCATATTCTGTTTAGACCTTTAGTTTATCTCATTCGATCACATGTAGGCCTATACTGATCAGACCCTTTAGTTTATCTCCTTCTATTACATGTAGCTAACTTTAGGTCTATTTTGTTTAGACCTTTTAGTTTATCTCCTTCGATCACATGTAGCTAACTTTAGACCTATTCTGTTTATAACTTTTAGTTTATTTTCTTCGATCACATGTAGCTAACTTTACGCCTATTCTGTTTAGACCCTTTTGTTTATCTCCTTCGATCACATGTAGCTAACTTTAGGCCTATTTAGCTTAGACCTTTTAGTTTATCTCATTCGATCACATGTAGCTAACTTTAGGCATATTCTGTTTAGACCCTTTAGTTTATATCATTCGATCACATGTAGGCCTATTCTGATCAGACCCTTTAGTTTATCTCCTTCGATTACATGTAGCTAACTTTAGGTCTATTTTGTTTAGACCTTTTAGTTTATCTCATTCGAGAACATGTAGGCCTATTCTGTTTAGACCCTTTAGTTTATCTCCTTCAATCGCATGTAGCTAACTTTAGGCCTATTCTGTTTAGACTCTTTAGTTTTTCTCCTTTGATCACATGTAGCTAACTTTAAACCTATTCTTTTTAGACCCTTTAGTTTATCTCCGTCGATCACATGTAACTAACTTTAGGCCTGTGTTGTTTAGACCCTTTAGTTTATCTCCTTCGATCACATGTAGCTAGATTTAGTTCTATTCTGCTTAGACCCTTTAGTTTATCTCCCTCGATCACATGTAGCTAACTGTAGATTTATTCTGCTTAGACTCTTTTGAATATCTCCTTCGATCACATGAAGCTAACTTTAGGCCTATTCTGTTTAGACCCTTTAGTTTATCTCCTTCGATCACATGTAGCTAACTTTAGGCCTATTTTGATTAGACCCTTTTGTTTATCTCCTTCGATCACATGCAGCCAGCTTTAGGCCTATTCTGTTTAGACCCTTTAGTTTATCTCCTTCGATCACATGTAGCTTACTTTAGGCCTATTCTGTTTAGACCCTTTAGTTTATCTCCTTCGATCACATGTAGCCAGCTTTAGGCCTATTCTGTTTAAACCCTTTACTTTATCTCCTTCGATTATATGTAGCTAACTTTAGACCTATTCTGTTCAGTTCCTTTTGTTTATCTCCTTCGATCACATATAGCGAACTTTATGTCTATTTTGTTTTAACCCTTTAGTTTATCTCCTTCGATCACAAGTAGCTAACTTTAGACCAATTCTGTTTAGACCCTTTAGTTTATCTCCCTCTATCACATGTAGCTAACTTTATGCCTATTCTGCTTAGATCCTTTAGTTTATCTCATTCGATCACATGTAGCTAACTTTAGGCATATTCTGTTTAGACCCTTTAGTTTATCTCATTCGATCACATGTAGGCCTATTCTGATCAGACCCTTTAGTTTATCTCCTTCGATTACATGTAGCTAACTTTAGGTCTATTTTGTTTAGACCTTTTTGTTTATCTCCTTCGATCACATGTAGCTAACTTTAGACCTATTCTGTTTATAACTTTTAGTTTATTTTCATCGATCACATGTAGCTAACTTTACGACTATTCTGTTTAGACCCTTTTGTTTATCTCCTTCGATCACATGTAGCTAACTTTAGGCCTATTTAGCTTAGACCTTTTAGTTTATCTCTTTCAATCACGTGTAGCTAACTTTAGGCCTATTCTGTTTAGATCTATTTGTTTATCTACTTCGATCACATGTAGCTAACTTTACGCCTATTCTGTTTAGACCCTTTAGTTTATCTCCTTCGATCACATGTAGCTAACTTTAGGCCTATTCTGCTTAGACCCTAAAGTTTATCTCATTCGAGAACATGTAGGCCTATTCTGTTTAGACCCTTTAGTTTATCTCCTTCAATCGCATGTAGCTAACTTTAGGCCTATTCTGTTTAGACTCTTTAGTTTTTCTCCTTTGATCAAATGTAGCTAACTTTAGACCTATTCTTTTTAGACCCTTTAGTTTATCTCCGTCGATCACATGTAGCTAACTGTAGATTTATTCTGCTTAGACTCTTTTGAATATCTCCTTCGATCACATGAAGCTAACTTTAGGCCTATTCTGTTTAGACCCTTTAGTTTATCTCCTTCGATCACATGTAGCTAACTTTAGGCCTATTTTGATTAGACCCTTTTGTTTATCTCCTTCGATCACATGCAGCCAGCTTCAGGCCTATTCTGTTTAGACCCTTTAGTTTATCTCCTTCGATCACATGTAGCTTACTTTAGGCCTATTCTGTTTAGACCCTTTAGTTTATCTCCTTCGATCACATGTAGCCAGCTTTAGGCCTATTCTGTTTAAACCCTTTACTTTATCTCCTTCGATTATATGTAGCTAACTTTAGACCTATTCTGTTCAGTTCCTTTTGTTTATCTCCTTCGATCACATATAGCGAACTTTATGTCTATTTTGTTTTAACCCTTTAGTTTATCTCCTTCGATCACAAGTAGCTAACTTTAGACCAATTCTGTTTAGACCCTTTAGTTTATCTCCTTCTATCACATGTAGCTAACTTAAGGCCTATTCTGCTTAGATCCTTTAGTTTATCTCATTCGATCACATGTAGCTAACTTTAGGCATATTCTGTTTAGACCCTTTAGTTTATCTCATTCGATCACATGTAGGCCTATTCTGATCAGACCCTTTAGTTTATCTCCTTCGATTACATGTAGCTAACTTTAGGTCTATTTTGTTTAGACCTTTTTGTTTATCTCCTTCGATCACATGTAGCTAACTTTAGACCTATTCTGTTTATAACTTTTAGTTTATTTTCATCGATCACATGTAGCTAACTTTACGCCTATTCTGTTTAGACCCTTTTGTTTATCTCCTTCGATCACATGTAGCTAACTTTAGGCCTATTTAGCTTAGACCTTTTAGTTTATCTCTTTCAATCACGTGTAGCTAACTTTAGGCCTATTCTGTTTAGATCTATTTGTTTATCTTCTTCGATCACATGTAGCTAACTTTACGCCTATTCTGATTAGACCCTTTAGTTTATCTCCTTCGATCACATGTAGCTAACTTTAGGCCTATTCTGCTTAGACCCTAAAGTTTATCTCATTCGAGAACATGTAGGCCTATTCTGTTTAGACCCTTTAGTTTATCTCCTTCAATCGCATGTAGCTAACTTTAGGCCTATTCTGTTTAGACTCTTTAGTTTTTCTCCTTTGATCAAATGTAGCTAACTTTAGACCTATTCTTTTTAGACCCTTTAGTTTATCTCCGTCGATCACATGTAACTAACTTTAGGCCTATGTAGTTTAGACCCTTTAGTGTATCTCCTTCGATCACATGTAGCTAGCTTTAGTTCTATTCTGCTTAGACCCTTTAGTTTATCTCCCTCGATCACATGTAGCTAACTGTAGACTTATTCTGCTTAGACTCTTTTGATTATCTCCTTCGATCACATGAAGCTAACTTTAGGCCTATTCTGTTTAGACCCTTTAGTTTATCTCCTTCGATCACATGTAGCTAACTTTAGGCCTATTTTGATTAGACCCTTTAGTTTATCTCCTTCGATCACATGCAGCCAGCTTTAGGCCTATTTTGTTTAGACCCTTTAGTTTATCTCCCTCGATCACATGTAGCCAGCTTTAGGCCTATTCTGTTTAGACCCTTTACTTTATCTCCTTCGATCACATGTAGCTAACTTTAGACCTATTCTATTTAGACCCCTTACTTTATCTCCTTCGTTTACATGTACCTAACTTTAGGTCTATTTTGCTTAGACCCTATAGTTTGTCTCCTTCGATCACATGTAGCTAACTTTACGCCTATTCTGCTTACACCCTTTTGTTTATCTCCTTCGATCACATGTAGCTAACATTAGGCCTATTTTGCTTTGACCTTTTAGTTTATCTCCTTCAATCACGTGTACCTAACTTTAGGCCTATTCTGTTTAGACCTTTTAGTTTATCTTCTTCGATCACATGTAGCTAATTTACGCCTATTCTGTTTAGACCCTTTACTTTATCTCATTCGATCATATGTAGCTAGCTTTAGACTTATTCTGCTTAGACTCTTTTGTTTATATCCTTCGATCATATGTGGCTAACTTTAGGCCTATTCTGTTTTGATCCTTTGGTTTATCTCATTCGATCATATGTAGCTAACTTTAGGCCTGTTCTGTTCAGGTCCTTTAGCTTATCTCCTTCGATCACATATAGCGAACTTTATGTCTATTTTGTTTAAACCCTTTAGTTTATCTCCTTCGATCACATGTAGCTAACATTATACCTATTCTGTTTAGACCCTTTGGTTTATCTCCTTTTATCACAAATAGCTAACTTTAGGTCTGTTCTGTTTAGACCCTTTAGTTTATGTCCTTCGATCACATGTAGCTAACTTTAGACTTATTCTGCTTAGACTCTTTATTTTATCTCCTTCGATCACATGTAGCTAGCTTTAGACTTATTCTCCTTAGACTCTTTTGTTTATCTCCTTCGATCACATGTAGCTAACTTTAGGCCTATTTTGCTTTAGTCCTTTAGTTTATCTCCTTCGATCACATGTAGCTAACTTTAGACCTATTCTTTTTAGACCCTTTAGTTTATCTCCGTCGATCACATGTAACTAACTTTAGGCCTATGTAGTTTAGACCCTTTAGTGTATCTCCTTCGATCACATGTAGCTAGCTTTAGTTCTATTCTGCTTAGACCCTTTAGTTTATCTCCCTCGATCACATGTAGCTAACTGTAGACTTATTCTGCTTAGACTCTTTTGATTATCTCCTTCGATCACATGAAGCTAACTTTAGGCCTATTCTGTTTAGACCCTTTAGTTTATCTCCTTCGATCACATGTAGCTAGCTTTAGTTCTATTCTGCTTAGACCCTTTAGTTTATCTCCCTCGATCACATGTAGCTAACTGTAGACTTATTCTGCTTAGACTCTTTTGATTATCTCCTTCGATCACATGAAGCTAACTTTAGGCCTATTCTGTTTAGACCCTTTAGTTTATCTCCTTCGATCACATGTAGCTAACTTTAGGCCTATTTTGATTAGACCCTTTAGTTTATCTCCTTCGATCACATGCAGCCAGCTTTAGGCCTATTTTGTTTAGACCCTTTAGTTTATCTCCCTCGATCACATGTAGCCAGCTTTAGGCCTATTCTGTTTAGACCCTTTACTTTATCTCCTTCGATCACATGTAGCTAACTTTAGACCTATTCTATTTAGACCCCTTACTTTATCTCCTTCGTTTACATGTACCTAACTTTAGGTCTATTTTGCTTAGACCCTATAGTTTGTCTCCTTCGATCACATGTAGCTAACTTTACGCCTATTCTGCTTACACCCTTTTGTTTATCTCCTTCGATCACATGTAGCTAACATTAGGCCTATTTTGCTTTGACCTTTTAGTTTATCTCCTTCAATCACGTGTAGCTAACTTTAGGCCTATTCTGTTTAGACCTTTTAGTTTATCTTCTTCGATCACATGTAGCTAATTTACGCCTATTCTGTTTAGACCCTTTACTTTATCTCATTCGATCATATGTAGCTAGCTTTAGACTTATTCTGCTTAGACTCTTTTGTTTATATCCTTCGATCATATGTGGCTAACTTTAGGCCTATTCTGTTTTGATCCTTTGGTTTATCTCATTCGATCATATGTAGCTAACTTTAGGCCTGTTCTGTTCAGGTCCTTTAGCTTATCTCCTTCGATCACATATAGCGAACTTTATGTCTATTTTGTTTAAACCCTTTAGTTTATCTCCTTCGATCACATGTAGCTAACATTATACCTATTCTGTTTAGACCCTTTGGTTTATCTCCTTTTATCACAAATAGCTAACTTTAGGTCTGTTCTGTTTAGACCCTTTAGTTTATGTCCTTCGATCACATGTAGCTAACTTTAGACTTATTCTGCTTAGACTCTTTATTTTATCTCCTTCGATCACATGTAGCTAGCTTTAGACTTATTCTCCTTAGACTCTTTTGTTTATCTCCTTCGATCACATGTAGCTAACTTTAGGCCTATTTTGCTTTAGTCCTTTAGTTTATCTCCTTCGATCACATGTAGCTAGCTTTAGACTTATTCTCCTTAGACTCTTTTGTTTATCTCCTTCGATCACATGTAGCTAACTTTAGGCCTATTCTGCTTAGACCCTAAAGTTTATCTCATTCGAGAACATGTAGGCCTATTCTGTTTAGACCCTTTAGTTTATCTCCTTCAATCGCATGTAGCTAACTTTAGGCCTATTCTGTTTAGACTCTTTAGTTTTTCTCCTTTGATCAAATGTAGCTAACTTTAGACCTATTCTTTTTAGACCCTTTAGTTTATCTCCGTCGATCACATGTAACTAACTTTAGGCCTATGTAGTTTAGACCCTTTAGTGTATCTCCTTCGATCACATGTAGCTAGCTTTAGTTCTATTCTGCTTAGACCCTTTAGTTTATCTCCCTCGATCACATGTAGCTAACTGTAGACTTATTCTGCTTAGACTCTTTTGATTATCTCCTTCGATCACATGAAGCTAACTTTAGGCCTATTCTGTTTAGACCCTTTAGTTTATCTCCTTCGATCACATGTAGCTAACTTTAGGCCTATTTTGATTAGACCCTTTAGTTTATCTCCTTCGATCACATGCAGCCAGCTTTAGGCCTATTTTATTTAGACCCTTTAGTTTATCTCCCTCGATCACATGTAGCCAGCTTTAGGCATATTCTGTTTAGACCCTTTACTTTATCTCCTTCGATCACATGTAGCTAACTTTAGACCTATTCTATTTAGACCCCTTACTTTATCTCCTTCGTTTACATGTACCTAACTTTAGGTCTATTTTGCTTAGACCCTATAGTTTGTCTCCTTCGATCACATGTAGCTAACTTTACGCCTATTCTGCTTACACCCTTTTGTTTATCTCCTTCGATCACATGTAGCTAACATTAGGCCTATTTTGCTTTGACCTTTTAGTTTATCTCCTTCAATAACGTGTAGCTAACTTTAGGCCTATTCTGTTTAGACCTTTTAGTTTATCTTCTTCGATCACATGTAGCTAATTTACGCCTATTCTGTTTAGACCCTTTACTTTATCTCATTCGATCATATGTAGCTAGCTTTAGACTTATTCTGCTTAGACTCTTTTGTTTATATCCTTCGATCATATGTGGCTAACTTTAGGCCTATTCTGTTTTGATCCTTTGGTTTATCTCATTCGATCATATGTAGCTAACTTTAGGCCTGTTCTGTTCAGGTTCTTTAGCTTATCTCCTTCGATCACATATAGCGAACTTTATGTCTATTTTGTTTAAACCCTTTAGTTTATCTCCTTCGATCACATGTAGCTAACATTATACCTATTCTGTTTAGACCCTTTGGTTTATCTCCTTTTATCACAAATAGCTAACTTTAGGTCTGTTCTGTTTAGACCCTTTAGTTTATGTCCTTCGATCACATGTAGCTAACTTTAGACTTATTCTGCTTAGACTCTTTATTTTATCTCCTTCGATCACATGTAGCTAGCTTTAGACTTATTCTCCTTAGACTCTTTTGTTTATCTCCTTCGATCACATGTAGCTAACTTTAGGCCTATTTTGCTTTAGTCCTTTAGTTTATCTCCTTCGATCACATGTAGCTAGCTTTAGACTTATTCTCCTTAGACTCTTTTGTTTATCTCCTTCGATCACATGTAGCTAGCTTTAGGCCTATTCTGTTTAGACCCTTTAGTCTATCTCCTTCGATCACATGTAGCTAACTTTAGACCAATTCTGTTTAGACCCTTTAGTTTATCCCCTTCTATCACATGTAGCTAACTTTAGGCCTATTCTGCTTAGACCCTTTCGTTTATCTCATTCGATCACATGTAGCTAACATTAGGCCTATTCTGCTTAGACCCTTTAGTTTATCTCCTTCGATCACATGTAGCTAGCTTTAGGCCTATTCTGTTTAGACCCTTTAATTTATCTCCTTCGATCACATGTAGCTAACTTTAGGCCTATTCTGTTTAGACCCTTTACTTTATCTCCTTCGATCACATGTAGGCCTATTCTGTTTAGACTCTTTAGTTTATCTCCTTCGATCACATGTAGATAACTTTAGACCCATTCTGTTTAGACCCTTTAGTTTGTCTCCTTCGATTACATGTAGCTAACTATAGGTCTATTTTGCTTAGACCCTTTAGTTTATCTCCTTCGATCACATGTAGCTAACTTTAGACCTATTCTGTTTATAAATTTGAGTTTATCCCCTTCGATCACATGTAGCTAGCTTTAGACCTATTCTCCTTAGAATCTTTTGTTTATCTCCTTCAATCACATGTAGCTAGCTTTAGGCCTATTCTGCTTAGATCCTTGATTTTATCTCCTTCGATCACATGTAGTTAGCTTTAGACTTATTCTCCTAAGACTCTTTTGTTTATCTCCTTCGATCACATGTAGCTAACTTTAGGCCTATTCTGTTTAGACCCTTTAGTTTATCTCCTTCGATCACATGTAGCTAACATTAGGCCTATTCTGTTTAGACCCTTTAGTTTATCTCCTTCGATCACATGTAGCTAGCTTTAGGCCTATTCTGTTTAGACCCTTTAATTTATCTCCTTCGATCACATGTAGCTAACTTTAGGCCTATTCTGTTTAGACCCTTTACTTTATCTCCTTCGATCACATGTAGGCCTATTCTGTTTAGACTCTTTAGTTTATCTCCTTCGATCACATGTAGCTAACTTTAGGCCTATTCTGTTTAGACCCTTTCGTTTATCTCCTTCGATCACATGTAGATAACTTTAGACCCATTCTGTTTAGACCCTTTAGTTTGTCTCCTTCGATTACATGTAGCTAACTATAGGTCTATTTTGCTTAGACCCTTTAGTGTATCTCCTTCGATCACATGTAGCTAACTTTAGACCTATTCTGTTTATAAATTTGAGTTTATCCCCTTCGATCACATGTAGCTAGCTTTAGACCTATTCTCCTTAGACTCTTTTGTTTATCTCCTTCAATCACATGTAGCTAGCTTTAGGCCTATTCTGCTTAGATCCTTGATTTTATCTCCTTCGATCACATGTAGTTAGCTTTAGACTTATTCTCCTAAGACTCTTTTGTTTATCTCCTTCGATCACATGTAGCTAACTTTAGGCCTATTCTGTTTAGACCCTTTAGTTTATCTCCTTTGATCACATGTAGCTAACTTTAGACCTATTCTATTTAGACCCCTTACTTTATCTCCTTCGTTTACATGTACCCAACTTTAGGTCTATTTTGCTTAGACCCTATAGTTTGTCTCCTTCGATCACATGTAGCTAACTTTACGCCTATTCTGCTTACACCCTTTTGTTTATCTCCTTCGATCACATGTAGCTAACATTAGGCCTATTTTGCTTTGACCTTTTAGTTTATCTCCTTCAATCACGTGTAGCTAACTTTAGGCCTATTCTGTTTAGACCTTTTAGTTTATCTTCTTCGATCACATGTAGCTAATTTACGCCTATTCTGTTTAGACCCTTTACTTTATCTCATTCGATCATATGTAGCTAGCTTTAGACTTATTCTGCTTAGACTCTTTTGTTTATATCCTTCGATCATATGTGGCTAACTTTAGGCCTATTCTGTTTTGATCCTTTGGTTTATCTCATTCGATCATATGTAGCTAACTTTAGGCCTGTTCTGTTCAGGTCCTTTAGCTTATCTCCTTCGATCACATATAGCGAACTTTATGTCTATTTTGTTTAAACCCTTTAGTTTATCTCCTTCGATCACATGTAGCTAACATTATACCTATTCTGTTTAGACCCTTTGGTTTATCTCCTTTTATCACAAATAGCTAACTTTAGGTCTGTTCTGTTTAGACCCTTTAGTTTATGTCCTTCGATCACATGTAGCTAGCTTTAGACTTATTCTCCTTAGACTCTTTTGTTTATCTCCTTCGATCACATGTAGCTAACTTTAGGCCTATTTTGCTTTAGTCCTTTAGTTTATCTCCTTCGATCACATGTAGCTAGCTTTAGACTTATTCTCCTTAGACTCTTTTGTTTATCTCCTTCGATCACATGTGGCTAGCTTTAGGCCTATTCTGTTTAGACCCTTTAGTCTATCTCCTTCGATCACATGTAGCTAACTTTAGACCAATTCTGTTTAGACCCTTTAGTTTATCCCCTTCTATCACATGTAGCTAACTTTAGGCCTATTCTGCTTAGACCCTTTCGTTTATCTCATTCGATCACATGTAGCTAACATTAGGCCTATTCTGCTTAGACCCTTTAGTTTATCTCCTTCGATCACATGTAGCTAGCTTTAGGCCTATTCTGTTTAGACCCTTTAATTTATCTCCTTCGATCACATGTAGCTAACTTTAGGCCTATTCTGTTTAGACCCTTTACTTTATCTCCTTCGATCACATGTAGGCCTATTCTGTTTAGACTCTTTAGTTTATCTCCTTCGATCACATGTAGATAACTTTAGACCCATTCTGTTTAGACCCTTTAGTTTGTCTCCTTCGATTACATGTAGCTAACTATAGGTCTATTTTGCTTAGACCCTTTAGTTTATCTCCTTCGATCACATGTAGCTAACTTTAGACCTATTCTGTTTATAAATTTGAGTTTATCCCCTTCGATCACATGTAGCTAGCTTTAGACTTATTCTCCTTAGACTCTTTTGTTTATCTCCTTCGATCACATGTAGCTAACTTTAGGCCTATTTTGCTTTAGTCCTTTAGTTTATCTCCTTCGATCACATGTAGCTAGCTTTAGACTTATTCTCCTTAGACTCTTTTGTTTATCTCCTTCGATCACATGTAGCTAACTTTAGGCCTATTCTGCTTAGACCCTAAAGTTTATCTCATTCGAGAACATGTAGGCCTATTCTGTTTAGACCCTTTAGTTTATCTCCTTCAATCGCATGTAGCTAACTTTAGGCCTATTCTGTTTAGACTCTTTAGTTTTTCTCCTTTGATCAAATGTAGCTAACTTTAGACCTATTCTTTTTAGACCCTTTAGTTTATCTCCGTCGATCACATGTAACTAACTTTAGGCCTATGTAGTTTAGACCCTTTAGTGTATCTCCTTCGATCACATGTAGCTAGCTTTAGTTCTATTCTGCTTAGACCCTTTAGTTTATCTCCCTCGATCACATGTAGCTAACTGTAGACTTATTCTGCTTAGACTCTTTTGATTATCTCCTTCGATCACATGAAGCTAACTTTAGGCCTATTCTGTTTAGACCCTTTAGTTTATCTCCTTCGATCACATGTAGCTAACTTTAGGCCTATTTTGATTAGACCCTTTAGTTTATCTCCTTCGATCACATGCAGCCAGCTTTAGGCCTATTTTGTTTAGACCCTTTAGTTTATCTCCCTCGATCACATGTAGCCAGCTTTAGGCATATTCTGTTTAGACCCTTTACTTTATCTCCTTCGATCACATGTAGCTAACTTTAGACCTATTCTATTTAGACCCCTTACTTTATCTCCTTCGTTTACATGTACCTAACTTTAGGTCTATTTTGCTTAGACCCTATAGTTTGTCTCCTTCGATCACATGTAGCTAACTTTACGCCTATTCTGCTTACACCCTTTTGTTTATCTCCTTCGATCACATGTAGCTAACATTAGGCCTATTTTGCTTTGACCTTTTAGTTTATCTCCTTCAATAACGTGTAGCTAACTTTAGGCCTATTCTGTTTAGACCTTTTAGTTTATCTTCTTCGATCACATGTAGCTAATTTACGCCTATTCTGTTTAGACCCTTTACTTTATCTCATTCGATCATATGTAGCTAGCTTTAGACTTATTCTGCTTAGACTCTTTTGTTTATATCCTTCGATCATATGTGGCTAACTTTAGGCCTATTCTGTTTTGATCCTTTGGTTTATCTCATTCGATCATATGTAGCTAACTTTAGGCCTGTTCTGTTCAGGTTCTTTAGCTTATCTCCTTCGATCACATATAGCGAACTTTATGTCTATTTTGTTTAAACCCTTTAGTTTATCTCCTTCGATCACATGTAGCTAACATTATACCTATTCTGTTTAGACCCTTTGGTTTATCTCCTTTTATCACAAATAGCTAACTTTAGGTCTGTTCTGTTTAGACCCTTTAGTTTATGTCCTTCGATCACATGTAGCTAACTTTAGACTTATTCTGCTTAGACTCTTTATTTTATCTCCTTCGATCACATGTAGCTAGCTTTAGACTTATTCTCCTTAGACTCTTTTGTTTATCTCCTTCGATCACATGTAGCTAACTTTAGGCCTATTTTGCTTTAGTCCTTTAGTTTATCTCCTTCGATCACATGTAGCTAGCTTTAGACTTATTCTCCTTAGACTCTTTTGTTTATCTCCTTCGATCACATGTAGCTAGCTTTAGGCCTATTCTGTTTAGACCCTTTAGTCTATCTCCTTCGATCACATGTAGCTAACTTTAGACCAATTCTGTTTAGACCCTTTAGTTTATCCCCTTCTATCACATGTAGCTAACTTTAGGCCTATTCTGCTTAGACCCTTTCGTTTATCTCATTCGATCACATGTAGCTAACATTAGGCCTATTCTGCTTAGACCCTTTAGTTTATCTCCTTCGATCACATGTAGCTAGCTTTAGGCCTATTCTGTTTAGACCCTTTAATTTATCTCCTTCGATCACATGTAGCTAACTTTAGGCCTATTCTGTTTAGACCCTTTACTTTATCTCCTTCGATCACATGTAGGCCTATTCTGTTTAGACTCTTTAGTTTATCTCCTTCGATCACATGTAGATAACTTTAGACCCATTCTGTTTAGACCCTTTAGTTTGTCTCCTTCGATTACATGTAGCTAACTATAGGTCTATTTTGCTTAGACCCTTTAGTGTATCTCCTTCGATCACATGTAGCTAACTTTAGACCTATTCTGTTTATAAATTTGAGTTTATCCCCTTCGATCACATGTAGCTAGCTTTAGACCTATTCTCCTTAGACTCTTTTGTTTATCTCCTTCAATCACATGTAGCTAGCTTTAGGCCTATTCTGCTTAGATCCTTGATTTTATCTCCTTCGATCACATGTAGTTAGCTTTAGACTTATTCTCCTAAGACTCTTTTGTTTATCTCCTTCGATCACATGTAGCTAACTTTAGGCCTATTCTGTTTAGACCCTTTAGTTTATCTCCTTTGATCACATGTAGCTAACTTTAGACCTATTCTATTTAGACCCCTTACTTTATCTCCTTCGTTTACATGTACCCAACTTTAGGTCTATTTTGCTTAGACCCTATAGTTTGTCTCCTTCGATCACATGTAGCTAACTTTACGCCTATTCTGCTTACACCCTTTTGTTTATCTCCTTCGATCACATGTAGCTAACATTAGGCCTATTTTGCTTTGACCTTTTAGTTTATCTCCTTCAATCACGTGTAGCTAACTTTAGGCCTATTCTGTTTAGACCTTTTAGTTTATCTTCTTCGATCACATGTAGCTAATTTACGCCTATTCTGTTTAGACCCTTTACTTTATCTCATTCGATCATATGTAGCTAGCTTTAGACTTATTCTGCTTAGACTCTTTTGTTTATATCCTTCGATCATATGTGGCTAACTTTAGGCCTATTCTGTTTTGATCCTTTGGTTTATCTCATTCGATCATATGTAGCTAACTTTAGGCCTGTTCTGTTCAGGTCCTTTAGCTTATCTCCTTCGATCACATATAGCGAACTTTATGTCTATTTTGTTTAAACCCTTTAGTTTATCTCCTTCGATCACATGTAGCTAACATTATACCTATTCTGTTTAGACCCTTTGGTTTATCTCCTTTTATCACAAATAGCTAACTTTAGGTCTGTTCTGTTTAGACCCTTTAGTTTATGTCCTTCGATCACATGTAGCTAACTTTAGACTTATTCTGCTTAGACTCTTTATTTTATCTCCTTCGATCACATGTAGCTAGCTTTAGACTTATTCTCCTTAGACTCTTTTGTTTATCTCCTTCGATCACATGTAGCTAACTTTAGGCCTATTTTGCTTTAGTCCTTTAGTTTATCTCCTTCGATCACATGTAGCTAGCTTTAGACTTATTCTCCTTAGACTCTTTTGTTTATCTCCTTCGATCACATGTGGCTAGCTTTAGGCCTATTCTGTTTAGACCCTTTAGTCTATCTCCTTCGATCACATGTAGCTAACTTTAGACCAATTCTGTTTAGACCCTTTAGTTTATCCCCTTCTATCACATGTAGCTAACTTTAGGCCTATTCTGCTTAGACCCTTTCGTTTATCTCATTCGATCACATGTAGCTAACATTAGGCCTATTCTGCTTAGACCCTTTAGTTTATCTCCTTCGATCACATGTAGCTAGCTTTAGGCCTATTCTGTTTAGACCCTTTAATTTATCTCCTTCGATCACATGTAGCTAACTTTAGGCCTATTCTGTTTAGACCCTTTACTTTATCTCCTTCGATCACATGTAGGCCTATTCTGTTTAGACTCTTTAGTTTATCTCCTTCGATCACATGTAGATAACTTTAGACCCATTCTGTTTAGACCCTTTAGTTTGTCTCCTTCGATTACATGTAGCTAACTATAGGTCTATTTTGCTTAGACCCTTTAGTTTATCTCCTTCGATCACATGTAGCTAACTTTAGACCTATTCTGTTTATAAATTTGAGTTTATCCCCTTCGATCACATGTAGCTAGCTTTAGACCTATTCTCCTTAGACTCTTTTGTTTATCTCCTTCAATCACATGTAGCTAGCTTTAGGCCTATTCTGCTTAGATCCTTGATTTTATCTCCTTCGATCACATGTAGTTAGCTTTAGACTTATTCTCCTAAGACTCTTTTGTTTATCTCCTTCGATCACATGTAGCTAACTTTAGGCCTATTCTGTTTAGACCCTTTAGTTTATCTCCTTCGATCACATGTAGCTAACATTAGGCCTATTCTGTTTAGACCCTTTAGTTTATCTCCTTCGATCACATGTAGCTAGCTTTAGGCCTATTCTGTTTAGACCCTTTAATTTATCTCCTTCGATCACATGTAGCTAACTTTAGGCCTATTCTGTTTAGACCCTTTACTTTATCTCCTTCGATCACATGTAGGCCTATTCTGTTTAGACTCTTTAGTTTATCTCCTTCGATCACATGTAGCTAACTTTAGGCCTATTCTGTTTAGACCCTTTCGTTTATCTCCTTCGATCACATGTAGGCCTATTCTGTTTAGACCCTTTAGTTTATCTCCTTCGATCACATGTAGCTAATATTAGGCCTATTCTGTTTAGACCCTTTAGTTTATCTCCTTCGAACACATGTAGCTAGCTTTAGGCCTATTCTGTTTATAACTTTTAGTTTATTTTCTTCGATCACATGTAGCTAACTTTACGCCTATTCTGTTTAGATCCTTTTGTTTATCTCCTTCGATCACATGTAGCTAACATTAGGCCTATTTAGCTTTGACCTTTTAGTTTATCTCTTTCAATTACGTGTAGTTAACTTTAGGCCTATTCTGTTTAGATCTACTTATTATCTTCTTCGATCACATGTAGCTAACTTTACGCCTACTCTGTTTAGACACTTTAGTTTATCTCCTGCGATCACATGTAGCTAACTTTAGGCCTATTCTGCTTAGACCCTTTAGTTTATCTCATTCGAGAACATGTAGGCCTATTCTGTTTAGACCCTTTAGTTTATCTCCTTAAATCGCATGTAGCTAACGTTAGGCCTGTTCTGTTAAGACCTTTTAATTTATCTTCTTCGATCACATGTAGCTAACTTTACGCCTATTCTGTTTATACCCTTTAGTTTATCTCCTTCAATCATATGTAGCTAACTTTAGGCCTATTCTGTTTAGACCCTTTAGATTATCTCCTTTGATCACATGTAGCTAACTTTAGACCTATCCTTTTTAGACCCTTTAGTTTATCTCCGTCGATCACATGTAACTAACTTTAGGCCTATTCTGTTTAGACCCTTTCGTTTATCTCCTTCGATCACATGTAGGCCTATTCTGTTTAGACCCTTTAGTTTATCTCCTTCGAACACATGTAGCTAGCTTTAGACTTAATCTGCTTAGACCCTTTAGTTTATCTCCGTCGATCACATGTAGCTAGCTGTAGAATTATTCTGCTTAGACTCTTTTGATTATCTCCTTCGATCACATGTAGCTAACTTTAGGCCTATTCTGTTTAGACCCTTTAGTTTATCTCCTTCGATCACATGTAGCTAACTTTAGGCCTATTTTGATTAGACCCTTTACTTTATCTCCTTCGATCACATGTAGGCCTATTCCGTTTAGACTCTTTAGTTTATCTCCTTCGATCACAAGAAGCTAGCTATAGGGCTATTCTGTTTATACCCTTTAGTTTATCTCCTTCGATCACATGTAGGCCTATTCTGATTAGACCTTTAGTTTATCTCCTTCGATTACATGTAGCTAACTTTAGGTCTATTTTGCTTAGACCTTTTAGTTTATCTCCTTCGATCACATGTAGCTAACTTTAGACCTATTCTGTTTATAACTTTTAGTTTATTTTCTTCGATCACATGTAGCTAACTTTACGCCTATTCTGTTTAGATCCTTTTGTTTATCTCCTTCGATCACATGTAGCTAACTTTAGGCCTATTTATCTTTGACCTTTTAGTTTATCTCTTTCAATCACGTGTAGTTAACTTTAGGCCTATTCTGTTTAGATCTACTTATTATCTTCTTCGATCACATGTAGCTAACTTTACGCCTACTCTGTTTAGACACTTTAGTTTATCTCCTGCGATCACATGTAGCTAACTTTAGGCCTATTCTGCTTAGACCCTTTAGTTTATCTCATTCGAGAACATGTAGGCCTATTCTGTTTAGACCCTTTAGTTTATCTCTTTAAATCGCATGTAGCTAACGTTAGGCCTGTTCTGTTAAGACCTTTTAATTTATCTTCTTCGATCACATGTAGCTAACTTTACGCCTATTCTGTTTATACCCTTTAGTTTATCTCCTTCAATCATATGTAGCTAACTTTCGGCCTATTCTGTTTAGACCCTTTAGTTTATCTCCTTTGATCACATGTAGCTAACTTTAGACCTATCCTTTTTAGACCCTTTAGTTTATCTCCGTCGATCACATGTAACTAACTTTAGGCCTATTTTGTTTAGACCCTTTAGTTTATCTCCTTCGATCACACGTAGCTAGCTATAGACCTAATCTGCTTAGACCCTTTAGTTTATCTCCGTCGATCACATGTAGCTAGCTGTAGACTTATTCTGCTTAGACTCTTTTGATTATCTCCTTCGATCACATGTAGCTAACTTTAGGCCTATTCTGTTTAGACCCTTTAGTTTATCTCCTTCGATCACATGTAGCTAACTTTAGACCTATTCTTTTTAGACCCTTTAGTTTATCTCCTTCGATCACATGTAGCTAACTTTAGGCCTATTCTGCTTAGACCCTTTAGTTTATCTCATTCGATCACATGTAGCTAACTTTAGGCCTATTCTGTTTAGACCCTTTAGTTTATCTCCTTCGATCACATGTAGGCCTATTCTGTTTAGACCCTTTACTTTATCTCCTTCGATCACATGTAGCTAACTTTAGACCTATTCTATTGAGACCACTTACTTTATCTCCTTCGATTACATGTATCTAACTTTAGGTCTATTTTGCTTAGACCCTATAGTTTATCTCCTTCGATCACATGTAGCTAACTTTAGACCTATTCTGTTTATACCTTTTAGTTTATTTTCTTCAATCACATGTAGCTAACTTTACGCCTATTCTGTTTAGACCCTTTAGTTTATCTCCTTTGATCACATGTAGCTAACTTTAGACCTATCCTTTTTAGACCCTTTAGTTTATCTCTGTCGATCACATGTAACTAACTTTAGGCCTATTTTGTTTAGACCCTTTAGTTTATCTCCTTCGATCACAGGTAGCTAGCTTTAGACCTAATCTGCTTAGACCCTTTAGTTTATCTCCCTCGATCACATGTAGCTAGCTGTAGACTTATTCTGCTTAGACTCTTTTGATTATCTCCTTCGATCACATGTAGCTAACTTTAGGCCTATTCTGTTTAGACCCTTTAGTTTATCTCCTTCGATCACATGTAGCTAACTTTATGCCTATTTTGATTAGACCCTTTAGTTTATCTCCTTCGATCACATGTAGCTAGCTTTAGGCCTATTCTGTTTAGACCCTTTAGTTTATCTCCTTCGATCACATGTAGCTAACTTTAGACCTATTCTGTTTAGACCCTTTAATTTATCTCCTTCGATCACATGTAGCTAACTTTAGACCTATTCTGCTTAGACCCTTTAGTTTATCTCCTTCGATCTCATGTAGCTAACTTTAGGCTTATTCTGCTTAGACCCTTTAATTTATCTCATTCGATCACATGTAGTTAACTGTAGGCCTATTCTGGTTAGACCCTTCAGGTTATCTCCTTCGATCACATGTAGCTAACTTTAGGCCTATTCTGTTTAGACCCTTTAGTTTATCTCCTTCAATCACATGTAGCTAACTTTAGGCCTATTTTGCTTTGACACTTTAGTTTATCTCCTTCGATCACATGTAGCTAACGTTATGTCTATTCTGTTTAGACCCTTTAGTTTATCTCCGTCGATCATATGTAGCTAATATTAGGCCTATTTTGTTTAGACCCTTTGCTTATCTCCTTCGATCACATGTAGCAAACATTAGGCCTATTCTGTTTAGACCCTTTAGTTTTTCTCCTTCGATCACATGTAGCTAACATTATGCCTATTCTGTTTAGACCCTTTAGTTTATCTCCTTCGATCACATGTAGCTAACATTATGCCTATTCTGTTTAGACCCTTTAGTTTATCTTCTTCGATCACATGTAGCTAACTTTAGGCCTATTCTGTTTAGACCCTTTAGTTTATCTCCTTAAATCGCATGTAGCTAACGTTAGGCCTGTTCTGTTAAGACCTTTTAATTTATCTTCTTCGATCACATGTAGCTAACTTTACGCCTATTCTGTTTATACCCTTTAGTTTATCTCCTTCAATCATATGTAGCTAACTTTAGGCCTATTCTGTTTAGACCCTTTAGTTTATCTCCTTTGATCACATGTAGCTAACTTTAGACCTATCCTTTTTAGACCCTTTAGTTTATCTCCGTCGATCACATGTAACTAACTTTAGGCCTATTTTGTTTAGACCCTTTAGTTTATCTCCTTCGAACACATGTAGCTAGCTTTAGGCCTATTCTGTTTATAACTTTTAGTTTATTTTCTTCGATCACATGTAGCTAACTTTACGCCTATTCTGTTTAGATCCTTTTGTTTATCTCCTTCGATCACATGTAGCTAACATTAGGCCTATTTAGCTTTGACCTTTTAGATTATCTCTTTCAATTACGTGTAGTTAACTTTAGGCCTATTCTGTTTAGATCTACTTATTATCTTCTTCGATCACATGTAGCTAACTTTACGCCTACTCTGTTTAGACACTTTAGTTTATCTCCTGCGATCACATGTAGCTAACTTTAGGCCTATTCTGCTTAGACCCTTTAGTTTATCTCATTCGAGAACATGTAGGCCTATTCTGTTTAGACCCTTTAGTTTATCTCCTTAAATCGCATGTAGCTAACGTTAGGCCTGTTCTGTTAAGACCTTTTAATTTATCTTCTTCGATCACATGTAGCTAACTTTACGCCTATTCTGTTTATACCCTTTTGTTTATCTCCTTCAATCATATGTAGCTAACTTTAGGCCTATTCTGTTTAGACCCTTTAGTTTATCTCCTTTGATCACATGTAGCTAACTTTAGACCTATCCTTTTTAGACCCTTTAGTTTATCTCCGTCGATCACATGTAACTAACTTTAGGCCTATTTTGTTTAGACCCTTTAGTTTATCTCCTTCGATCACACGTAGCTAGCTTTAGACTTAATCTGCTTAGACCCTTTAGTTTATCTCCGTCGATCACATGTAGCTAGCTGTAGAATTATTCTGCTTAGACTCTTTTGATGATCTCCTTCGATCACATGTAGCTAACTTTAGGCCTATTCTGTTTAGACCCTTTAGTTTATCTCCTTCGATCACATGTAGCTAACTTTAGGCCTATTTTGATTAGACCCTTTACTTTATCTCCTTCGATCACATGTAGGCCTATTCTGTTTAGACTCTTTAGTTTATCTCCTTCGATCACAAAAAGCTAGCTATAGGGCTATTCTGTTTATACCCTTTAGTTTATCTCCTTCGATCACATGTAGGCCTATTCTGATTAGACCTTTAGTTTATCTCCTTCGATTACATGTAGCTAACTTTAGGTCTATTTTGCTTAGACCTTTTAGTTTATCTCCTTCGATCACATGTAGCTAACTTTAGACCTATTCTGTTTATAACTTTTAGTTTATTTTCTTCGATCACATGTAGCTAACTTTACGCCTATTCTGTTTAGATCCTTTTGTTTATCTCCTTCGATCACATGTAGCTAACTTTAGGCCTATTTATCTTTGACCTTTTAGTTTATCTCTTTCAATCACGTGTAGTTAACTTTAGGCCTATTCTGTTTAGATCTACTTATTATCTTCTTCGATCACATGTAGCTAACTTTACGCCTACTCTGTTTAGACACTTTAGTTTATCTCCTGCGATCACATGTAGCTAACTTTAGGCCTATTCTGCTTAGACCCTTTAGTTTATCTCATTCGAGAACATGTAGGCCTATTCTGTTTAGACCCTTTAGTTTATCTCTTTAAATCGCATGTAGCTAACGTTAGGCCTGTTCTGTTAAGACCTTTTAATTTATCTTCTTCGATCACATGTAGCTAACTTTACGCCTATTCTGTTTATACCCTTTAGTTTATCTCCTTCAATCATATGTAGCTAACTTTAGGCCTATTCTGTTTAGACCCTTTAGTTTTTCTCCTTTGATCACATGTAGCTAACTTTAGACCTATCCTTTTTAGACCCTTTAGTTTATCTCCGTCGATCACATGTAACTAACTTTAGGCCTATTTTGTTTAGACCCTTTAGTTTATCTCCTTCGATCACACGTAGCTAGCTATAGACCTAATCTGCTTAGACCCTTTAGTTTATCTCCGTCGATCACATGTAGCTAGCTGTAGACTTATTCTGCTTAGACTCTTTTGATTATCTCCTTCGATCACATGTAGCTAACTTTAGGCCTATTCTGTTTAGACCCTTTAGTTTATCTCCTTCGATCACATGTAGCTAACTTTAGACCTATTCTTTTTAGACCCTTTAGTTTATCTCCTTCGATCACATGTAGCTAACTTTAGGCCTATTCTGCTTAGACCCTTTAGTTTATCTCATTCGATCACATGTAGCTAACTTTAGGCCTATTCTGTTTAGACCCTTTAGTTTATCTCCTTCGATCACATGTAGGCCTATTCTGTTTAGACCCTTTACTTTATCTCCTTCGATCACATGTAGCTAACTTTAGACCTATTCTATTGAGACCACTTACTTTATCTCCTTCGATTACATGTATCTAACTTTAGGTCTATTTTGCTTAGACCCTATAGTTTATCTCCTTCGATCACATGTAGCTAACTTTAGACCTATTCTGTTTATACCTTTTAGTTTATTTTCTTCAATCACATGTAGCTAACTTTACGCCTATTCTGTTTAGACCCTTTAGTTTATCTCCTTTGATCACATGTAGCTAACTTTAGACCTATCCTTTTTAGACCCTTTAGTTTATCTCTGTCGATCACATGTAACTAACTTTAGGCCTATTTTGTTTAGACCCTTTAGTTTATCTCCTTCGATCACAGGTAGCTAGCTTTAGACCTAATCTGCTTAGACCCTTTAGTTTATCTCCCTCGATCACATGTAGCTAGCTGTAGACTTATTCTGCTTAGACTCTTTTGATTATCTCCTTCGATCACATGTAGCTAACTTTAGGCCTATTCTGTTTAGACCCTTTAGTTTATCTCCTTCGATCACATGTAGCTAACTTTATGCCTATTTTGATTAGACCCTTTAGTTTATCTCCTTCGATCACATGTAGCTAGCTTTAGGCCTATTCTGTTTAGACCCTTTAGTTTATCTCCTTCGATCACATGTAGCTAACTTTAGGCCTATTCTGCTTAGACCCTTTAGTTTATCTCATTCGAGAACATGTAGGCCTATTCTGTTTAGACCCTTTAGTTTATCTCCTTAAATCGCATGTAGCTAACGTTAGGCCTGTTCTGTTAAGACCTTTTAATTTATCTTCTTCGATCACATGTAGCTAACTTTACGCCTATTCTGTTTATACCCTTTAGTTTATCTCCTTCAATCATATGTAGCTAACTTTAGGCCTATTCTGTTTAGACCCTTTAGATTATCTCCTTTGATCACATGTAGCTAACTTTAGACCTATCCTTTTTAGACCCTTTAGTTTATCTCCGTCGATCACATGTAACTAACTTTAGGCCTATTCTGTTTAGACCCTTTCGTTTATCTCCTTCGATCACATGTAGGCCTATTCTGTTTAGACCCTTTAGTTTATCTCCTTCGAACACATGTAGCTAGCTTTAGACTTAATCTGCTTAGACCCTTTAGTTTATCTCCGTCGATCACATGTAGCTAGCTGTAGAATTATTCTGCTTAGACTCTTTTGATTATCTCCTTCGATCACATGTAGCTAACTTTAGGCCTATTCTGTTTAGACCCTTTAGTTTATCTCCTTCGATCACATGTAGCTAACTTTAGGCCTATTTTGATTAGACCCTTTACTTTATCTCCTTCGATCACATGTAGGCCTATTCCGTTTAGACTCTTTAGTTTATCTCCTTCGATCACAAGAAGCTAGCTATAGGGCTATTCTGTTTATACCCTTTAGTTTATCTCCTTCGATCACATGTAGGCCTATTCTGATTAGACCTTTAGTTTATCTCCTTCGATTACATGTAGCTAACTTTAGGTCTATTTTGCTTAGACCTTTTAGTTTATCTCCTTCGATCACATGTAGCTAACTTTAGACCTATTCTGTTTATAACTTTTAGTTTATTTTCTTCGATCACATGTAGCTAACTTTACGCCTATTCTGTTTAGATCCTTTTGTTTATCTCCTTCGATCACATGTAGCTAACTTTAGGCCTATTTATCTTTGACCTTTTAGTTTATCTCTTTCAATCACGTGTAGTTAACTTTAGGCCTATTCTGTTTAGATCTACTTATTATCTTCTTCGATCACATGTAGCTAACTTTACGCCTACTCTGTTTAGACACTTTAGTTTATCTCCTGCGATCACATGTAGCTAACTTTAGGCCTATTCTGCTTAGACCCTTTAGTTTATCTCATTCGAGAACATGTAGGCCTATTCTGTTTAGACCCTTTAGTTTATCTCTTTAAATCGCATGTAGCTAACGTTAGGCCTGTTCTGTTAAGACCTTTTAATTTATCTTCTTCGATCACATGTAGCTAACTTTACGCCTATTCTGTTTATACCCTTTAGTTTATCTCCTTCAATCATATGTAGCTAACTTTCGGCCTATTCTGTTTAGACCCTTTAGTTTATCTCCTTTGATCACATGTAGCTAACTTTAGACCTATCCTTTTTAGACCCTTTAGTTTATCTCCGTCGATCACATGTAACTAACTTTAGGCCTATTTTGTTTAGACCCTTTAGTTTATCTCCTTCGATCACACGTAGCTAGCTATAGACCTAATCTGCTTAGACCCTTTAGTTTATCTCCGTCGATCACATGTAGCTAGCTGTAGACTTATTCTGCTTAGACTCTTTTGATTATCTCCTTCGATCACATGTAGCTAACTTTAGGCCTATTCTGTTTAGACCCTTTAGTTTATCTCCTTCGATCACATGTAGCTAACTTTAGACCTATTCTTTTTAGACCCTTTAGTTTATCTCCTTCGATCACATGTAGCTAACTTTAGGCCTATTCTGCTTAGACCCTTTAGTTTATCTCATTCGATCACATGTAGCTAACTTTAGGCCTATTCTGTTTAGACCCTTTAGTTTATCTCCTTCGATCACATGTAGGCCTATTCTGTTTAGACCCTTTACTTTATCTCCTTCGATCACATGTAGCTAACTTTAGACCTATTCTATTGAGACCACTTACTTTATCTCCTTCGATTACATGTATCTAACTTTAGGTCTATTTTGCTTAGACCCTATAGTTTATCTCCTTCGATCACATGTAGCTAACTTTAGACCTATTCTGTTTATACCTTTTAGTTTATTTTCTTCAATCACATGTAGCTAACTTTACGCCTATTCTGTTTAGACCCTTTAGTTTATCTCCTTTGATCACATGTAGCTAACTTTAGACCTATCCTTTTTAGACCCTTTAGTTTATCTCTGTCGATCACATGTAACTAACTTTAGGCCTATTTTGTTTAGACCCTTTAGTTTATCTCCTTCGATCACAGGTAGCTAGCTTTAGACCTAATCTGCTTAGACCCTTTAGTTTATCTCCCTCGATCACATGTAGCTAGCTGTAGACTTATTCTGCTTAGACTCTTTTGATTATCTCCTTCGATCACATGTAGCTAACTTTAGGCCTATTCTGTTTAGACCCTTTAGTTTATCTCCTTCGATCACATGTAGCTAACTTTATGCCTATTTTGATTAGACCCTTTAGTTTATCTCCTTCGATCACATGTAGCTAGCTTTAGGCCTATTCTGTTTAGACCCTTTAGTTTATCTCCTTCGATCACATGTAGCTAACTTTAGACCTATTCTGTTTAGACCCTTTAATTTATCTCCTTCGATCACATGTAGCTAACTTTAGACCTATTCTGCTTAGACCCTTTAGTTTATCTCCTTCGATCTCATGTAGCTAACTTTAGGCTTATTCTGCTTAGACCCTTTAATTTATCTCATTCGATCACATGTAGTTAACTGTAGGCCTATTCTGGTTAGACCCTTCAGGTTATCTCCTTCGATCACATGTAGCTAACTTTAGGCCTATTCTGTTTAGACCCTTTAGTTTATCTCCTTCAATCACATGTAGCTAACTTTAGGCCTATTTTGCTTTGACACTTTAGTTTATCTCCTTCGATCACATGTAGCTAACGTTATGTCTATTCTGTTTAGACCCTTTAGTTTATCTCCGTCGATCATATGTAGCTAATATTAGGCCTATTTTGTTTAGACCCTTTGCTTATCTCCTTCGATCACATGTAGCAAACATTAGGCCTATTCTGTTTAGACCCTTTAGTTTTTCTCCTTCGATCACATGTAGCTAACATTATGCCTATTCTGTTTAGACCCTTTAGTTTATCTCCTTCGATCACATGTAGCTAACATTATGCCTATTCTGTTTAGACCCTTTAGTTTATCTTCTTCGATCACATGTAGCTAACTTTAGGCCTATTCTGTTTAGACCCTTTAGTTTATCTCCTTAAATCGCATGTAGCTAACGTTAGGCCTGTTCTGTTAAGACCTTTTAATTTATCTTCTTCGATCACATGTAGCTAACTTTACGCCTATTCTGTTTATACCCTTTAGTTTATCTCCTTCAATCATATGTAGCTAACTTTAGGCCTATTCTGTTTAGACCCTTTAGTTTATCTCCTTTGATCACATGTAGCTAACTTTAGACCTATCCTTTTTAGACCCTTTAGTTTATCTCCGTCGATCACATGTAACTAACTTTAGGCCTATTTTGTTTAGACCCTTTAGTTTATCTCCTTCGAACACATGTAGCTAGCTTTAGGCCTATTCTGTTTATAACTTTTAGTTTATTTTCTTCGATCACATGTAGCTAACTTTACGCCTATTCTGTTTAGATCCTTTTGTTTATCTCCTTCGATCACATGTAGCTAACATTAGGCCTATTTAGCTTTGACCTTTTAGATTATCTCTTTCAATTACGTGTAGTTAACTTTAGGCCTATTCTGTTTAGATCTACTTATTATCTTCTTCGATCACATGTAGCTAACTTTACGCCTACTCTGTTTAGACACTTTAGTTTATCTCCTGCGATCACATGTAGCTAACTTTAGGCCTATTCTGCTTAGACCCTTTAGTTTATCTCATTCGAGAACATGTAGGCCTATTCTGTTTAGACCCTTTAGTTTATCTCCTTAAATCGCATGTAGCTAACGTTAGGCCTGTTCTGTTAAGACCTTTTAATTTATCTTCTTCGATCACATGTAGCTAACTTTACGCCTATTCTGTTTATACCCTTTTGTTTATCTCCTTCAATCATATGTAGCTAACTTTAGGCCTATTCTGTTTAGACCCTTTAGTTTATCTCCTTTGATCACATGTAGCTAACTTTAGACCTATCCTTTTTAGACCCTTTAGTTTATCTCCGTCGATCACATGTAACTAACTTTAGGCCTATTTTGTTTAGACCCTTTAGTTTATCTCCTTCGATCACACGTAGCTAGCTTTAGACTTAATCTGCTTAGACCCTTTAGTTTATCTCCGTCGATCACATGTAGCTAGCTGTAGAATTATTCTGCTTAGACTCTTTTGATGATCTCCTTCGATCACATGTAGCTAACTTTAGGCCTATTCTGTTTAGACCCTTTAGTTTATCTCCTTCGATCACATGTAGCTAACTTTAGGCCTATTTTGATTAGACCCTTTACTTTATCTCCTTCGATCACATGTAGGCCTATTCTGTTTAGACTCTTTAGTTTATCTCCTTCGATCACAAAAAGCTAGCTATAGGGCTATTCTGTTTATACCCTTTAGTTTATCTCCTTCGATCACATGTAGGCCTATTCTGATTAGACCTTTAGTTTATCTCCTTCGATTACATGTAGCTAACTTTAGGTCTATTTTGCTTAGACCTTTTAGTTTATCTCCTTCGATCACATGTAGCTAACTTTAGACCTATTCTGTTTATAACTTTTAGTTTATTTTCTTCGATCACATGTAGCTAACTTTACGCCTATTCTGTTTAGATCCTTTTGTTTATCTCCTTCGATCACATGTAGCTAACTTTAGGCCTATTTATCTTTGACCTTTTAGTTTATCTCTTTCAATCACGTGTAGTTAACTTTAGGCCTATTCTGTTTAGATCTACTTATTATCTTCTTCGATCACATGTAGCTAACTTTACGCCTACTCTGTTTAGACACTTTAGTTTATCTCCTGCGATCACATGTAGCTAACTTTAGGCCTATTCTGCTTAGACCCTTTAGTTTATCTCATTCGAGAACATGTAGGCCTATTCTGTTTAGACCCTTTAGTTTATCTCTTTAAATCGCATGTAGCTAACGTTAGGCCTGTTCTGTTAAGACCTTTTAATTTATCTTCTTCGATCACATGTAGCTAACTTTACGCCTATTCTGTTTATACCCTTTAGTTTATCTCCTTCAATCATATGTAGCTAACTTTAGGCCTATTCTGTTTAGACCCTTTAGTTTTTCTCCTTTGATCACATGTAGCTAACTTTAGACCTATCCTTTTTAGACCCTTTAGTTTATCTCCGTCGATCACATGTAACTAACTTTAGGCCTATTTTGTTTAGACCCTTTAGTTTATCTCCTTCGATCACACGTAGCTAGCTATAGACCTAATCTGCTTAGACCCTTTAGTTTATCTCCGTCGATCACATGTAGCTAGCTGTAGACTTATTCTGCTTAGACTCTTTTGATTATCTCCTTCGATCACATGTAGCTAACTTTAGGCCTATTCTGTTTAGACCCTTTAGTTTATCTCCTTCGATCACATGTAGCTAACTTTAGACCTATTCTTTTTAGACCCTTTAGTTTATCTCCTTCGATCACATGTAGCTAACTTTAGGCCTATTCTGCTTAGACCCTTTAGTTTATCTCATTCGATCACATGTAGCTAACTTTAGGCCTATTCTGTTTAGACCCTTTAGTTTATCTCCTTCGATCACATGTAGGCCTATTCTGTTTAGACCCTTTACTTTATCTCCTTCGATCACATGTAGCTAACTTTAGACCTATTCTATTGAGACCACTTACTTTATCTCCTTCGATTACATGTATCTAACTTTAGGTCTATTTTGCTTAGACCCTATAGTTTATCTCCTTCGATCACATGTAGCTAACTTTAGACCTATTCTGTTTATACCTTTTAGTTTATTTTCTTCAATCACATGTAGCTAACTTTACGCCTATTCTGTTTAGACCCTTTAGTTTATCTCCTTTGATCACATGTAGCTAACTTTAGACCTATCCTTTTTAGACCCTTTAGTTTATCTCTGTCGATCACATGTAACTAACTTTAGGCCTATTTTGTTTAGACCCTTTAGTTTATCTCCTTCGATCACAGGTAGCTAGCTTTAGACCTAATCTGCTTAGACCCTTTAGTTTATCTCCCTCGATCACATGTAGCTAGCTGTAGACTTATTCTGCTTAGACTCTTTTGATTATCTCCTTCGATCACATGTAGCTAACTTTAGGCCTATTCTGTTTAGACCCTTTAGTTTATCTCCTTCGATCACATGTAGCTAACTTTATGCCTATTTTGATTAGACCCTTTAGTTTATCTCCTTCGATCACATGTAGCTAGCTTTAGGCCTATTCTGTTTAGACCCTTTAGTTTATCTCCTTCGATCACATGTAGCTAACTTTAGACCTATTCTGTTTAGACCCTTTAATTTATCTCCTTCGATCACATGTAGCTAACTTTAGACCTATTCTGCTTAGACCCTTTAGTTTATCTCCTTCGATCTCATGTAGCTAACTTTAGGCTTATTCTGCTTAGACCCTTTAATTTATCTCATTCGATCACATGTAGTTAACTGTAGGCCTATTCTGGTTAGACCCTTCAGGTTATCTCCTTCGATCACATGTAGCTAACTTTAGGCCTATTCTGTTTAGACCCTTTAGTTTATCTCCTTCAATCACATGTAGCTAACTTTAGGCCTATTTTGCTTTGACACTTTAGTTTATCTCCTTCGATCACATGTAGCTAACGTTATGTCTATTCTGTTTAGACCCTTTAGTTTATCTCCGTCGATCATATGTAGCTAATATTAGGCCTATTTTGTTTAGACCCTTTGCTTATCTCCTTCGATCACATGTAGCAAACATTAGGCCTATTCTGTTTAGACCCTTTAGTTTTTCTCCTTCGATCACATGTAGCTAACATTATGCCTATTCTGTTTAGACCCTTTAGTTTATCTCCTTCGATCACATGTAGCTAACATTATGCCTATTCTGTTTAGACCCTTTAGTTTATCTTCTTCGATCACATGTAGCTAACTTTAGGCCTATTCTGTTTAGACCCTTTAGTTTATCTCCTTAAATCGCATGTAGCTAACGTTAGGCCTGTTCTGTTAAGACCTTTTAATTTATCTTCTTCGATCACATGTAGCTAACTTTACGCCTATTCTGTTTATACCCTTTAGTTTATCTCCTTCAATCATATGTAGCTAACTTTAGGCCTATTCTGTTTAGACCCTTTAGTTTATCTCCTTTGATCACATGTAGCTAACTTTAGACCTATCCTTTTTAGACCCTTTAGTTTATCTCCGTCGATCACATGTAACTAACTTTAGGCCTATTTTGTTTAGACCCTTTAGTTTATCTCCTTCGATCACACGTAGCTAGCTTTAGACCTAATCTGCTTAGACCCTTTAGTTTATCTCCGTCGATCACATGTAGCTAGCTGTAGAATTATTCTGCTTAGACTCTTTTGATTATCTCCTTCGATCACATGTAGCTAACTTTAGGCCTATTCTGTTTAGACCCTTTAGTTTATCTCCTTCGATCACATGTAGCTAACTTTAGGCCTATTTTGATTAGACCCTTTACTTTATCTCCTTCGATCACATGTAGGCCTATTCTGTTTAGACTCTTTAGTTTATCTCCTTCGATCACAAGAAGCTAGCTATAGGCCTATTCTGTTTATACCCTTTAGTTTATCTCCTTCGATCACATGTAGGCCTATTCTGATTAGACCCTTTAGTTTATCTCCTTCGATTACATGTAGCTAACTTTAGGTCTATTTTGCTTAGACCTTTTAGTTTATCTCCCTCGATCACATGTAGCTAACTTTACGCCTATTCTGTTTAGATCCTTTTGTTTATCTCCTTCGATCACATGTAGCTAACTTTAGGCCTATTTATCTTTGACCTTTTAGTTTATCTCTTTCAATCACGTGTAGTTAACTTTAGGCCTATTCTGTTTAGATCTACTTATTATCTTCTTCGATCACATGTAGCTAACTTTACGCCTACTCTGTTTAGACACTTTAGTTTATCTCCTGCGATCACATGTAGCTAACTTTAGGCCTATTCTGCTTAGACCCTTTAGTTTATCTCATTCGAGAACATGTAGGCCTATTCTGTTTAGACCCTTTAGTTTATCTCTTTAAATCGCATGTAGCTAACGTTAGGCCTGTTCTGTTAAGACCTTTTAATTTATCTTCTTCGATCACATGTAGCTAACTTTACGCCTATTCTGTTTATACCCTTTAGTTTATCTCCTTCAATCATATGTAGCTAACTTTAGGCCTATTCTGTTTAGACCCTTTAGTTTATCTCCTTTGATCACATGTAGCTAACTTTAGACCTATCCTTTTTAGACCCTTTAGTTTATCTCCGTCGATCACATGTAACTAACTTTAGGCCTATTTTGTTTAGACCCTTTAGTTTATCTCCTTCGATCACACGTAGCTAGCTATAGACCTAATCTGCTTAGACCCTTTAGTTTATCTCCGTCGATCACATGTAGCTAGCTGTAGACTTATTCTGCTTAGACTCTTTTGATTATCTCCTTCGATCACATGTAGCTAACTTTAGGCCTATTCTGTTTAGACCCTTTAGTTTATCTCCTTCGATCACATGTAGCTAACTTTAGACCTATTCTTTTTAGACCCTTTAGTTTATCTCCTTCGATCACATGTAGCTAACTTTAGGCCTATTCTGCTTAGACCCTTTAGTTTATCTCATTCGATCACATGTAGCTAACTTTAGGCCTATTCTGTTTAGACCCTTTAGTTTATCTCCTTCGATCACATGTAGGCCTATTCTGTTTAGACCCTTTACTTTATCTCCTTCGATCACATGTAGCTAACTTTAGACCTATTCTATTGAGACCACTTACTTTATCTCCTTCGATTACATGTATCTAACTTTAGGTCTATTTTGCTTAGACCCTATAGTTTATCTCCTTCGATCACATGTAGCTAACTTTAGACCTATTCTGTTTATACCTTTTAGTTTATTTTCTTCAATCACATGTAGCTAACTTTACGCCTATTCTGTTTAGACCCTTTAGTTTATCTCCTTTGATCACATGTAGCTAACTTTAGACCTATCCTTTTTAGACCCTTTAGTTTATCTCTGTCGATCACATGTAACTAACTTTAGGCCTATTTTGTTTAGACCCTTTAGTTTATCTCCTTCGATCACAGGTAGCTAGCTTTAGACCTAATCTGCTTAGACCCTTTAGTTTATCTCCCTCGATCACATGTAGCTAGCTGTAGACTTATTCTGCTTAGACTCTTTTGATTATCTCCTTCGATCACATGTAGCTAACTTTAGGCCTATTCTGTTTAGACCCTTTAGTTTATCTCCTTCGATCACATGTAGCTAACTTTATGCCTATTTTGATTAGACCCTTTAGTTTATCTCCTTCGATCACATGTAGCTAGCTTTAGGCCTATTCTGTTTAGACCCTTTAGTTTATCTCCTTCGATCACATGTAGCTAACTTTAGACCTATTCTGTTTAGACCCTTTAATTTATCTCCTTCGATCACATGTAGCTAACTTTAGACCTATTCTGCTTAGACCCTTTAGTTTATCTCCTTCGATCTCATGTAGCTAACTTTAGGCTTATTCTGCTTAGACCCTTTAATTTATCTCATTCGATCACATGTAGTTAACTGTAGGCCTATTCTGGTTAGACCCTTCAGGTTATCTCCTTCGATCACATGTAGCTAACTTTAGGCCTATTCTGTTTAGACCCTTTAGTTTATCTCCTTCAATCACATGTAGCTAACTTTAGGCCTATTTTGCTTTGACACTTTAGTTTATCTCCTTCGATCACATGTAGCTAGCGTTATGTCTATTCTGTTTAGACCCTTTAGTTTATCTCCGTCGATCATATGTAGCTAATATTAGGCCTATTTTGTTTAGACCCTTTGCTTATCTCCTTCGATCACATGTAGCAAACATTAGGCCTATTCTGTTTAGACCCTTTAGTTTTTCTCCTTCGATCACATGTAGCTAACATTATGCCTATTCTGTTTAGACCCTTTAGTTTTTCTCCTTCGATCACATGTAGCTAACATTATGCCTATTCTGTTTAGACCCTTTAGTTTTTCTCCTTCGATCACATGTAGCTGACGTTAGGCCTCTTCTATTTAGACCCTTTAGTTTATCTCTTTCGATCACATGCAGCTATCTTTAGGCCTATTCTGATTACACCCTTTAGTTTATCTCCTTCGATCACATGTAGCTAACTTTAGGCCTATTCTGTTTAGATCCTTTAGTTTTTCTCCTTCGATCACATGCAGCTATCTTTAGGCCTATTCTGATTACACCCTTTAGTTTATCTCCTTCGATCACATGTAGCTAACGTTAGGCCTATTCTGTTTAGACCCTTTAATTTATCCCCTTCAATCACATATAGCTAACGTTAGGCCTATTTTATTTAGATCCTTTAGTTTATCTTCTTCGATCACATGTAGCTAACTTTAGGCCTATTCTGTTTACACCCTTTAGTTTATCTCCTTCGATCACATGTAGCTAATTTACGCCTATTCTGTTTAGACCCTTTAGTTTATCTCATTCGATCAAATGTAGGCCTATTCTGTTTAGACCCTTTAGTTTATCTCATTCGATCATATGTAGCTAGCTTTAGACTTATTCTGCTTAGTCTCTTTTGTTTATATCCTTCGATCATATGTGGCTAACTTTAGGCCTATTCTGTTTAGATCCTTTGGTTTATCTCATTCGATCATATGTAGCTAACTTTAGGCCTGTTCTGTTCAGATCCTTTAGCTTATCTCCTTCGATCATATGTAGCTAACTTTAGGGCTATTCTGTTCAGTTCCTTTTGTTTATCTCCTTCGATCACATATAGCGAACTTTATGTCTATTTTGTTTAAACCCTTTAGTTTATCTCCTTCGATCACATGTAGCTAACATTATACCTATTCTGTTTAGACCCTTTGGTTTATCTCCTTTGATCACAAATAGCTAACTTTAGGTCTGTTCTGTTTAGACCCTTTAGTTTATGTTCTTCGATCACATGTAGCTAACTTTAGACTTATTCTGCTTAGACTCTTTATTTTATCTCCTTCGATCACATGTAGCTAACTTTAGGCCTATTCTGTTTAGACCCTTTAGTGTATCTCCTTCGATCACATGTAGCTAACTTTAGGCCTATTTTGCTCTTGCCCTTTAGTTTATCTCCTTCGATCACATGTAGCTAGCTTTAGACTTATTCTGCTTAAGCTCTTTTGTTTATCTCCTTCGATCACATGTAGCTAGCTTTAGACTTTTTCTGCTTAGACTCTTTAGTGTATCTCCTTCGATCACATGTAGCTAACTTTAGGCCTATTCTGCTTAGACCCTTTAGATTATCTCCTTCGATCACATGTAGCTAACATTAGGCCTATTCTGCTTAGATCCTTTTGTTTATCTCCGTCGATCATATGTAGCTAATATTAGGCCTATTTTGTTTAGACCCTTTTGTTTATCTCCTTTGATCACATGTAGCAAACTTTAGGCCTATTTTGTTTAGACCCTTTAGTTTTTCTCCTTCGATCACATGTAGCTAACCTTATGCCTATTCTGTTTAGACCCTTTAGTTTATCTCCTTCGATCATATGTAGCTAACGTTAGGCCTATTCTGTTTAGACCCTTTAGTTTATCTTCTCCGATCACATGCAGCTAACTTTAGGCCTATTCTGTTTAGATCCTTTAGTTTTTCTCCTTCGATCACATGTAGCTAACTTTAGGCCTATTCTGTTTAGACCCTTTAGTTTTTCTTCTTCGATCACATGCAGCTAACACTATGCCTATTCTGTTTAGACCCTTTAGTTTATCTCCTTCGATCATATGTAGCTGACGTTAGGCCTTTTCTATTTAGACCCTTTAGTTTATCTTCTTCGATCACATGCAGCTAACTTTAGGCCTATTCTGTTTAGATCCTTTAGTTTTTCTACTTCGATCACATGTAGCTAACTTTAGGCCTTTTCTGTTTAGACCCTTTAGTTTTTCTCCTTCGATCACATGCAGCTAACTTTAGGCCTATTCCGATTACACCCTTTAGTTTATCTCCTTCGATCACATGTAGCTAACTTTAGGCCTATTCTGTTTAGATCCTTAAGTTTTTCTCCTTCAATCACATGTAGCTAACGTTAGGCCTATTCTGATTAGATCCTTTAGTTTATCCCCTTCGATCACATATAGCTAACGTTAGGCCTATTCTGTTTAGATCCTTTAGTTTATCTCCTTCGATCACATGTAGCTAACTTTAGGTCTATTCTGTTTAGATCCTTTAGTTTATCTTCTTCGATCACATGTAGCTAACTTTAGGCCTATTCTGTTTAGACCCTTTAGTTTATCTCCTTCGATCACATGTAGCTAACTTTAGGCCTATTCTGTTTAGACCCTTTAGTTTATCTCCTTCGATCACATGTAGCTAACTTTAGGCCTATTCTGTTTTGACCCTGTAGTTTATCTCTTTCTATCTCATGTAGTCAACTTTAGGCCTATTCTGTTTAAACTCTTTAGTTTATCTCCTTCGATCACATATAACTAACTTTAGGCCTATTCTGCTTAGACCCTTTAGTTTATCTCCTTCCATCACATGTAGCTAACTGTAGGCCTATTCTGTTTAGACCCTAAATACATGGAACACTATTGTTGAACATGTACTGCCCTGTAGATCAGCGACAAAACTAACATGAAAACAAGACCATGCTATATTACATGAGATATTTCCAGAATCAATGAGGATATAAAGTTTGTCCGTTACAACTGTGCATTTTTTTTTTTGAATCAGTGCCTATTACAACTAATGTTGTGAGTTCGAAACCCGCTCAGGCGAGGTGTATTCGATACAACATTATGTGATAAAACTTGTCAGTGACTTGCGACAGGTCGGTGGTTTTATCCAGGTACTCTGGTTTCCTCCACCAATAAAACTGACCGCCACGATATTACTGAAATATTGTTGAAAGTGGCATTAAACACCATAAACGAAACCTAAACCTGCATCAATTTGCGATGATTTGTCAGACAAAAGTTGCAATACTAGATTTAAATTGTGATTTCCGAATGATTAAGAAAATCATAATCAGAAAACAAAGTTATTAGACATTTTTGGGGTAAAAATATAGTTTGTATTAAACCCTAGATATTCAATCAGATAACAATAAATAGTATAATTATTATCCAAGACAGGATTTATAATATAAAAAAATATGTACACAAGGAAGAAACACCATCTTGTAAGACCGTTTTCTTTATAACGATGTAAATAAAGTACAAAATAGTTGTCTCGATGTTGCATGATTAACCCATTTAACCAACCCGGGTAATTTTATATTTATTTGATTATCATGTGTGTATCTCCTTTGAATAGACTCCGAGGTCAGGAACCTTGTAACTAAAATAAGGCCATATCAATTTTCTCTTGAAGACGAAACACGCAATATGGCAGTTTAAAGGAAGATTTGTTCAGTTGGTCGACAAGTAGAAAAAAATGTTGCCTAATTGAAAATAAAATTTTGTATTTTTTTCTTAATTGAAATATATTTCTGTTATTGAATACATCGCCATGTTATAACTTGTTTTAACTTAATTGATCCTTGATTTGTGACAATTTGAAATCGGCATACGAAACCGTCACCTTGGTAAAGGACAAGTACATGTATGAAATAGCTTAAGGTAATTTTGAAATACCAAGGAGGAAGTAAATTAACATATCCCCTCAATATGGTGGCCATCTTTATTATCGATCGACACAAATTGAACAAAATCGGTGTAAAAGACCACACAAAGAACAACAATGTCACGTTTAACCTAAAAGGGTTGTTAATCACGTAGAAGTAAGTAATCTTGCATTTCCGATCGGCACAAAACATAAATGTTGTCGAATACTTTCATAGCTTCTGAATTTGTGGAGATTTTGTATTCGTTTCCAACGTGGTCATGTGTTAAAATGTGTCATACGGTACCACGACTAGTGCCTCGCCACCTGGCAATGTGTCATATGGTACCACGATCAGTGTCTCGCACCTGGCAATGCGTCATATGGTACCACGACCCGTGCCTTGTACCTGGCAATCTGTCATATGGTACAACCACCAGTGTATTACACATGGCAATGTATCATACGGTAACACGACCAGTGCCTTTCACCTGGCAATGTGTCATACGGTACTACGACCAGTGCAACCTAGCAATATGCCATGCGGTACCACAACCAGTGTATTTCACCTGGCAATGTGTCATGCGGTACCACGACCAATGCAACCTAGCAATGTGTCATGCGGTACCATAACCAGTGTATTTCACCTGGCAATGTGCTATGCGGTACCACAACTAGTGCCTTTCACCTGGCAATGTGTCATGTGGTACCACGACCAGTGCAACCTAGGAATATGTCACACGGTACCAAAACCAATGTATTTCACCTGGCAATGTGTTATGCGGTACCACGACCAGTGTAACCTAGCAATATGTCACACAGTACCACAACCAGTGTATCTCAGCTGACAATGTGCCATACGGTACCACAACCAGTGTATTTCAGCTGACAATGGGTTATGCGTTACCACAACCAGTGTATTTCACCTGGCAATGTGTCATATGGTACAACGACCAGTGTATTTTACATGACAATGTGTCATACGTGACACGACCAGTGCCTTTCACCAGACAATGTGTCATAGGGTACCACGACCAGTGCAACCTAGCAATATGTCATACGGTACCACAACCAGTGTATTTCACCTGGCAATGTGTCATGCGGTCCCACGACCAGTGCAACCTAGCAATGTGTCATGCGGTACCACAACCAGTGTATTTCACCTGACAATGTGTCATATGGTACCACAACCAGTGTATTTCAGCTGGCAATGTGTCATATAGTACCACAACCAGTGTATTTAAGCTGGCAATGTGTCATACGGTACCAAGACCAGTGTATTTCACCTGTCAATGTGCTATGCGGTACCACAACCAGTGTATTTCACCTGGCAATGAGTCATGCGGTACCACGACCAGTGCAACCTAGCAATATGTCATACGGTACCACAACCAGTGTATTTCACCTGGCAATGTTTCATACGATACCACAACCAGTGTATTTCAGCTGGCAATGTGTTATGCGGTACCACAACCAACGCCTTTCACATGGCACAAAGGTTGAAAGTTCTACTTCAAGTTCTGACGAGATGTACTTTTTCAGTGACTTGGGAAAGCTCTGTGATTTTCTCGGATACAGCTTTTGAAAGACGACATTAAAAAAACAATTAAGCAAAAATGACAATTTGTACAAAACGAGAGAATGTTATAGGTGCTAACCGTCGACATGTCTACCAAATTGTTTCTGTGTAGATTGAACGGTGAAACTTGGAAAACAAATTGTCGAACGACGAGTGCTAAATAGTAGCAAAAGTTTATATGGTTTTGAGATTTAACAAATACAACAAGTTGTTCAAATCATAGAGGTATAATACCTCTATGGTCAAAACATGGAGATATTCTAGTCTAAAAAATTCGAGCAAACAATGTTGTCTATAAGCGAGATAAGCCGCATACATAGTCTACGTTCGTTAAAAAAAACCCATTGAATGTGTAACATTTCATATCTACACAATACAGAAATATATTTTTTTCACACGTTTCATTGCTATTTCAGTTGTTTCACCACAAAAATAGAAAATCATACTATTTTCACCTTCTAGAGTAGTTCTGGTTGCTAAGTAATTATTGTCTGCAGAATGAATTGTGGGATCGTTTAATAGAATAACAACTTAGAACATTTACAAGCGATATTACATTTAAAATATGTATAAAATATGTTTTTATCAATAACTTGTTTCATTCGACGTAATACAACAGTAATAAATGACATTATTGCACTTGGCAATATGTCATGCGGTACCAGGACCAGTGTATTTCACCTGGCAATGTGTGATACGGTACCACAACCAGAGTAGTTCACCTGGTAATGTGCCATACGGTACCACGAGCAGTGTATTTCACCTGCCAATGTGTGATACGGTACCACAACCAGAATATTTCACCTGGTAATGTGGCATACGGTACCACGAGCAGTATATTTCACCTGGCAATGTGTTATACGGTATCACAACCAGTGTATTTCACCTGGCAATATGTTATACGGTATCACAACCAGTGTATTTCACCTGGCAATATGTTATACGGTACCACAACCAGTATATCTCAACAGGCAATGTGCTATACAATATCACAACCAGTGTAATTTCACCTGGCAATATGCTATACGGTATCACAACCAGTGTATTTCACCTGGCAATATGTTATACGGTAACACAACCAGTGTATTTCATCTGGCAATGTGCTATGCGGTACCACAACCAGTGTATTTCACCTGGCAATGTGTCATGCGGTACCACGACCAGTGTATTTCACCTGGCAATGTGATATACGGTATCACAACCAGTGTATTTCACCTGGCAATATGTTATACGGTATCACAACCAGTGTACTTCACCTGGCAATATGCTATACGGTACCACAACCAGTGTATCTCACCTGGCAATGTGTTATACGATATCACAACCAATGTAATTTCACCTGGCAATATGTTATACGGTATCACAACCAGTGTATTTCACCTGGCAATATGTTATACGGTATCACAAACTGTGTTTCACATCGCAATGTGCTACACGGTACCACAACCAGTGTATCTCACCTGGCAATGTGCTATACGATATCACAACCAGTGTAATTTCACCTGGTAATATGCTATACGGTATCACAACCAGTGTATTTCACCTGGCAATATGTTATACGGTACCACGACCAGTGTATTGCAACTGTCAATGTGCTATGCGGTACCACAACCAGTGTATTTCACCTGGCAATGAGTCATGCGGTACCACGACCAGTGCAACCTAGCAATATGTCATACGGTACCACAACCAGTGTATTTCACCTGGCAATGCTTCATACGGTACCACAACCAGTGTATTTCAGCTGGCAATGTGTTATGCGGTACCACAACCAGCGCCTTTCACATGGCACAAAGGTTGAAAATTCGATTTCAAGATCTGACGAGGTGTACTTTTTTAGTGACTTGGGAAAGCTCTGTGATTTTCTCCGGATACAGCTTTTGAAAGACAACATTAAAAAAAATTAAGCAAATATGACAATTTGTACAAAACGAGAGAATGTAATAGGTTCTAACCGTCGACATTTCTACCAAGTTGTTTCTGTGTAGATTGAACGGTGAAACTTGGATAACAAATTGTCGAACGACGATTGCTAAATAGTAGCAAAAGTTTATATGGTTTTGAGATTTAGCAAATACAACAAGTTGGTCAAATCCTAGAGGTATAATACCTCTATGGTCAAAACATGGAGATATTCTAGTCTAAAAAAAATCGAGCAAACAATGTTGTCTATAAGCGAGATAAGCCGCATACATAGTCTACGTTCGTTAAAAAAAAACATTGAATGTGTAACATTTCATATCTACACAATACAGAAATATATTTTTTTCACACGTTTCATTGCTATTTCAGTTGTTTCACCACAAAAATAGAAAATCATACTATTTTCTACTTCTAGAGTAGTTCTGGTTGCTAAGTAATTATAGTCTGCAGAATGAATTGTGGGATCGTTTTATAGAATAACAACTTAGAACATATACAAGCGATATTACATTTAAAATATGTATAAAATATGTTTTTATTAATAACTTGTTTGACGTAATACAACAGTAATACATATTAACAGGATTGAGTGATGTGAAAACTGACTTTTGTATCTGTAGGATTTTTATGTTTGTGTTGCTATTAAAATGATATGCGACACGTGCATGCATTTTCCAATCCGGAAAACCGAAGACTTGCGCACTGGTTCTTTAGAATACATACACCTTACCAAATAAACTTATCAAGGTGATAAAAGAGATAAATACCGCAATTGGACTTGCGAGGACATGATTTATATTATCAATTGTTTGTTGCAAACATTTTTGTTCGTTTTGGCAATAGAATGTTTCTTCGACTTATTGGAATTCCAATGGGAACGAAAAGTGTTGCTTTCATTGCTGATTTGTTTCATACTGCTATAAGCACTCACTGATTAGATTATTCAACAATTTTGCAAATACTTGGACGATATCATAACTAATCCTAATTTGAATTATATTCAAAGCTAACATTACAAGTGACTCTTGTCAATTTTGAGCTTAATTTAATACCCTTTTCAAGCTAAATTTAACACACTACAAAAGAGACGATATTTCCTTCCGTCGTCAAGTTTCATTTTGTTCGTTTTGCACGTTTTTGTCATCATGTTTCTGTCGTCAATGACCCGTAATCTCGCGATATTGAAAAGGTTTCGTTTTCATATATTATTGAAAATTTTCACGAAATTGTATTACCGCTATACAGATCTTGTGTATAAGACTATAAGTACAATTCTACAATCAAAGATTTGACCAAAAAGGGTATTTTCCATTCATGATTTCATGGCGACGTATAATTAACAAACACGAGTAGCTACAATCTTCTTAAAGGTTGTGATTTAACAACCATAGTTGACTCTTTGAGGCATGTTTTACATTGCTGAAATATAGTCATTCTGCTGGTACTACTAGGTCCAACTAGCAATTAAATAAGTACATTTATATTTCATTCCAAATCAAATTAGTAATCTTTGTTCAATATTTGATTCCAACAAAAGGATGGTCTGTTTATTCTGGTCTCCCACGAAGACTATTAAATTTTAAGAATGTCCAATTTATATCAAATATGTTGGAAATATTAGTTATGATTTTTTGTCCTAAGGTTAATTGTCTGTAACCAATATATTCTACCCTCGTAGCTATTAATCGGTTAACTACGAGCCTTTGTTGACCCTGCTATTGTACTCTCCATGTTTGTTGTTATTCATTTTTTGCGATATTGTGTAATCTTATTAATTGGAACCGAACCTGCAAGTTTTATCGTTTGTTTATACCTGTATTTTCGTTGGATATCTAATTATCAAGATGGGTGGGTTGGAATCCCGTTAACCGATTTAACCCCACCCCATTGTTGTGCCTGTCCCAAGCCACGACATGGATTTCCAACGATATATGTCGCAGTCTTTTTTCGTGTTGAATAATTAGAGGTGTCTGTTCGCTGTGTTGTTAATGATGGAATTGTTGACCATCATTCTTTAAAAATATTACACTCTTAAGTAATAAATAAAATAGGAGATATTCTTAAAAAAATTTCGATTTGGTTGTACTCACTAAAACGTGGACTTTTACCTTGATCATAAGACGATATCAAATTTCACTTCCTTTTCTCAAATTTCCACTCGTTGTATAGAAAACTTTTTTGTTTAATGTTTAAATGATGAATTTTGTTACATTCAAATATCTAAATTCTAGATAAAATTCGTAAAATGATAAAAGAAAAGAAAGGAAAAAAAATATCTATCCTGTTTCTTGCTCATGTTACTGTGATATGAAATAAACATAATTTTGCATTGAACGACCGAAAAAAACATTTTGTTTAACATGGCAGATTTTACTACAGCTATTATTTTCCAATATGTATATTTTATACCTCAAAAAGCTAAAAGTTTCGCCATTACTTATTTCTGCGTTGCTTGTTATAGCATTAACTGGATTCATAATTTACGCCGGCATTTTGTATACAAGGTATCTGCTGTAGAAATTGTGTCTTGTTGGAACAGTGGATAGCAGTCATTTATTTGAATCAGACACGCAGGTCAATTCTACATGTAATACAGCCAAAGGAGGGGGGGGGGGGGGGGGGGCGAAAACGGGACAAAGCGTTATAACTGTGTGCGGAGAAGCTCTGAATTACGAATAAAAATTCGAAAACCCTTTAACCTGATATTTTGAAAACAAAAATCAGTTCAATTTGGCTTCATGATTCGACCCTTAATAAATCCACTTAATATATGTTTAACAATTGGCATAAATACCTTTATCCATATTATTACATTATTTCAAATCGCCGTTGTTTTACCCAGATCACACCCTCATATTCAACAGAAAGAAACGACCTAAGTCAAAACTTGAATGTGACCTTTCCTTTAATCTTATTTTGATTGGCATCGAGAATCAAAAATATTTCTAATCTGAGAATTTTGGCTTTAAATCGTTTTGCAAACATAATCCTATATACGAAGTCAAAGTGTTCTATTAAATAAAACTTAGCCCACGAAAATTTGGACGTACAATACTTGAAACCCATTTTGTTCAGATTTTAGTGAATGTTATCAAATTCGATCAAATACCGGTATCTAATTTTTAGTACATTTGTATATTGTGTACATAATAAAATGATTTTGCTGTAACAACAAGGTTAGTTGGTTGGCTTTATTGTATTTAACGCCACTTTCAACGTTATTTCAGTTATATCGTGGCGGGTCAGTTTTATTGGTGGATGAAACCGGAGGACCCAGAGAAAACCACCGACCTGTCGCAAGTCACTGACAAACTATATCACATAATGTCGTACACCTCGCCCTGATCTTGTAAAACCAACTACCATACGATCACGGCCACGACGGCCCCATATTTGTATATTGTGTACATGATAAATGATTGTGCTGTAACAAGGAACTTACTGATGCACTTTGAAGGAGAAAGCATAACATTTTAGCACGCAACAAGAATGTAGAACAACAATAAAAGCGCTGTTCCTCCACTTTAATTTGTGTTTTAAGTGTAATGTTGGGTAGTATCTAATGTTTATTTACATTCATATCCTTTCTAACTAAGAAAATAAATCAATGAAAAAGATGTTGCTTTACTTTATTTTGTGTCCTAATACACAGGCGCTCGTGGCACGGAATTACCATCCCCTTTTTTAACTTTCTGTTTACATATTTATTTTCAATAAAATGTCTTCATTTCTTTATTATTTCATCTCTTTTTCCTTATTTTAACTTGTTCGTGTCAATATTCATACAATCTTATGTTAACAGCAACTTGCATGTGTCGACCCTATATATATCTCTCATATTTATTTACAATTACATCGATATCCTTTCTTATGCTAAGAAAAACAAATCTTCTTGAACATTATTCTTAATGATGGCGTTTATATATTTCAAACAAGAATACTTCAAATTATTCCATCTTAAAGACACCTGCTATTGTAATTAAGATATTAACTGTTTTTTAGGCGGAACTAATGAAGCCAGTGTTTTCGCATACCAACATATTCAACCTTTGTTTCAAATACATTTCTAAACATAGAAAAAAATGAAATAGGTAAAACAAATAACACCAAAATGAAACAAGAGATACCCAGAAGCCTATACTCGGTCCTTGATTTATAACTGGCGTCAAACTGGACCTCAGTTCAAAACATACAATATAATGTTTTATCCAGTTCAAATGAGATTAAAATTTGATTTGGTTTATGATGTTTAACGACACTTTCAACAATATTTCAGTTATATCGTGCATGGTGGTCAGTTTTATTGGTGGAGGAAACAGGAGTACCCGGAAAAAACCACCGACCTGTCGCAAGTCACTGACAAATTGTATCACATAATGTTGTATCGAGTACACCCCGTCATCAGCGGGATTCGAACTCACAACGGTAGTGGTGATTGGCACTGAATATATATGTAGTTGTAAATTCAACTACCATGTGATCACGACTACGACGGCTTCTCTATTAAATTTTAACCAATTTGGTAGCCCGAAAAGATACTACTTTTTTCAACACAGTTAAAATAACAGAGAACAAGAGACCTTTAATTTTATATACTAACTAGATGTAATCATTCTTTATGTAGGATTTACTATATTACTTATTTGTCCCAAATTGTAAAACAGTTTAGAAGACAATAAAATATCTGAGTTGAGTTTAACTGAATAGTTGTTTTGAATTAGACATAGGAAGGGATGATTTGCGAAAACAAGTGTTTTTCCCAGGTACTCCGATTTCCTCCACTAACACATTGACCTCTCGATATAACTGGAATATTTGTTAAAGATGGGGTTAAGAAAGAACAAAAATTGTCAACTAAAAACCTAGCTCTGACACTGTTGGGTTGTATGCTAGGACGCTTATATAAAATAATATTTACTACACCTCGGTATCCTTTCGAGATTCATTGGGGGTATGTACATGGTATGTCACTTGATTTAGACAAATATATATATCCTAAATAAGTTAACTGCATATGTATATGTTGCTTTATTGATACGCAACAAATGGGAATAAATTATAATTAAGAAAGAAGCGTCTTTTAATTTCATAATATTAATGTTTTAAGAAGAAACCGTAATAAAGAAAGATAATTACAAAGTTGACATGCGGTTAAATATTCATGCAATTAAAAATTATACCTCAACAGATAATAAGATATTATACTGCGATCTTCTTAATAAAGAGAATTACAAGACTTTAAAACAAGGTGTAGATAATATATGCTTTGCAAATTTGTGACCTTTTTAACCTTAATATCTAAGACGATTAGCCATGTTACTCATATGGTATGCAGCCGTGATATGCACAATAAAAGATTGTATTTGACCTAGATCTAGTTTGATTATTTATTAGGTTTAAATAATATTCCCTATCTTTTAAAGGTTTAGTCTCACCTGGCCAACATTTGAAAATTTCATTGTCTCAATTGGCCTACAAGCTAATTTCTTACCTGAGTCATACCTGATGGATTTTATTGCTATAGATTGTTATAATTTATATAGAACAAACGTGACAACTCATTAGAAAAAAATGTTGGCTGTGTGAGACAGTGTGATTATCATAAAATAATATCGTTATAGTCTGTTCTATATTGTATTTTGGTTACTTACGAAATAATTAGTTATTTATATGTTTGTTTGTTGGTTTGTTTACTTGTTTATTTTTTTTTTTTTTTTTTGTATCTGTACTATTTTAACATTTAATCAATAAGTAGTTATGTTTTTTTTATAAAATAATAAATTAGTGATATACTATGTGTATGCTATTTCATTCCTTTTTAGATTGTATTGTAATCTTTGTAAAGAATGAAATAAAGAGTCATTGATATCTAGGCTAGTATTTTACCATTGAAATAAGATATATTTCAGTAATTATTGATTTTTTGTTATTCTAATAATTAACCATCATTTTTTTTTTTTTTGAAAAATAAAAAAACACTAATTATATCTTAATTACATTTTCAGTTTAAATAAAACTTTTTAACTTTATAATCAATAAGTGAAATATCACTTGCTATATTTAGTTAAATCCAATGAAAATGCACTAACATATGTTGATTTAAAGAGGCATTAGCTACGATTTTGACCAAGCAAATTATATGTTTTGAAAATTGGTAAATAGCTTTAAAAGGATGAAATAAAGGTAAATATTTCACATTAAACAGCTTATCGTACCACTTTTCGCCTTTTGTGAACGAAAATTACCATCGATTTATTATTTCCTTGCAAGCAAATAATTTGACCTCGCTTTCTCCGTATGCAACTGACCTTACTAGTGACAGATAAAAACGAATAATTTGTGTTTTGTCGCTTATTAACTGCAAACTTGCATGGTTCTTTGTCCGTAATTAACGCCGACTAAAAGCAGATTCACAGAAAATAAGAAATAAGTGCATTGTTGTACTGATTTAATGACGATTCGGCAAACTCCTTAAGCAATGCCGATAATTACTAAGATGGCGTCCATTTCTTGGTCGATCTCAAAACACCTTTTTTCCCCGATGCGCGTACATTTCATAACATTTATAAGTTACAGAAACACGTTTTATTAAGGCATCAATCATATCTGATAGTTTTACGGGTAACAAAAATTTACGATTTTGGCAGATGACACGATACCCCTTTAAGAAAATAATAAAATGACAAATTTAATGAGAAATGAAATAATATATATTTGTGCAATTTAATTTTGAAAAAGTAATTAGTAAGTGAAATATCACATGCAATATTTAGTTGAAATCTAATGAAACCGAAGTAAAATATTGTGATTTAAGAAAAAAAAACTAAAATGACAAATTTAATGAGAAATGAAATAATTTATTTGCTGTAATGTAATTTATAAGTGCAATATCACATGCTATATTTAGCTAAAATCTAATGAAAATGAAGTAAAACAGATTTGAAATAATATATTTGTTGAAATTTAATTTTTTTAAAAGTAATTAATAAGTGAGGTATCACATGCTATATTTAATAAAATCTAATGAAAATGAAGTTAGACAAAACAAATTATTCCTTTCATTTATATGTAACTTGTCTTGTTAATTATTTTACGTAATGCCATTTATGTAGAAAGAACAACAAAAAAAACACTAAAATTTACCTTTATTTACCTGTGATTACCCTGATTGTTCACCCTTAATCCCTCTTAATTAGGAAGGCCAAAATTCTGTTACAGTCTCACATAGCCAACATTCTTTTCTTACCTGTATAAAATATAGAATGTTGGCTAAGTGAGACGACATCCTTTTAAATGAACAATTATTTATATACACGACATCTATAAGATTTAAAAAAGGAATATATACACTTGACCATAAGTTAGGGACCACCACATTTGAAATGGAGAATATTTTTTACATCGCGCTTTTTTCTTGCTAAAATATATATGTCTTATACATAAACATATATTCTTTCATGGTACCTGTAATTTTTTATCGATCGATTAATTAGAGAACGATGAAACAGGTTTTTATAAGTTCACCTGTACCTTTACAAAACTCAAGTTTGGCGGGGGTTTCAAATCAGTATCTGCATGTACAGTACCGGTAAAACTTTAAACTTTGTAAACTTTTATTCAACATGGCACATCGAAAACTGTCAGATGCAGAGAGATGGCAAGCGGCTGGCATGGTAAGGGGTGGTATGTCATATTACCCTTCCTTACTTATATGTCATACATAAAGACTGCCGAACAATTCAATGTAAGCCACTCGGTCATTGTTCGATTGAAGCAGCGCGTGAACCAAACCGGGAGTGTAAAAGAACGGAAAAGGGACAGGAAAGCCTCTGAAACGACCCTAAAAGAAAATAGACTCCTTAAAAAGGCTCGCCAGACAATGGTCATTCAGCATTGCAAACACACTGCGAAGCCGATGGATTGTCAACAGGCGCATTAGCAGACGGACTCTCAACAGACGTCTTAACAACACAAAGTTTCGTACTAAAGCGTCCGCTACTGACAATACGCCACAAAACAACCAGGCTTTAATGGACACGTGACCATATGGGATGGAATATCAGGTCGTGGCAGAGAGTGCACTGGTCGGATGAAAGTTGTTTTTGTTGACTCCAGTTGATGGCCGCGTCCGCGTATGGAGACCGAGAAACACAGCATTTCTACAGGAACATATTGTGTGCACAACTGCATTTGGTGGAGCTGGTGTTACTGTTTGGGGATGCTTTTCTCTAAACTGTAAGCTTGACTTGTATGTCCTTGATGGGACTTTAACAGGACAAAAGAACCGTGATCAGACCCTGTGCCCATTAGTTGTGCCTCATTTTGACTGTCATCCATTAACAAGCCGACCAATTCTAATGGATGCCAATGTTAGACCACATAGGGCCTGTATAGTTCAAAATCATCTGCAACAGGAGGCAATAGAGCTACTACCTTGGCCAGCCATGTCACCGGATATGAATCCAGTAGAGCATTTATGGAACTATTTAGGACGAAAAGTGAACGCACGTACCCCAAAGTGTCAATACTTCGGGAACTGGAGACTGTTTTGGTACAGGAATGGCAACAATACCCTCAACACGGACTGAGACGCTTGATTAAGGGAATGAGGAGACGTGTTCAGGAACTGTACAGGATACGAGGCAGTTAGACTCGTTATTGACTTTATCATGAGTAATACATGCACATGTTGAAAATTGATTAGTTTTCATTTTCCAACCAGATTAAACATGCTTTGGTGAAACTTTTTTCACTTATTTTCAGTTCAATTCTGCGTACTCACTTCAGCGAGCTATAGTACTTCCGGTTACTCATCTTTGAAAAAATACCTGATCTTTTTTGGTGGTCTGTGTTATATTGTGTTCATCCATAAAAGGCTTTGCTATGCCTAACTGCAGGCTTTTTCACACCATCGAGAAAAATATTTTTATAACAGTGAAAAACTGGTGGTCCAACTTATGGCCAAGTGTATATTATTTGGTCCTATTTTAAGCTTGTCTTGTTATTTGTTTAGTTAATTTGTCAAGGACACACACTTGTGTACCAGAAAGCGTATTTTATTGGCTGATAAATTAGTACAAGTTGTAATACCATACCATTGGGTTTTTTTTCAATTAAATTCAAAGCTATGGTCAATTAAAGTACGGAATCATATTTTCGCGAGTCCGATCTCCGGTTGGATCACAGCAAATACTATACAATTTGTCTTTATATTTCTCGGCTAAACACATCACATTTAGGTGTAAGGACCGCATCGGCGGCGTAATGGTTTGGCGTCCTCGCCTCGCGTGCAGTAGATTGTGGATTCGAGCCCCGTTCGGGTCAAACCAAAGACTATAAAATTGGTATTTGTTGATTCTCCGCTAAGCACGCAGCATTAAGGAGAAAGAGCAAAGACTGGTTGGCTCAGAATCAGAATAATGTGTTCGAGTAGAGCGACATGTTTACCCGCGGACTGTTGTTTCAGTGAGCTAGCACTATAAAAATCCAACTCGGTGTGTTGGTCCTGAACAAAGCGGACCTCATCATCATCTCATTGACAAATAAAAATTTTGGGAGCAAGTAATCTAAAGGGCATAAACAGGATCGCCAAAATCGGCTAAGGTCATCTATGCCTGAGGAAGGAGAAGAGTTTGAAGATACCAAAGGGAGATAATCAGAATCCGTATATCGAAGAGGAAGAGACAAGACAATGGCCAAAAGAAAAAGCACAAAACGACAAACAACGATCTACAAAAACATACACATAGAACTAAAAATCGAGTAACACGAACCCCACTAAAAACTAGGGTGAACTCAGGTGCTCCGGAAGGGTAAGCAGTTCCTGCTCAACTAGTGACCCCGTCGTGCTAATCTAGTTACAAACCCGGTGATAAGTCATGAATGAGGAAAGGACCGGGAAGTGCTTACGACAAGTGGAACATATCTGTGGTCATTTGTGACACAGATTTTCCATAGCGGTCAACCAAGTCATGGTGGCGACCGTAAAACTTTCGAAGTCACGACTTCAACTTAACCTGGAGGAACCCTTGGTACAGTAGCTTCCTTGTTAGCAGCAACCCTCTATCAAGGAAATCCTGATAGTAACCACAAGCTCTGGAATGTCGTATCAACTGAGATATATATACTCCATATGCAGGTGCTGCTGGAATGTTGCCACATATAAATGGAAAGTTCACAATGGGAAAATTGAAATCATCTCTTTTGTCGTAAAGTTTCGTTCTTAACCACCCCTCACTGTCAATTTCGAGGTGTAGGTCAAGGTATCAAGGAGAACCTTAGATTTAATAATAATCACATTATTTAGGAGTTTTAAATTTCAATAACAAATATATCGGATAATATGAAGCAGCGGCCGCGATACTGGTACTACAATACTGGTACACAATACTGGTAATACAAGTATTTTACCAGTATCTTCCAGTATCTGCAATACTGGTACAGATGCTGGTAAATACTAGTATCCCAGTGTCTTCCAGAATTTTCCAGTATCTGCAATACTAGAAGATACTGGTCATTGCCAAAATATGAGTATTGCAGATACCGGAAGATTCTGGGAAATACTGGTAATACCAGTATTGCAGATACTGGAAGATTCTGGAAGATACTGGTCATACCAGTATTGCAGATACTGGAAGATTCTGGAAAATACTGGTTATACCAGTATTGCAGATATTGGAAGATTAGGTAGAATTCCGGTTAACCCGAGTTTTTATGTCTACATTATACTAAAAGAATTGAATATAATTCATACTCATCAGTCATTTCTGCTGTACATAACACAAGAGGCAAAAACCCTGTAATGTCAAAATATGTTGTATGGTCCCTTAGAGTTTGATATATATTGGTAAGGTAATTTGACATGACTGGGCGGAGCCTAATACTAACGGTAAATACAATGAGCTGTGATTTACAGTCAGAATCAAGCTCTGCCCACTCGTGTCAAATTGCCAGATACTAGAGTTTCCAGTATTGTGTGTTTTACAATACTAGTATTACCAGTATTGCTGGATGAAGAATACTGGAGCTTCCAGTATTGTGTGTTTTACAAGACTAGTATTACCAGTATTGCTGGATGAAGAATACTAGAGTTTCCAGTATCGTGTGTTTTACAATACTAGTATTACTAGTATTGTTGGATGAAGAATACTGGAGCTTCCGGTATTGTGCATAGGTGTATAGATCAACGATTCTGCCCACGGTATTCCAGTATTGTAAATGCACGATACTGGTACATCCAGTATTGTATATGTACGATAGTGGTATTACCAGTATTGTAACATTACAATACTGGTATTTCTAGTATTGTACAGTGTTACAATACTGGTATTACCGGTATTATAATATTTATAATACTGGTATTTCCAGTATTGTGAATATTATAATACTGGTAATACCAGTATTGTAAATATTATATGTTATTCAGCTAACAGACAGGGTATATAATGTGACATTCCCGGCTTATGATCTATATTCCCTGAGGCGCAGCCGAAGGGAATATAGAGCATATGCCGGGAATGTCACATTATGTATCCTGTCTGATAGCTGAATAACAAATATATTACGGATTTAACCATTTTTTTGTTAAATACAGACAAACTATCGTATAAAAAAAAATTTAATTTTTTTTTTTTTTTTTTTTTTTTTTTTTTTCCCTTTTTGTTTGTTTATTTTTATTTTCCTTTTGTTTTGTTTTTACCACGTACATAGTTCCAATTCATATTTAAAACCTTATTCAATATTTTGCATCTTTTATTTTCATTTTCCGTATTTCTAGATGTCCCTTTTCGTACCTCTGACATTCTTTGTTCAATAACGTCAAATATTTGTCACATGATATTTTATGTACTGAGGTGTCTCATAAAGGAAAATCCTGTTCAATATTTCTAAATCAACACAATTTCATATGCAGTAAATTTAATAAACTTTATAATTATAACATTAATATATTACATAACAAAACAACGGGTATGTGAAAAAATTTCAATAATTAAAATGTTAACAATAAGCAAAAACTTGGTGTGGCCCCGTGACCTCGAAAGGTTTAAAGGCGGAAACTTTAACACACTTTCACTTGTTGATTGTTATGTTCAAATTTGTAATGGTACAGCCGTGGAACATGGGAGTTTGCTGAATTGTTCTGGTGTTTGTGACGGAATTAACTGTTGCAAGAGTGTTATAATCACAAAATAAATCATCATAATTTACATCCAAAATGTCAACGACGTCATACATGCCAACCCCTGAGAGACTAAAAGCGGTAGGGGTCTAGGTTTGCCACCCCCCACCCCCAGAAAATTGTTTTTCAGAAGGACGCAAAATGGTGCATTCTGTTTAGTCAAATCTTTAAATATAGTATGAAAAAACCATGAAAAAATGGAAATTAGCATTTTACATGTATACAAGTCAAACCTCGGTCCTTCGAACTCGGATGGGTCGAATACCATGGATGGCTCGAACTTATTTGAAAGTCCCGCCAATTTTCCATATATTTTTAAGCTAAAAAAAATCTTTCGCTCGAACACTGATACCTCGAACAGTCGAACTTAATAAATGGTCCCATTAATGATAAAATCACGAGTTTTACCATATCAAACTCGAACATCGCAATTTAATTGACAGATGTACGTTGAATGCTTACATACAAATGTACATATATACATGATTAATCAATCTACTGGCTTGATAAATTGTATACACTTCAATATAAAATAGCGGGGTTATGTTATTTAAAATCATTTAATCCACGTCATCTCTTGTGTGTGTTACAATAAGATATCATCAATTATGAGTGCCTATTGTCGAGTATGTTTTACTATTAAAGAGGGAATTTTTTTTTTAGCATAAATCGGGAGGTATTGTTGTTGTATATAGAAATAATCTTAAAAATCATATTAAATTTAAGTATTTAATAATGATCTTTTATTGGGATGTTTATACATCCCACCTGAAAACTTTCTATATTCGTCAATAGATGCATTTTTAGATATTGAAAATGAATTAGTAAATTTTATAGAAAAAGACATGAAATGTGCACTTGTTGGAGATTTTAATGCTAAAACAGCTGTTTTAGAAGAATTTTCAGAACCAGATGAAACTTTTTTGAATGCTATGGATGAAATGTAGAAGATGGCCTATTTAGATATTACTATGACTACCAAGTTTTACTTGATAAAAATATTTCCTTAAAAAGATATACTCAGTGTGAATGCAGACCAAATAATTTTGGACGAAAACTTTTAGAAATGTGTAAGTCTGTTTTGGCTATATTTGAAAAGTATTGTCATCATTGGAAATTGAAGGTTAACTTGCAAAAAACTAAAGTAATAATATTTTGTAAAAGAAAATCAAAAAATCAACCTATTTTTAAGCTATGTGGAAAGAATTTACAAATTGAAGACTCTTATTCATATCTAGGTGTTATATTTAATTATAACGGCTCTTTTGTGAAGGCAAGAGCTAAATTGATGGATCAAGCTCGCAAAGCTTTATATTGTTTGCATAGAAAATTGAGAAATATATCGATTCCAATAGATTTACAACTTAAATTGTTTGATACACTTATACTTCTAATACTTACTTATGGCTGTGAAGTATGGGGTTATGAGAACACTAAGCAACTAGGAAAACTTCACCTTCAGTTCTGTAGAAATATTTTAAGTGTTAGAACCACTACTCCAAATTTTATGACATACGGAGAACTTGATAGAACACCTATAGATATATTATGTATAAAATTAAGGATTGTAAATTTTTGGAATAGACTTATTTCAAACGAGAAGAAACTTAGTTGTATTTTATATAAGATTATGTTTAATTTGAGTATTATTGATAATGTTCAAATTAAGTGGCTAAGTTTTATCAAATCAATTTTTGAGAAAACTGGGCTTAATTATCTATGGAACCAACAACAGCCAGTTCATTCAGTGCAACTACAACTTATTGTTAATCAAAATCTGACTAATCAATATATTCAAAACTGGTTTAACCAAATTGAGAACTCTTCTAGGGGAGAATTTTATGGCATAATTAAAAATGAATTGAATTTAGAGAAATACTTATTGAAATTATTACCACATGAGAGAAACATGATAACAAAGCTTAGATGCAATAACATTAAACTTCCAATAGAAACTGGAAGATGGTCGAATACTCCCAGAGAAGAACGTATTTGTCATCTGTGTAATGTTGGTTTAGGTACTGAATTTCATTTTTTATTTGAATGTACCTCTGCTGATGTACAAAGGCTTAGATGTAAATTTATTCCAATTTATTATACTAGATATACAAACATGTACAAAATGAAAGGCCTGTTATCTTTGTGTAATGTTAAGGTTCTGAAAAAATTGTCATTATTTATATCTAAATTGCAAAATGTTTTGTAATTATATTCTGAGGCTGTATTATTTTAGGTTAGTTATATCCGTCATTATGTAAAATATTTTGTATAATATTCCTCTTGTATCACTTGTATATGTGTCCGAGTGAATAAAGAACTTGAACTTGAACTTAAATGATTAAATATTTTTTACGAGAAAGGCCAGTTTTACTGTGCATCAGTCATCATAGGTAATGAAACTGTCCCGGGTCAGAACAAGATATTTTTCTATCTAAAATTACGGGACCTCGGTGGCTCGAACTTCCGATAGCTCGAACATATTTTTACAGTACCTTCGAGTTCGAGCGAGCGAAGTTCTACTGTATATATATGTTTAGGAGTCATAAGTTCAAAATGTAGTGCTTCAAAACTTTATTTAAATACAGTTTCTGATTGGTTTAATGATAAAGAATTGACCAATGGAAGTTTCCGGTAGAAATTTAAGAGGGAAACGATTACGGAAAGGGCCTAAATAATTTGGATTTGTACACATTTATGCGTCGTAGAAATCTACCAGAATAATCAACATGTGAACAATTCACGATAATTTTTTTTTTACATTTTTTTTAAATCGGTAGGAAAACATCTAAAATCGGTAGGCGGTAGAAGACTTAAAAATTCGGTAGACTACCGCGTAAATCGGTAGAGTTGGCATGTATGACAAGGTTGTTTGAGTATAAAAAAGAATTAGAAGAAGGAAAAGTCCTATTAAAACAATATGTCTCCCTTCATTCCTTCGTTGAAGGAGAGAAATAATTGTTCATGTAAGACATTTAAATCTGGAAAAACGTCATCAAAATGCACCAAAATCGTGTCACTATTGTATTAATGAGCTACACATTAAGCTTGGTGTTGATATCAAGTTTGATATATTTAATATGAAGTTTAAAAATCATCTGTTCTACCTAACACTAGTCATGTTACAGAACAGTTAACCTATTCAGCAAATGCCAATCCTTTTTCTTACCTGTTTAAGCATATTTTTCAAATTGTTGGGAAAGGTTGAATGCAAATTTTCAACATGCCATTTTATGAATTCTAAACACAATGATCCCAAAATTAATGATTAAGATAAAATATTCAAAATATATAATAAACCTTTTAACTAAATGTCAAAAATAGAATAATTTCAAGTCACTCGGTACTAGTAACTAGGAAGATATTTGGGTGTGTTTACGTTGCTCCCACTTTTCATTTTTTGGCATACAGGTATACAGGTAGAAAAACGTTGTGGGAGAAACGTGAATAATGTGTAAAAGAAATTAAAGAAATGTACCTGTAATTAGGCTTAGAGTGAATCCAGTATAAATAAAACTCATGTTTGAAAAAGGAAAAACATATTTATTATCATATGTCATTAAAAAGCACTGATACCTTAAATAAGTTAAATGCACTACATGAACTAGAGGTTCCCAGGAGCCTGTATAGCTCACCTGGGTATAATAACAACATCTGTCAATAAAACTTGATAACTTCGGTTAAAAAATAACAAATGTAGCCCTCGTCATTGTAGACCCCTTCTACAAAAAAATTTGGGCAGAGGTCCCCCCTTTAATGTAAGTTATCAAAATTGCTGTAAAAATACATCTATGTCAATGATTCTCAAAATTTAGCTCTTGCTACTTCACATTTTGTAAGAGTTGCTTCCCTTTGATTATTTGAGTAACCAAAAGCAGTTAGTCAACAAAAAAATGCATTTCAAGAGGAATAACTCTTCACACAGTTGTGGCACATTTTCAACTGTGGGAAATTGTTTGTAGATCTTGGCATGCTGAACATTTTTGCAGTTTACACTTTCCCTCTATCTCTAATAGTTTTTGAGATATAAGATGAAAGTATTAAAATTTAGAGCATTTTGATAAAAAAAAGGGCAATAGCCCCAACATGGGTAATGGGATTTACTTCAAAATTGCGGCGTAGGTAGATCTTGCAAAATGTTTTGTAATTATATTCTGAGGCTGTATTATTTTAGGTTAGTTATATCCGTCATTATGTAAAATATTTTGTATAATATTCCTCTTGTATCACTTGTATATGTGTCCGAGTGAATAATGAACTTGAACTTGAACTTAAATGATTAAATATTTTTTACGAGAAAGGCCAGTTTTACTGTGCATCAGTTATCATAGGTAATGAAACTGTCCCGGGTCAGAACAAGATATTTTTCTATCTAAAATTACGGGACCTCGGTGGCTCGAACTTCCGATAGCTCGAACATATTTTGACAGTACCTTCGAGTTCGAGCGAGCGAAGTTCTACTGTATATATATGTTTAGGAGTCATAAGTTCAAAATGTAGTGCTTCAAAACTTTATTTTAAATACAGTTTCTGATTGGTTTAATGATAAAGAATTGACCAATGGAAGTTTCCGGTAGAAATTCAAGAGGGAAACGATTACGGAAAGGGCCTAAATAATTTGGATTTGTACACATGTATGCGTCGTAGAAATCTACAAGAATAATCAACATGTGAACAATTCACGATAAATTTTTTTTTACATTTTTTTTAAATCGGTAGGAAAACATCTAAAATCGGTAGGCGGTAGAAGACTTAAAAATTCGGTAGACTACCGCGTAAATCGGTAGAGTTGGCATGTAAGACAAGGTTGTTTGAGTATAAAAAGAATTAGAAGAAGGAAAAGTCCTATTAAAACAATATGTCTCCCTTCATTCCTTCGTTGAAGGAGAGAAATAATTGTTCATGTAAGACATTTAAATCTGGAAAAACGTCATCAAAATGCACCAAAATCGTGTCACTATTGTATTAATGAGCTACACATTAAGCTTGGTGTTGATATCAAGTTTGATATATTTAATATGAAGTTTAAAAATCATCTGTTCTACCTAACACTAGTCATGTTACAGAACAGTTAACCTATTCAGCAAATGCCAATCCTTTTTCTTACCTGTTTATGCATATTTTTCAAATTGTTGGGAAAGGTTGAAAGCAAATTTTCAACATGCCTTTTTATGAATTCTAAACACAATGATCCTAAAATTAATGATTAAGATAAAATATTCAAAATATATAATAAACCTTTTAACTAAATGTCAAAAATAGAATAATTTCAAGTCACTCGGTACTAGTAACTAGGAAGATATTTGGGTGTGTTTACGTTGCTCCCACTTTTCATTTTTTGGCATACAGGTATACCGGTAGAAAAACGTTGTGGGAGAAACGTGAATAATGTGTAAAAGAAATTAAAGAAATGTACCTGTAATTAGGCTTAGAGTGAATCCAGTATAAATAAAACTCATGTTTGAAAAGGAAAAACATATTTATTATCATATGTCATTAAAAAGCACTGATACCTTAAATAAGTTAAATGCACTACATGAACTAGAGGTTCCCAGGAGCCTGTATAATAACAACCTGGGTATAATAACAACATCAGTCATTAAAACTTGATAACTTCGGTTAAAAAATAACAAATGTAGCCCTCGTCATTGCAGACCCCTTCTACAAAAAAATTTGGGCAGAGGTTCCCCCTTTAATGTAAGTTATCAAAATTGCTGTAAAAAATACATCTATGTCAATGATTCTCAAAATTTAGCTTTTGCTACTTCACATTTTGTAATAGAGTTGCTTCCCTTTGATTATTTGAGTAACCAAAAGTAGTTAGTCAACACAAAAATGCATTTCAAGAGGAATAACTCTTCACACAGTTGTGGCACATTTTCAACTGTGGGAAATTGTTTGTAGATCTTGACATGCTGAACATTTTTGCAGTTTACACTTTCCCTCTATCTCTAATAGTTTTTGAGATATAAGATGAAAGTATTAAAATTTAGAGCATTTTGATGAAAAAAGGGCAATAACTCCAAAATGGGTAATGGGATTTACTTCAAAATTGCGGGGTAGGTAGATCTTGCAAAATGTTTTGTAATTATATTCTGAGGCTGTATTATTTTAGGTTAATTATATCCGTCATTATGTAAAATATTTTGTATAATATTCCTCTTGTATCACTTGTATATGTGTCCGAGTGAATAAAGAACTTGAACTTGAACTTAAATGATTAAATATTTTTTACGAGAAAGGCCAGTTTTACTGTGCATCAGTTATCATAGGTAATGAAACTGTCCTGGGTCAGAACAAAATATTTTTCTATCTAAAATTACGGGACCTCGGTGGCTCGAACTTCCGATAGCTCGAACATATTTTGACAGTACCTTCGAGTTCGAGCGAGCGAAGTTCTACTGTATATATATGTTTAGGAGTCATAAGTTCAAAATGTAGTGCTTCAAAACTTTATTTTAAATACAGTTTCTGATTGGTTTAATGATAAAGAATTGACCAATGGAAGTTTCCGGTAGAAATTTAAGAGGGAAACGATTACGGAAAGGGCCTAAATAATTTGGATTTGTACACATTTATGCGTCGTAGAAATCTACAAGAATAATCAACATGTGAACAATTCACGATAAATTTTTTTTTACATTTTTTTTAAATCGGTAGGAAAACATCTAAAATCGGTAGGCGGTAAAAGACTTAAAAATTCGGTAGACTACCGCGTAAATCGGTAGAATTGGCATGTATGCGACGTCAGTAACCGACGATGAAACATGTGTATTGGCTCTCATTTAAACAAGTGATATTGAACTTGAACTGTTTTGTGTCGGCGGCATGAGTTGCAACCGGGAAGTACTGTGCGATGGCATTATTGCGGATAGTTGAGATGGTTGCTCTCCACGAACAGAACTTGTGATAATGTCTCCCATGACTTGTTTTTCCTTTGATGAAACACGTTGATATACTGCAACTGACGAGGCAGATTTGTGTCCGGTAACTGCCATAATTTGTGCCATTGAACAGTTTCTTCCGAGGATAGTTGCACCCGTTGCACGAATTGAGTGGTTGGTGTAGATTTGTGGAAGGTATATTTTAATTTTTTATTGAAGAAAAGAATATCTTTTTTGTTCATACAACCGTTTTGAGTTTAAAAACAGCATTTAATTTGGTAAAAATACATTTATTATTCCGTATTATGATATTGATTCAGTGAAGCGTAAATATTTCTGTTTTTGTCAACCACGTTGTTATTGTTTTTGGGGCCCAAATGAGGGAGACCGAAAACGTACATATATACCCCGTCTGTTTTCCGAATATATGCCGACATTCAGGGTTGAATAACCAATGAAAATATGTGTAACAAACTAAATTCGTAATATTATCCAAGATATCTAATAAACCATGTCCGTGCCGAAACACTGACACTTAGTATTACGTGTTGTTGTTCTGCGTCCAGCACACGTTTTGACATTAGGCTTGTCTTGTCTTTCTAGAATGCGACTATACACATATACTCTTTATAAGTGATATATCTATTTTGTTATTCCTTGCTTTAAGAAGAGCTTGCAGATACTAACGGGGTAATCAGAATACGTAGGTCGAAGAAGGACAGAAAACACAATGACCAAAAGAAAAAGAACCAAAGGATAAACAACGATCTACAAAACATTACTACCTAAGTGAACTAGACACTTAAAAGAAGTTTAATATTGTCAGTTTAATTAACAAACTTAAGTATAATAAAAAAAAAAACCAAACATTAGCAAAACTAGAAAATGTAAAACATCTATTTTCAAAATAACTTTGTAAAAGATAAATTATGAAGCCTGTTTAAAGTGTTAACTGCACAATTGTGATAAATTATTTACACAATTGTACTAGACTATTTACAAAAATATATTCAAAGTACAACAAATATTATTTACAAGAAAGCATGAAAAATGCCTATACAACAATTCCCTGATCCCTAATTGCTTTGGTCCCCAAAGTTAAATTGTGAAACATCAACTAAGAAAATTCCAAAATGGTGTACCTTTGGTTGATAAGGGTAATAACAAAATTACCGCACTCCGAACAATCTTACAAAGGGAAAGTCAAAACTCATAATTATATAAACAGACAAAATCAGTCAACATTGATATCTAGGTTGTTGTTGGAATCTCTGTCCAAGATTGTTTCTTCCTTTCCATTGCTGCTGCTAATATTGATGTGTTCTATGAATTCCACCCTCTGCAATTGTTGCCATCGTCCCCTCTTTTCCTATCTATATGCCATTGATATCTGCCTTTAGTTCTGCAAACATTGCATTGATGTCTCCCGCTTGAGGAGTCTTTGTAGCTATCAGGGTTAATTCTGCCCTGTTAGCACGTATTCTCAGATCCTCCATGCTTATTGGGTCCTGAGGAATAACAATACATTGTATTTCCCAAGGCAGGTTTGAGACTCTTCATTGCCTTAGTCATCTTGGAGATGTCTGACATGTCTGTGTCTGTACATTGTTTCAGAACTCTGTGTATATACTCATCAACTGTTTCAGTTTCACTTTGATTTATATCGATAAGCTCTACACTTAATTTTGACGGACAGTATCTGGTGAACAGGGCGTCCTTTATCCTAGACATAGACGTTTTCATGGTATCACTAACGCTGTGATACCATTGTTCTGCATCACCTTCCAAATAGCTAGGGAAGAATGTGCAAGTCATTGCATCTTTAATTTTCTGTATCATCATGTAGGTGATGAATGCCTTCCACCACTGAATCACAGATCATCTGCCATTAAATTTGTTCACTGTCATGAAGTGCGGTGACACCGACCTCTGGAATTGATAATGTGGCACCACTGCTGGATTATTAACAGCCAACACTGATGGTGCACTCTGCACTGTAGTATTACTAGCAGTAACATTGCTGCCTGTCACAGGAGCTGGTGTCAACGTTGGTCCAGATGTTCCAGTAGTACTCCCACCAGTGGCCATCCCACATCCGGATGCCTCTCCTGTCTCTTCTACATGATTCAATGGAGAACCTCTGTGCATTGTTGTATCACTATCTGATTCTTTTTCCGAGGATCGTGACCTCATCATCAATCTACACTGTACTCGCTTCCGGTATTTTTGGATCTCTAACTCTTGACGTATTTAAACATTTCTCTTGGGGAATGCCAGGTAGAGTCTTTTTGACCGACCAACAAAAATGACAAGTTATCCTTGGTTGATGGCTTAAAATATTCAAATAAAACTTAATAAGTTTGAAATCTTTATTATTCTGGATACGCACATAGATGTGCGGCATCCAGCAAAGCATTGCTTTTTATAGGGGATTTGGAAACAATTCGAATTAACCAATCACATTTAAGAATTAAAATTTGTTACTAAGTAACAACGTTCGAATATTAAAATCTACTTTTCATAGCACAGTTAAAATTAGTAATTTGGCGTTAATCATAAAACGATAAACATATGTTAATACCTACTTAAAACAATGGGCCTAATTGAGAAATTGTCCGATGTCCGAATTAACATTAATGGCTCTTTATTTGATTAGCTCAACTTAGGTGACAAACTACCTAAGTGAACTTGACACTTAAAAGAAGTTTAATATTGTCAGTTTAATTAACACACTTAAGTATAATAAAAAACAAACATTAGCAAAACTAGAAAAATGTAAAACATCTGTTTTCAAAATAACTTTGTAAAAGCTAAATTATGAAGCCTGTTTAAAGTGTTAACTGCACAATTGTGATAAATTATTTACACAATTGTGCTAGACTATTTACAAAAATATATTAAAAGTACAACAAATATTATTTACAAGAAAACATGCGGTGAAATATTTATCCAATTACGAATTATACCTAAACAAACGGCATTGTCATAATTTGGTCTTAATGTATGGTACTATGACGTGCTTTTTTGACCATGTTATCTAAGACATCAGCAATGTCACATATCTGGCATACATCCAAAGAAGAACACAGGATTTACACAGACCTTGATCTACTTTGGTTATTTATTAGGTTTAAGTAAAATACCTTGTCTTTTGTATCAACAAGTATAGGATACCGTACATTTCAAACAAAAGAACTGTCCTTTATTGGATCTGGGAGGTTTCTTTTTCCGCACGAGTACACAGGTGTAGGCCGAGAGGCGCAGAACATTAATTTATGTTTTAAAGGAACACCTGAACTGCATGAAGGGGGAAATTATAAATAGAAAATTTTATTCAAATTTGGTTATCAGCATTTCAATTGTATCAAAATAATCGAACCAGTAACAAAATCTACACTCAAAGATGCATTTTTTGTATTGCAATCTTACATTGTTAATAAATGAAATTAAAAATCTACAATCAATTAATTTTTTAAACTTATTCTCCGTTAATCGCCTATCTTATGCGAACAAAATCTGGGTTAAAATGGATTATTGCGTCGTAAATATAATCTCTTTGAAGTCGAACTTTTGTTACTGAGTCGATATTGGCGATATGCAAATAATGTAAACAGTCAAGTACATGTGTTTTGTACGTGATATCCCATTCGAATACACATTGATAGTTATGAATAGGTTCAAGGTCAAATTAGAGAGCCCCGACATAATTTAATCGCGGTCGGACAAGGCACAAGCTGGATACCAAAATTAGTTACCGGGAACTTTTTACGCATGTTCAATTTAATTGTTACTAGTTTTATTAACCATGACTCTTTAAACGGCCACCGTAAAGGGGTGCTCGACTACTGGTCTGTTTTATTTATATCGTCTGTAATAAATAATATGCATAGAAGACGATATAAATAAAACAGACCAGAAGTCGAACACTCATTTACCTTGACCGTTTAAAGGGTCATGGTTATAATAAAATCAGGAATGAAAAGAATCATCACGCGAGAAGTATATGGGTACAGCTCAAGCCACATTTGCGGAGGTTCTGTGAGGTGCTACCGGAAGTGACGCCGTTCACCTGCCCTGTCCGGGGCTATGTTATGCGCATGCGCAACCGGAAGTCGCACAATATCCTCCCTAGTGGGGCCTTTTTCACCGAAAGTGACCAAGTCACGTGACCGGAAGAGTCCCTATCCGGAAGTGTGTTCTGCGCATGTCCGGCTTTTCCCGCGTTTTTTAATACTAGAGTAGTAGTACAATTTTGATCAAAAGTGACCGTCACCGGAAGAGGCTCTGTCCGGAAGTATGTTCTGCGTATGCCCGGTTATTTCCCGCGTTTTGTCTTAGTAGTAGTACACAATGTTGGTTGGGGGTGTTCTCTACGACGTCCGCGTCCTATAACCATAGGAAACTCCCGCCATTTTATTTTCATATAATGCATCACTATACGTCATAATAAATTATCCCGATAGGTGGCGTTACTATCTCGTAACTTGTTAACTTCGTAACCAAGGCCTTTTGTACTTTTTTCATAACTTAGTATCTTTTTCGTAACTTTTTCGTAACTTCTTACCCTTTTCGCAACCTCTTCCTACCTTTTCGTAACTTGGTACCTTTTCCGTAACTTGCAGCCCTTTCATTTATCTATCGATCTATGGTACTTTCAAACCTCTCAGTGACGTCATAAGTAAGCTAGGTGACGTCAATCGATCTTCCTCATTGATAGTATAAAATTAACTGTTAAGAATAGACCCTCACCCAGACACTTGTTTTTAGTACGAACTCTCGCGCCATTGGAGCTCGGCTAACTTCGTAGTGGACCCTAACCCCCCTGTTGGTCTAGTGATCTTCCGGCTATGGGAGCTTCGCTGCCATATTAAATAATATGCGTCCTATAACCATAGGTAACTCCCGCCATTTTCATATAATGCATCACTATACGTCATAATAAATAACCCCATTCACTCTGCATTTATCAAGGCTTGTGACTGGCTCTATATAGAGGCTGCATTAACCTTTTTTTTCTTTTTCTTTTTTTTCCATTTTTTTTCTTCTTTTTTTTTTATATCAGTCTTATTATTTCCGATATTTTTTTTCATACAACATGTTCAACAAGTAATAACACAAAATTCTGTACAATGGTCGTCGCTTCCACCGAATTTTCTAAGAGCCTGGTGACGTCTGTCATGCTATGTCCTGCACATCGATGAATGAGATAAAAAATGCAATGATGTCCGCACACGGTAGATCCTTCTTCTTGTACTCGAACGGTATTATAAGTCCAGCTCGTACAATGTTTGTTCATAAAGTTCACGTAAGCCCATAAGAAGGGTGGTGTTCGAGTAGGGTCGTAGTATTTCCCTCTTGAGTTGGCGTCGATGTATATAGCGACCCATTGTTGTCCCATTCGATGGTCTGGATCCGTATTTCCCACAAGGGCCGAAGGTACATTTAATAGTCTGGGTAATCTGTTTTTGGCATAGACTCCCTTAAACACCGGTCTGGAGTGGGGATGTTTTTTCAATAGAGTGTTAATCTCTAGCGTATTCATTATTCACTGTAGTCAAACAAGACTTGTCTGTTTCTATCGATTTCGATCACGTTGTCAAATTCTGCATACAGGACGACTTTGATGGTCCCTGCCAGAGCTTCGGCGAAATGAATCTCCACATGTAAATCATCCTGTTTTATCAGTTGAAACGCCCCCACTTCCGACATATCCGGAGTCAGATCGAATCCAAATAAGGTGTTACCTTTAGCGTATTCCTCTCTGGAAATTGTATTTCGTTCGTCTTGATACATCTTTCCCGTACTGGTATAGAGTCCCATATAATTGCGAATATAACCTGCGTTATCAAAGTTGGGTTGTAGCGGTTTGGCGGGAATCTGTCGTCCGTCCACGTTCAGTGCCACACAGTTGATCTTGTAATGGTGGTGGTAGTGGTGGTGGTGGTAGTGTATATCCATCTATCTGTGGGACTGCACATATTTTCACCTACAGGTTGATGGTTGACCATGTGTGAACTTCTTCCAGAGGATAACAATTAAGCCTGGGAAATTGCAATGGGCAATGCTGGAAACGAAACACACCATCCTTCCTTAAGATGTATGTTGTCAATTACAGCCACCAGATATTACTATGACAGGTTTTAGATTTCATTATGTACTTCAAGGTTTGTGTTAGATTTACTCATATTATATTTTAAGTGGGAACAAGCGTCAGATTATTTTTTTCCATACACAAAGCTCAATTTAATAATGGCCTAGAAATATTGATCTTTCCTAATCTACTGACCCATTAACATTAGTTTGACTTGAAATATTTCATTGACAGTTTAAATGTTTAAGCCAATTTGCAATACTTCGCTTAAAGTTTTTCAAACTAAATAATCTAATGGCTCAGATTGTCATGCACATTGGAATTATTTCAGTATGAGTCCATACGACATGTACATGTATGTTTTGATCTTGAACACAAAATGTCGTACAGTCCACATTTCAAATCTGGATAGAACAAAATATGTTTTTATACATTTTATTATAAATTAGTACATATATCAATAGCATTGTCTCTCAACCAATCTATATACTTAGATAGTCTATATTCTTTTCAATATATGTTTATTTTTCTTTAATATTCCTTAATTATAGATTTTCTTTTTTTCAGATCTGGATGATTAGCATGGTTGGTAGTACCAGCTGGAACAGAATTTGAGATTTTATCTTTTAATACATGTTACAATTAAAAATAAGCACCTTCTTAATGCCATCCCAAACTCCCTCTAAAGTTCTTAAGCTAGAAAGTCTTAGTTTTGCAAAATGTTTGTACACATATTTAAGAGGTGCATATTATCCAGATTTTCATTTTAAAAAAAATTGAGAATTGTAAAGTCAATTTTTTCCTTTTCATCATATAGTTTAGGTCTCAAAAGACCTTCACTGTCAATATCAACTAATTGGTCATTCAGATTTAACCTTAGCATCATAATTGTCTGTCACTGAATGACAATAGCACACATAGTCTGTTGCTTAATAACATGAAAGTTTGTCAACAACTAACGTTAGCAAAAACCTTTTCCGTCAAAAGTTTGATGATAGCAACATGGAAATTACTCAAATTAACCAATTATGAAATTTACTTCACTCTGTAACCAAACCATTGCAGCAGGTCTTTACAAGTCATCATATTTCATGAACAAAAGAATTATGTACAAGCTTTTGGTTTCTAGATTTTCTTATTTTCTTTGTTCCTATTGTCATAAAAATTCCGTCAAAATTATGTCAAAATTTTACAATAGCAGCATCTTTTTTAAACATTAATTTAATCGTTAATAAAAAGGGTTCGTGTTTTAATTTTTTAATTTTGAGTCAGCTGAAGTTCATATCTACAACATATATCAACATATATCAACAACATCTCTCAAATTAGTGTTTGAAAAATGACTTGTCACAGGCAGATAAGTGTGCACTTTTTCCTGGAAGATGTCATATATTTTATACAACCTTATCTGATAAACTTTGTCAGTGGCCTTAATGAATTATGGGACGTCCAATAAAAACTGACATCCACTATATAACTCAATTTACTTATGTGAGGTCTAGTGAAAGCTGATCACCACAATATAGCTAAAATGATTTGTGGTTGGTCCAGTAAAAACTGACCACCACAATATAACTAAAATAGAGTCCATCATGGTTGTGATCGTATATGGTAATAACAGTGCTTATCACCACTAAAGTTGCGAGTTTGAAACCTGCTCATGAAGAGGTGTACTCGATACAAACCTATGTGATAAAGTGTGTCAGTGACTGACGGCAGCTCTGTGGTTTTCTCCAGACCCGGTTACTCTGGTTTCCTCCACCAATAAAAGTGACTTCCATGATATAGCTCAGGGCTAACTTTGGAGGGAGATTATATTATATAATACGGGGGTTGAAGTATTACAATAATAGAACGCTATAGATTAATAACCCTCCTCTATGGAGCACCTCATTTCTTATTAATAAGAACTCCATTAGTAGGATTCCAGATTTTAAGGTTTATCTGTCTAATATAGGATATAAAACATTTCAGATTGGTTTGTATTGCTTTCCTAATAGCCAATAAATTGGCACTGATAACAGTGTAGTGCTGAAAGGTTTCAGATTCTTGATATTTGTTTTAGAGTGGAGTTTAAACGAGGACAAATCAAGCACACACTAAATACTAATTCAACCCAAATTATAGTTGTGAACACAATTATCGAGAGAGTGAGTAAGTGATTGTTGCTTAACGCCAACTCAACAATTATTCAGCTATATCATGGCGAGAACAAGCTAACCTTACATTGATATGATGATGAGGCCCCCTTTGTACGAGACTGACACGCTTGGTTGGATTTTCATAGTGCTAGCTCACTGAAACAACAGTCCGCGGATAGTCATGTCACCCGCTCGGACATATTACCCTCATTCCCAGGGATGAACGAGGTTTGAACGCACAACTTTAGTGATGGTAGGCACTGATTGGACATGTAGTTGTAAATCCAATTGCCATGCTCCTTGGAATATTTACTCTTGCACTATAAAAATTTTAATTCCAAGTTATATCTGGTATATGAACATGTTGTTGAATATACAATATATATCATACATAAATTGTACAAATAGTTGAAATCACAAATAGTTATTTTCACATGTTTGATGCATGAGAGAAAACAGTCATATAATTGTGGAGGGCGAATATTTTTTGTGCTTGACCTAAACCAAGGCAGGAACTGAATTTCCATCGCCATATTCCGTGATCTTCTTCATATTAAATGATTTGAGGTGGGATGTAGTTGTTCGTTTTGTTGATATTGATGAATTGTTGGTCATCACTGTTTAGACTTTCTTTAAAACATATATACTGGGTTCGGTGTTTTGAGTGTTCGGTTCGTATTTCAAATACAGGTACAAAAAGTGTAAGGCAGTGCCTAGCATATTATATGATTTGCATTAGTGTTGATCGGATTCAGAAGTGTTGTGGTGATACTGTTAAATAGACTCGAATTGAGACGGTCAGTTGTATTGTTACAATTAGTTAGACTTTTACATATTCTCATCTAATGAAAAAGGCCCGGGTGGCTCAATGAATTAGGCAGTTGGATTACCTAACAACTCATATAAGCCTATATAGCTAACACCAATACGGCGTGGGTTCGCGCCCGGCTTTGTAAATTACAAAAACGGGTGCACTCGACTCGCAGTCGCAAGTGATAAAGTTTACCAGTTGTTTGCCCATGGTCAGTGGTTCTCTCCGGGTACTCCGGCTTCCTCCACCGCTAAAACTGGTCGCCATGATACAGCTGAAATAGTGCTGAAAGTGGCGTTAAACACAATAAATCAATCAGTCAATCATCTAATAAAATTAAAACTTAGAATATACCACACTGTCGAAACAGTTCCGAAATCCAATATCAAAGTCGTAAAAAGAGGAAACATCGGTACCCATAACACACAAATACATAACCACTCACTTTCATCCTGGCTTGGTGCAGGCACTTCAATAAAAAAGTGGCGGGGTTACGCTTGTTGTATGTACTCAATTCTCCCCTATTAGTGAAATGATGTGTCTAATTCATTTCATTTGCAGGTGACTTGCATCATTTACTATTATTGGTCTGCCAGAGATTTATCACACTGTTGAACGACATCTTAGATTACATTCCCCCCACTAATAAAGAGACGCATTCCGCTGTTTTATCATAAATAATACGCCATAGTCAAGATACAAAAAAAAAATTCCTGTTGACGAAAGATTTTTTTTTATTTCTATAAATCTGATGGACGTTTTTATGTCGTGACCATGAATATAACTAAGCTAACATTATATAGTCCATTAAGGTAATGTACACTTTTCATGCAAGATGAGTTTGAATCCGTAAATCGAATAAGAACAGACAACACAATGGTCAAAAGAAAAAAGGACAAAAGGACTAACAACGATCTACAAAACATACACATACAATTAAATATCGAGTAACACAAGAAGAGTTTGAGGATACCAAAGGGGTAATCAGAATACGTCAATCGAATACGAACAGATAACACAATGGCCAGAAGAAAAAGAACAAAAAGACAACGATCAACAAAACAATACACATAAAACTAAAGATCGAGTGACAAGAACCCCACTAAAAACCGGTAGTGAACTCATGTGCTCCGGAATGGTGAGCAGTTCCTGTTCCAGTAATGAAGGTTAGGATTATGGTGTTTAATGCCACTTTCAACAATATTTCAGTTATATCGTGGCGGTCAGTTTTATTAGTGGAGGAAACCGGAGTACTGGAGAAAACCACCAACCTGTCGAAAGTCAATGACAAGCTTAATCACATAATGTTGTATCGAGTACATCTCGCCATCAGCTAAATTCGAACTTACAATTTTAGTGGTGATAGGCACTGATTGCACAAGTATTTGTAAATCCAACTACCATATGATGACCATGTCCTCTCCAAGAAATGATATTAAAAATCAACCAAAAACGAAAGTATATCCATGTTTCCTCAATCTGTTTGTAATATAAAGTATAATCATAGTACCATCTAATCTCGGTATCATTATTGAGTGTACAAAAGTACAACAATATCTGTTATGAAAAATAGTAACATTTTGCCCCCACAGAATTTCATTGATTTATATAGCCTTGAATTAAGAGAAAATCATGTATTCCATTGTTACCTGGGCGTAGGGGTGGTCAAATTTAATAACTATGTTGCCAAAAACAAAACAAAAAAACAAGTAATTATAGGTAAACATATCAACCTCTTAATACATTCATCTCTCCCGACTCTACAGTGATCGTCGTGGTCATGATCGTATGGTAGTGTACAACTATCTGTGCAACTAGTGCCTATCACCACTAAACTTGTGAGTTCGAATCCCTGTCATGGTGAGGTGTACTTGATACAGTATTATGTGATAAAGATTGGCAGTGACTTACGGCAGGTCAATGGTTTTCTTCCCCGATTCATCCCAAAACTATATACCATCAGCGACAAAAATAGACTTTTCATTAATTCAATGTTGACCGATTTCATTTGATTTGTGGCATTCAGCACTATCTTGGGGTCGAATCCCATCTCCAGCACCTGCCTCTCTTCCGGCCCCTTCAACCGATTGAACGGCGAAGGTTCACTCCTTTCTGCAGCTTCTTGTTCCAATCTGAATAGTTCTTCGTCTTCGTCCGAGGTGATCGCCATGGGATTGAGGCTGCCACCCACGTTATTGGCCTCGATCTCTCGCTGCCGGCGTTCTGCTTCCAGTCGACGGTTGGTGTCGAGTGCTTCTTTGAAGGCTACCATTCTGTCTTTTTCGTCCTGTTTCTCTCTCTCGGTCATTTCTCTAGCCACCTGTTGACGGTATTCGTCGCTCTTGTGAATCTTGATCAACGGACATTTGTCAAACCACCTGGCGTGTTCCGTCCACGGCTGGTCGCTGGGCTCCCAATTGGAGAGTACTCCATCGCGGAAGAAGCAGACGACGTAATCTCCGATGCCCTAGTAGAAGAAGCCCGCCTCGCTCAGCTCTTTGGGTCTCTGCGTCTTGGTGGTGGGACAGCTGACGTACGATCTCAAGCGGGCGTCGTACGTTCCCTGATCGGGATACTGAGCCTGATCGGTGATGACGGGCGACTGGACGACTCTATCCCGCCCCTCGGTGATGATCCTCATGGTGGTCTCGTAATTGATAACTTGATTGATGGACATCCGTAAGTTGATACTACCGCCAAGTACGATGTCGACTAACACGTGTTGCTCGTTGGAAGCACCACCACCCACCGGTATGGAGTGATCTCTTTCTTGCGCATTTTTGTCCTGGACGGTGGGTGGTGGTCTTCTGGGCGAACTGGTAGAGGTGGATATTGATATGGACACTGACGCCGACGTCTTAGGCAAAGACGTCAACAGAACGTTGGTGAAGATTTCGGCACCCCATCTCTGACCGGGCAATATCTGATCACCCGCCCCGGTACGGGCAGTCTATAGAATGTCTCCCTAGCCGGATGGTAGGTGGCGTACCTTTTCGCAATCGGGAGAGAGTATCTGATGAACGTATCCCGGTTCCTCGCCCGATGTCCAGGTGTGTAGCACTCCGCAGAAGAAACATTTGGGTCGACTTCGATTTGATAAACTCGGGTTACGCTAGTTACTAGAGTTCCAATCGAATGGTCCGAGTTACTATGCAACGTCATCATTTTGACCTTTTGACCGAACTCGAGTTCAACCCACACCATGGGCAGGTTTAGTCGAGTAGAGTAAAAGGAAAGATGGCGGAGAAAAGCCGGTAAGAAAAAAATGAAAATTATTTTTTACCAGATTTCGACTTCTTGCATTATATATTGTAATACAAATGATAAATTAATAGATTTATGAACCAATGTAATCAAAAATACACAATTTAACCGTTGTTTGTGTCGGAAATAAAAAAATGATGACGCAGATTTTGATACCGCATGGTCGTATTCGGCTATTCACATGACTCTGAGGATACATTCTATAGACAAGACATAAAACGAAAGTATCTCATTTCTTTTAGTTTACAGGAATAATAAAATGGGAGGATATGGGGTAAATGTACACGAGACAAAGTCCCAATCAATACAGGGTTAAACATAGCAACATAGCAAAGGAACAATGCTTTTATTGTTGTTCTTCATCTTGTTCTTCATTTTTACAGGGGTATGCAATACTAAAAATAGCGACACAGATAAATGGACAATGGTCTTTTATATGCTTGTGTATGTAAAGCAACATATAAAGAGCGATTCGATCCTGTCTGGGAGGAATTAACTTATTTCCAATGTTATGTCACGATTAAAACACGTTATGCTTAAACTACGTTTTTAAATATCTGGTTGAATACATGGCAAACCTTCAATACTGTCCCATGAACAGTCGAGATCGAAATGTCAAATAAATTGGTTGCTTCTCGCATGGACTCCTGGTTTGAAATGTACCATATTAACAATAACAATTGTTTTTATGGTGGGATTTGTTCTTTACCACTAACATTATTGGAGGTTAAATGTGGTGCAATTGTCTGCAGAATGATTTCAAATGTTGCCCGGTCAATCCTGAAGTGCATGCGGAAGTCCGCGGATGAAAACTCTGGTACAATTGTCTCAGCAAAGTTAGAAACACGTGGCACGTGTCTTTTTTGAATACAGTTAAGAAGAATAATTGACAGATCTACGTTTCTTTTAATAAAATATAATATAGTGCCATTGTCATTCATCAATTCTTGAATGAAGTACTCCATTTTGAGAGTTAACCCGACTGGAGAATTTCCGTTCGATTTGGCTTTTATGTACGCATGCGCATTTTCGCAAAACGTTTTCACGACCATATCAACGAGTAGCCCGAGTTAATTAAATCGAAGTCGACCTTGGTGGTACCGTTGCCGATGTGAAATAATCCGGCCTTGCTGATGGTCTGGGGTCTGACGCTAATGAACATGGGAAAGTCTCGCATCGTGGCGTAACGACTGAGCTCGTCTGCCATGGACATATATTGAGATTCCACGAATGAATGATGAAATTGTATATATTCCCACAGAACTGAAAAAAAAACTGTGAATAAATTGATTCAAGACTTAAACAAAACAGCTATATATCTTCCTCATATATTTATATCGTTACAAAATTGAGAAAAATAGACGCTGAGTCAACAATCACATCTTTGTTTTACATCCCCTTCCTCGATATCAAATTTCATCCACAAATAGTCTATTATGACTGTTCCTATTTATATTTCTAAATACAATGGTTGTGTGTATCCGTTTCATTTTTTATTACACGGTTCTATAGACCCATTGCAAATTGTACAGACCAAGGGGATTCCCCTCGACTCTGTCGATTTTCCAACTACCACCAAAAGATTAACAAGAGTTATCTTATCCTGACCTACAAGAGTTATCTTCCCGGCCTTATAGAGTTGTCTTTTCTTAATTCCAGCTTTGTCCTCCACAGTCTTCCGGGTTTTGTAGGTCCAGAAGGTTAACCCCATTATCTCCCCTTAGTATTGACCGACAATAAATTCCATAATGGCTCTATAGAAAGGTCTCACAAATTTGTAATTTCTTTAATTACCAATTTGTCTACAAAACAGGTATATATTTAGAATACCCGGTAGGGTGGGAAGGAGTGCACACCCGCCAGACCACCCGCCTACCACCCGCCAACCAGGAGTCCTGGCCAATTGGGACGGGGATATGAAGGGAATTCCGCCGGACTTGTCTTTTTTCCGCTACCCAAGTACATGTTTCATGGTATTCTATATTTAGATTAGTAAATAAGGTCTCCCTCTGTACAACCCTCTATAAAACTATATTATATGCTACTTCCTTGTTTTTTGTAGGTGGGGCGAGGTAGTTAACAAGGCACGAACTCACATATGTCATTTGCGCGAAAACGTGAAAGTCACGTGATCAACTCAAACAATATCAGCGCCACTTCCACACACCCGTAGCATCACACCTCGCCCCAAACGAGTCACGCGACCAACATAAAAAACGGTGCCTCTTCGTACACCCGTCACGGTTATGACACCCACATGGCAAAATTTTACAAGTGAAGGGGATTTCCCCGCACTTGTCTTTTTTCGCTACCCAAGTACATGTTTCGTAATACTCTATATTTAGATTAGTAAATAAGATATCCTCTCGATGTGCCCCTTTAAAAATCATATTCTAAATTACATAAAGCAGTATAGAACCATTGGGTAGAGCGAAAACGTGAAAGCCACGTGACCAAAATCAAAATCAGCGCCACTTCCACACCCCAACCACAAAACTCAACCCAAATGTCACAAGTTTCACAGTCCCATGGCCATTATGAACCCGACATCGCAAAATTTTACACGTGAAGGGAATCCCTCCGGAGTTTTTTTCGCTACCCAAGAACATGTTTCATGGTATTCTATATTTAGATTAATAAGTAAGGTCTCCCTCTGTATAACCCTCTATAAGATTATATTATATACTACTTCCTTGTTTTTTGGGCCCTCAGCGCCCACGCTGAAATGGTCATATGGGTTCACCAATGGGTCTACCAAGACGTCTCTCTTTTTTGTTATTTCATTAATTACTAAATTGGTCTACAAAAAGGTATATATTTAGACTACGCGCTTGGGTGGGATGGAAGGCACCCGCCAGACCACCCGCAAACAACCGGCCATCCAGGAGTCCTGGCCAATTTGTCTCCGGGTAGTACGGCTCCATATAGCCATGGCATTTTAGCAATGGGAACTCTGCCCCTCCCTCCAGTCGGGGGGTTGAGGGGGAGTATGTAGGTGGAGCAAGGTAGTTAACGAGGCAGGACCCCATAAAGGTCATTTGGGTAGCGCGAAAGCGTAAAAGTTACGTGATCAAAGGTCGTTTGTTTTTTGACGATGGTTGCATGAAGCCAACACATATTTGGCTTGACGGAGCCTCGATTATTTTTTCATATTAATGCATTTGTAAAAAAATTGTGAAACAGTAAAGGATAATACAAAAGAGTATTGTTCCGGGTGACCATTCTGCATCGCCTTACCGCCCTCTGAACAGAGAAATTCGAGGGACAGGGACAACAAGGAGGACAGAGAAAAAGAAGAAGAAGAGAGGGTCGAGACGGAATCCACACGGAACTTCGACGACGAGAATGCGTTGATTCATCACAGGATCAACCACCTCGTCACCAGCGTGGAAGGGATGGACAGAGACGTCTGGAAACTGTATCAAGACAACGCTCGTTCCACCACGCAACATTTATTTTTTGACCAATCGTGCCGTAAGCAGAACTGCCGGAAAGACTGCCGGCGGCAGGTGATGATGGAGTGGTTCCCGGACGCGATGGACGGTGTACGGCCAAGAAGATGGGTGAGGAGATGGAGGACGAGGAGGAGATGAACAAAGACTACATCACGACGGCGGGACTCTTGCTGGGCGTGGTGGGACTGATGTGCACCTGGTGCGTCTATCGACCGCGCTACTCTTACAGTTCGCACGGGACGCCCATGAAGAACGACGACTGAAACTGCCACTGTCTGTTGCTCTGTATGACGTGGCTGGTCAGGGACTGCTGCTGCATGAGACCACCCAAGCCTCCGGAGCCGGAGGAGGAGGAGGGGGAGGAGGACCTGGACATCGACAGGAGTTGAATGACGTCATGTTTATAAATATACTTTTATTATTTTGTGATGAGTCTGTAGACCCAATAACGTTTTTCATGTTTCTTCTTTTGTGTGCGTATGTGTGTATATATACATATAATATTGTATGTGGCGAACGTCAGAGACTTCGGTTGTTCATTCATTACTCATTCAGCCAAGCCAAACACACATCACTCTCCGATATAGTTTTTGTTGTAGAATAAGGGATGGTCTGGGTTGTTTGTCATTGTCGCACAAATAACTATCCACGCACTTCCTTATTTTGACATTGAAAACACGACGACGATGTTGATGAAGGGGATGCTACTGCTGCTGGTGGTGGTGGTGGCGGGGGCTGCCACTCCTCCTCCACGGACGAACGGGATGGCGACTACCCCAACCGCCAGACCCACCACCACCACGTTAGTCACTGTGGACCGGCACGTGAATCCGTACCTGAAGATGCAGGCGCTGCTGCCAACTCCCCGTCAGCGGGAATTCGGGATAGTGTTGGTGGTATTTTGTTTCGTTCCACCCGACATGAATCACACGATGCTGCCCGGGAGCAATTGGTGGTGGAAGGTGGACGGTCGGAGACTGGCGTCGAACAGGAACGACGGGATCGTGTTCCGACCCCTGAGTAGCAAGTTCAAGGCCAAGTTGGAATACGTGTCGCCTGTGGAACGGCAGGTGCAGTTGTGGGAGTCGCAGGACTAGTGGATCGACCGGTAGATGACGTGCGGTCACGAAAGGGTGCAGGTCTCCATGCAGCTGACGCCGCACGTGGCCACCCTGACGTCATCTCCCTGGCGAGGTCGGATGTACCTGACGGTGATCTTCCCCAACGTGTTCAGGGGTTCCGTCTGCATGCACGTCTGGAACAAGACCCGGTTGGACAAGAACGTGGTGGACAGCTGCGGGTTCTGGGAGGTGAAGTGCGGGACGAAGAAGTGGCAGGGTCGCCGGAAGTTCATCCACAAGAGTAGCATGTCGCACGCCATCACGGTGCTCTTTTGCGTTACGTCCGTGGTGCTGGCCATTGGCTTCGGCGTCTTCGGCATGACGGCGTGTGCGCCTAGGAGCAACGGATGGAGGCGGCACGACCGGCGTGGCTCAAGGAAAGCTGCGGGAGGAGGCGAGGGAGACGAAGGTGGAGAAGAGGCGGGGGAAGAACCTGTCGAAGGCGGAGGGAAGAGAATAGACTCAAGAGGAACAGCGTGACGGTGGTGTGAGTGTGGTTTTTGTTGTGGTTGTGTGTGAACTTCTTTAGAAAATTGTGCAATATCATGTTTGAGAAAATTAAGAAAATTAAGAAAAAAACATCGTTAAAAATCAATTGTTGTGTGTGTGGGGGGGACGTTGGTTTGAAACGTTGCGGGTCTGTGGGAGGGAGATGGGTCTGGAGCCGTCTTTGTTTCTTTGTTGTTGGTTTGGGATTAATACTGGCGGCGGCGCTCGTTGCCGGGGGGTGGAAGAGAGATGACGGCGCTAGAACACTTCACGTCGAGAGTGGTGCCTTTCACCCCGGAGAACGTGTTCTTCGGGCGGGCGCAGGAGTGGCCGCTCAGATGTTCTCGCTGTTCATTCAGAAGATTTGCATGTCGTGCGACAAGAACTATTCGGAGGACGTGTTGACGGGGACCCAGAAGATCTAGTCGATTCACGTGGGTCGGGAGCGGGTGTCACTGCTGGGGAACCCCTGGCAAAGGGAGTATTACTCTCTGCACGACTCGCTGCGGTACTTCGTGCAGACGTGCGAGGTGGTGGCGGCGGCGACGACGTGGGGAATGCTGTTGGATCCGGTACGCCTGGACCTGTAGATGCCGGAAATGGCGGTCCCTCACCCGTGCTTGCGCACCCTGTCGAGAATGGCGGCGTTGGGCGGGCGGGAGGAGATCGGCACCAAGGACCGGGAGGGGATCAATCCTCCGGAGTACTTTGCGCGCGGCTACTACGTCAACGAGGGGTGGTTGGTGTGGGCATTGGGAGTGTTGCTGTTCATCGGGTCGGTGAACAAGGCGGGTCTGCGCTACTAGGCGGACCGGAAGACGATCAAGTTGGACATAGCTTACCTGGATCGACAGTTGCGCTTCACCAACGACGAGCAGCGGCAGCCCATGGTCCAGTACGTCCTCTCGCAGTGTCTGAATCGCAATCCCGAGACGCACTGGTCGCTGCGCGAGCTGACGAGTATCTGCGGCGGCGGGACATTTCGCTGGAGCGCGATCGGCAGAAGGTCGAGATGGCGACGAGTCAGCCGTGGTGGGCCCAATACAACGTGCCACGTTAGAGCCAGACGGAGAGATTCATATAAAATTGTAATATTTTGCTTTCTTGGTAGCAAATGGAAAAACGATTTTGACGCGAGAGGAGGTGTTTTTTCGACGATGAAGACAACACTGAAATATATAAGTCTTCCTTCCATGGACGAGGTTTTTTTGTCCCCGGATGGAAGGTCACATCGAGGAGATCTCCATCGCCGAAATCCACGAAGGACTGGTCCGGGTTCCCTCGGCCGTCGTCTTCGACTAGGACAATACCCTGAAGCAGTACGACTCGCGAGGCGCAGCATCCGGAGTGGCGTGGACAGAAACGTCCTGGAGAAATGGAAGGAGGATCGGCAGTGTCGCCTCTTCGTCATCAGTGCCATACGACCGACGAGGATTAACGTGGAAACCATTCTGATCGTGGTGGACAGATTGGGGTTGACGGACATGTTTGTCTAGGACGACGCGAACATTCGAGTGACCCCCACAAGTACGCTCGGAAGGGAAACGTCATCGTCTGCGGGTACGACAAGGCGGAGACTTTCCTGGAGGTGTTTGGAGACGACGACGGTGGGAAGACGCCCGTCGTGTTCTTTGATGACGAACGAGTCAACATTGACAATTTTTCACCGATCGTCGACAATTGCTCGTCGTTGAGAAATAAATAAAAATGATGTAATGGTAATATTTTTCTATATTGTTCAACACATGATGATAATAACAACACAAAGGGAGGTAATCGTGATGGCAGGTGAAACACCCACCACCCCACCCTTATTCAGAGACAGTAAATAAGAACACAATTTGGCACGTCCACATGTACACGCATTCACAAACACACTCGCACACACACGACCACTTGGTCTACTGCAGCTGCAGCGCTTCTTTGGCTTTCTTCGCCTCCAGTTGCGCCTTCAAACGTTTTATCGAACTTCTCGACGAATATCTTTTTGGTGTACTTTCGCCCGTCCAAAGAGATGATGGTGCAAGGAAGGTTGTTCGTCTTGATGCACCCGACGCAGTATTTGGCCACCTTTTTTTTCGAGTGGATGGTGGATGCAGCCCACGTGTTTCTTCTGACACATGGCACACAGCACCTTTGCGGAGTGAGACATGAAGAAGTTGGTCGCCTCCAGCGTCCTGATGTAACGACCTAGCGACGGTCGCATCTTGGCGCGGAGCGTGCCTCACAGCTTCCTCCGTATGTTGGCCAGGGCCAGGACGTTGGCCGAACTGTTCTTCTTCCTCTTGTCTCGTATGATCACCAGAGCCTGCACGTAGACGTTTGCCAGTTTGGTGGCATTGTGTTTCTTGAGGAAGACCAGTGCCTCCTCGGAGAAGACCTTGAAGGTGCAGATCTCGAAGATGGGGTAGGGTATGGTGTCGAAGTAACGAGTGATGTTCTCGCCCGGTCGTCTTGCATGAAAGCCTTGACCGAGAGCGGAATGACCCAAGGGCTGGGAGCGTAATCTTCGTCCTCTTCGTCCTCTTTCTCGTCCTCCTCCTGCCCTCCACCTCCTCCCGGCAGCACCTCTTCCTCTTCTTCCACCGACACCACCATTGGAGACTGACGCCGACCCTTGCCCGACGACCACGTCGTCCTCTCCTTGGCAACGGGCAGATGATGAGTGATCGTCGTCTTGCTGCCGGAAGGTATATCGATTGGCGGCGGTTGCCACAATGCCCGCAGGGCCAAGTTCTTTCTTATCTCTTCCACGGACGCGCTGATGTCCGACAAGAGAGAGCAAAACAGCGACGTGACGCTGGTCGACGTTTGATTGCTCACCTGTTGCAAGACCGCCCTCAGTCCCCGCCACGTGGTCGAGATGTTGTTGTGGCGGTGGCAACAACATCGGCTGCTGCTGTTGCAGCAACATCGGTGGCAGCTGTTGCGTGGAAGTCGACTGTTGAGGATTGAACGTTGGTGCCAGAACGTTGTTGAAGAGTTGATTCAGTGCGCTTAAGTCGATGGTAGAAACCGGGTCGTCGTCGATTCCCATTGCGTTGATGTGTTGGTCGATGGCTCCTCCCAGATTCATGAATTGGGAGTCCGAGTCGTCGGTGACGGTACTGGTCAAATCGAAGAGGTCGTTGGCTGATACTGTTGCTGTGGGGGTGGTAGTTGTTCGGCCGAACCAGCAGCAGCGGATGGCGTGCTAACGTCGCCAGCAACGGGTGCGGTCATGTACTGCAGGATGTCTTGCTGGGCTTGACATTGGAACTCCTTTTTGACGGCGGCGGGATCGCTTTTATGTTCTGCACCAGTTTGAGATTGTCCTCCGAATTCACCGTTTCTGCAAAACTTGGTCCGTCGTCAAAAGAAGGAGTGATGAAATAAGACTGTGGCGGAGACGACGACGACCAGGTGTGGCGTCGGGTATCCCATCCACGGCCGTTGCAGCCTCGTCCAACATCGCCACTTCTTCGGAGATGGCAATTGGCGTCTGAGGTTTGTCAACGGGTGGTAGTGGGATATCTTCTGGCTGCACCAGTGGTGATTCGTGCTCCGGTGGCTGTTGTTGTTCTGTCGTGAATAAGGGTGGGGTGAGTGGTTGCGGTTGGTCTCTTACCGGTGTTGATTATATATTATGTGCTGGTTCTACCGAGGCGTCTTCTTTTTCCTCCACCGCTTCTTCCTCCTGCTCTTCCTCCATCGCTTTTTCCTCCTCCTGCGTTGGTGTTGGCAGAGGAAGTGACGGCGGGAGAGTCGCTACCACTTCCGGTGGGGGAGTGGGAGGCATGACGTCCGGAACGTCGGGCGGAGGGCTGCTGGGTGGTGTGATCTCTCTGAGTATTTTGGACAGGTGCCTCGGCGGCGGCAATCTCTCTTTCTTTCCTTCTGGTTTCTTCTCCGCTGCCTTTTTCTTTTTCTTCTGTTGGAGTCTTCGATCACTGCAACGTCTCGCTGACGTTGAACAGCGTCTTGCGAGACCTCTGTCTGGCCGACGAACGCGGGCTCTGCAGGACATCTTGACCTTCATCTGTTCGAGCAGATATGGCGAAGGAGGGTCTTCTCTGGGTAGCGGTGGTGGCGTGACCTCGTTTTCCGTAGGAGGTAGAGGCCCGACGCTCCGGGATTTCTTTCTGCTTCTCCTCCGTCGCCGTTTGCTTCGACGACGGGTCGGGTAGAGAAGGGCAGGGCAGGCTGTCTTTGTCCACCACCTCGCGCACTCTCTTTCTCTTTGCGACTTCAATCTGATGGGTTTGGCTGGCGTCGACGGTCGCTTGGCCGGCGTGTGCGGTGGTGGCGATTCGTCAGCCGCTCGCACCCTTCGCTTGGTGGGCATGCGCGGCCACGACTTCTGTTGCTGTCTTGGGTGGCGCGGTGGCCACCACGATGGGCGAGATCTTTTCGTCCTGCACGGGAATCGGTGGCGTGGGAGAGGGACTGTTCGGCAGCTTGGCCGTGCGGGACGACCTAAGGGTCCTCCTCCTCCGACGATGTCGACGACTGATAGTCCATCAGTCGACGACATCGTCGGAGGAGTAGGACGCTTAGGTCCAGTCGCCGCTGGGGATCACCGATGTCCCATAGGACGATGGTGCCGGCGATGGCCACTCGCTCGCTCTGCGTGAAGGTGTGACCGTTCTCTTCGGCGAACCGCCCGATGACTTTGGAGACGTCGCCCAGACGAGCGATGTTGGTGGAATTGACCGCCCTCATGTGGCTGGTATCGCCGTCCAGTGGCTCGCTTTGCATCGTCCACAGCCACAGCAGCACGTAGCCAAACATCTGACAGATCTGCGTCGGGTCGGCCACGTCGTTGGGTTGATTGGTGGAGAGAGCGCTGTCTTGCTACAGTTTCAATACGTCTCTGTCAACCCCTTCCATGCTGGTGACGAGGTGGTAGATCCTGCCGTCGATCCTGTGATGAGCCAAAGCATTCTCGTCACATTGTCTGAAACAATCCAACACACTCGTACTTTCTGTTTTATGAAATATGTTGTCCGATATTAGTATGTTCCGTAATTCGGTTCTCTCGGCAATCATCGTATACCGGTTTGCTGCAGAACATAAACCATAAAAACAAGATAAAACAAGGAATAATAATTCGTGCATGATCTTGTTGATTTGATGAAGATGTGGTCAACCAAAAACGTTCTCGTGAATAAGACTATCTCTACAACATACAACATTTTTTGCAGCATCATTTTCAACACTTATACAGCATACAATGTTTTTGTAGCGTCTTGTCAACATTGAAACAACATACAAACTATTTTTAGCGTCATTTCAACGCATGGAGACGTGTCGGTGAAAGGCATACACGTAGTAATAACGTTGATCAAGGGGTTGCATGTTAAGATCAAAGCCACAGTAATTGTCAGGTATATAAGTCTAAACTCCACAGATCAAAGCCACAGTAATCATCAGGTATATAAGTCTAAACATTAAAGGAGTCTAAATGTATAGTTTTGGGATGAAATCTGACTTGTTCATCTAATTCACATGTTTGGAACTACTACGATTAACAAATGATGACCTCAACACATACTTATTTTCTAATTTACGATGTTCAAACGAACATAAAGAATTTATGTACTTAACTTGTGTAATTTTCTGAATAAAATCATTCTCAATGAGTAAATTGATAAACACAATCTTCTTTTGTTATATCTTTTTATGTAAACTGTTAAAAATCAACAATACGCAGTAGAAGTTGAAAGGCGCAGTGACCATTTATTATCATATATACATAACATCACATTACTATCAAAAAGTTCATTTTGACATCATTTATCACACATAAAAGTTCATTTAAGCACAATCAACCAGCATCATCCGAACGTCGGTATTGTCTAACTATTATCTAATTTATAAAAGATAATTTCAAAATTAATATAACATCAATGCAAAGGAAAAAACTATATCATAAATAATTTGAAATACATCAATATATATATATATATATATATATACAACGTCTGAAAAACCAGTCAACGATCAATCTTACGGGGTGTTGGATCGTTACGGTATAACGATACTATACAAGTAAAACAATTATAAACGTCTAAAATGGTTTGTAAAACAACACCAAGTACACAAAACAAAGTGATAAAGAATTAAACACTTCGTAGAATGACAAAATTTTCGTCCCACCGAGGGACTTTATCAATGTCTAATTAAATAAAATCTCGAAACAATATGGCGACTTTTCAAATTTCAAAAAAGTTTTTGACGGTCCATGTACGGCACAAAAGAACCAGAAGATGCACATATGAAACTACATGCATAAAAGAATGGAAATCCTACATATAAATTAATAAAAGTACAATAACAATAATATAAATATACAATAGGGCTACACATTTAAATAAATGTTAAATTAGAAATAAAAATAAATATAAAAATGAGACATTATTGGTAAATGCATCAAATAGCACTGTCAAATATTGTTGAAAACGGTATGATACCCAAACTCATTCAAAAAAACGGCCCGCCACAGTGTGGAATATATACTTTGGGCCAATAGAGCAAACTGTATGTCCTAATACGACTGGAGGAGATCAACACGAATAGGAGTCAAGAGAGGATATTACTTTTTCTCATTGATTCCATTCGGTGATAAGGTCTTAAGTTTTCTAATCCAGAAGCTTTCCATTTCCTGTCTGCTTTTATCATCCCACTTGGGGTTATGGTCAATTATGGTGACCTTCAGTTTGCCGAAAGAATCATGGTGGCCCGTCGATCTGAGATGTCTGCTGAGTGGAAGGTCAGGTTTGCAATTTGCATCGCTTCTGTGGCCATTCAAGCGTTTATTAAGTTGTTGTTTAGTTTCTCCGATGTATTGAAGACCACAAATTGCACATTCCAGGAGGTAGATAATATTTTCTGTCTTGCAGTTGGCATTGCAGTATATGATGAATTTTTCTCCTGTATGTGTGCTGCTGAATTTTTGTGTGCATTGGATGTTTTTGCACGTCATACATCGTCTCGAATCACATTTTTGACACTGACCATTGTAGGCAGATCGAGGGCAGATGTCAGCTCTCACCAAGATGTCTTTCAAACTTTTGGGTTTCCTGAAGGCCAAGACGTGTGGTTCTTTGAAGATTTTACACAGTTCTGGGTGTTTTTGTATGGTTGTCCAGTGCTCACGAACGATGCTGGATAAATTACTGAGCGCAGGATGGTATGTAATGACAATGGCACTCTGTTGTTCGCGTTCTTTTCTTTATATTGGATGAGGTCTTTTCTGTCAATACCACTTGCTTTGTTAAAACAATGGTTAATGCTCGCATTGTTGTAACCCCTCTTTTTTAGATGACATTTCAGTTCCCCAAGCCTTTTTTTGGTGGTTTGTTCGTTGGAGCAGATGCGTTTGATTCGGAGAGCTTGGCTGTACGGAATACTTTTGGTGCAATGTTTAGGATGACAACTCTGTGGGGACAGGTACTGATGTTTATCTGTCGGTTTGTTGTATATGTCAGTTGACATAATACCATTTTCACAGGTGGTGTAAGTATCCAGAAAGGAGATGTTATTTCTAGATGTTTCATGGGTGAATTTTATAGTGGGGTGAACATTATTGGCGTGGTCAAAGAAACGATTGAGGTTTTCTTCCGACTCGGTCCACTTCATGTCAACGTCGTCTATGAAACGAAACCAGGAAAGTGGCTTGTGAGGTGCAGATTGTATGATAAGTTTTTCAAGCTTCCCCATGAAGATGTTGGCGTATGAAGGTGCCATCTTTGTTCCCATAGCTGTTCCATTGATTTGTAAAACATGCTCTCCATTAAATGTAAAATTGTTATGCTTCAGTACCAATGTGAGCAACTGGACAAGACATTCCGTTGGTGGTTCTTTCACGGCTCTTTGGTCCCAGGCCTCTCGACATGCTTCGATACCGTCATTATGTGGGATGTTAGTGTATAATGACGTAACGTCCATCGAAACAAGAATGGTCCCCGAAGGAAGGGGGTTCATGGATTCCATTTTTTGAAGATAATCAGTGGTGTCTTTCAAATGTGAAGGTAACGCTTCTTCATGAGGTCGAAGGTGGAAATCGACGAATTCGGAGATTTTTTCTGTGGGGTGCCCTTTTGCTGAAACAATGGGTCTCCCGGGGTTGTTGACTTTATGAATTTTAGGTAATAGGTAGAAGCGTCCGACTTTGGGTTTGTCTGGTTTCAAGTAATCGAAAGTGTTCTTGTCGATATGACTATTTTCTTTCATAATTTTTAGCTCCTGTGTTATTTTAGTGCTGAATTCTTCCGTGGGGTCAGAGTCCAGTTTTTTGTAAAATCTTTCATCCATCAGTTGTCTGTTTGCCTCCTCTAAATAATCTACTTTGTCCATAACAACAATTGCGCTACCCTTGTCTGCTGACTTTATGACAATGTCATCCCTTTCCTTTAATTCTTGTAGCGCACCTTTTTCTGCTGGAGTGAGGTTGTTATGGGTTGGTATGTTCGTGCTGGTTGCTGTCTGGACATCATTTTTGACTAAATCAATAAAGGATTCTAATGTTGTATTTTTGCTGGGTTTTGGAATCCATGAACTTTTTTTCTTAAACCTAGGAAGGGGGATCTCATTATCATCTTCCGAATCGGACGACTCATCTACAGGACAGTCTCTCTCTCTTTGGCTGAGAAATATTCTTTAATACGAAGAGATCTAGCAAATTTGTCGAGATCAGCTGATAGTTGCTCCTCGTTTATTTTGTTGGGGGTGGGGCAGAAATTAAGTCCCTTAGAGAGTATACGAATTTCAGCAGATTTTAGATCTTTTGATGACAAATTGACGACTGTGTCATTTTGGTCTCTATTAATTTCTTTGTGTCTTGAAAATCTTCGCTTCCGCCTTGTCGTTTCCCCAGAAGTGACAGATAATTCTGATGGTATATTTTTGTTCGGGTTGATACCATCCCTAAAGAATTTCTTACGTTGTTTCTCTCGCAACTTTAGGCTTTGAATATTGTGGATATCTTGCAGACGTTCGTTAATATTGTTGGTATCCGAGAACGTCAAAGATTTGTTTAGGTCAGTTTTGATGTTCGTGATAGTTTTATCCAGAACCTCGAGATTGTGTACAGTGTTCTGGTACAATAGAATAAGGAGACGGGTGGAACAGTCAAAGAGTATAGAGTCCCATCGTTCCACAAATCTATTTGATTTCCAACCAGTGCTTTGTGGTGTTAACTTGATATGTAGCCCTTTTGGTATAATATTATTGGCAATATATGCCCGCAAATTAGATACGTGATGTTCTGTACTAATTTGTTTAAGAGTTAATTTTCTAAGTTTTTTAAAATAAAATTCATAGCTCATGATGTGCAGAGCTGTAAGATCGGTCGGATTATGTAATGTAACATAATACTGACTAGGAAAGAAATAACATATACAACGTCTGAAAAACCAGTCAACGATCAATCTTACGATGCAAATTGCAAACCTGACCTTCCACTCAGCAGACATCTCAGATCGACGGGCCACCATGATTCTTTCGGCAAACTGAAGGTCACCATAATTGACCATAACCCCAAGTGGGATGATAAAAGCAGACAGGAAATGGAAAGCTTCTGGATTAGAAAACTTAAGACCTTATCACCGAATGGAATCAATGAGAAAAAGTAATATCCTCTCTTGACTCCTATTTGTGTTGATCTCCTCCAGTCGTATTAGGACATACAGTTTGCTCTATTGGCCCAAAGTATATATTCCACACTGTGGCGGGCCGTTTTTTTGAATGAGTTTGGGTAACATACCGTTTTCAACAATATTTAGACAGTGCTATTTGATGCATTTACCAATAATGTCTCATTTTTATATTTATTTTTATTTCTAATTTAACATTTATTTAAATGTGTAGCCCTATTGTATATTTATATTATTGTTATTGTACTTTTATTAATTTATATGTAGGATGTCCATTCTTTTATGCATGTAGTTTCATATGTGCATCTTCTGGTTCTTTTGTGCCGTACATGGACCGTCAAAAACTTTTTTGAAATTTGAAAAGTCGCCATATTGTTTCGAGATTTTATTTAATTAGACATTGATAAAGTCCCTCGGTGGGACGAAAATTTTGTCATTCTACGAAGTGTTTAATTCTTTATCACTTTGTTTTGTGTACTTGGTGTTGTTTTACAAACCATTTCAGACGTTTATATATATATATATATATATATACGTCTGAAAATTAAACCAACCAGTGTTAGAATTAGATCTTAGAGCTGTCAAATGTGTGTTCTTCCCTCGACGGGATTTGAACCCACACCATTGATACACTGCAGCACCATTCACTTAGCCTTACGTACAGCGCTCTAGACTACTCGACCACATATATATATATATATATATATATATAAATTAGACTTCTTTTTCACTCAGAGATAATCGTGGGTCTGCTCGATGTGGTCACCACCCAATCCTCGATAAAGAAAAAACCTGATGCACGCTATTTAAATACCCTGACAACTTGAAAAAAACGGCTAAATCTATTATTCTTCAGTACCTTGAATAATTTGGAAATTAATACGCCGCACTGTACATAAAATTCAATTTACCGATATATAAATAAATTTATGGCAAGTCCACACAGTAAATTAGTTTTTGGCAAAAAAAACAATTGATGTTATTCGACGATTAGGCATTGAGACATAAATCAATAATTTACATCGGTTATATTGCGCAATTAGGTCAGCTGAATACAAAAGCCGCAGAGGTTAAAGGTTATCACGAGTGACGGAAGTGATTTATGTAAGCAATGGCCAACGTGTTAACGATAGGTAGCTCTCACATAAACAGACTTAGACAACATGTCAATGACTTTAATTTACAAAATTTCGGTTTAATCCAACCAACAGTATCAATGTATGGCATATAAAGAACCATCACCATTGTGGGATATGGTCAACTGAAGTAACCAGAGTGGGGCCGGATCGTATTTTGGTGCAATTTGGAGGTAACGATCTCGATTGTGAAAATGCTAACGAACAGTCAGCAGAAGAAATAATCCTTATGCTAATATCCATATGCAGTTTGTATCTATCCAGGCCCAATATTGAGCATGTTACAATTTTACAGTTATTACCAAGACATGAGACAAGACACTGTCCTCCGGTTGTGTATAATAAGCTTGTGCGTCATGCAAACACTTATTTGAAGGAACAGATCCAAGCAGTTACAGGCTTACATTATTGGAATATTTACGGCGTAAAAAATAGTGCGGTTAACATATTCGTAGACGGGGTACATTTTAATCAAGATGGTTTCCTACGATACTACATACATGTCCGTGGTGCGATTGTCCAGTCTTTAGGTTATTGAAAATGAAATGTTTTAATTTGATATGAATATAAACAGCAAAATGTACATATTTTCAAAAGTCATTGAACAATGTAGGGTTTGAAGACAGGATAACTTATGCTTGTACATGTTTATTTTTGTTATTTTAAATGTGTATTTCGTTTTATATTAATTTGGACACCTAAAAGCTAGTTGTATTAGGGCAATATTTAACTCTGCAATCAATATGCATGCACAATGATTACAACAATGGGTGTATCAATGTTCGGATGCAAATGTTCAATGTTATGCAATATTTACTTGCAAAACAAGAATCAGTATCCATGTTGAGATACAGGTCCATGCTAAAGGACTATAAAAAGGAAATGGTAACCATGTACGGTTACAGGTCCAGGTTAATAGGACCAGAAAAAATGGATATCCATGTACGAATACAAGAGAATACATATTAATTGGACCAGAAAAGATAGGTATCCATGAACGGATACATTAAACTGTAATACAAAGACTTAACAGCATGAAAGTTATATTTGCATGCCAGTAGTTACTAAAATAGAAATGCATTAATAATTTAATCAAATATAGCACTGCACAACTTTAATCGCTGGTACAAAAATACATAATACATACAGTTTGCCATGTCTCAAAAGTATATGTCTATCACAAGTAGGGATACAGACCTTGTAGCAGATACATGTATGCATAGTACATATATGATACAAATGTACATTGTACATTGTACTTATCATGAAACATTACAAATGTACACTTTTATTTTTACTCTTAGAGAATTGTCTGCTCCACCTCGCAAGTCGAGACGGATATCTAAGAGAAAAGAAGTGATTCAAGAAACACAAAACTCAGATACACATACAAATGTCATTGGCAATACTGAGAACAGGGCCACAGCTCAGATGATTAAAGCACAAATTGAAGCGGTAATACCGGACATTACAAACTCTGTAATAGCTGCTCTATCAGCTCATGGCTTGTTATTTCCAGGCAACAATATGGCCAATGTTACACAAACAAATACAGAAAATAATGTGGCATGCACTCCCAGTGGTTTAAATAGCAATGCCCTGTCAACTTCTGTTAGGAATGCAGAGAATTCCAATGAGACATCACAGTCGGTCAATATATCTAATAACAATAATGCATCAACTGATACCAGTAGCTTTGAAAACAGTACTACTAGTATGACACAGCAATACAGTCAGCCATCATTCAGGAAATCGCTATTCCCTTTCATTGTGACACCGAATTGCACACAAGCTGGTACTTCACAACAAACCTCTGGTCTTTTTGGAGCACCAAATCAAACAGACACGCGTATTACTAGTGGCAATACATCGCAACAATCAGTTACGCAAGGAACGTTGCATGATAGTGTAGCAGGTACGCCTTTTACTAACTCTAGTACTAGTCCTTATAATTTTACAAGGCAGAGCATTTCAAAACCTTTAGCTTTGTGAATTAGGCATAAGGTAAAAAGCCAAATATGGTCAAATGAATATGTTGACTTGGTTTGTTTAATAAATACAAAATTTTCCAAACAACGTTACACAATGGTAGAACCACCTGGAGGAGGTTTTGCTTTGGAAAAGCAAAACCCTCCAACATATCGATTTGATTCAGTGGCACACTCGCTTTCAGCTTTTCATGTCTTTGTCGGTATATAGGGTATGAAATATTCCCATGAAATAGGGTCCTTAATGAAATATGCTCATGCGATTCAGAATTTGGCTAGACGTTCGTGTGACATTACAGCATTTATGCATGACAAGACATTTCGCCAATGGCGGGAAACTGCTTGGGTATATTTACCATGGGACCAGGTTAATTCCGAGCTTTACAATGATGCTATGCATCTTGGGTTACAAATTAAACTAAATCTGAGTGGTAAATTACTCTCAACTAAAACTATGCCCAAAACTTTTCAGAGACCGCCCTTTCCAAACAAAACCCCTAATGAAGGGGGTAGCAAAAAACACTCATACTGCTACAGTTTTAACAACAATAATGGCAAATGTGAAAGAGGACAAAATTGTCAATACCCCCATGTGTGTGGAAAATGTGGAGGGGCACATTTTAGACAAATATGCCCAAAAGAACGAAGAACCGAATTTTCACAGAGCCAAATTTCAGCTGGTAAACAATTGCCCAAAACTACCACAAAACAAGTTGGTACATTTAATAAACAAACTCGACAATAATTCCGTAGTTACTCCCATAAAAGTTGATAAATTTGAACATTGGTTACAAGGATATAATACAAATGAAAAGGATTTTTTAATTAAAGGTTTTAAGTTTGGTTTCAGTATCACTTATTTTGGTCAAAGAAAATTTAGGTACAGTAAAAACTTGAAATCAGCTAATGAGAATCCTAGTATTTTAAAAGAAAAAATTGTTAAGGATATCAAAGCAGGACGGGTAGCTGGACCATTTGATATTTCTCCATTTCCAAATTTACAAATATCCCCTTTAGGTCTTGTTCCGAAAAAGAAAGTGGGAAAATATCGGGTTATCCATCACTTGTCATACCCTGATCATTTATGAATAAATGATGGGATTCCACAAGACAAGTGCATAGTTCAGTACCAAACAATAGATAACGCAATCTCATTAGTAAAATACGATGGACAAGGTAATTTAATGGCAAAAGCAGATATGGAAAATAGTTATTACATGGTTCCTATTAACGAGAGAGATCATGACCTATTAGGTTTTACTATGGAGGGGGAATTCTTTTATGACAAAGTTTTACCAATGGGTCTGAGCTATTCCTGTAATTTGTTTGAGAAGTTTAGTACAGCGGTTCATTGGGTCGTGGAACATAAAATGTTTACATATGGCGCAAGCCATTGGCATCCCTATCAAAGAGGAAAATACAGTATTTCCCACTACAAAGATTATATTTTTAGGCTTAGAGCTTGACTCTGCAGAAATGGAAATCAGACTACCAGATGATAAATTGTTGAAATTAATGAAAAATTTGACATATTATACTGGAACTTCAATCTTTGATAGGGTTACTCAATTTTGCATGTGCTGTTGTGAAGCCAGGGATAGCGTTCCTTAGACGCATCATTGATTTAACATTAGGCCTTAAACGTCCAACACATAGAAGATGGTTGACTAAGGAAGCAAGGGAAGATTTGAAAGCATGGTCCTTGTTCATCGAAAACTTCAATGGGAAATCTTTCTTTCTAAGCGATATATGGGAAAACTCAGAACAGCTCCACTTATATACAGACGCATCCGATTTAGGATTTGGAGGGGTCTTTGCCAAAAGATGGTTCTCAAACCAATGGCCAGTGTCATGGTTACAATACCATATTACAATTCGAGAACTTTTTCCTATTGTATTAGCAATTCATTTCTGGGGTCCTCGTCTACAAAATAAGTGTGTTCAATTCCACACTGACAATATGGCACTTGTCTATGTCCTAAATAAGCAAACTTCAAAAGACCCCATCATTATGAAATGGGTAAGACAACTGATGTTGCTTACATTGAAATTTAGCATTATGTTTCAAGCCCTTCATATTAAAGGAATTAAAAATATAGCAGCAGATCAACTTTATCGATTGCAGATTCATCAGTTCAAGAAAGACTTCCCATTAATGGACCCAGTACCAGAAATTGTGAACCCAGATCTGCTGATAATTTAAAAGGTGTGGCAGCTAGATTGCTTCAGGAGTCACTAACCAAGTCATCAAGGGACTCGTATAATAGGATTTACCATAATTATGAACAATTTTCAAAGTTGTATTTTCCAAATCTTGAAGTATTTCCGGCATCTTTAGAAAATTTAACTATGTTCATAGTTCACTGTTGTTAACAGAATTATGCCGCTGCAACAGTTTCTACATATATATCAGCAATAGGCTACATACACAACATTATGGGTATGCAAGACAATACACAACATTTTATCATCGTCAAAACTTTAAATGGTTTTAAAAAACTAAGGAAAACCGCTTACCAATAACCCCCCAAATTCTAAAAGGATTGATAAATTCATTACCCTACACATGTACTTCCCTTTTTATGTCAAAACTTCTAAAAGCAATGTATCTCCTTGCATTACATGCATTTTTAAGAGTGGGGTTAAATAAAATTAAGTTTGTTTTTGACGCTTTTTAATTCCAACTGCTGTAGAAATACACATGAGTCAATTCAAACATACTTATGGTAAACACACACCAATTCTACATGTCCAGGAAAATAAATTACAAAAAGACCTTAGTCCAGTAAAAGCCTTGTGGTATTATCTTCAACTCCGTACGGTTAAAGATATAGGATCCTTTAAACCTCTCTTTTCGTTTATGGATGAATTACCATTGTCAAGACGATTTTTCACTAGTCAATTGCGCTTTTCACTGTCTTATCTGGGTTTAAGCTGGGAACATTATAAAAGTCATAGTCTTCGGATTGTGGCAGCCACAACAGCAGCAAGTATGAATATCCCGGAGGATAAAATCCAAAATGGGTCGCTGGCACTCAAAAGTCTTCAAAAACTATATACGCATTCCTACTTTGAAAATCTAGCTTTCATGGGGACAAGGGCCTCTGAACGTTGGTTTGATTGTGTTTAACTGTAACATGGCCATGGGACATGGGCTTCTGTTGCAGTACTTCTTGATGTAATACTTGTACAGGACTTCAACAATTTTGTGGTTAGTTTACATGTAATCATAATGATGCCAATTCCCACTTTGAAAATCTCGCTTTCATGGGGACAAGGGCCTCGGAAAGTTGACTTGATTCTCAAATAACAGGCGTAAAGTCAGTGTGCCACGAATCAGGGCCAGGGTGTTACTGTAACATGGGGACATGGGCTTCTGTTGCAGTACCTCTTGATTTAACTGTCATCCATGTATATATGAAACCAAAATATTTTGGTAATGAACATGAAGGTTAAGGATGTGTTGATTAGACTTACATGGGGACATGGGCCTCTGTGAGTTCAATATTTACAATTGTACATATATGTGCGAACAATAATATAATGTAGACATTATAGAACAGTTTTGTTTTTAGCTTGACAACTTGCATGTATAGACTTATACACATTAAGCTGCCCACATATAGTTGTTTTAAATGTAATCTTGTTATTGGATAATATATGTATTGTTTCATGGGAACACGGGTCTTTGTAGCCACATAATATACTTGAGAAGGGTGTTTAGAAGCTAGATATACACAATTATTGACCTTAATGTGTTGTGGATGGGGGAAAGTGTGTGACATTCGTTCAATAATCATGAAGGGTGTCGACTCATTGCACACAATATGGTGGCGCATAGCCATCCCCATCCTCCCACCACTCAACAAACTACCTGAGAATTTGTATTGTATTTGAACACATGTTTGTGTTTTATCTCCATTTTGTAATTGTATGTTGTACATGTTTTAGGTTTTCTATTTTTATGGTCGTATAATTTGATATTTTATGCATAGCCATCTCTTTTTGATGGTGGTTATCTGCGCATAACCATCCCCATCTTTGATGGTTGTTATCTATGGCGCATAACCATCCCCATCTTTGATGGTTGTTATCTATGACACATAACCATCCCCATCTTTGATGGTTGTTATATATTTTGTACATAATTTTGTATTTTAGTTGTTTTCTGTTCCGTCACCAAATATTTGATTGTCTTCAGTAATATGAATTTTGATTGTTCAATGATGACTACATATTGTGAACTTTGATCGTCATTTAATAATAAAATGACCTTTTCAATTCAAACGAATTCTTCATTAATTCCAGCCAACCATCAAACGGAGCACAAGATCCCTCTCTTATCTTGACATACATATAGTTATATTCTAATTCACGATGTTCCAACGAACATAAAGAATTTATGTATTTAACTTGTGTAATTTCCTGAATAAAATCATTCTCAATGAGTAAATTGATCAACAAATTTTCTTTTGTTATATCTTTTTTTGTAAGCTGTTAAAAATCAGCAATACGTAGTAGATGTTGAAAGGCGCAGTGAACATTTCGAAGTACAAAGAAAGAAATACTTGTAGTATTTAATTTCCAAGATTTTATTAAACTGACAAACGCTTTTGAATGTCTTCTAATACGTAACCATCTTTAGCTTGTTGAGATTTCCAGCGCCCATGTATTTATAAAAGACGATCTGATACTCCCCAACTGTAAGCTGATCGAAAACTATGTAGGCCGAAGTCTACAGCTTTTAAACCAACTAAACTCAGAGATTCTTTTAAGATTTCTCTGGTGCGTGTGTACGATAATTTAACATTTTTCTTTCTGAGAACAAATTTGTTAACCTTTTAGATATATGTTAAAGCTCTAAAAATATACATATCAGTATTCATTTCAATATTAGCTTCTTCTAAGTAACACCTTAAAATATTTAATGGATATTGAAGACTATCTAGTTTCGAAATGAATACATTTTTGCCATTTCTGTAACAATCTGTTTTGCTTTTTACAATGACAATATTCACGTAATCTTCATAAAATGTAATGTTGTTTGCCTTAATATTGCTCAGCTCATTGTACCTTAAAAACCCAGTGTAAGAAATGGCAAGCATAGCCAACACCCTTAAATCCTTCAATGTTCTATTCTCCGTGTTCAAACTTTTAAATAATTGTATCATTTCTTCGGGAGTTATTGTTTTTTTCTTCTTAATCGGCCGACACAATTTTCTTTTTGATGCTTCGACAATATTTTTAATCACTTCGGAAATACAAGGATCTGGTACGCCTGCCATTTGATGAACCCATTTTATACTGTAAAAATCACTTTCGACAGAACTAAAGTGGTTCGCTGTTTCCATTAAATGTTGTAAATATAGACCAACATGTAGTTCAGTGCAAAGAAGAGTGGTAGTAATTTCTTTATATGTATCTGCCCAGTTGACAAAACGCCTAAAGCGCAAAACATACTTCTTAACTGTCGTCTTAGCTCTGGCTCTGGAGTATACGACCGATTTAATCAAATTGCTAAAAAGTTACTTTAGTTCTGTGTGAGTAACTTGACTTGTCTGTCTCCAAAATCCAACAGTGTAAATTTTCTACAAAATCAAACGAAATTTGATCTTACAATGCTGTTTGCGTTTCCATGGTCCAGTGACCAACACACAGATAACGGTCAGGCGACCTATTAAACTCCAGTGAACAATTACATGAGTACATATGCACTGTCCAGCGACAGCTAAAGGACGTCCAGTGACATCGAATACATTCCACCGAATATTCTGTAAATAAATCAATCTTATTAATATACAAAAGCATCTAATCTAACCGCTAGTATGTTTCCGGTAAAATCACCCCTGGCAAAAAGAGAATTAACTTTATTCCCAGGTTGCAAAATTCTGTCTGTTTCGCTAAATTCTAAAACGTCTGTGACATACTGATTGAAAATCTAACCTGTGTGGAATAACAGTAGCCAAGACGACGATGAAGGCCATTTAGGCACTACTGAAGTTCCAACAGAATTGCTCTTAATCAAATGGTTAATTAATCTACTGACCATAGAAACTGGTGGTACTAACCAATTGTTTTCACCTGACGAATCAGATGTAAAGGCATCTACGGCAATGGAACCAGGGTTCCAATATAAAGAATTTAACCTTAACAGTTAGGTATTGTTCATATTAGCGAATCTGTCAACCGTATGCGGTCCCCACAAACTATCAAGAAGCTGAAAAAAATCAACAGTGGTTCCCCAATCATCTATGTCAATAATACGACTGAGAAAATCTGCTCTTTGATTTTCTATTCTAGGAATCCACACTGTGTGGATATCTATTTCGTTGCTCATGCATGTATTAAAAATAGATAATGCTATCATCTGTAGCTCGTATATTTTACTTCCTTTTAAGACTATGCCTGCAGCATTCTGGCTATCAGAATAAAATGTTATCGTACTGTTTCTCAACACATGTAGAAAAGATAACAAACTCAATTATATGGCTTTTAATTCTCTCCAAGTCGAACTCTTGACAGCTTCGACTTCTGACCAAGACATATGCATGACAAATGTTGTGTTTTGTATAAATCCAGCTGCCCCGGAATCACTTGCATCAGTAAAAATATCAAAATTATAGCTTATCTCTAATATTGAAGTTGGTGTAAATTCGAAGATGTTAAGTTTCCAAAACACAAGCTCTCTAATACAATCATCATGATAATTTATGTTAATGATTTGATTCCAGTCGTCTTTTAAATTTAAAACTGAAAAAATACATCTAGTCATTACCTGTGTTACAAAACCTAGTACAGGTGACATGGCAATTATTTTACCAGATATATTAGCTAATGTTCTAACTTTAACTGCAGTTGAATTTTCTAATAAGGGTAATAATAAAATTACCGAACTCCTAACAATCTTACAAAGGGAAAGTCAAAACTCATAAGTATATAAACAGACAAAATCAGTCAACAACCGGAAAACTGTGAAGACCGTAATGATCCCGACTTGGTACAGGCATTTCTAAAGAAATGGTGGGTTGAAACAAATTGTAAAGCGCCAAACCTCTCGCTTTCATTACGGCTCAAAGGTTCCGGCTGTCACTATAACAGTATTTATAACAATACTGGGAAAAAAATAGGTAAAATAGTTGTCAAAGCAGTACCAAACCCAGTGAAGCAAATGTCAAAAACAATGTTACGTCACACATTGATAAACAAATATTTTTGACATTTTTGTTGACTGTTAATACGAGTATTATCAATACGTACAAGTCTGAAAGTTTTCTATCAGGGACAGATAATAAGCACTGTTTTAGATCCCAACGAAATCCTAGTCATTCCAACTGTTGTGATGGAGACCATACACATTTATCTTTATTTGGTACGAAACCTGACAGAATTATGTCCTTTTTAACAATGTCAGAGTGTTTATTACACCTCTCCTGATCTTCTGCTACACAAAAACCGTCATCCAAGTACAATACCACTTGAATGCTGTTTCTGCGCCAATGAGCTACTAAAGGCCTAAGTTCTTTAGAAAATATCTAGGCGCTTGATTGAAGACCGAAAGGTAACGCGGTAAAAGCAAAATATTTTTCAATATTATTGAATTTCCAAGCGAAACCTAAATACGTTTGATGCAAAGGAAAAATAGCTATATGATGATAACCTGACTTAAGATCAAAAATAAAACCGAAACTATCAATTTGCATGTATTGTTTTGCTGTTCTCCAAGCTTCAAACTTTATTTTGTATTGTACGACTTGTTTATTTACATGTCTTAATTCTAAGATAAGCCTCTCCTTATCTTTACCGTTAACTGCTACCGTTAATGGATTCACTACGTGCGGTGCACTCAATACTTCACGAACCAGATCGTCAGAAATTAACTCTGAAATTGCATTTTCAACACAAATGGTATGTACACTTGCAGATTAGTTGTTGTTTAAAAATACTGATTTTCGTTCATGTAATAAAGGAATTGTATAACCTTCATAGATCATATCTAAGATAAAATCAGATGTTCCAATTTTTTGCCAAAAATGAACAGAATTTTTAAGCGCCCTTTTACATTAATATTTGTTTTCCCGATTTCATATTCATAAAAAGCGTTAATATTATTACAACATCGTACCTTAGAAGTGTCAGCATATGCTTCTTTAAACATGAGCTCCTCTGGAAGATCCTGGTCTGCTAAATCCGACAGGTTTTCTGCATTCCTTGGTCCAGTGTTCGAATATTCCACAGTTGTGGCAGTTGTCATTCGATTTGGAGATGTTGTGATGTTGGAGATCTTTCTGCTGCACGAAAGGGTTGTGTCTGGTAGCTATGAGATGAAATAAAACCTCCGCCATTATGTGTAGTTTGTGTAATCGCTCCGGCTGCTTCCGCTGGTCGTTTTTGCCACGTTGAGTATCCTCTTTCTTGGACGTTTGAATCTTCTTCACGGCTCTGTTTTCTGCGACTCTGATTCTTTTTTCGTCTTCCGAGTCACTAGCAACTTCGTCTGATAAATACTCGTCAACGGTTTTCCACCCTCCTTCTGACTTATCTGCGATTCGTATCAACTTGTTCCTCTTCTTGAGAACGGTTAACGAATCCTCCAATAACCTAACGGCTTTTCGTACATTGTTTCTTCCAAGTTCTGATAGCACCACGTTGATATTGCCTGAAATCTTCGCATTCAGCTCGAACTACAATTGGTTACCTTTAAATCTAAAAGACGCTCGGCCTTATTTGCTAAATGAACCGCCCTGTCGTTCAAATTGTTCCCTATTCCCGACAACTTCTCGTTCATATATGTCTTTAGCAACGAAAACAGGTTTGCATTCGTAACTTCCTCAGTGGATTTGGTAAACTGCTTGTAATTGGTATTGAACGAATCTTCTTCCAACAATTCTCTGTCCGACATCTCGACAAAATTAAGCTTCTTTTTAACTCAGAGATAATCGTGGGTCTGCTCGATGTGGTCACCGCCCAATCCTCGATAAAGAAAAAACCTGATGCACGCTCTTTAAATACCCTGACAACTTAAATCTATTATTATTCAGTAACTTGAATAATTCGAAAATTAATACGCCGCACTGTACATAAATATATGTTTTGAATGTTCAAAATGTTGCTTGTATGCAGTCATCGTCGGTTTCTCTCGATATGGGACAAATTAAACATGATTTGGGAAGGAGAGTAGCCAAAAGGCTGTGAGATCAACCACTGTAAATGAATTGTTCATGACATTGACGGAGCAGTGGACTCACATGGGGTATATGTGCTTAGGGCCGATTCCAACATTATTTCTTATATGGTTTCGATCAGTTTTTAATGGTGCAGTTTTTTAAACGGAATATCCAGTGAGAGCCACGGACCTGCCTCAAATCACTGACAAGCTGAGATTGTATAATGGGAGAGGACCCAGCTCACAGTTTTAATCTTGGTAGTCATTGACTACATGGGTAGATGTAAATCCAACTATAATACGACCCTGAAATTACATGATTGACCCTGAAATGACATGTCACATATCGAAATAGTAACTCGAAGTGTTGTCGTTGAGTAGATTGCATCCAGCTAAGAACGGAATATTCCATATACTGATTTTTCATTTTCGAATTTCTGTTCTTTCATGTGCGCTATGACATCAACACTATGTGAAATGGTTTTTTTCTGCAGGTTTGCAGGTTTTTTTTCAGTATTCCATGTGTCTGTTGTTTTCGGTGTTGTGTTTTGTAGATAATTGTTTGACCTATTGTCCTTTTTCTCTTGGCCATTGTATTGTCTGTTCTTCGATGTACGGCTTCTGATTACCACTTTGATATCTTCAAGCTTTGCAGAAAGAGTTAATGTTCAATATGCATAGTATATTTTGGCAATGTGCTATATTTACAATTTTTCCTTTATGTTGTGCATTTTTAATATGTCTCAGTATATCATGGAAAAAGAAAAACGATTAAATATGAATTGATGCAAATTAGAGCGAAACTCTTTCCACGAACACCTCATAAAGGTTATTCCAGAAACTCACCGTGTGCACTAAAATCAAATATCTTTTTTTATTACCGGGAAGTAAAATTGAAATACACTTAATATTGACTTTTCAAATATCGACGGTAATATGATAGTTTACCATGAACATTTGTAAATTAATCGGAAAATACTAAGCTTGTGAAACCCAAACAGATTTTCAGGAAATTATAGTCCAATTTTGCTTAAGTACTTTGTTATTATTTTAAAAGAAATCATATCTTACTATGTACATATCATGTTGTAATATTACAGGTGACATAAAAATAAAGAAATTAAAACAGTTGTACGGGGTTCATGCTTTATCAATGTTATTAGTATTAATTACGTATACTGGTGTACAACACGATTTCAATATCACATGATGTTTGTGTCGTTTAGAAGTAGCACTACGGATGTCACCAGTCGAGGAGGAACTGGAGCATCTGCGTTCAGCTTCCTTTTTCCTTCTTCTTCTTTTTTCCTTTTTTTTGGGGGGGGGGGGGTGTCATGCTGCTCAATCTTTACTGTTACGTACTACTTTGTATTGATTACGTATTCTGGTGTCCGCCACGATTTGAATATCACATGATGTTTGTGTCGTTTAGAAGTAGCACTACGGGTGTCACCAGTGGAGCAGGAACTGTTTACCGGTCTGGAGCATCCGCGTTCACCTCCGTATGTTTTACTTTTTTGGAGAGGGTGGGCGGTTTATGTTGCTCAATCTTTACTGGTCCTTAGTATTTTGTAGATCATTGTTTGTTCTTTTGTTCTTTTTCTTTTGGTCATTGTATTGTTTGTCCTTCTTCGAATTGCGGCTTTTAATTATCCCTTTGGTATCTTCAAACATTGTTTTAAAGTCCAACAGTGATATAAAGTCGATATAACTGAAATATTGTTGAAAGTGGCGTTAAACACCATAACCCTGATATAAAGTAAATCGCACATTGACCGAAAACATGAAAAAAAGCAAATACTCCTTCACAACTTGTAGTCAGTCTTGTAAATTTATAGTGTTTGGACTACACATTGGTGTAATGTCGCGGATTAAAGTAATAAAATTAGTCCCCAGCTGCCTTGTGGGCTTTTTTCACAATTCAGTGAAAAGAGTACATCGTGTTTAGCCAAAAAAGTAAATAATTATGTTCTTGTATTAGGTTGAAGTAAGCAATGACTTCAACATTATTACACCAAGCAATACAAAGGCTTTCTGTCTGAAGATTTGTAAACGTCATAAAACTAGTTTAACCCCACCACTTTTTATTGAAGTGTCTGTATCAAGCCATGGAACTGAGCAGTCATGTATTTGTGTGTTAGGAGTATCTATCTTTTCTTTATCTAAAATTTTGGATTTTGGAGTTCTAAGGTTCTCCTCCCTCGGGCATAGATGACCTTGGTCGATTTTAGTTATCCTTTATTAGGCCCTTTGGCTTTAAATTATTTGGCTTTCCATTTTGAGCGTCACCTGATGAAGGTTGTTCCAGAAACGCGTCGTGCGCACTAAATCTGATATCTACGTTTTTATTTCGACAGTATGATATATTATTGTTTTTCATTTCACTACCATTAGAATCAGGGGTCCGTTGTTGAACTTGTGATTAAGCTAATCATATGATTATCCCTAATTACATTTTTTAATCCCTAATCACATAATTAGCTAATGCAATGATTAAATATGATTAGTTAATACATTGATTAAAAACAGTTCAGCAACAGAATTTAATCTTTGCTTTAGCTACGTATGTGATTAAGAATTTAAAATATAATTAGGGCTAATCATATGATTAGCTTAATCACAACGGACCCCAGCTGACACTCAGATGTGTATTTAATATAGGCGTTCATTATCTGCACACCTCTCTGGTAAACGTAGTATGTCAGATGTTGGTTTATGGGTGGCATTATGAGGCGTTTAACTTCGGTGTTGACAATAGTTCAGCTATATCCTGGTATTGACATTTATTGGTGAAGGAAACTAGAGTACCATAAGTAATTTACACTTTTTATTACCGAGATTATTGTATATGACGACATATATTTTCCATTTTGTGTATCTAAACATGATAACTCGTCTGGTATCTTCAACCTTTTCTTTAATAACTGATTTATTTTTATATAGTTATGGTTTTGTTCCCCCCCCCTCCCCCACCCCATTTTACGCAGTTGTGTTTTATTCTTTCCTTCTCAAATTAATTAAAGAGAGTTACGGTTCTGAGAACTACTTAACTTTAAATTATGGGAACAACGTGTTGTGTAATGCGACATACAATTATTTTATTGGAGTGAATACATTAAGTATAAACAACATTAACATTATATTAAATATATAAATAAGTACAACTATAGGATACTTAACATTCATATTGTCTATTAGGATACGTTAATATTCATATTGTCTATTAGGATACGTTAACATTCATATTGTCTACAAGGATACGTTAACATTCATATTGTCTACAAGGATACATTCACATTTATATTGTCTATTAGGATACGTTAATATTCATATTGTCTACAAGGATACGTTCACATTTATATTGTCTATTAGGATACGTTCACATTCATATTATCTACAAGGATGCGCTCACATTTATATTGTCTATTAGGATACGTTAACATTCATATTGTCTACAAGGATGCGCTCACATTTATATTGTCTATTAGGATACTTAACATTCATATTGTCTACAAGGATACGTTAACATTCATATTGTCTATTAGGATACCTTAACATTCATATTGTCTGCAAGGATACGTTAACATTCATATTGTCTACAAGGATACGTGCACATTCATATTGTCTATTAGGATACCTTAACATTCATATAGTCTGCAAGGATACGTTAACATTCATGTTGTCTACAAGGATACGTGCACATTCATATGGTCTATTAGGATACCTTAACATTCATATTGTCTACAAGGATACGTTGGCATTCATATTGTCTACAAGGATATGTTAACATTCATATTGTCTACAAGGATATGTTAACATTACTATTGTCTACAAGGATATGTTAACATTCCTATTGTCTACAAGGATACGTTAACATTCCTATTGTCTACAAGGATACATTAACATTCCTATTGTCTACAGGGATACGTTAACATTCATATTGTCTCTTAGGATACATTAACATTCATATTGTCTACAAGGATACATTCACATTCATATTGTCTGCAAGGATACGTTAACATTCATATGGTCTATTAGGATACATTAACATTCCTATTGTCTACAAGGATACGTTAATATTCCTATTGTCTACAACGATACATTAACATTCCTATTGTCTACAAGGATACATTAACATTCCTATTGTCTACAAGGATACATTAACATTCCTATTGTCTACAAGGATACATTAACATTCCTATTGTCTACAAGGATACGTGCACATTCATATGGTCTATTAGGATACCTTAACATTCATATTGTCTACAAGGATACGTTGGCATTCATATTGTCTACAAGGATATGTTAACATTCATATTGTCTACAAGGATATGTTAACATTCCTATTGTCTACAAGGATATGTTAACATTCCTATTGTCTACAAGGATACATTAACATTCCTATTGTCTACAAGGATACGTTAACATTCATATTGTCTCTTAGGATACATTAACATTCATATTGTCTACAAGGATACATTAACATTCATATTGTCTGCAAGGATACGTTAACATTCATATGGTCTATTAGGATACATTAACATTCCTATTGTCTACAAGGATACGTTAACATTCCTATTGTCTACAACGATACATTAACATTCTTATTGACTACAAGGATACATTAACATTCCTATTGTCTACAAGGATACATTAACATTCCTATTGTCTACAAGGATACATTAACATTCCTATTGTCTACAAGGATACATTAACATTCCTATTGTCTACAAGGATATGTTAACATTCATATTGTCTACAAGGATACATTAACATTCATATTGTCTACAAGGATACGATAACATTCATATGGTCTATTAGGATACATTAACATTCCTATTGTCTACAAGGATACGTTAACATTCCTATTGTCTACAAGGATACGTTAACATTCATATTGTCTACAAGGATACATTAACATTCATATTGTCTATTAGGATACATTCACATTCATATTGTCTATATGTCCATATGTTTACTCACTAGATCGAACAACACATCGGGAGTCTGGGAGATATAATATTATATTCCCAAATACTCACACCATTTAAGAGAATAGATGAAATAGACAAATTGTTTACATAGATTAAAGAAAATGTTTCTATATTCAAAATTGCTTACTCAGAATAATGTATTATTGAAATTTTGTTAAACATATGAGGGTTGGGATTTCGCTCGCAAGTGGAAAACACTAGCATGATCACATTATTTCAACTAAGAGGGAAGGTTTTGGTCGATAAAACTAGTTTAACACGCCAAAATGTGAACAGTCATGGATATATGTGGTTAGGGGTATTAATCTTACCTCTTGTTTTTATGATTTAGTTCCATTAGATACAAGTGTTGCCTGAGGGCAAGTGTGGACAGAGAAATGTGCTGTCCAAAAGGCAAGTGTGGATGTCAATATTTCATAGTGTCTTTTGCAAAGGTCACACGTTATATATCATTTTGTTTTATTTTTTTGGAGAGGATATATATATATGCATGTCCTGCTATCCAATGCAATTCATTTATTGAATAAAATATTCTTTAAATTAAATATTTTTGTTCCAATGCATGTAGCTGACAATTGAAATACTGTTTGTGAATAGGCATCATTGGAAAGTTTGCACTCCTTTGACATTGTACATATAAAGCATTTTTATTTTAGCGTGCGATATTATATGTGTTTTAATCTGCAACACCTCCGTTTGCATTTGGGACTTATCAGTAGGCAATGCAAGTGGAATATGCAGGAGTTAATAATAAAAAAAAAATATAAATACCTACTTTGGAATATAATCACAGATTTAACATATTTATAAGCCTAGACTCCCAAGGCCCTGTTGACAAAATAAAAAAATTGTAAACATTTAATGGAAAAAGTTGATAGACTATTTAAATAGAAATTATTGTTGGAAAATAAGACATTGTCTTTTATGCAATATAAACATGAAAAAATATTTAAAAGAATAAAAGTTTTGAATTTAGAAGTCAGTTTGGCCTTGTGAGTTTCGTCCCCTTTAAATTAGAATGGTAAAAGTAAAAGAGTAGGAAGAACTAATTGTATGTAGCATAAAACTTGAATTTAAGTCATGAAATTAGTTTTAAGAGGTGAAATTATGAATATTTGCATTGATCTTATTTTACTTGAAGGGTATTGTATGTGTATAGGCAGGTATATATAACACAGCTCTTGACTAATGGGGTATTCCATTCGTTCCTTTGGGTGGCTTTGCACCCCATCGCCCTACTTTTCCCGCGGACTTTCCTTGTATTTCCGGATGTGTGGATCTAATTCCTGCTAGGACATTTCAATAATTTCACAAGCTTTATATGAATTTTGTGTTTCACCTGTAAATATAATAAATTAGTCTTGAAATGCCTTTGGTTTGTCATTTTTCATAATCATAAAAATATTTAAGCAAAACAAAATAAAATATCTAAAGAGTAAACGTTAGAGAATACCGAAGAGGCAATCAAGAATGGATAATCCAGAGAAACTGGCAACATAGTGTACACAAAACGAAGATAAAATATGATAGAATTCAAAATTAGCATGGATAGTAAGTAATAAACAGATTCAACATTGAAGTTTTTAAATGAAAATGCTAACTAGACTATATTATTCATTTCATTATGAAAGTGAATACATTTTGACATTGTTATACATATATTAATAGTTATAATAAATGAATAACTTAATTTGTTTATGGCCCATAAATTACTCATAAAAAGATGATAAAAATTGACACTTTGCAAAAAAATCAAAATAAAAAACAACAACAAATGTAATATAGTTGGAATAAAAATCTAAAAGTTCAAATTTTTTAAATTGGGATTTTTGGCCGTTTCGGTCGAGTTAATCTCAGAAACCATATAAAACAGAGGAAACAGAGAGATTTCGGTACAATTATTTTGTAGAAAAACTCTACGTCCAATTTGATGAAAAACAAAAAATAATCTATATGCCTTCCAAATATGTCAAACTCCCTAATTTGGGCCACTATTAGACCCTACATCCAAATAATCATAAAAGACTGCATTACAATTGTATGAAAAATAAAAAAGTAAAAATTTTGATATTCCCCATTATTGTCAGAAACGGTAATAGCTACATGATAATGTTTGCATTTTAAAAATATTTTAATATATTTTTTAGGAGTTATGCTGCAATTTTGGTTAAGTTTAAACATATTTTATTTCCATGATGAACAGCCAATGAGATTGGACACAAGTTATTACAACATTAGTGAAGTCATTTCTTTTTTACAAAAATATGAACAAAAAATGATAGCACATAATGGCGATAATTATATAATGAGCATTACAATATTAAGAGACTTTTATATGAAAGAAAATATTTGTATGCTGTGATGAAAGTGTATGATTTAGTGTGTAAATAAATGTATTACCCTTAATTACTGCTTACCCTTGCCTGCTCGACACTTTCTCAACCACAACAGGACCACAATGAGTACAGCACAACATACTACTAATACTGATACAACTGAAACAGCTATTACAATGGCTTGATCAACACCCAACGTGGTTTCTGTTGTCCTTTCTGAAATCATATTATATTTTTACTGCCTACTTTTAATGTGCTTTGTAATGGTAAATGAGTGAGTGTGTGATGATTATTCCTTGTATGTGTTGTTAGGTAATACAACTATCTCATTGAGCCACCTGGGCCCTCTAATTGTGAGTGGGTGATGATTATTCCTTGTATGTGTTGTTAGGTAATACAACTATCTCATTGAGCCACCCGGGCCCTCTAATTATGAGTGAATGATGAATATTCCTTGTATGGGTTGTTAGGTAATACAACTATCTCATTGAGCCACCTGGGCCCTCTAATTGTGAGTGAGTAATGATTATTCCTTGTATGGGTTATTAGGTAATACAACTATCTCATTGAGCCACCCGGGACCTCTAATTGTGAGTGAGTGATGATTATTCCTTGTATGGGTTGCTAGGTAATACAACTATCTCATTGAGCCACCGGGCCCTCTAATTGTGAGTGAATGATGATTACCGGTATTCCTTAAAGCAAGTGAGCATTTCTTCAGCTATTTCATGAAGAGAACGAACTTACATTTGATAAAATATTAATAATATGGTTTTTTTCCAGACCATTGCGCTGAAGGGTAGACATGTCGCTCCACTCAGACACATTATCCCGACTCCGACCCAACCAATCTGTGTTTGTCCTTACTCTTTTATGCTATTTGCTTAGAGGGGAATCATGAAATAAAAATGTCATAGTCTTTGGTTTAACACGAACGGGATCGAACCCACGAACTACCTCGGGCACAAAATGAAAGCTAACCATTATACTACCGAGTGTGTGTATGTGTGTAATTATGATATAAATCTGTGACAAGTCATACTTTGAAGAAAAAAAGCATAGTATAATTTTACAAATAGATGAATTCCCCAACTCATTCAAATCGGAATATGAAGTTCATTTAGAAATACCCGGAAAATTGTAACGCAACATATTACTTATTACTCAGGAGATATGTATGGATAATTAGCAGAAAATAAACTCTGTACATACCCAGACACTGTTCCTGTTTTGCTTTCCAAATTGGTAATATTGTATGCCCAATACTACACTCAATTCTAGTTTCTGTTCCACAAGAGTTATCTTCTAATGTGTAATCGATGGACATGGATAGTTGGTAGAAAAGTCCATGTGATGTTTTACTTGAAACAGACATATTCAACTTTGAACCCTGCAATTAATTAACATAAAAGTACATGTGGTATTTTATACCAAAGTCTACTCCGAAACTACTCATAAACTAAATATTGATCAACACGACCACCCAATAAAAAAATGTGGCTGACCTTAGGTGCTCCGTAAGGCTAGCAGTTCCTGTTACTCTTTGCAAACCTGGTGATGGAATAGCTTATCAAATGAGAGATGTATACATCATATGCAGGTGCGTGCTGCAAGAATGTTTCTACATATAAATGGTAAGTTCACAGTGAAGCAGACCTAGCTATATCTGTGATATTTTTTTTTATTCCAAACTCAATGGAAACCACCTAGTCTCTGCTAACATGTCTACATATTACACTCCTTAAATATATTCTTTGAAAAGATTACAACTAGGACACCGACGGTAAGACCCCCTATAATAAAATGGTTGGTGCCTAATACTATATATTTTGGTTCTCGTTGAATGTCTTTAGACCAATAAGTGAAACAGCAACATCTTTTTTATAGTTATTATCATCGAATTTCTGATCTTGTCATCAGTTATTATTCACGATATTTTTTAATAAAAACAACAGATCATCATCATCATCATCATCATCATCATCATCATCATCATCGTCATCATCATCATCATCATCATCGTCATCATCATCATCATCATCATCATCTTCATCATCATCATCGTCATCATCATCATATTAGAATTAGCTATGCTATCGCTCAGGATAAAAATTTTACGAAAATAATGTTATCCATGTTAAAACTGGATACAAACTCTGGCTTCCATGACTTATTTCTTATACATACCCCGATTGACAACGTGCATGCCGGTAAAGGATATATATTTTGAAACGTAAGGCTGGCAGATATATGTTTGTCTTCTTGTCTATAGTTAATTTCCGTGTTGATTTCGTCAGCGGCAGGTATATCTGTGAGAGAGAAAAAGGTACATTTAAAAAATTGGTAATATCAGTATTAATCAAGGAAATTTTGAAGAAAACTTATACAGTCAAACCTGTCTTATGTGACCTTGCAAGTTAACAGTGAAATATGGTCACATAAGACAGGTGGTCGCTTCATGCAGGTTTAATTGATATGAAATGCAATGTGAATGGGAAAAAATAAGGTCACATAATACAGGTTATTGCTTAATAGAGGTGGTCACTAAAGCAGGTTTGACTGTATTCATTAAAGATTTTTTACTCGACAACACATTTGCATTTATTGTAAAAATCATTAATTGTTTGAATTTATCAGGAAGATTAGTAGAAACACAATATTCATAAATGATTTTTCAATCGATAACACAGTATGTTTTACAGTAAAAAAAAATAACTAATTCTGGGACCGGATAATAAAAGCTTCAATTGATGGATGAACAACTTTTTTTGGACAAAATATGGTTAGTTCTGTGATTAAATAATAGACTGATACAATAATATTTATTTTTTGATGCTGTTCATTGAAAGACTTAGTAAATAAACAGACATTACTCCTGTAGTTATGTCACATCATCCACTTTATTTAATATTCTGAATATGAATTTACCGTAGCTTAGAAATTCTGAGGTTCTTAATGATTAATTAGTTTTCGGGCAAGAACTTCCTCCACACTACACATTAAACTTAAATGAGGGAGGTGAATAATAGTTATGGTGTTTAACGCCACTTTCAACAATATTTCAGTCATATCGGGTAGTTCAGATTTTTTGAAAACCACCGACTTGTCGCAGGTCACCGAAAAACATTATCACACAAAACCCACGATCTACCACACTCAGGACGACCACACTAACCGGGGCTCGAACCCACGATCTACCACACTCAGGGCGATCACGCTAACCGGGGCTCGAACCCACGATCTACCACACTCAGGACGACCACGCTAACCGGGGCTCGAACCCACGATCTACCACACTCAGGGCGATCACGCTAACCGGGGCTCGAACCCACGATCTACCACACTCAGGACGATCACGCTAACCGGGGCTCGAACCCACGATCTACCACACTCAGGACGATCACGCTAACCGGGGCTCGAACCCACGATCTACCACACTCAGGATGACCGCGCTAACTATGATACCACAGATGCAGTTCACTAAATTATATAGTTTAAATTAGATTAAATCAACTTCATTTGTACTTACACTGATATTGTTTGGTATTTAAATCTAACATTTTCTCATCAAATTTGAAACCATACACACATTTGTAATAACAATTTACATCTGCTTCACTGGTGTTGAATATCTGTAGAAGAAATTGTCTTGTAGAGATGGCATTTTCTTTATATTTATTTGGATCTGAAGGGAAGCCATTGAAGCTTAAAACTTTGTTCTCACTGCCACCAGACCATTGTCGACTTCTACCATTGGTGAGGTTTAGTGAATCGTCAAACGTACAAAGTAGGTGAATCGTTGAACCAAATACAATTATGTCATCTTGTACAATCAATGAAACTACAAGTAGAGAACAATATAGAATTATTAGTTTTTACATATATTATCCTCGTGTGATGGGTTTTCGTACTATTATCGATTTTCCGATATAGCGATTGGCAGTGTTAACCCTTCATATGACGATTGGAATTTTCAAACAATGACTAGTTAAATATTTCTTTGTACATAAGATTGTTTTAAAAGCCATTCTTGTATTTTAATATACTCTCGATTATCTGGAAACTTTTGCCGTCAGTAAAAGGGCGTCATATGTTTTCGTATAAAGTAAAAACAAGGCCGGATGGAAACGAATATAAAATCAGAAAATGGCTGGTTTTAAAATTGCATAATTCTGGCCGTCTACAAATCATACTACATCTAAATAAAATAGCAGAATGTTTGAAAATGACTACTTTCAAAATTGTGTTTACTTTTGATGGGTTTTTTTTAGTGCTGAAACCACATGCACTGCAAGGTGACATGGATTTTATTTAAGAAACAGGCACATTTCAGTCAGTTCATTTGCTTACAAGAACGACCAGTGACCCCATGACAGTCACATGACAGGAAGAGCCGGTGTGTGAGAGGCAGACGACATAGTTCAATTTTATAGAACCCTTCTGGATTTTTTTCCAATTACTTTATAAATGAAGTAAATTTTTAGCACTACAAAAAGTATGGTTCAGTAGGTAGATTCACTATTTTTGGTACTTACATCTTTAAAAGCAACCTTGAACATTTTTGACAGATGTCACGTTGGAGTCCTGTTTACGTTCCATAAATAGAAACCGGAAGACACGTCAAAAATAACGCGTGCACTGGGGAAATCAAAATAAAATGGATGATACCAAAACATATGACATACGAAAGCATATACCGGGACGATATGCATAATGTTCAAGATTATCGCATTCTTTATGATAAAGTTGTTCGCCGGTTACATGTGAGGGTTGACATTTTACTCACAACTGCAAACAATTGCATGACCCCATCACTTCACTAAGAGGGGGGGTTTGGGCTCATAAAACTAGTCTAACCCCGTCACTTTTTTATTGAAGTATCCAGGGGCGGATCTAGGATTTCGAGTCAGGGGGGAGGCGCACTTAAAAAAAAATCTGCCGAGCGGAGGGAGGCGCGAAAATTTTAGGGGTATTTCGTGTGAAAAATTACGCCAAAAAATCATATTTTTCCAATTTTAGGGGGGCGCGCGCTGGGTACACCCCACCCCCCCGTGGATCCGCCCTTGGTATCTGTACCAAGCCAGGAAAGTAAGCGGCCATATATATGTGTTGGATGTGTCGATTTTACCTCTATTTACTCAGTTCAAGATATTTGAAAGATTGATAAAAATTGTGTTTGATTTGTGCATAAAGATTATTTATGTAGGATATATAGATTACGCATTAGTAATGATATATGTTGAGTCATGCTCGTTATAGAAGACTCTACAGTGACTGTGAAATGTAGAACAACAATAAAGATATATTTATGTAGGATATATAGTACGTATTAGTAATGATATATGTTAAGTCATGCTCGTTATAGAAGACTCTACAGTGACTGTGAAATGTAGAACAACAATAAAGATATATTTATGTAGGATATATAGTACGTATTAGTAATGATATATGTTGAGTCATGCTCGTTATGGAAGACTCTACAGCGACTGTGAAATGTAGTACAACAATAAAAGCCCTGAACCTTTAATTTATGTAATGTTGGATAGTCTCTCTAACTCGATTCCTCTATATGGAGAAATACCCAATCAAATTTGATTGGTTTTTTTTATGAAAGGGGATATCTACATGGCTGTTTCCTTTTATGATAATCTGACAAACACACTTGCATATCCCCACTTTTTGAAAAATATTAAACCACATGAATCAGAATATTTAAGCAAACACATATATTAACTAGCTGTTTCTGTATTGGTCTCGTCATAGAATCTCGGTCTCGGCGTAAGGCGTGCCAATACAACTAATGTTATAAGTTCGCCAATATGTACAACATTATGTGATAACGTTTGTCATAGGCTTACTGTCGGTGGCTTTCACGGGTACTCCGATTTCCACCACCTACAAAATCGACCGCTACGATATAACTGAAATATTGTTGAAAGTAGCGTTAAACACCATAAAACCAACCAAACAATACAGCTATAACAGATCCAATATAGAATAAAGTTAGTCAATAAGAATTGAAATATGATCTTCACATTATAATGATGACAAACAGTAAGACTTACCTGGTGATGATTGAATGCCTGATATCATAATGATAAAACATAAAATTGGATTAAAAGACATATTTATTTCCTAACTATCAAACTCTGTTTCTCTAATTTAACATAAAAAATGTAAAGTCCTTTATCTCAATGCAAACATATGTTATGACTCGACACCGCGTCGTAATGATATCAATGTCGATAAAAAAAACCACAGTTAAAAATAAACCAGTAGCAAGAAATCTATGTCGACCATTAGTGTAGGTGTAGTTTATTTTTTTGATTTATCTCTCATATATAGCGCCCATATTTCACTGGAACAAAATCCCCCTTTATTTTGTAACATGTTTTCTTTTTCAATTAAAGTATTTTGTCCCATTATTAGAGGTTTGGTTTACATGATTGTCATAGTTTTTAAGATATGGTTATTATAGAAATGTACACTGTTCCTAGATAATATACGTTTATTATACAAACTGAGGTTTATCTCCTTCGATCACATGTAGCTAACTTTTGGCCTATTCTTCTTAGAACCTTTAGTTTATCTCCTTCGATCCCATGTAGCTAACCTTAGGCCTATTCTGTTTAGATCCTTTGGTTTATCTCCTTCGATCACATGTAGCTAACTTTAAGCCTATTCTGCTTAGACCATTTAGTTTATCTCCTTCGATCACATGTAGCTAACTTTATGCCTATTCTGCTTAGACCCTTTAGTTTATCTCCTTCGATCACATGTAGCTAACTTTAAGCCTATTCTGTTTAGACCCTTTAGTTTATCTCCTTCGATCACATGTAGCTAACTTTAGGGCTATTGTGCTTACACCCTTTCGTTTATCTCCTTCGTTCACATGTAGCTAACTTTAGGCCTATTCTGTTTAGAACCTTTAGTTTATCTCCTTCGATCACATGTAGCTAACTTTAGGCCTATTCTGTTTAGATCCTTTAGTTTTTCTCCTCCGATCACATGTCGCTAACTTTAGGCCTATTCTGTTTAGACCCTTTGGTTTATCTCTTTCGATCACATGTAGCTAACTTTAGGCCTATTCTATTGAGACCCTTTGTTTTATCTCCATCGATCACATGTAGCTAACATTAAGCCCATTCTGCCCAAACCATTTAGTTTATCTCCTTCGATCACATGTAGCTTACTTTAGACATATTCTGCTTAGATCCTTTAGTTTATCTCCTTCCATCACATGTAGCTTACTTTAGACATATTCTTCTTAGATCCTTTCGTGTATCTTCTTCGATCACATGTAGCTTACTTTAGACATATTCTGCTTAGATCCTTTAGTTTATCTCCTTCGATCACATGTAGCTAACTTTAGGCCTATTCTTCTTAGACCCTTTTGTTTATCTCCTTCGATCACATGTAGCTAACTTTAGGCCTATTCTGATTAGACCCTTTAGTTTATCTCCATCGATCACATGTAGCTAACTTTAGGCCTATTCTGTTTAGACCCTTTAGATTATATCCTTCGATCACATGCAGCTAACATTAGGCCTATTCTGTTCAGACCCTTTAGTTTATCTCCTTCGATCACATGTAGCTAACCTTATGCCTATTCTGCTTAGACCCTTTCGTTTATCTCCTTCGTTCACATGTAGCTAACTTTAGGTCCATTCTGTTTAGCCCCTTTAGTTTATCTCCTTCGATCACATGTAGCTAACTTTAGGCCTATTCTTCTTAGACCCTTTTGTTTATCTCCTTCGATCACATGTAGCTAACTTTAGGCCTATTCTGATTAGACCCTTTAGTTTATCTCCATCGATCACATGTAGCTAACTTTAGGCCTATTCTGTTTAGACCCTTTAGATTATATCCTTCGATCACATGCAGCTAACATTAGGCCTATTCTGCTCAGACCCTTTAGTTTATCTCCTTCGATCACATGTAGCTAACCTTATGCCTATTCTGCTTAGACCCTTTCGTTTATCTCCTTCGTTCACATGTAGCTAACTTTAGGCCCATTCTGTTTAGCCCCTTTAGTTTATCTCCTTCGATGACATGTAGCTAACTTTAGGCCTATTCTGCTTAGACCCTTTAGTTTATCTCTATCGATCACATGTAGCTAACTTTAGGCCTATTCTGTTTAGACCCTTTAGTTTATCTCCTTCGATCACAGGTAGCTAATTTTAGGCCTATTCTGTTTTGACCCTTTAGTTTATCTCCTTCGATCACATGTAGCTATCTTTAGGCCTATTCTGTTTAGACCCTTTAGTTTATCTCCTTCGATCACATGTCGCTAACTTTAGGCCTATTCTGTTTAGACCCTTTGGTTTATCTCTTTCGATCACATGTAGCTAACATTAGGCCTATTCTATTGAGACCCTTTGGTTTATCTCCATCGATCACATGTAGCTAACATTAAGCCTATTCTGCTCAAACCATTTAGTTTATCTCCTTCCATCACATGTAGCTTACTTTAGACATATTCTGCTTAGATCCTTTCGTTTTTCTTCTTCGATCACATGTAGCTTACTTTAGACATATTCTGCTTAGATCCTTTAGTTTATCTCCTTCGATCACATGTAGCTAACTTTAGGCCTATTCTGCTTAGACCCTTTTGTTTATCTCCTTCGATCACATGTAGCTTACTTTAGACATATTCTGCTTAGATTATTTAGTTTACCTCCTTAGATCACATGTAGCTTACATTAGACATATTCTGCTTAGATCCTTTAGTTTATCTCCTTCGATCACATGTAGCTAACTTTAGGCCTATTCTTCTTAGACCCTTTTGTTTATCTCCTTCGATCACATGTAGCTAACTTTAGGCCTATTCTGTTTAGACCCTTTAGTTTATCTCCATCGATCACATGTAGCTAATTTTAGGCCTATTCTGTTTAGACCCTTTGGATTATATCCTTCGATCACATGCAGCTAACATTAGGCCTATTCTGTTCAGACCCTTTAGTTTATCTCCTTCGATCACATGTAGCTAACCTTATGCCTATTCTGCTTAGACCCTTTAGTTTATCTCCTTCGATCACATGTAGCTAACTTTAAGCCTATTCTGTTTAGACCCTTTAGTTTATCTCCTTCGATCACATGTAGCTAACTTTAGGCCTATTCTGCTTAGACCCTTTCGTTTATCTCCTTCGTTCACATGTGGCTAACTTTAAGCCTATTCTGTTTAGACCCTTTAGTTTATCTCCTTCGATCACATGTAGCTAACTTTAGGCCTATTCTGTTTAGACCCTTTAGTTTATCTCCTTCGATCAAAGGTAGCTAATTTTAGGCCTATTCTGTTTTAACCCTTTTGTTTATCTCCTTCGATCACATGTAGCTAACTTTAGGCCTATTCTGCTTAGACCCTTTCGTTTATCTCCTTCGTTCACATGTAGCTAACTTTAGGCCTATTCTGTTTAGACCCTTTAGTTTATCTCTATCGATCACATGTAGCTAACTTTAGGCCTATTCTGTTTAGACCCTTTGTTTATCTCCTTCGATCACAGGTAGCTAATTTTAGGCCTATTCTGTTTTGACCCTTTAGTTTATCTCTTTCGATCACATGTAGCTAACTTTAGGCCTATTCTGTTTAGACTCTTTAGTTTATCTCCTTCGATCACATTTAGCTAACTTTAGGCCTATTCTGTTTTGACACTTTAGTGTATTTCCTTCGATCACATGTAGCTAACTTTTGGCCTATTCTTCTTAGAACCTTTAGTTTATCTCCTTCGATCACATGTAGCTAACTTTAGGCCTATTCTGTTTAGATCCTTTAGTTTATCTCCTTCGATCACATGTAGCTAACTTTAGGCCTATTCTGCTTAGACCCTTTTGTTTATCTCCTTCGATCACATGTAGCTTACTTTAGACATATTCTGCTTAGATCATTTAGTTTACTTCCTTAGATCACATGTAGCTTACTTTAGACATATTCTGCTTAGATCCTTTAGTTTATCTCCTTCGATCACATGTAGCTAACTTTAGGCCTATTCTTCTTAGACCCTTTTGTTTATCTCCTTCGATCACATGTAGCTAACTTTAGGCCTATTCTGTTTAGACCCTTTAGTTTATCTCCATCGATCACATGTAGCTAACTTTAGGCCTATTCTGTTTTGACCCTTTAGATTATATCCTTCGATCACATGCAGCTAACATTAGGCCTATTCTGTTCAGACCCTTTAGTTTATCTCCTTCGATCACATGTAGCTAACCTTATCCCTATTCTGCTTAGACCCTTTAGTTTATCTCCTTCGATCACATGTAGCTAACTTTAAGCCTATTCTGTTTAGACCCTTTAGTTTATCTCCTTCGATCACATGTAGCTAACTTTAGGCCCATTCTGTTCAGACCCTTTAGTTTATCTCCTTCGATCACATGTAGCTAACCTTATGCCTATTCTGCTTAGACCCTTTAGTTTATCTTCTTCGATCACATGTAGCTAACTTTAGGCCTATTCTGCTTAGACCCTTTAGTTTATCTCCTTCGATCACATGTAGCTAACCCTAAGCCTATTCTGTTTAGACCCTTTAGTTTATCTCCTTCGATCACATGTAGCTAACTTTAGGCCTATTCTGCTTAGACCCTTTCGTTTATCTCCTTCGTTCACATGTGGCTAACTTTAGGCCTATTCTGTTTAGACCCTTTAGTTTATCTCCTTCGATCACATGTAGCTAGCTTTAGGCCTATTCTGCTTAGACCCTTTCGTTTATCTCCTTCGTTCACATGTGGCTAACTTTAGGCCTATTCTGTTTAGCCCCTTTAGTTTATCTCCTTCGATCACATGTAGCTAACTTTAGGCCTATTCTGCTTAGACCCTTTCGTTTATCTCCTTCGTTCACATGTAGCTAACTTTAGGCCTATTCTATTTAGACCCTTTAGTTTATCTCTATCGATCACATGTAGCTAACTTTAGGCCTATTCTGTTTAGACCCTTTAGTTTATCTTCTTCGATCACAGGTAGCTAATTTTAGGCCTATTCTGTTTTGACCCTTTAGTTTATCTCCTTCGATCACATGTAGCTAACTTTAGGCCTATTCTGTTTAGACCCTTTAGTTTATCTCCTTCGATCACATTTAGCTAACTTTAGGCCTATTCTGTTTTGACCCTTTAGTGTATTTCCTTCGATCACATGCAGCTAACTTTTGGCCTATTCTTCTTAGAACCTTTAGTTTATCTCCTTCGATCACATGTAGCTAACTTTAGGCCTATTCTGTTTAGATCCTTTAGTTTATCTCCTTCGATCACATGTAGCTAACTTTAGGCCTATTCTGCTTAGACCCTTTTGTTTATCTCCTTCGATCACATGTAGCTTACTTTAGACATATTCTGCTTAGATCATTTAGTTTACCTCCTTAGATCACATGTAGCTTACTTTAGACATATTCTGCTTAGATCCTTTAGTTTATCTCCTTCGATCACATGTAGCTAACTTTAGGCCTATTCTTCTTAGACCCTTTTGTTTATCTCCTTCGTTCACATGTAGCTAACTTTAGGCCTATTCTGTTTAGACCCTTTAGTTTATCTCCATCGATCACATGTAGCTAACTTTAGGCCTATTCTGTTTAGACCCTTTAGATTATATCCTTCGATCACATGCAGCTAACATTAGGCCTATTCTGTTCAGACCCTTTAGTTTATCTCCTTCGATCACATGTAGCTAACCTTATGCCTATTCTGCTTAGACCCTTTAGTTTATCTCCTTCGATCACATGTAGCTAACTTTAAGCCTATTCTGTTTAGACCCTTTAGTTTATCTCCTTCGATCACATGTAGCTAACTTTAGGCCTATTCTGCTTAGACCCTTTCGTTTATCTCCTTCGATCACATGTAGCTAACTTTAGGCCCATTCTGTTTAGCCCCTTTAGTTTATCTCCTTCGATCACATGTAGCTAACTTTAGGCCTATTCTGCTTAGACCCTTTCGTTTATCTCCTTCGTTCACATGTAGCTAACTTTAGGCCTATTCTGTTTAGACCCTTTAGTTTATCTCTATCGATCACATGTAGCTAACTTTAGGCCTATTCTGTTTAGCCCCTTTAGTTTATCTCCTTCGATCACATGTAGCTAACTTTAGGCCTATTCTGCTTAGACCCTTTAGTTTATCTCCTTCGATCACATTTAGCTAACTTTAGGCCTATTCTGGTTAGACCCTTTAGTTTATCTCTATCGATCACATGTAGCTAACTTTAGGCCTATTCTGGTTAGACCCTTTAGTTTATCTCCTTCGATCACAGGTAGCTAATTTTAGGCCTATTCTGCGTAGACCCTTTAGTTTATCTCCTTCGATCACATGTAGCTAACTTTAGGCCTATTCTGCGTAGACCCTTTAGTTTATCTCTATCGATCACAGGTATCTAACTTTAGGCCTATTCTGCGTAGACCCTTTAGTTTTCTTGTTCCCTGTTGAATCATTTGGCTTTCCAATATTTTGACCATGATCGGACATCGTGATGTTAATTTAGAATAATACTTCATCACAAGTCATACCTCCAAATGTCTGTTAAATACTTCAAGTGGGGTTAATTGTAGCCAAGGAGAGGTAGGGATCATATAACCAAGAATGTATGCTTTGACTGCTCAAGTGCAATCGCCTATAGGCATCACCATACACGGGAAGCGTCATAGCGGAAAGGTATCACAGTACCTGAAATTAGAGTCGAAAATGAAAGTACACGTAGACAGCCCCTCCAAGAGAAATGTTGCACGGCGGAAAAAGACGGATTGATTTATTGATTGATTGATTGATTGATTGATTGATTGATTGATTGATTGATTGATTGATTGATTTATTGATTGATTGATTGATTGATTGATTGATTGATTGATTGAAGCTTAACGTCAGGTGAGTATTAGTTCAGTGGTATCAATGTCGAGGAAAAAGTCTACAAACAATAGGCTATGTAAATAAAATGTGGCACCGGGATGAGCCTGTGGATGTATATTTTTTAATTTTTGTTATTTAATTTCAACACATGTGAACACACAGATTCTTCTTTTCTGTCCTATATATATTTCTTCACTATAAATAATTAAATCTCATGTTTTCAGGATATAACATAGTCGTTAAGAGTAGAAAAGTACTTATATATCACAAAGAAGGGGGTATTGTAAATAACGATATATAGAGAAAAACAGAGATGTCAACTCATAAAAATATTGTTACCTAATGTCTATATATGTTTATCTTTATAATCACATAAACACATGACAAAATTGCATGTGGTTTTTAAAATACAAAATGTGTAATATTATCTCTCTTTATTGATATTATATATCCTGTTGTTATTAATGGACTATTGAATATCATGATAAATGGTGTCATTCAGATAACATTATAATACGAAGTGTACAGGATAACAATTTTAATGTACATGATATCTAAGCTAATATTTAATATTTATCAGAGATCTGATTCTCGTAAGCCTCATTTGTATTATATTATCACCTTATAAACACGATAACAAAACAGACATAAAAGACATACAAACTCACAAATGAAATATAAATCGAAGACAATACAATGACCAAAATAAAATACCAAAGGGATAAACAGAGGCCATAAATCGAGGAAGGACAGACAAGAAAATGGCCAAAGAACGGACATAAAGACAAAAATGAACTACACAACACTACACAGAAAGATAAAGATTAAGTTGCACTAACCCCACTAAGAAAGTGAGCCGAATAATTTAGTTACTTGTATTACGCGACCTTATTTTTATTTTCCCTAATAATGCATTTCATTATATTAATCCTGTATTTTGCAGCCACTTGTCTTGTGTGGCCCTTTTCCAATGTTCCCTTTGAAGGTTATGAACAACTATACTTTTAGGTTTGAGGTTTTGTTCGGACAATTCGAATAATGTATCAGTTTTCCCCCATAACCACATATACACGTAGGTTCTTATATCCATGTATATTTCTGTGATCCTGTTTTCAGCTCGGATAATGTGTCAGTTTTCCACGCTAACCGCTATATCACGTAGATCTTATTTATTTGGCAATGTAAGTTTGCTGTCAACTCAGATAAGGAAAGCTTGTAGATACAAAACTGGTAATCAAATGCATCAAAAGCAAAGAACAACCAACAATACATTGAACCAAAAAGAACAAAAAGATAACCGTGATCTACAAAACACTTCACAGAAAACTAAAGATTGGACGGCACGAATCCAACTAAAAATCGGGGATGAACTCATGTGATCCTACCTCAACCAATATCACGCATATATTCTAATTGAAAGAATCATCAATGCATGAGATCTAAAAGTTATTCCATTGCAACGAAATGAACTTCAAAACATTGGTCAGTTGTTATCATCAAAATAGGTGGGGCTTTATATGGGTACTCCGGTTTCCTCCACCGAATAAAATATGTATTTGTGACGATTCCTATTCTTCGAACCACAAAACCGCTCTGCTCGTCCCTGATAACGAATATGAATGCTCTCGATGGAGAGTGGAAGTGTCAAGTTATTCACAAAAACACAAAAACAATAAATGTTAGAGAAAACCGAAGGGACACTCAAGAATGGGCAATCCAGAAAAACTGGCAACATTAGGCATACAAGACGAAAAGAAGCAAAACAAAAACACAACACAATATGTGTTGGTCACCATTATACGCAAACAAACACAAATAACGTAAATAAGTCATGAGGCCTCCTACAAACAACTGGCAAGCAGTTCCTGCTTCTTATAAGACACACGCCGTGTTACTCACATATACCGTCAAGCCCGGCTAAAGTCTTAGCAGTGATAGAGGAAAGAAAATATCTACATGTACGTAAAAAGTAAAAGATCCATTATCATTTGAGATATGGATATTTCGTAGCGGTCAACCAGATCGTGATGACGACCATATAATTGTTGTAGCGAAGACTTTAACGTAGCCTTGTTTCAGTAGCTGTTGCGTCAGAAGCAGAGCTCTCTCGAGAAAATCACTGTACTGGGCACAACGCTCTAGAATAAGGTAGGAGTTGTGAAGCGTAAACTCCATACACTGGTGATGGTGGAATATTGCTACTGATAAAAGGGAAGATGACTATTGGAAAAGTGAAGTCATCACGTTTGTCGTAGAGTTTTGCTTTTTTAATCCTCCTCTGTTGTCGATTTCAAGGTAAGAAGCAGACCATTGAGTGTCAGTAGTATCCTTTACTTCATGCTCATTTCCATATCCTTATTCTTGTGAAATCCTTGAAGGAAGTCTGTCTCATAAGCGTGTAGCGGAATATAATTCGCACCCATTGGAATACTAATCGTTTGTTGAAACACACCTCCACCAAACATACACAAATATGTTGTTGATCAACACACATAACATTTGAATAATCTCGTCTTGTTTATATCTATTATTAGATTTTGCATGGCTTTTGACAAAAGTAAGACATGTTTCTACCAATAACAAGATACTGATACCTTTGTTCTTCGTTCTTCTTTGAGAAACAACGCTGGATCATTTTTTTAATTCTAGATTTTAGTAGCGTATGTGGAAATGGTTGTATACATCCACTTTAATATGTACGAGTTTCTGAAATAATCTTCATCAGGTACTCTCAAAGTCAAAAGAAAGGAAAGACAAACATTTTAAAAGTCTTTAGAGGAGTACGACAATTAAATTGCCTAAACAGGGTAGCCAAAATTGACTAAGGTTACCTCTAAAACACATATCAATTGGTAGGTATTTGGAAACTTGAACATTTGAGGTGGGTAATAGAAGGTTTGGTTTCTGGTCAATGACCTCAATCTGTCACCTATGCTTGGAAATAAACTAGAGGTAACCCCCTTCACCCCACCTCACCATATCCAGTATATGATTTTTACGGTGATCTTTCTTACATACATGGAGCATGAAATACTACTACCCCGAGCAACTAACATACCTCACGTCGTTATGGCCACTTCTGCATTTGATTATCCTGCATAACCAGGCAGCTCCTTTTCAAAGGCTATATTATATAACCTGAAATGGGGGAAACTATTCCCAATATCTATATCCCTTGGTTTAGATTGATTGATAGTTGTTTAATATCAACTTAAGCAGTATTTCAGTCATTTCATCGTGTGCCACTTGGGAAGATACTCTGTGAATCAAAAAGATTTTTCTACATTATAGATGTCTCCTCTAAACTAGTGGGTTGATCCTGTGGCGTTCATCTTTCATTCTGTTTTGAAGAAACTTTATACAGAACCTTTCATATGTGCTTCTTACCAAATTTCGGTTTCATTTGGCTACTCGGTTTCATAGGAGAAGATTTTTTAGAAATCGAACAATCAGAAACAAGAATTGCCTGTGGCGGCCATGTTTGTTAACGGATGGGGACGAAATGTGCAATCTTTATAAAGGATCTTCCATAGATGCTTCCGACAATGTTTCGGTTCATTTGGCTAAGCGGTTTCAGAGAAGAAGATTTTTAGAAATCGACCAATGAGAAACAAGAATTCACTGTGAGAGCCATGTTTGTTAACGAATCGGCACGAAATGTATAATCTGTATGGATGACCTGCCATAGATGATACCTACCAAATTTTTGTTCATTTCGACAAGTGGTTTCAGAGGAGAATATTGTTTAGAATCTATCAATCAGAAACAAAAATTGCATGTGGCAGCCATGTTTGCTAACGGATCGGGACGAAATGTGCAATCTTTATAAAGGACCTTCCATAGATATTTCCTTCCCAGTTTCGGTTTATTTGGCCAAGCGGTTTAAGGGGAGAAGATTTAAAAAATCGACCAATCAGAAACAAGAATTGCCTTTGGCGACCATGTTTGTTAAAGGATCGGGACAAAATGAGCATCTTTGTAGAGAACCTTCCATCGATGCTTCATAGCAGGTTTCAATTCATTTGTCTTAAGTGGTTTTAGAGGAGAAGATTAAACTGTGAAAAGTTAACGGATAACGGACGCCAAGTCATGGCAAAAGCTCACCTTGTCTTTGGCAAGATGAGCTAAAAATCAATGCGAAATTCTCCTCTTGACCTGGACAAAGTTTCAGAAAAGTTTTACAAATTAATATAGGACATATGGAAATAAGGCAAGATTATACCGGCAAATTGACAGACATAACAGAGAGTGATATCTAATGAGTACTGAATCGCAATACGTATAAGCAGGGTGAGTACTAATTACCAGAGACTTTGTACTGTTATTAATTAAGATACAAAATCTATATTTCAATAAATAAGAGAATTTCATGAGACAACAATTTTATTATAACAATATAATTTACAATATAAATGTAGCATTTTGCTGAGAAGAAGTACCTTCAGTATTAAAATTGACACATTTATAGTACATCTGCTGACAAGAAGTACCTTAAGTATGAAAGTTGACACATTTATAGTACATCTGCTGACAAGAAGTACCTTAAGTATGAAAGTTGACACATTTATAGTACATCTGCTGACAAGAAGTACCTTCTAGAATGACAGTAGACGCATTTATGGTACATCTGCTGACAAGAAGTATCTCATAGAATGAAAGTCAACGCATTTATAGTACATCTGCTGACAAGAAGTACCTTAAGTATGAAAGTTGACACAGTTATAGCACATCAGGCAAGTCTGAAAATAAATCTAGTACACAGCAGTCTTTGCCTTTATTTTTTTTTATTTACTTATGCGAAAGCCAAATTTTCAGTTGTCCGAATCCATTTTTGCTTGTCCCGGGCTTTGGGCAAGTGGGCTAGCGTTAAGACTGAAACAGGGCCTCTATTTTTCCTTCTATTATAAGGAAGTCATATCATTTTCCAGGAAGTCAATCAAGTTATAATAATATATTACAAATCATGTACAAGTGTAGATTTTACAAAGTTTTAAGCTTCTTAACTGACACAGGGCAAATATGTTCACAATATTCATGTTTCATGTCTGGAAATTGGTTCATCTGCATTATTTTTTAACAGGTTATTATACATGAAAACAATTTGTTACCAAAATGAAATGAAAATTTCCAGGAAAGGTTTCAGTTTAAAAAATATACTAATTTCTCTGATATTTTCATATAAGAACCAACTGGAAAATATTATGCCTTGTGGCCATATTGGAGAGATAAAATTTCAACTGGCCACCACGATATAACTGAAATATTGTTGAAAGTGGAGTTAAGCATAATAAAGGTATATGTCAGGATTGGCAGTTTACTCACATGTGGAAAACGCTAGCATGACCACATTATTGATTATTCAGTGAAAAGAGTACACTCTGCTTAATTAAAAAGGTAAATAATTATGTTCTTATATTAGGTTGTAACTATTATTAGGTTGAAATAAGCAATGGTTTCAAACATTATTACACCAAGCAATACAAAAGCTTTCTGTCTGAAGATTTGTAAATGTCATAAAACTAGAGTGATACTCGCTATAACCTTTATTCAACATAAATCCATATATAATGGTGTGGGTTCAAATCCCGTCGAGGGAAGAACAAACATTTGACAGCTCTAAAATCTAATTCTAACACTGTTTGGTTTAATTTTCAGACGTATATAATATTTAGTATTAACCTAGTATCCTTAGTAACTTTGAGATCAAGTGGGACTGATATATTGTATGGTTGTCACTTGCTTCTAGACGTTTGTATAATATGCTTTATTTCCTGTGACTGTATAATGAATTCTTCATTATCCTATACAATATATTAAAAATTGCTGAGTTAGATTGCTGTCAAATTATAATATTAAGTATATATGTACCATCTACACACGCTTATACACATGTCTTACGTCTATCCCTAGATTTGCCTTATCAGAAAAGGTAACACTACGATTATTGAAGCTCCTTTTAAAGGGAGTGGATGTGGTCGAGTGGTCTAGGACGCTGGACGTAGGGCTAAGCGAATGGTGCTGCAGTGTATCAGTGGTGTGGGTTCAAATCCCGTCGAGGGAAGAACAACAATTTGACAGCTCTAAAATCTAATTCTAACACTGTTTGGTTTAATTTTCAGATATATAAACGTCTAAAGTGCAGCACAACAACATAACAAAAGATGCTAAAATATAACAAAAATAACTATAAGTCAGCAAAAAGACTATAATTATAATCAAATTGACGAATATTTCGCTTGACCAACAAGCTTAATCAGCGTCTGTAATCTGATCTGAAAGATGATCTGAGGATCAAATTGTCACGTGACCATCAGTTATCATATGACAAAGTTATAGAGAGTGGGTTTTCAAAGGCCATTTTAATCTAGCGGCACAAGATGCCTGTTTCAATGTTCCGGCATAAAATATGCCCATTTCAATATACCGACACAAGATGCCTATATCAATTTTCCGGCATAAATTATGCCATTTCAATATACCGGCATAAAATGCCCATTTTTATTTACCGGCATAGGATTCAGATTAAGTTTTATTCTTGCGCATTTGATAAATGTACTTTGCACGTACATATACTTGTGTGCTACACACCTTGATTGATTTATTCTGATTAAAATTTAAAAAGATTATCCTGCCTGTGAATTAAATAATGGAATGAATCTTTCCATTTCTACGACAATGTTTACATAGTGAAAATGAGCATTGAACCGTTACAATAAATTAACCAGAAAAATCTATTTTTAACACGATTACAGTACTGATGTATGGAGACTTGGCAAATACACTAGTTTTGTCTGATCCGGCGACAAAAAAGTTTCTAGAGCTACACAATTCAATAGAATCTTTCACAAAATTTTGAAAACAATTTTTTGTATCATTCCAAATCATAGGCAAGCATTAATCTGACTTCCATTTCGGCACAACTAATGCTCCTTTCGCATTACACAAACACAAAGGATTAGTGACTCTAGAGACAAGTCCAATAGGTGAAACTAGCCAATTATTTTTATCAGACCAGTCAAATGCAAAAGCATCTACACCACATGTACCAGGATTCCAAAACTTGGAATTCAATTTTTTGACTTTACGATTTTTGTGATCTGCAAGTCTATCAATTGTAAAAACACCTCATTTGCATTGAATCATATTTAAAATATTTCCAGCAACGCTCCAGTTGTCAAAGTTGAATATTTTACTAAATTAATCAGCTGATACATTTTGTTCCCTGGGTAACCATTCTAATTCAATATTACTATTATTAGACATACAAATTTTATAAATATTCCAGGCTAAAATTTGTAAATCTGATTTCATGCTACCTACCTGACAAATACGAACTACGTTTCGATTGTGTATATTTTAACAACTTACCATACAATTGAGATTTTAAACGATCTAATAAAAATTCTAAAGTCCTAAGTTCTCGCCAAGTAGAACTCTTTAATTTTTCCACCTCAGTCCACATTACATGTGCTACTTTTAAAATAGCTTCATCTATAAAAACCTGCACCTGAATAAGCACTTGCATCAGAAAACAGTATACGTTCTGGTTTTCTATGTATTGGACACACTAATCTCTTAGGAAGAGATTTACAATTGCTAAGCCAAAATTCTAACTCAGATCTGACTGAGGGTGAAATAAAAATGGGTAAATCCCAAGTATTACTCTCACATATGCTGTACATGTATTACGCGTCATTAATTGACATATGTTGCCTAATGCAGGAATTAAAGAAATGAATTTTTCTACAATTGAAGCTAAATGTCTGGCAGTTATAAATTCACCGTTTAAAATAAGTGAATTATTTCTCTGTATTTCTCCATTTTATTTTCCGGAACTTCAATAACACCTTGTTCTAAATTCCATAGTAATCCCAACCAATCTAACTTTTGTGTAGGTGTAAATATAGATTTTTAGTAAAAATGTGTCCTGCGGAACAAAGTCCAAACGGTAAAGCAGAAAAAATAAAATACCTATCTTTACCGTCTATGTTCCAAGAAAACCCGTGAAATTGTTGGTGCTCTGAATGTATATCTAAGTGATGATAACCTGAACGCATATCCCATTTTACCATAAAGAAGCCCTTGTTTGCATATTGCTTAGCTTCTAGAACGCTTTCAAATTTAATCTTCTGTTTTTGTGCATACTTATTAACATGTCTGAGATCTAGTGCAAGTCTATGTTTGCCAGAATCATTAGCGGAAACAGTTAAAGGATTTATAACATATGGTTTTTGAAAAACATCTATAATACAACCCTTCTCTTTCAAATCTGTAATAGCTTTCAAACCAAAATCTGCATGATTCAAAGCGGATTTATTATTCTTTAGAAAAGCTGAAGGTGGATTTTGATAAAAAGGAATAATATAACCAAATTCAATTGTACTCATTACTAATTCTGATGGACTTAAATTTTTTTTCAAAAATTCTATATGATTTATTAACCTATTTTTGAGTCTGTGGTGGACCCCAATGAGAAAATCCGATTAAAAAAAAATCGCTAAGATGACCGCAACTGACAAACTGAGATAACCGTAATTGCACCGCCGAATTATGATCAGTTACGGTCATCTTAGCAATTTTTTAAAATCGGATTTTTTCTTTCATATACATTTTTGAATCGTAATTTGTGATTTCCTTGTGAAAAGTTCATAGATTACTAATGCATGTGTCATTTAAAATACATTATAGAAACAATTTAATCGACAAAAAAGATTCTTACCTAATTTCATGTCCGCCATCTTGGGATGACCGTAATTACAGTTACAGTCATCAGCTTTACCCCAGTGAATAGACCATTATCTCATTCCAGATTTAATCCTGAAATTATGCATTTTTAAACCTTTTTTATACTCGTTATTTCCCTTACTACGGTACCCGTTCTAGCAAGAGTGGTATTTGTTGTTCCAATAGAAAAATCACAATAGAATTGAAATATTGTTGAAAGTGGCGTTATACACCATAACCCTTAACCCTGGTCTGGTATAGGTACTTCAATAAAAAGAATCTGGGTTAAACCTTATTGTATATTTTGATATCCACTTTGAGATCTACAGCGAGTGTAGATTCGTCATACTCTTGTACTAGTCTTTGAGATCTACAGCGAGTGTAGATTCGTCATACTCTTGTACTAGTCTTTGAGATCTACAGCGAGTGTAGATTCGTCATACTCTTGTACAAGTGTTGTGAACATTTACTGTTTAAAAAACAAAATACATAACATAATTGTTTAGTTTGCCATGTATTATAAAAATACAAAGTAAAAATCACAATTCTGAGAGACAAGTCTAGCAGAAAAGAAAAGTAAAATCTACAATAGGAAATGTAATGTGCAGTGACATTATCACACGATTAACTTGTTGAGAGTTATAAATAAATGGAAAGATTTGGATATTAACTCCTCCGAAATAAATTAGAATAAAAGAACACATACCAAGATGTACAGCGAACAAAAAATGTTATTATTGGTGTAAAAAGGGAAAACAATTGCGTAAAAATTGTAAATGACTTTTGTTCTCATTTCCAGTTGAGGTGTTCCATTCGATTTCCGTTCAACGGTGTTCATAACGTCATACACGATGCATGAAACTAACTAATCGGTTTTGACGCGTTTGTTCTAACTAAATTATTGTATACCTTGTACATAAACCTAACTTGCAATGGATAGGCAGATTAATATTTTAGCCCTGCAGTCAATACTTTTTTTTCTATTTTGATATTGTATTGCATATCCTTCGACTTACGACTTGTTATTACCCCTTTGGTGTCTTCCTAGTTTTCTTGTGATATATAATTATGTAATACAACATCAACAATTACCGACATTAGCTTTGAAAAATTAATGTAACACTAATATGTATTCACTCAGACACTCGGGTCAAGTGGTTCTGATCTTAAATGCATGGTGTTTCAAATTACTTTTCCAATTGTTTACGACCAGACACCTTTGAAATTAAATATGCATCTGTATCTTTGTTTCTTTAATATGTTCGTGTTAATCAGGCATCTTGATTTTAATTTAGATCCAAGGACGCAGTTTAACAGAACAAGCAGAGCTTACTTATGTAATGGTATCCCATTATCACCATGTCAGGATATAATAGCTGGATATACATCAGGTGTTCCTAATACATGTATGCCACCGGAAGCCGGAGTGAGGATAGGAAGGAAAGGTTATAAACAAATAATGATATCTGTAAGTCTTTGATGAGTGTATGATTAATTGATAGTGATTATGTTTTTTCCCAATTAAAATCATTATTGAAAACTTTACATTTGTTAGTGAAAAAGCATAAGTACCTGTACCTTATCCTGGCCTCGTTAATATTAGTAGCATGATATGTAAATAGCTAGTCATTTTAGTACAATACAGTTAAGATTGATCAATGATATTGATTATGTAGGTAAATGGTATCTCTGGAAGTGGCATGCGGGTGGAAATTTAGATTGCCTCACATACTAGAGGACATAATGTATAGGATTGGACTATTTGACTAGAAAACAGTCCACCAGCAACAACTTCTAAGAGGTTTTCCTTATTAGCAGCTGCTGCAAAATCTCGTTTACCTGCAAGATGCTGACAATCGCTAAACACGAGGAATCTTCGTCCCGTCTAAAGAAAAAAATGTTTATTTCCTTTCCTTTGTTCCCCACAACCAGGGAATACCATTTCAGGTGGATTGGTGTACATTGAAGCAGACAAATTATGTAATATTCAGATGTCCGGAACTGCGTAGGGGTTGAAGGAATTTTGTGGTATAAGTATTTTGCATGAAACAAATTAGCACTGAGATAACGGGATACCAGCATCAGGAAGTTCCACGAGTTAACGAATTATGGAATGGAATTTGAATTCTGAGTTATTTCAAGGTTTATGTTATAAAGTCTCTCAATGACTTGCAAAAGGTGCTCCGGTTTCCTCGACCAATAATACTGGTCGCAGTGATATATTAGCTGAAATATTGTTACAAGTGGCGTTTGACATCCTTAAACTAACCCATCTAACAAAAGTTTGAAGATACCAAAGGGGTAATCAGAATCCAAATATCGAAGAATAACAGACAACACAATGGCCAAATGAAAAGGTACAAAAGGATAAACAACGATATAAAAAAAACCATACACATAAAACTAAAGATCGAGTAACACGAACCCCACTAAAAACCGGGGGTGAATTCAGGCGCTCCACTAGATACACGAACAGCTATTAACTTCTTTGAAATGAATTAATTGTCACATCAAAACGATAATGACACGTTCAATTGTCCGATGTTCGCTGTTGCTGTACGGTTAGACGTTATCATACAATACCATTGCTGGAATCTGGAGCACGTTGCGTATTATGTGTAGTATTGACAGGGTATAAATATGATGATACTTGGCGAAATTTACTTCCTTTTATGAAAGCTAGTATTCCGGAAAAATGTTATCTCACTTTCTCACTTTAGTTTCAGTACTATAACCCAACAAGAAGACAGGGTTACACAGACTGTTCAGGAATAACTCTGTATTATACCAGCAAAATACGAAGATTCGATGCAGGTGTTTCTCCACTAGAGGTCACTCATTTTTCTATTCCTGCCGGAAGGTCTGCGTTTGAAGTCGTCAGCGCATGTCCGGGAGACTGCACAGTCCTGCAGGTGGCATCACCAATATATATAATACTAGGAATGAATCATATGCACAGAATAGGTCAGAAAATACAATTGGATATTTTTATCCAATTTTATATCAAATATTTAAGTATATGTTCCTGAATATTTACTATAGATATAAAAGGAATCCAAACCAAATAAAATATGTCTGTAATGTCAAATCTACAGCTGAGCATGAATATATTGGTCAGTAATATCCATTTTTAGCTCACAAGAGTTTTTTTTAAATGTGTTCTTAAGGATTCGATTTACAAAACTGACGTAGTATCTTTGTATTTTTAATAATATTTCTACAACAACTTCGAAACGCATCGGTGTTTTAATATTTATTTGTATTGATTTTTGCCATGTATTATGCTATGTTGTAAATTGTAGGGAGAGGGCGTTTATAATGTAGTTATTACTTGTGCCCAATCCCATTGCTTATATTAGAGCAATAACATATGCTAAATTCACAAAAAAATAATTAAAAAATTGCTAATTTAACGATAAATAATGATCTCTCACTATTAACCACGTCGAAGACATTTATAAGCTATGACAGCCATTCTGATTTTATTTCATAAGATATTGTTGCTGCCCCTTTCTTATGATCACCTGCGATCTTAAACCTATTATTGTCATTATACCTATTGGATTTAATTGGTACCGTAAACTAACCAAGCATAAAATATTTGAAATAGAAATCTTGAATTATCTCAATTCAGGTCGAAAGCAAAGAATAGAGATACACAGGGGAGGAAATCTACATACATTGGTTACAAATGACACAAATTATAAAGTCATACATCCACATTATTTTTGGTAAGTAGTGACGCATTGCTACCATGGTGACCAATGATATACACGATAAAGTCATACCTATATATTGCTTGTGGAAATCGGTCTACAATAGTAATACTAAGTGACTGCTTATTAGAAGTGACCGCATGGATAGATTTGACTGTTTATATATATAACAGGTTGATATATTTTTAACCTTTCACATATCTCCTACATTATAGAAAATAATTGCATGAACCAGAATGAAAGCATCCAAAAGCATAGCATAACCTTACTGTGGTGAGTGGAGTGACTGCTTGACAATGTCAACAAAATATACATCTCTATAGAAGAGATGACCTATCGACTCCCAAAAATCAATAAGAAGCATAATTTAAGAAAGTTTGATGTTATCAAAGGGGTCATCAGAATCCGTAAATCGAAGGACAGACAATGTAATGGCCAGAAAGAAAAAGGAGAAAAGGATAAACAACAATCTACAAAACATTACACAGAAAACCAAAGATCGAGCAAAACAAACTCCACCAAAAACTTGTGGTGATCTCAGGTTCTCCAGAAGGCAAGCAGTTCCTGCTCCACGTGTGGCACCCGTCGTGTTATTCTCTATTTATATGATTCACAATATGAAAAAAAAACTAATTTAAGCAAACGCATACTTAATACCATCAAACAATCTTTGAATGTTTTACTCTCTTAATATTTCAGGCACGAAAAACCTATACAGTTATTACCCGGTGATATGTTAAAGATGACCTGTGAATATGATTCTAGACTAGAAAATAGTACCGTCAAGTGGGATGTATCATGGCGCGGAGAAATGTGTAAAGGCTTGTTATTGTATTATCCAAAGCAAAGTTGGCCGTCTCACCATTGTCAAAATTATAGATCAATACCGTTATGTGAACTCATGATCGATGCTACCGTATTTGGATGCCATTTCCGCAGTTTCGTATCATCCCTTGGTACGTCGAATCGCACACTTATAGAAAGTGTAATACGAAAGTGTGGACAGGATAAAACATGTACATCTGAATGTGTAAAAATGGTTTCAGTTGTAAGACAGGATCCATGTTTGCAAGGAGATATATATGATTTATGGAAAGAGACTAGACTTATTAAAGCTAATACTCTGTTGTTAACATTATACGAAGTTTTGACAAAGTGTGAAGAATTCTATAAACAACAAGCCCACCTGATATCAAACGCCCCTGCTCATGGCTGGGACGGTTTATTAAAATGATATGTATTTAACATTTACAATAATTCTACTTTATTGGATCTCATGAATATTCATTGTACACTTATTAATTATTTTGCATACATGTTTTTTTTATTAAATGTAATGGTAATGGTAAATACTTTCATATTTGGAGGAAAACCACATCGATGGTGTAATGGCTATCATGCTCGTGTTGAGTGTGGTAGATTGTGGACTCGAGCTCGAGTTGGATCACACGAAAGACAACGAAATTGGTATTGTTTGCTCTCCCACTAAGCACGCAGCTTTAAGGAGAGAGAGAGAATAAGGATTGGTTGGCTCGGAATCAGGATAATGTGTCCGAGTTGAGCGACAGGTCTACTCACAAGCTGTTGTTTCAGTGAACTAGCACTATCAAAACAATTCAACAAAACCTGTTGGTCAAGTAAGCAGTATAAATCATTATCATCTCTTCGAATTTAACTTGCTCTCACCAGGATAGATTAAAGAATTGATCATTTGGCGTAAAACAACAATCACTCACTCAATTTTAGAGGAAAATAAGAATGAGCACGATTTCATTTTATGAATTTAAACACTTAGTTTCGTATGACAATAATATGACAATATATTACTCAATTTGTTGTGGCAATATAAAATATCAATTTAAATTGATAAAAATGAAATCACAACCCAGATGAAAAACACAAAATAAAGACCCTCATTCTTACACGCACCAAAAAGTACATAGCTAAAGATCAGACGTAAACTAATTTACACTGTCTGACGAGACTAGGAGGTGGAAGTACTTCTTTAGTGATAAGCTTATCTTGGTTTGTGTATCAACTCCTCGTGAAATGAAATAATTGAAAACCGGGATCGGGGAGGGATGATATATTTCAATTTAAGACATCGGCAACAAGCTGAAAAACCGAATCTTGGTAATGGTGGAAAAAACGAAAAATAGAAAAAATGCCACACTGTCGGAAGAATTCGAAACATCTATAGAAAACTATTAGACAAAATCGATACCCCTAGCACACATATACATAATCACCCACTTTTCTTGCTTGAGACAGACACAGCAATGAAAAAGTGGCGAATTTAAGCTAGTTTAATGGGCCCAAACCTCTACTGTTAGTGAAGAGATACGGTCATATTTGTGTTTAGCCAACCCTCGCATTCAGGGACGTCTTAGCGTATGGTCACGCTAGGTAGTTGCCCAGGGGCCCCACAAGCATAGGGCCCCATGCTAATATATGTATGTTGTGACTTGTTGTCAATAAATAAATACTATACTAAACTATGAATATTTGTCTGAACTGAAAAAACGTGCAGAAGCTTATTCACTGATTGGAAATCTGTTATCCTTCTTATGTGAATTGAAAACAATTGATTCTGATGAGATAAACAAAAAGTGTGAGCATCTGCCTAATGTGAATCACAAAGACCTTGATTATGGTGACCATTTAACTGAATGTGAGCATCTCAAGCACTAGAGGATTCTTGATGAAAACTGTGAGACCCTCCTTGCATTGTGCAGAAATATCTTTTGGACAACTTGATATGTGTTTCCCAATGTTGAAATTGCACTCAGAGTGTTCATGTGCATAATGGTGATCAACTGTGTAGGAGAACGTTTATTTTCAAGACTGAAGCTTATTTTAACAAATCAGCTTCGCAGCACAATGAGGCAGCAGCGTTTGAACTGGCTTTCACTCATGTGTATGAAATATTATATCATGAAGATCATTGATTTCAAGCCAATTATAAAGCAATTCTCTACAAAGAAATTTCGCAAATGTTTGTGTTGAACACTTGATTAATAATAAATAATTCGCAGTAATTTCATACAGTGCCACCGTCTGTATGGTTTACAAATTGAGTAACATTTATATATAGAATGTTTTGTTTTTTCCAAAGTACATGTTATATTATTAAAACGTTTGTGTTGATTAATCTTTGCTGTACAACATGTTTTTAATGTTTAAACGCTGATTTTATTGGAAGTATCAATTCAATGAAAATAGGATTAATTTTATCGATCATTTACATTTTTAGCTCACCTGACCCTTATTGCCATTACTTGGCGTCCGTCGTCCGTCGTCCGTCTGTAAACTTTAAAAAAAATCTTCTACTCTGAAACCACTGGGCCAATTTAAACCAAACTTGGCCTGAATCATCCTTAGGGGGTTCCCTTTAACATTTTTGTCCGATGACCCTGTCGACCAACCATCATGGCTGCCATGTCTATAAATAGAAAATAGGGGTAAAATCAGCAAAAAAATCAATTAAAAAATCCAGAAAAATTCTTTAGAGTATATTGCAATTAAATTTGATACATATGTAATATTCTTTCAGAATTATGGTTGAGGACCCCATTCCCCATCAAACATGGCCACCATCGTTACTATAAATAGAAAATTAGTGAAAAAATTCATTAACAAATTATTTTAATATCCTGTAATGAATCAAATGCAATCAAACCATATGGAAGGAATGCATATGTTGTCTTCTTTCAAAATTTTGATTGAAGACCACCGGCTGTCATCCAACTAATTAATTCTTTAAAAATTGTAAAGAGCTAATGTTGCTACCAAACTATAAAGGAACAATGCATATATAATTCTCTTTCAGACCATGAATGATGACCCCGACTGCCATCAAACATGGCCGTTGCCGCTTCTAAAACTTGAAAATTAGTGAAAACAATCAGTAAAAAATTGAAAACTATTAAAAAAATTGATTCTTCTCCTCAGAAACCGCTTGGCCAAATGAACCGAAACTTGGTAGGAAGCATCTATAGGAAGTCCTCTGTTGTGATTGCTGATTTCGTCCCGATCCATTCACAAATATGGCCACCATAGACAATTCCTGTTTCTGATTGGATGATTTCTAAATAATCTTCTCCTCTGACACCGCTTTGCCAAATGAACCGTAACTTGGTAGGATGCATCTATGGAAGATCCTCTATAAAGACTGCTCATTTCGTCTCGATCCATTAACAAATATGGCTGCCACAGGCAATTATTGTTTCTAATTGGTCGATCTCTAAAAATCTTCTTCTCTGAAACCGCTTTGCCAAATGAACAGAAACTTTGTAGGAAGCATCTATGGAAGGTTCTTTATAAGGATTGCTAATTTGTCCCGATCATTAACAAACATGGCCACCACGGGCAATTATTGTTTCTGATTGGTCAATTTCTAAAAATCTTCTACTCTGAAACATGGTAGGAAGCATCTATGGAAGGTCCTCTATGGGAATTGCTCATTCCGTTATGATCCGTTAACAAACATGGCCATCATAGGCAATTCTTGTTTCTTATTGGTCGATTTCTGAAACAGCTTTTCCTCTGAAGCCACTTGGCCAAATGATATGAAACTTGATAAGAAGCATCTATGGAAGGTCCTCTATAGAGATTGCTCATTTCGTTTTGATCCATTAACAAACATGGCTGTTTTAGATTGGTCAATTTCTAAAAATCTTCTTCTCTGAAACTGCTATGCCAAAATGAACAGAAATTTGGTGGGAAGTACCTATGGAAGGTTCTGTATTAAGTTTCCTCAAAGCAGAATGAAAGGTGAGCGACACAGGTTCAGCCCACTGAGCCTCTAGTTATTCCTGTGAGTGTTGTGTAGGTAGGGGCCCCAGTACACTGCTTTGTCCAGGGGCGTATTATGCTGTTAAGACGGCCCTGAATTTGGGACTCAAGTGTGGCAAAAGGCCCTGAGACTGAGTGGCAAAAGTGGTGTGGTCTTATATTTGTTTGCCTGGGGAACTAGCGCAGGATGGCGGTTTGCCCCTGAATAAAAATATTTGTTTCTAAGTAATTCCCAGAGAGATACTGTGCACAAAGATCCTTTACTTTTCGATTGTTTACAATAAATTAAAGTTTTACAGACAATAACAGTATTTATTATATGACTATAAATATTTCTTTTATCTGATTGGTTAAAAGCATGAGATTTTTTCTTGATATAGCTTGATGAATACTGTCTAAACCTTCAATTTCCGCAACCATTAAGTTTGATCGTTCCAGAGGAGCCTTTGGAACGTAATATTAACCTCACGTGACGTTAAAATCGGAAAACCCCTATTTTTAATTTTAGCGTCACGTGAGGTTAATATAACGTTCCAAAGGCTCCTCCAGAACGATCAAAATTTATCTTTGCAGTATGCATAAATCTTTCTGGTTGCCATTGAAATTTACAAAAAACCACATGTAGTGTTTAATGCCAATTTATAAAACATTAATAACAGTTTCATATAATAAAACAATTTCATTTCGATTAATATAAAGATCTATCGTTCCAAGATATACGATATTTACCTCGGCTTTGGCCTCGGTAAATATCATATATCTTGGAACGATGGTGACCTCGGTAAATCTCATATATCTTGGAACGATAGATCCTTATATTAACCTCTATCAATAGAGAATATTGTATGGCTCTTTCCGTATCACATCCCGTATCAACCCGATATTGGTCGAGGGTTGATACGGGATGTGATACGGAAAGAGCCATATCATATTATGTTTATCATATACTTAAACATGAGAAAGTCTTGTTCTGTATTATGAACCTTTAGTCACGTGATCAATATCATTTTAAGGGGTATGATAAAGGGGTGATGATATCGATATCAGACACGGCAGACAAATACAGTCGTAATGTTCTTTCAGTATTATATATGCAAATTTCCTTTATTTAGTACTAAGTATATGATAAAAGTCAATAATTGTATAATAAGTCATACAGTAAATTACAGTTCTGCAAATAATACAAATTAATTCAAAACTTTCTTGTTCTTTTGTTTATGAATATTAAATTATTATTTTCTTGTTATATTTATTAATATTTAGGATAAATTTGTTCCTTTTATTTATCTGAATCTTTGTTTTTCACTTATTTTTCATTTTATTTTAACAATCTATTCATGAAATTTTCAAATAACAAATTTTAACACAAATGTGAATAAAAGATAATACATTATAAAACAATATATTGTTCTTCTTTCGCTTGAACAGTGTACATTTATCCAGCTTAAGATTACTATGCTTACCTGAATAAACATATTTGTTTCTAAATAATTTCCAGAGAGATAATGTGCACAAAGATCATTTAGTTATTATATCACCCATCTTCATTTCTATGGCAAAAACACGGTGGTCAAATATGGTCGATAGCTACATCTTTCCCAAATTGGTATTGCTATTTCTTTTAGTTTCAGTAGCTCTAATAGAAATTGTGTTCCATCTTAATAAACAAATATAATTTTTTTCTCCCGAATTATACAATATTTTATTTTAATATTTCTTCAGGAACTCTTTCGCTCATGACTACTTTTCTTTTATGAAGATGACTTTGTTGACCTTTTTGTACCCCCCCCCCCCCCCCCCGATAATACCTATGTACAAAAAATTAGTATAACAAAACACATTCTGACGTCTTTTTCAATTATATACTATTTTCATTCATTACTGTTCTATCTGGGTTTCAGCCAACTTTCTTCAAAAATATACAAAGATCTCTTGCCACAGGAGCATGGGTGTTGTCCAGAACACTGAGTTCTTGTAGACAAACATCAATAAAATTATGTCTTAGTAAAATCTAATAATTTTTCTTTCATTTGATTCATAAATGGAAATAATATGACGACGTTGTCCAATGTAATAAAATGAAAAACAAAAACATACCACACTGTCAGAACAATTTAAAAATCTAGAAAAACAAAAACATACCACACTGTCGGAACAATTTAAAAATCTAGAAAAACAAAAACATACCACACTGTCAGAACAATTTAAAAATCTAGAAAAACAAAAACTACCACATTGTCAGAACAATTATTTCAACATCTAGAAAAACAAAAAAGATATTACACTGTCAGAACAATTTCAAAATCTAGAAAAACAAAAACATACCACACTGTCAGAACAATTCTAAAATCTAGAAAAACAAAAAATACCACACAGTCAGAACAATTCTAAATCTAGAAAAACAAAAACATACCACACTGTCAGAACAATTCTAAAATCTAGAAAAACAAAAAGATACCACACTGTCAGAACAATTTCAAAATCTAGAAAAGCAAAAGCATACCACACTGTCAGAACAATTCTAAAATCTAGAAAAACACAAAGATACTACACTGTCAGAACAATTTAAAAATCTAGAAAAACAGAAACATACCACACTGTCAGAACAATTCTAAAATCTAGAAAAACAAAAAGATACCACACAGTCAGAACAATTCTAAAATATAGAAAAACAAAAACATACCACACTGTCAGAACAATTCTAAAATCTAGAAAAACAAAAAGATACCACACAGTCAGAACAATTCTAAAATCTAGAAAAACAAAAACATACCACACTGTCAGAACAATTCTAAAATCTAGAAAAACAAAAAGATACTACACTGTCAGAACAATTAAATCTAGAAAAACAAAAACATAACACACTGTCAGAACAATTTCAAAATCTAGAAAAACAAAAACATACCACACTGTCAGAACAAATCTAAAATCTAGAAAAACAAAAACATACCACACTGTCAGAACAATTCCAAAATCTAGAAAAACAAAAAAATACCACACTGTCAGAACAATCCCAAAATCTAGAAAAACAACAACATACCACACTGTCAGAACAAATCTAAAATCTAGAAAAACAAAAACATACCACACTGTCAGAACAATTCCAAAATCTAGAAAAACAAAAAAATACCACACTGTCAGAACAATCCCAAAATCTAGAAAAACAAAAACATACCACAGAGTCAGAACAATTCCAAAATCTAGAAAAACAAAAACATAGCACACAGTCAGAACAATCCCAAAATCTAGAAAAACAACAACATACCACACTGTCAGAACAAATCTAAAATCTAGAAAAACAAAAACATACCACACTGTCAGAACAATTCCAAAATCTAGAAAAACAAAAAATACCACACTGTCAAAACAATCCCAAAATCTAGAAAAACAAAAACATACCACAGAGTCAGAACAATTCCAAAATCTAGAAAAACAAAAACATAGCACACAGTCAGAACAATCCCAAAATCTAGAAAAACAAAAACATACCACACAGTCAGAACAAATCTAAAATCTAGAAAAACAAAAACATACCACACTGTCAGAACAATTCCAAAATCTAGAAAAACAAAAACATAGCACACAGTCAGAACAATCCCAAAATCTAGAAAAACAACAACATACCACACTGTCAAAACAATCCCAAAATCTAGAAAAACAAAAACATACCACAGAGTCAGAACAATTCCAAAATCTAGAAAAACAAAAAACATACCACACTGTCAGAACAATCCCAAAATCTAGAAAAACAACAACATACCACACTGTCAAAACAATCCCAAAATCTAGAAGAACAAACACATACCACACTGTCAGAACAATTTCAAAATCAAATATCAAAATCATAGTAATAGTCAAAATAAATACAACCTACAAACAAATACATAACCACTCACTGTCCTGGTTCGGTACAGACACTTCAATAAAAAGTGGCGAGGTTAAGCTAGTTTTACTTGCCCAAACCTACCTGTAAAGGTATCTAAACAGGTTAATGATAGGATCTTCTGTGGTAAGTTGAACCATCAGTGATAAGTCTAATGAAAATTGCCTAGATCAATTTAGTGAAAGCTACCGATGGCATAGTTAGAGGGAAATCGAACTAGCATACAACCACGGACGTGATGAAGACTCCCATTTCTTGTTGTATTGCATATTTATATTGCATAATATTATATTGTTGTACTTTTAGATTGTAAGTGATTGAAATAAATGTATAACTATCATATATCAGTATCTGAAAAAAAAAGATTTGACGATTGCTCTGTAAATAAAAGATGCAAAAATAAATATAAATTCACAGCAATCTTTGAATGAATTGCATATTTAACAATTATCGACCAATGTCGTGTATAAAATATGTACGTAATAACGTAGAAATAGAATATTCACATGGCAAATTCACATTTCAAATTCCTCGCTAAAATTGTCAAACCTGAATTCCAAATTGGTATACAATCAAACATATATATAAAGACCACTCAAAGGAACCTGAAAGTGTGCCCTTTATGAGCAGGATACCTTTATACACAGGTTAAAATTAATTGCACTATTCATTTTTGGGGAAAATGAGGCTGCACTTTATTGACAGTGATTGGCTATATAGAGGTGCTCATTAAGTCAGTTTAGACTGTATTAGAAAAAATAAACTCCATCCAGGTTTGTAATAACAACGTAGATATCGAATTGTTTTGGTTGTATAACAACTATTGCCAAAATCTCCTTTGTTTCAATGGTATATTTGTTGTTCATTATATCATTGAAAGCAAGGTAGATGAGGTTTGGCTTTATGGTTTATGGTGTTTAACGCCACTTTCAATAATATTTCGGTTATATCCGGGCAGTCAGTTTTATGAGTGGAGGAAACCGGAGTACCGAAGAAAACCACCGACCTGTCGCAAGTCACTGACAAACTTTATCACACAATGTTGTATTGTCGGAGTGGGATTCGAACTCACAACCCAAAGGAGATAGGAGAGTAATCGTGTATTTGGTAAACTGGTGTTTAGAATACTCATAATGAAAGTTAGTACAAATCGTCACAACACTTGGAAAAGTTGACTATAAGGCTTGAAGTTCTTTCATAATTATACAGATTGAAATTATCAGGGTTTTCTTTGTTACAAATCTTTCATTAATCAATTTGCATATTCACAATGTTCAGCTTCATCTGCTCTCTCGATAAAAATAAACCAAAACAATAAAATATCAAAAACAAAAAAACAAATAAATAAACAAACAAACAAAGAAAAATCAAAACAAAAAACAAAACAAAAACAAAAATCGTATATTCATGGCATAACTATTTCACAAATGAAGGAATATTTTGAAGTGCCAGAAGCATCATTCCATGTCCCCCAACCATATCCACTCATTAATAAAAAATCTTGACCATATGAGTTATCAGGTTGAACGTTGGCAAAGTGTGTATTCCATGGCATATATATCATTGCAGTACCATCATCATAGGCCCAGCTCGTCGTACTTCCAACTCTTCGTCCTTGTATGTATGCATATGTAGTTCCAAAGTTATAATTAGCTGTAAAACAAATGTGTAATTGTGAGCTCTAGACAACTATTATTATTAGACTGGCATATACTTTGCATAGACTGAGTTTGGGTTGGTTTTGGTTATCGTGTTTAACGCCATTTTCAACAATATTTCAGCTATATCGTGGCGGTCAGTTTTATTGGCGGAGGAAACCGGAGTACTCGGAGAAAAGCACCGACCTGTCGCAATTCACTGACAAACTTTATCACATAATGTTGTATCAAGTACACCTCGTCTGAGCGGGATTCGAACTCACGCTAGTGGTGATAGGCATAGGTAAATCCAACTACCATACGACGATAACGGTAAGTGCATAGACTAATAGTGGTATTTAAATAACTATATGAGAAACTGTTTACTCTTCACAGACATACAGTAAGTAAACATGCCATTTTCGTCTATGTAAGTAAGTACGTGTTTATTAAAGGTCTATGCTATTTCTGTTTTTGGGATAAAAAGTTATTTCTTAAAATAGAACACTAAGACTAAATTATTAAAATTTGAACAAAAAATATCCCCAAGCAAAAATAAATAATGACTATGAAAAATATATTAAGGAATGCTTGAAGCAAAAATCTTTGACTACAACCTTTTTAGATCATATTGAACTGAATTTTCAATCCGACTCGACATAACAGAAAAGCGTTGAGTGTTTATTCCATTATAGCAACAAATTATCAAATTCAATTGATTTTAACATTTTAATTTGTTACATGTTTTACATCTCCTTAACCATCTTCGATTTTAACGAAAATATTTGTCAAGTATACAATGAAGGTCGATGTCATCACAAATGAAAACAGTATGCTAACAAAAAGGAACAATGGATGAACCATTAGAAGAAAAAAGATGAAACAATAAAGGTCGGTCAACACGATCTGAAACAATAAAGGTCGGTCAACACGATCTCTGACCTGTTTAGTATTGCATTAGTGTCCATTACGCATACAATAGATCTATTTGATTGTGTTGTTTTGTAAACAATTAAAGGGTGTCGTAGTGACCGTTATTGTATGATAAATGGAAACGTGATGACCATTATTGTATGATAGTTGGAGTCGTGGTGCCTACCAACGTATGGTAGGTGGAGTCGTGGAGACTACTATCGTATGGTAGGTGGGGTCGTGGTGACTACTATCGTATGGTAGGTGGAGTCGTGGTGACTACTATCGTATGGCAGGTGGAGTCGTGGTGACTACTATCGTATGGTAGGTGGAGTCGTGGGGGCTACCATCGTATGGTAGGTGGAGTGGTGGTGACTACTATCGCATGGTATGTGGAGTCGTGGTGACTACTATCGTATGACAGGTGGAGTCGTGGTGACTACTATCGTATGGTAGGTGGAGTCATGGTGACTACTATCGTATGGTAGGTGGAGTCGTGGTGATTACTATCGTATGGCGGGTGGAGTCGTGGTGACTACTATCGTATGGTAGGTGGAGTCGTGGTGACTACTACCGTATGGTAGGTGGAGTCGTGGTGACTACCATCGTATGGTAGGTGGAGTCGTGGTGACTACTATCGCATGGTAGGTGGAGTCGTGGTGACTACTATCGTATGGCAGGTGGAGTCGTGGTGACTACTATAGTATGGTAGGTGGAGTCGTGGTGACTACTATCGCATGGTAGGTGGAATAGTGGTAACTACTATCGTATGGCAGGTGGAGTCGTGGTGACTACTATCGTATGGTAGGTGGAGTCGTGGTGACTATTATCGTATGGTAGGTGGAGTCGTATTGACCGCTATCGTATGATAGTAAGAATCGTCATGACCGTTGTGGTTGTAGTTGTGGTGACAGCCATCGCATGGTTGTTTGTGTCGTAGTAACTGCTATCGGATGATAGTAGGAGTCATGGTGACCGCTATCGTTTCGTGATTATATTTACAGCTTCCTGTTCAATCAATGCCTATCACAATTTAAGATATGACGAGTTGTACACGATATAATATTGTGTGATAAAGTTTTAAAGTGTGTTAGTGATGTGATTTTTTATTGCTCAAAGTTGCTTGATTAAAAACAGTCTTCTGGTCCCTGATTGACATAGAGCAAACGGTAAAAAACGGCAACATCTAATGCGCGAACGAGAAAGAAGAAACATATAAAAAGATTGGAACTACTCTTTTCGATAAAAATTGGCAGTGGTTTTGAACTTTTCGCCATTTCAGGATAGCACAATATATTTGTTTTAAGATTAGACCTTTGTTTTGAGATTCCACATTTTGATCTTCAATCATCCGTGAATAAATTTTGGTTGTAGCGATTAATTGGTTTGTTTGTTTGTTTCTTTGTTTGATGGTGTTTTAACGCCACTTTCAACAATATTTCAGTTATATCGTGGCGGTCAGTTTTATTGGCGGAGGAAACCTGAGGACCCTGCGAAAACCATCGACCTGTCGCAAGTCACTGACAAACTTTATCAAATAATGTTGTACACCTCGCCCTGATCGAGATTCAAACTAAAAACATCAGTGGTGATAGGCACATATTGCATAGGTAGTTGTAAATTCAACTACCATAGCAATTAATTGGACTTGAAATTTCAGCCATACCATCGATATATCTCTACCATACATACTTGAGATGTGGTTATACACTGCTTTGTTTTTATCTTCACTGTCAATCTTTATTAAGGTAGTGCCTTCTGCAATACAGCCTGATGCAGCCTGTGTGTAGGATCTCTTGTCAGTATGATACTTGAAACAAAGTGAAACATGGGCCTTGTAAACAAATCCTTTATCAGTTGGACAGGTGTCTGTTAGACCTGAAAAAACGTAACAGTGAAGAAAGATCATCAAATGCAAACTGGACCAAACACAAAGACATTTTAATGAGGTTGCTGATGAATCCACATAAGCGTTACAGAGCTTCAGTAGTTTATAGAGCAATCGAAAAAGAAGAAAAACTAGATCTAAGATAAGAGATCGGTCGAGCACAACGCCACAAGTGACTTATCTGCTGATCATGCATACCACTATGGTCACACCGTAGCCAACAATATAACAGTCCCTGTTAGATTGTCATTAAATCAAGTCCCTGTTGGGAGTTCGTAAATCGAACAATTTCACAGTCAGTCAAACACGATTGCTATTTTGTGGGACAGAGCAGGTGGCGGACAACGAATCCAGCGGCTGCGATATCAACTTCACATGGGAGCTACGAGTCTAGAAACATTTCTTCTGTTGGTTCACTTCATAGTCTGGGTGTTGATATTCACAGCGGTGCAGAAAGTACCTTCCAGTGGACGGATGATATCCCCAGATTTGAAGCAGCAATACACAGATGACTAGCCACAATACAATCTTGTTGCATGTAGTTTCGTCATTACAGATCACTTCTGGATTCTGTACGCTTAACAGAGGCATTGGTGAAAATAATCAGGATGTGGTGATACAATAGGCATTCGGTGATAGTCCAAAAGTAAGTCAAATATCATTTGACACTTTCCGCGTGTTTGACCCCATTACCATCGAAATACAAGGAAAACATGGGGGCAACGTAGAATAGGTGTTTTATACCGCGTAAGGAAGGCTCCTTGTCACATTGGAGTTATGGCTCTTATGTTATGTTGTGTGCGCATCCTGTTCGTTAGCAAACTTGCTATTTAGCAACGTGAACTTGAATCGCATGTCTCGTTATCATTCAAAATGTGTACGGTTTGGCTGAGTTGTAAAACTGATATAAATCGTTTCGTTAACTATTTTTTCTACAATGTTAATCATATTTGTATGTCTATATTAATGTTGCTAATGGATTGTCCATTCTTGATTAATATCCCTTCAGTTATTTTACCTGACGTTTATTTAGGTCCATATATGCGAAAAATATCATGGAAACCTTTCACGATCCTCGTCTTATTTCGAGATCTCCTTCATAAAATCATAATTCAGGATTGACTTGGGGCAACTTTGCAAAAGCTGACACGTAATTTTTGGAATAGCGTAAGTGTTCAAAGTTGTGTACCGTCCGAAGTCGATATACTTCCCTCGTAGTTATGCAGAGTTGAGATAGCGGAACATAAAGGCGGAGATAATAACGAAATACATTTATCTAATTTAAGGACGTAAAAATAAATATACAAATTATATTAAATATGGAAGATTGTCGAAAAATATTTAACGAAACGATTTATATAAATTTTACAAGCCAATCCAATCGTTACACAAATAATAATCAAATGTGAGACTCAACTTCATGTCACTATGGTATCTCTATGGTCCCAAGAAAAGACCATAAGAGCTGTGGTGACGCAGATGTCATATGTATACATTTACCTTCTGTAGCATAAAGCTATATGGTCATCAAAACAAAGTGGAACGGTAATGCAGATGTACATATGTATACATTTACCTTCTTTAGCACAAAGCTCTATGGTCACCCCCAAAAAAAGATCTACGGTGACGCAGATGTACATATGCATACATTTACCTTTTTTAGCATATAGCTCTATGGTAGCCCCCCCCCCCCCCCCCCCAGAGCTACGGTGACACAGATGTTCATATATATATACATGTACCTTCTTTAGCATAATGCTCTATGGTCACCAAAAATTTTGAGCTACGGTGAAGCAGATGTTCATATGCATGCATTTACCTTCTTTAGCATAAAGCTCTATGATGGCCCCAAAAAAAATAGCTACGGTAACGCAAATGTACATATGTAAACATTTACCTTCTTTAGCAAAAGAAATCCATCCTTGTTGAACAATTACAGCTTTATTAGTATTTAAGCTAGAGTAAAGATGGCACGTGTCTGTATGATCGTGATATGACATATACAAACACTCTTTAATAGTATTACAATTTCTGTAGCAATCGATCATATTTGTAGCTATTGTTGTTGACGGTAATATATTGTCCAGTATGACTTGGTTGCGTAATTCTATTCTCTCGCTCACTTTCGTAAACCCGTTCACTGCCGAACAGAAATCAGAAAACAAACACGACAAAACAAGAACTGGTAATGTATACATGCTAATTTTTCGATTCGGTATTACAATGGTCAGCCAAAGAAGAGTATATGTTCGGAATAAAACCTTATCCCAATAGAGGAAAGTAAGATAATACTAATAGTACTGACTCTTGTGTTCTCGTTTTATCTCGTGATATAATGTGTTGTTTCAGTATAAATATACCATCTATAGAAGGCATAATGTTTTCAGATTGTACAAATGGATGATTTAACTATATATAATGGAGCAATTAAGAATCAAATCATATTTATAATAAATACTCATTAATAATACAAATATATATAAATCTAACATTTACATATTTTACTGAAATAACAATGCTTTCTATATTTGCTTTAATAATGTGTCAACGCAATTATATGTACAAATATATGACAGTTATCACAGAAAACACGAAAGGTGCATTAAATTAGATGCATACGTCTTTACTTTATATAAAAATGGAGTCTCAAATAGAAAAAAAAATGAAAAACAAAAAAATACCACACCGTCGTTCCCATCATCCAATAGAAAAATCGTAGAAAGAGGCACATTCTATACCTCTAACACACAAATACATGACCGCTTAATTTACTGGTACTTCAATTAAAAGTGGCGGGGTTAAGCTAGTTTTATGTATCTATTTGATACCCTGTTGTTTTGGGTTTCTATTTTTAATTTACTTCAAACTTTACATTGGGACAGACTCAGTAAATTACATCTATACCACATGTAGTAGATAAATCAACACAATATGACCATCGTCATCGGAGAGAGAGAGAGAGAGAGAGAGAAAGAGAGGGTTAGGTGTTTATCACCACTTTCAACAATATTTCAGTTATATCGTGGCGGTCAGTTTTATTGGTGGAGGAAACGGGAGTACTCGGAGAAAACCACCGATCTGCCGCAAGTCCCTGACAAAATTTATCACAAAATAACAGTCCACTTGGGCATATTATCCTGATTCCGGCCAAACCAGTCTCTTTCTTGTTAATGTTGCATGCTTATAGGAGAAGACAAAAATTACAACTTTGATAGCCTTTGGTTTAATCCGACCGCGGGGCTCGAACACACGAGCTACCGGACTCCCTGCACGCTAATCATTACACCACCGATGAAGTCAAAATTATGTTTTTAACAAAACATTTAAAATGCACATCTACTTGATCTACATAAATCTGCATAACTTCTCTGTTGGTATGATGAACTAAAGTCATATGCCGATAAATAACCACAGTCTTCTCTTTGTTGTAATTCTGGTATATCCATGTACCATGGTACCCATTTTCGTCCTTTCGAAATATTTTTTTGTATTTGTGCTTTATCGATTTTCAACCAATTACAATGTAATATGCATTTTAAAATCGAAAAACTATATCTAAGATAAGAGATCGGTCGAGCACAACGCCACAAGAGACTTATCTGCTGATCATGCCTACCACTATGGTCACACCGTAACCAACAATATAACAGTCCCTGTTAGATTGTCATTGAATCAAGCCCCTGTTGGAGTTCGTAAATCGAACAATTTCACAGTCAGTCAAACGCGATTGTTATTTTGTGGGACAGAGCAGGTGGCAGACAACGACTGCGATATCAACTTCAGACGATTTAGCACATGGGAGCTACGAGTCTAGAACAATTTCCTCTGTTGGTTCACTTCATAGTGTGGGTGTTGATACTCACGGCGGTGCAGAAAGTACCTTCCAATGGACGGATGATATCCCCAGACTTCAAGCAGCAATAGACAGATGATTAGCCACAATACAATCTTGTTGCATGTGGTTTCGTCATTACATATCACTTCTGGATTCTGTACGTTTAACAGAGGCATTGGTGAAAATAATCAAGATGTGGTAATACAATGGGCATTCGGTGATAGTCCAAAAGTAAGTCAAATATTATTTGACACTCTCCGCGTGCTTGACCCCATTACCATCGAAATACAAGGAAAATATGGGGGCAACGTAGAATAGGTGTTTTATACCGCGTAAGGAAAGCTCCTTGTCACATTGGAGTTATGACTCTTATGTTATGTTGTGTGCGCATCCTGTTCGTTAGCAACTTTCTATTTAGCAACGTGAACTTGAATCGCATGTTTCGTTATTATTCAAAATGTGTACGGTTTGGCTGAGTTGTAAAACTGATATAAATCGTTTCGTTAACTATTTTTTCTACATTGTTAATTATATTTGTATGTCTATATTAATGTTGCTAATGGATTGTCCATTCTTGATTAATATCCCTTCAATTATTTTACCTGAATTTTTCGATTCGGTATTACAATGGTCAGCCAAAGAAGAGTATATGTTCGGAATAAAACCTTATCCCAATAGAGGAAAGTAAGATAATACTAATAGTACTGACTCTTGTGTTCTCGTTTTATCTCGTGATATAATGTGTTGTTTCAGTATAAATAGACCATCTATAGAAGGCATATTGTTTTCAGATTGTACAAATGGATGATTTAACTATATACAATGGAGCAATTAAGAATCAAATCATATTCATAATAAATACTCATTAATAATACAAATATATATAAATCTAACATTTACATATTTTACTGAAATAACAATGCTTTCTATATTTGCTTTAATAATGTGTCAACACAATTATATGTACAAATATATGACAGTTATACCAGAAAACGGGAAAGGTGCATTAAATTAGATGTATACGTCTTTATTTCATATAAAAATGGAGTCTCAAATAGAAAAAAAGATGAAAAACAAAAAAATACCACACCGTCGTTCCCATCATCCAATAGAACAATCGTAGAAAGAGGCAAATTCTATACCTCTAACACACAAATACATGACCGCTTAATTTACTGGTACTTCAATGAAAAGTGGCGGGGTTAAACTAGTTTTATGTATCTAATTGATATCCTGTTGTTTTTGGGTTTCTATTATTAATTTACTTCAAACTTTACATTGGGACTGACTCAGTAAATTACATCTATACCACGTGTAGTAGATAAATCAGCACAATATGACCATCGTCATCGGAGAGAGAGAGGGTTAGGTGTTTATCCCCACTTTCAACAATATTTCAGTTATATCGTGGCGGTCAGTTTTATTGGTGGAGGAAACGGGGAGTACTCGGAGAAAACCACCGATCTGCCGCAAATCCCTGACAAAATTTATCACAAAATAACAGTCAACACGGGCATATTATCCTGATTCCGGCCAAAACAGGCTCTTTCTTGTTAATGTTGCGTGCTTATAGGAGAAGACAAAAAATACAACTTTGATAGCCTTTGGCTTAATCCGACCGCGGGGCTCGTATTTTTGTGACTATGTTGTCATTTCGCATATTTAGAACGAAAATAACTTTTTCCATACGAAAGACGGGATTTTCCGATCGGCAACCACAGTTTTGACACGAACTACCATTTCACATGAACATCCAAGTTTCCGGGCAAAGACCTGGTTTTTCAATTAGTGCGATTATCGTTTGAAGCGCAGCATATTTTGATTTTGACGATCCAGTTTAGATTCTTTGGTTGTATTGCTCCCAAAGATTTGTAAATTATTTGACTTTCCAATCTTTCGATTTTTAGGGTACCTGGGTGGATTTTTAGTGGGGTTCGTGTTGCTCTGTCGTGTAGTGCTTTGTATATTATGGTTTCTGATTTCCCCCTTTTCTTTTGGACATTGTATTGTCTGTCCTTCCTCGATTTATGGCTTCTGATTGCACCTCTGGTATCTTCAAACTTTTCTGATTTATCAATGGTACCATTACGCAGTAACAACAAACATGACAAGTATTCAAAAACAAGGAAAACGTTTTCATGATAATATTTTTTCACAAATGTACGATACTAAGTGATACGTTGCGGCATCATGCCACAATCCAGATTCCGGTCCGCTCATAACAAGATGATCCTGATATACATCATTATCAGGTTGGCTAATGGCCCATGGTAAATAGTTCATGTCTGTCCCGTCATCAAACACCCACTTGGACGACGTAATTCCTTGTCTTTTTCCTTGTATGTACGCATATTCAGAGGCAAAGTTGTGTTCTGTAAAATACCGGTACAAATTACTTTGATATATTCTTAACAAAAATATTCATATGTTCTTGTACATGTCTTAGGTTATACGAATGGTTCTTTACCTTATTTGTGTTTGTTGGTCTTGACAAACCATATCTGTGGTGTAATGGTTAGCGCGCTCGCCTCGTGCATGTTTGATCGTGATTTCGATCCACGGTAGGGTCTAACCAAACATTTAAAGTTAAATTACGATCTTTCCTCGTTCATGGCTTATCATCAAATATAATTTCGCAGTGGATTTTTAGCACGAGTAACACGAAGGGGTACAACTAACGTGGCAGGAACTGCTTACCCCTTAAAGGCCTTATAGTGGGGTGCATGCTGCTTAATAGTTAACTGTCTGTGTAGTGCTTTACACATTACTTGTCTTTTCATCTTTTTTCATTTGCTCGATTTACAGCTTCTTATTATCCCTTTGGTTTCCTCAGATGTTTTTAACCTTAATTATTGAACTTTTTTGTCAAATGTTGTCATTCGAAAGGTAGGACAATAATACTGTTACTTCGTAAGCTTTCGATTGCAAAGAACTGATTACATTAATAAAACAAAACTCACCTATCAGATGATAATATACTTCATTTAGCTTCTCTACACTGTCAATTCTGATCAATATAGACTCCTCAGATGTACACAATGATTCAGCATGTGTGTAGTTTACATAGGCCTTGTTAAACTTGAAGCAGATCGAAGTACTGGGTTTGTAAGTATAGCCTGTTGACTCTGGGCAGTATTCTACAACAAAATAATAAAACAAAAGTTTAATTAAGCATTTCACATGTACATTTATTTTAGTATGTAGATGGTACAATATCACATAGGGTTTCCTTTTATTTGTGGTGTTTAACGCCACTTTCAACAACATTTCAGTTATATCCTACCGGTCAGTTTTATTGGTGGGGCAATGTGGAGTACCCGGAGAAAACCACCGATCTGTCGCAAGTCACTGACAAACTTGATCACATAATGTTGTATCGAGTACACCTCGCCTGGGCGGGGTTCGAACTCGCAACATTAGTGGTGGTAGGCCCTGATTGCACATGTAGGTAGTTGGACATTCAACAACCATACGACCACGATCACGACGGCCTCTATCACACAAGGAATTGCTAATAAATGAGCTTTATTAAAAACCAATCAAATTAAAATAATATATCTGTTGGTATGTTTTCTTGTTTTTATTTTTGTTTGTTGTTTGTGTCTCGCCCTTTTCTACAATACACACATATCTAAAGAACATCCAGTATTGGGGTCATATAAGAAGAGTTTGATGATACCAAAGGGGTAATCAGAATTCGTATATCGAAGGACAGACAACACAATGGCCAAAAGAAAAAGTACAAAAGGACAAACAACGGTCTACAAAACATACACATAAAACTGAAAGTCTAGTAACCCCCCTTTCGTCACCATATTCCGAGTAGGATTTATAAAGATTCGTCTCCTCTTATCCTTCAAAGAGTTCTTAGGAAGTTATAAACCACATGGTTAAAAAGTATTTTTTATTCCGTTCAAATGACGAAAGCTGGTATAATAAGATGTTGGTTCATAATTGACTATTGTTTCACTGCTATGTCTTATGATGGTCTTGTATACTATCTAATATTATAATGAAGGTTGAGGCCACTGGCGTTCTTTAATAGAACTATTATTATACATATGCGCACTTCTGTACCACGAAGAATAAATATAAATGTAATGTTCAAGAATATAGCGTTATTTATGATAACTCTGTTCGTCCGGGTTATACGTGAAGATTGGCATTTTACACACGTGTAAGACAAATGCGTGACCGCATCATTTCACTAAGGGGGGAGGTCTAAGCCTATAAAACTAAAATAACCATTGCCACTTTTTATTGAAGTGTCTGTTGCAAGCCAGGAAAGTGAGCGCTCGTGTATTTCTGTGTTAGGTTAGGAGGTGACAATTTGTTTGTATTGGATATTGGAACGGCTCCGGCGTGTGGTATTTTTTTTATATTTCATTTTATTCCTTCATCCATGACGAATTAATAATATGCAAGACAGTCAAATTTATTGATCCATTGATTAACAGCTCTCAGTATATGCCCTGTATTTGATAATTCAATATTCGGTAGGCTTGTCGCTGATGGGTAGGATGAAAACTATTATGATCCCTCAAATGAGATAATGCAGGATATCACTAAATATTAGATTGTAGCTAGCAAAAAAATCCACCAAACTACTAACTTTGAATCTAACATGACGTCCTTCTTTCGCTTTGTAGACAAACGAGCGATTTATCGATGGTATAATCTCATTCGCACATGCGCCGGTGAATATGACTGACTTTACCATTGGCAGCATAAATTGTGTGCGACATTTTCCGCAAACGTAAATATAAATTACCGTCTTCCAATCAAAGTATACTACCGTATTTGTACTCTTAGACATATCAGAATCGAAATAAATCATGGAAGCCAGAATGTGCTTTGAGTTTTAACATGGGTTGGCGGATATTAGTAAATTCTATCCATCTCCTCTGGCTCGGGATAAAATACTAATATCGGCCAATCCATGTTAAAACTTCCAACACATTCTGACTTCCATGATTTATTTCTTAATTAGAATGACTCAAATACAGAGATTTCTATTTAAACATGAAAAATATTGAAAAATGTATATATTATATGGAAATAGTGAGTGAGTTGTTGATTAATAATTTGATTTGATTTGATTTTTGGTGTCTTAACGCCACTTTCAACAATATTTCTGCTATATCATGGCGACCAGTTTTAGTGGTGGAGGAAGCCGGAGTACTCGGAGAGAACCACCGACCATAGGCAAGCAACTGGTAAACTTTATCACTTGCGGCTGCGAGTCGAGTGCACCCATTTTGTAATTTCCAAAGCCGGACACGAACCCACGCCGTATTGGTGATAGGCTTGTATGAGTTGTTAGATCCAACGATCTAACTCAGTGAGCCACCCGGGCCCCTATTTTTGATTAAAGCTGACTGCATAGCGTAGAAGCAACAACTACCAATTTCGTAATCTTTCGTTTGATCCGATAGGGGATCGAACCCATGATCTACTGCATTCGAATCGAGTACGCAAAACATTACAGCAACGCTGCAGTTTATATGGAAATAACTGTTCTACTGATATTAATTGGTTTTTTTTAATGTTTGTATAAACTTATCTGATTATATGTCACTCTAACATGACGTCCTGCTTTCGCTTTGTAGACAAACGAGCGATTTATCGATGGTATAATCTCATTCGCACATGCGCCGGTGAATGTGACTAACTTTTCTATTGGCAGCATACATTGTGTGCGACATTTTCCGCAAACGTAAATATAAATTACCGTCTTCCAATCAACGTATACTACCATATGTGTCCTCTTAGACATATCAGAATCGAAATAAATCATGGAAACCAGAATGTGTTTTGAGTTTTAACATGGGTTGGCGGATATAAGTAAATTTTATCCCTCGCCTCTGTCTCGGGATAAAATACTAATATCCGCCAATCCATGTTAAAGCTCATGATTTATTTCTTAATATATATCATACCCATGGACCCCCGTGATAGGTGTGCATATGTCCATCACTTTATCGTATTTTAACAAGACAATGATAATGGTAGGTCTCCACATTACATGTATATGGGTTACTTTAATTTCAGAGGGTTCGTCGTGGTCGTGATCGTATCGTAGATTTTCAACTACCTATGTAATCAGTGCCTATCACTACTATAGTTGTGAGTTCGAATCCCACTCATGGTGAGGTGTACTCGATGCAACATTATGTGGTAAAGTGTATTAGTGCCTTGCGCCAGGTCAGTGGTTTTCTACGGGAACTCAGGTTTCCTCTACCAATAAAACTTACTGCCCTGATATAACTGAAATATTGCTGAAAATGGCGTTTACACCATAAGCCATAACCCTTAATTTTCGACATCCAAATATTTGTTCCAACTCATATACAGGCGTGATAATTTCACATTTATATATCTTTGCAAGATGTATTCTTCTTAAGACCGAAATATTTAACTCTTCAACCTCGTGGGTAGATGTGAGCCTCTTTTCAACGATATATATCACTTCTCCCAAACCGTCCAGGACGGGAGGTAAATGACTACATTGTCGTTGGAAAACTTACATCAACTCGTTACCGGAAATAGTGCATTGAAAGGCAAAATTTAACTACCCTATCCAAATTATCTCATTTTACGTTAATTTTGTAAATTAACACATCCCTCATAGGCACATCCTATTACTGTAATAAAACCGTAGATATCAAATTTAGTGCGCACGACGCGTTTCTGTAATAACCTTCATCAGGTACGCTCAAATCGAAAGATTGGAAAACCAAAAAATTTAAAGTTTTGGGAGCAATAAAACCAAAGTGCCTAAACAGGGTAGCCAAAATCGTCTACGGTCACCTATACCTGAGGGAGGAAAACCTTAGCTTTATTAATAATTACATTATTTAAGAACTGTGAATTTCAGTAATAAATATATCTAATAAACCATGTCAGTGCCGAAACACTGACTACTGGGCGGATGATACCCTCGGGGACTAATAGTCCACCAGCAGAGTATCGACTCAGTGATAGAAACACTGACTACTGGGCGGATGATATCCTCGGGGACTAATAGTCCACCAGCAGAGTATCGACTCAGTGATAGAAACACTGACTACTGGGCGGATGATACTCTCGGGGACTAATAGTCCACCAGCAGAGTATCGACTCAGTGATAGAAACACTGACTACTGGGCGGATGGTACCCTCGGGGACTAATAGTCCACCAGCAGAGTATTGACTCAGTGATAGAAACACTGACTACTGGGCGGATGATACCCTCGGGGACTAATAGTCCACCAGCAGAGCATCGACTCAGTGATAGAAACAGACTACTGGACGGATGATACACTCGGGGACTAATAGTCCACCAGCAGAGTATCGACTCAGTGGTAGAAACACTGACTACTGGGCGGATGATACCCTCGGAGACTAATAGTCCACCAGCAGAGGCATCGACCCAGTGATAGTAATAAAACCGTAGATATCAAATTTAATGCGCACGACGTAACTACATGCTTTGTTTGAATAAACGTTAGAGACTACCTAAGGGGCAATCAAAAAAGGATAATCCAGAGAAACTGGCAATATAGGGTACACAAGATAAAATAATTACATTACTTCCGTTTTTCATTGAAACGTTACAATATGATTGGTTATGAAGTGGTCACATGATTATAAAAGAGATGTTCAACATCCCAATAAAACTCAAACCCGAACTTGCACGTGCCTTCATGATGACGACGTCAGATGTAAACAATCAATGGCGTAGTAATTTCCAACAGCAAATAATCTAACACAAATAAAATGCACAACGAAAAATTCAACTATATTAAATTTTGGTGTGATTAAAAATGTAAATATAAAAATTGAATGCATTTTTGTAGTTTTATAGGTGTGTAAAAGTGTGGACCGAGGCACATTTTTTGTATGAAGTGCTTCGGTCCACGCTTTTACACGCCAATAAAACTACAAAAAAATGCATTCAAATCTTAAGAAAAACAAGTAAACCGGTAAAGACGAACCGAACATCGTTGTACATGAAATCAAAATTTTGATATTTAGCGCAATAATTCCCATCTTAATTGTGTACTTCGATCGTGGTGGACATAATATCGTGGTTTTATGATAATGTCGAAAACCACGAAAATATATACCCAATAAAGAAATTAATTAATGCATTTTGTTATAATATCAAATGTATATTTTTATCGTTATCTTTGGAAATTAATACATATATATTACCGGGGCCATCGAGGCCGTGATCGTATGGTAATTGGATTTACAACTACATATGCAATCAGTGCCTACCACCATTGATGTTGTGAGTTCGAATCTCGATCAGAGCGAGGTGCACAACATTATGTAATAAAGTTTGTAAGTAAATTGCGACAGGTCAGTGGCTTTTTCCAGATCCTTCGGTTTCCGTCACCAATAAAACTGACCGCCAGGATACAACTGAAATATTGTTGAAATTGGAGTTTAACACCATAACCTTAATCCTAATCCCCATAAGTAAGGTAACATCAATGACATTGTGTATCGCGTTAAACATAATCAAGCAAACATATTACCTCTAGAATAAGAACACCAGCCTTCCTCAGATTTTCCGGTCTTATTTAAATTAAAGCTGGAATACAGAAAACAAGTGTGTGTACCTCCGTGATATGAAATAGAGAGACATGATTTATTATCATTACATTGTCTGAAACAATCCAACACACTTGTACATTCTGTTTTATAAAATATATTGTCCGATATTAGTATGTTCCGTAATTCCGTTCTCTCGGCAACCATCGTATACCGGTTTGCTGCTAAACATAAACCATAAGAACAAGATAAAACAAGGAATAATGATCCGTGCATGATCTTGTTCATTTGACGAAGATGTGGTTAACAAAAACGTTCTCACGAATAAGACTATCCCTGCAGGAAATCAGCATCTTAATCGCGTTTTATTAATTGATGTGGTTATTATTGACAAATCTTCGTTATTTAAATGCTTTTATAATATTCCCTTATTCATTTTAATTAGCAAATATTTACAATCAGTTTGCACTTAACACTTGTTACAACATGAACACGATTTACTAACTATTATTGACTATAATTGACAGTTGTGTCTAAATGCAATTAAACTTTAGTTTACTAAAAGTTTTATAAGTGCTTCCAATAGGAATGAAAGGGGTGAAGATATAAGTTAATTGTTGTATAAACACAATCTACTGTTTGTACTGAGTATATTGTTAATAATGCCTTACAATTTTGTTAAGCATATCGATGAATAATACAGCAGTGATTTCCGATATTAAGATAATATGAGACAGGCAACCTGTTTGAAGGACGAAGTCCTAAAATTTCAATACTTGCTTGCGTTGAATCTTTAACCGTCCTTCAGGACAACCTCACTATGAGTGTATTTAACAATAATACGATGATCCGTACACGTTAGCCTCACCGGACACAATTACGGACAATTTCGATGATATTGACATTTGATAATAAATTTGATCAAATTGATAAAACTGATTGCATGTTCATATTTCAGATTAAACACCAATATTCCTTTTGAATCATAGCCCATATATTATTCAATGCATTGTTACGGGTTTTAAACAGATTGTCATGACCCCGTTCTAGTCACTCTGTGACCTAGATCCGGACACAATTTCGAACGACATCATAATAACCTTTCTAGTGTAAATTATTTAATGACTAAACTGTTAAAATTGAAATAGCATTCATTCATTTACATTCACATATCCATTTGTATATAATACATATGAAATAAAAACCTTTCCTTTATTAATACCAGAAATGTGTGCCAGTTTGCATTCGGAATTCCTTGGACTCTTCAATGAATAAGGTACATCACCGATTTTGACATTTTGGGATAGATCAAGGTAAGAAAAATGTATTATATTGACTGTTTTTGTTTTAATTTCGATGTGTTATACATATGCATACAACCAGTAGATCATATTCTTTCCAATTACAGGCATAAGATAACAAAATATGCGTACCTCAATGAATTTTAGCGATAGATTCCAAGTGCAATTGTCGATCGTTTTCTGTTTACAAATATGAAAACCCGTCGTCTGCAACATTCAACAACTGCGCATGAATAATTCATGTTTTGAAGGAACAATTAGGGGACATACTTTTTATTTCGTTCGTAATTGCGTCCGGTGAGGCTATTATCTTTTATTTTGAATGAATTGTGTAGCCGATTTGTTATGGCGTTCATTTTACCTACGCCGCTCTTCCATCTTGCCATCGGGAGTTTCGTAGAAAGAGATTTTTTTATTAGAATTTTATTAAAAGTTTATTTCGATTTTGCATAGAGTAAATAATCAAAGAATTGGGAATTTTTCATTGAAATAGATTTCTTTTGCGTTTCTAAATTATCAATTAATCTATTTTTTTAAACTTCCGGTGAGCAGATTCTTGGCTATCAATATAGAAGGAAAAATCGGACAGCTTACCGTTAGAAGGACTTCGTCCTTTATAATTGGACATTATTCCATGCAAAACACATCCCAGTAGAAACACAGTGACATTTCAAAGTTGACACACCATACAACGTTTTCATCGACATCGTTTCAACGTTAAAACAGCATACAAGGTTGTTATAGTGTCATACTAACGTTGAAACACCATACAATGTGTTTTCAACGTCATTTCAACATTAAAACAATATACACATTTTTTCTCAGTGTCATGTAAACGTTGAAACCACACACAACCTTCTTAAGCATCATTTCAATGTTGAAACAACATACAACATTTGTAAGTATCATTTCAAAGTTGAAACAGCAAACAACATATTTAAGCATCATTTCAACGTTGAAACAGCATACAACCTTCCTAAGCGTCCTTTCAACGTTGAAACAACATACAACATTTTTAAGCGTCATTTCAACGTTGAAGCAAAAACAAACTTTTAAGCATTATTTCAACGTTGAAATAACATACAACCTTCTTAAGCATCATTTCAACGTTGAAACAGCACACAACCTTCTGTTGAAACAACATACAACATTTTTAAGCGTCATTTCAACGTTGAAGCAAAAACATCATGTCAACGTTGAAACAACATACAACCTTCTTAAGCATCATTTCAACGTTGAAACAACATACAATCTTCTTAAGCGTCATTTCAACGTTGAAACAACATACAATCTTCTGTTGAAACAACATACAACATTTTTAAGCGTCATTTCAACGTTGAAGCAAAAACATCATGTCAACGTTGAAACAACATACAACCTACTTAAGTGTCATTTCAACGTTGAAACAACATACAATCTTTTTAAGCGTCATTTCAACGTTGAAACAACACACATCCTTTTAGGAATCAATTCAATGTTGAAACAACACACAATCTTCTTAAGTGTCATTTCAACATTGAAACAACATACAATCTTTTTAAGCGTCATTTCAACGTTGAAACAACACACAACCCTTTAAGCATCATTTCAACCCTGAAACAACATACAATTTTTCACAGCGGCATTTCAACGTTACAACAACATACAATCTTTTGATCAGCGTCATTTGAAAATTAAAACAACATGCATTTTACCAGCGTCATTTCAACGTTGAAACAACATACAATCTTTCTAAGCGTCATTTCAACGTTGAAACAGCACACAACCTTTTAAGCATCAATTCAACGTTGAAATAACACACAACCTTCTTAAGTGTCATTTCAACGTTGAAACAACATAAAATCTTTTTATGCGTCATTTCAATGTTGAAACAATACACAACCTTTTGATCAGCGTCATTTGAAAATTAAAACAACATGCATTTTACCAGCGTCATTTCAAAGTTGAAACAACATACAACTTTTTAAGCATCATTTCAACGTTGAAAAAACACACAACCTTCTTAAGCGTCATTTCAACGTTGAAACAACATACAATCTTCTGTTGAAACAACATACAACATTTTTAAGCGTCATTTCAACGTTGAAGCAAAAACATCATGTCAACGTTGAAACAACATACAACCTACTTAAGTGTCATTTCAACGTTGAAACAACATACAATCTTTTTAAGCGTCATTTCAACGTTGAAACAACACACAACCTTTTAGGAATCAATTCAATGTTGAAACAACACACAATCTTCTTAAGTGTCATTTCAACATTAAAACAACATACAATCTTTTTAAGCGTCATTTCAACGTTGAAACAACACACAACCCTTTAAGCATCATTTCAACCCTGAAACAACATACAATTTTTCACAGCGGCATTTCAACGTTACAACAACATACAACCTTTTGATCAGCGTCATTTGAAAATTAAAACAACATGCATTTTACCAGCGTCATTTCAACGTTGAAACAACATACAATCTTTCTAAGCGTCATTTCAACGTTGAAACAGCACACAACCTTTTAAGCATCAATTCAACGTTGAAATAACACACAACCTTCTTAAGTGTCATTTCAACGTTGAAACAACATAAAATCTTTTTATGCCTCATTTCAATGTTGAAACAATACACAACCTTTTGATCAGCGTCATTTGAAAATTAAAACAACATGCATTTTACCAGCGTCATTTCAAAGTTGAAACAACATACAACTTTTTAAACATCATTTCAACGTTGAAAAAACACACAACCTTCTTAAGCGTCATTTCAACGTTGAAACAACATACAATCTTCTGTTGAAACAACATACAACATTTTTAAGCGTCATTTCAACGTTGAAGCAAAAACATCATGTCAACGTTGAAACAACATGCAACCTTCTTAAGCATCATTTCAACGTTGAAACAACATACAATCTTTTTAAGCGTCATTTCAACGTTGAAGCAAAAACATCATGTCAACGTTGAAACAACATACAACCTACTTAAGTGTCATTTCAACGTTGAAACAACATACAATCTTTTTAAGCGTCATTTCAACGTTGAAACAACACACAACCTTTTAAGCATCAATTCAACGTTGAAACAACACACAACCTTCTTAAGTGTCATTTCAACGTTGAAACAACATTACATACAATCTTTTTAAGCGTCATTTCAACGTTGAAACAACATGCAAATTTTTAAGCATCATTTCAACGTTGAAATAACATACAATCTTTTTATCGGCGTCATTTCATTGTTGAAACAACATACATAGTTCAGCACCATTATAACATTGAAGCAACATACAATGTGTTTTCAACTTCATTTCAACATTAACACAACAAAAAAGGTTTTCTCAGCGTCATGTAAAAGTTGAAATAACATGCCTTTTGTCAGCGTCATTTCAACACTAAAACAGCATACTTTTTTGTTACGTCATTTCAAGTTTGAAACAACATATTATATATTCTCAGGGTCATTTCAACGTATGGAAACGTGTCGGAGAAGGACATGCACCTTGGCAATAACGTTGATCAAGGATTCAAGCAACAGTAATCGCCACAAATATAAGTCTAAACTCCACTTTTGTGAAAGGTGTTTAGATGTATACTTTTTGGATGAAATCTTGCTTGTTCATCTGCTTCCCATGGTTTGGAACCACTACGGTTTACAAATGATGACCTCAGCACATACTTCCTGAGTGTTTAAAATGTTGCTTGTATGCAGTTGTCATTGCTTTCTCTCGATAATGGACAAGTTAAACATATCTTCGGAAGGAGAGTTTTCAAAAGGTGCTAGATCAACCACTGTAAATGAATTGTTCCTGACATTGACGAAGCAGTGGACTCACATGGGATATGTGTGCTTAGGGCCGATTCCAACATTATTTCTTATATTGCGTCGATCAGTTTTTAATGGTGCAGTTTTTTAAACGGAATATCCAGTGAAAGCTACGGACCTGCTACTAATCACTGACAAACTGAGATTGTTTAATGAGAGAGGACCCAACTCACAGCTTTAGTCTTAGTAGGCACTGACTGCATGGGTAGATGCAAATCCAACTATGACACGATGATGGACATGATTGACCCTGACATGACATGTCACATGTCGAAATAGTAACTCGAAGTGTTGTAGATTGCATCAAGCTAAGAACGGAATATTCCAGATACTGATTTTCCATTTTCTGATTTCTGTTCTTTCAGGTGCGCTATGACGTCAAAACACTATGTGAATTGGTTTTTTTTCTCCAGGTTTGCAGAGTTTTCAGTATTCCATGTGTCTGTAGTTTTCGATGCTGTGTTTTGTAGATAATTGTTTGTCCTATTGTCTTTTTTCTTTTGACCATTGTTTTGTCTGTTCTTCGATGTACGGGTTCTGATTACCACTTTGATATCTTCAAGCTTTTCAGAACGAGTTTATGTTCAATGTTCATAGAATGATTTGACAATGTGCTATACATAGAATTTTTTCTTAATGTTGTGCATTTTTAATATGTCTCAGTATATTATGTAAAAAGAAAAACGATTGAATATGAATTTGGGTAAATTATAGCGAAACTCTTTCAACGAACTCCAGATGAATGTTTTTCCAGAAACCCACCGTGTGCCCTGAATTAAATATCTATTTTTTTATTACAAGTAGACAGAAAAATTAAGAAATTAAAACCGTTGTAGGGGGTTCATATTTTATCTATGTTACTGGTGTCCGCCACGATTTCAATATAGCATGATTGTAACAAACTTCATTTTTAGTTTGATTTATCTCCCTTAGGCCATATAGATATAGTGGTTCAGGTAAATTACAGGTGTTATTTTTAGGTAATATTTGTAGAGTTGTTTGGCAGGTTTAAATAGTGGTTGGACAAGTCAGGCACACCTTGAGTCAGTGCAGATTTAAGTTTTGAGCTGGAACAGTGTGGTTGAGAAACTTCAGTTGTGAAATGGCAGATGATATTGTAAATGGAGATGACCAAGCATAGAAATGTCAGAACAGGACATATAGGTCATATTTCTGTACAGAGCAATTCATATTTCACACCCAGGTAAGAGGTTTTCCATGTCCCTTTTTTTCGGTTGTCGTTTTGTCAATTTTATCTAATGGCGTGTCGTGAACCCGAATTTGTATTGTTTCGTGGTTATTTTGAAATAAAGGTTTATTGTATTCTCAAAATGTGTTTTTCCTTTCACAGGGGATTGGTTTATGGTGTTTTATGATGAGTTTATGGATGTGTTTGGAGCCACATGGTTGTTGGTGATGTTATGAGCCACGCCTTGAGATTGGAAATAGTTGAGTTTTCCCTTAGAAGTTGTTTATTTGGGAAGTGGAACACATATAAAGTCAATGTTATACAAATAGCTAAAATTCAGTTTGAAGACTTCCTTGGAAGAGGCCATTGTCACGGATTCACACATACGTTAGGTATTTGTGAACTACAAATACTATTATAAAGTCATAGAGGAAATGAGTTATAAATTTTTAACATATTAAATACAAAGAGTGCTGAAAAGAGGTGTTTAATACCTTTATTGAATATTAAGAATATTTCAATATCGTTGAAGTAGATAAAACTTTATAAAAGGAAATTACTAACTGCTTTTGCATATTGAAACCGTTTCGAACATTATTTTAGAAAAGGGAAATAACTTTACTGTGGAACAGTAATATTTGGAAGGGGAGATAACTGTGAAAACGACTGTGATATCTAGACGAACATTTATATATTTATCTAGAGACAGAGAAACTATATTCATATTTGAAATGTTTACTATTTAATTGGTATGGTTTTTTTTATGTATTTGTCCTAAATTTTGTTTATTTTTTTATTATAATTTTGATTGATTCATTGATTTGGTAGAGCTAGAGTGAGTAAGAGAGACAATATCTATATTTATGATCATTTGTTGTTTTCTTTATTTTACATGTGTATTTTCAGTTCTATTTTCTTTTTTGTTTGCTTAGTTTACTTTGTTTATTTGGTGTGGATGTTAATAAAACATTATAATTTTTACACCATTCTCAATCTCATTGGCAAATCCAGCAAACATTTGTGTAGGAACCCAGAAGTGATTTACCACTCCATTACAATGATGTTTGTGTCGTTTAGAAGTAGCACGACGGGTGCCACCAGTAGTGGAGGAACTGGAGCATCTACGTTCACCTTCGTTTTTCTTCTTCTTCTTTTTCCTCTTTTGGGGAGGGGTGTGTCATGTTGCTCAATCTTTACTGTTACGTACTACTTTGTATTAATAAAGAAATTAAAACAGTTGTACGGAGTTCATGTTTTATCAATGTTATTAGTATTAATTACGTATGCTGGTGTCCGCCACGATTTCAATATCACATGATGTTTGTGTCGTTTAGAAGCAGCACTACGGGTGTCACCAGTGGAGCAGGAACTGTTTACCAGTCTGGAGCATCCGCGTTCACCACCGTATTTTTTTCTTTTTTGGAGAGGGTGGGCGGTTCATGTTGCTCAATCTTTACTGTCCTTAGTATTTTGTAGATCATTGTTTGTTCTTTTGTACTTTTTCTTTTGACCATTGTATTGTCTGTCCTTCTGCGATTTGCGCCTTTTAATTATCCCTTTGGTATCTTCAAGCATTTTTTAAAGTCCAACACTGATATAAAGTCGACATAACTGACATTTTATTGAAAGTGGTGTTAAACACAATAACCCTGATATAAAGTAAACCGCACATTGACCGAAAACAAGAGAAAAACAATTACTCCTTTACAACTTGTAGTCGGTCTTGTCAATCCAAAGTGTTTCGATTACACATTGGTGTAATGTCGCGGATTAAAGTAATAAAATGAGTCCCCACCTGCCTTGTGAGCTTCTTTTTTTTTCGCAATTCAGTGAAAAAAGGACATTGTGTTTAACAAAAGTGGTCAATAATTATGTTCTTATATTAGGTTGCTACTATTATTAGATTGATGTAAGCAATGATTTCAAACATTATTACACCAAGCAATACAAAGGCTTTCTGTCTGAAGATTTGTAAATGTCATAAAACTAGTTTAGCCCCGCCACTTTTTATTGAAGTGTATGTATCAAGCAAGGAAAGTGGGCACTCGATGTAGAGTCAAACCTGTATTAAGGGTTCACCTTTGAGACAAAGGAAAGGTGACCTTATAAGACAGGTGACCTCTTAAAAGAGGTTAAATTCATATGGATTTTTCTATGACAGGTCAACAAAAAGATGAACTTTTAATAGAGGCGACTGCATGGACAGGTTTGATAGTATTTTTGTGTAAGGGGCATTGATTTTCCTTATCTACAATTTTTTCTATTGGACAGTGGCATATTTTTGTTTCTCTAGATTTTGGAATTGTTCCGACAGTGTGGTATATTTTTGTTTTTCTAGATGTTGGAATTGTTCCGACAGTGTGGTATATTTTTGTTTTTCATTTTACTACCATTAGAATCAGACATTTAGATGTGTATCTATTATAGGCATTAATTAACGTGCACACCTCTCTGGTAATCGTAGTATGTCAAAAGTTTGCTTATGGGTATGCCACCCATAAACCAACCTTTGACATACTACGATTTAACTCCGTTCCTGACAAGATTTCAGCTATATCCTGATATTGTTTTATTCATCTCTCCTGCCTGTTCTCAAAGAGAGTTATGGTTCCAGAGCAGCTATCTGAGAACTACATAGCTTTGACTTATGGGAACAACAACGTGTAATGTAATGCAACGTAAAATTATTTTATTAGAGTTATAATAAACTTACTATAAACAACATGGCAACATTACAGTGAATATATCTATACATAGCACATAATAGGACAACACAAAAAACTAAACAGATGTGCAGCACGAACCCCACCATAAACGCGGGTGTGAATTCCTATGATGGTGAAGGGTAAATACATTTAGTATAAACAACATTAACATTACATTAGATATATAAATAACGTACAACTATAGGATATGTTACTCTGTCTATTAGGATACGGTAACATTCATCTTGTCTATTAGGATACGGTAACATTCATATTGTCTATAAGGATACGGTAACATTCATTTTGTCTATTAGGATACGTTAATATTCATATTGTCTATTAGGATACGGCAACATTCATATTATCTATTAGGATACGGTAATATTCATCTTGTCTACTAGGATACGGTAACATTCATTTTGTCTATTATGATACGGTAACATTCATCTTGTCTATTAGGATACGGTTATATTCATATTGTCTATTAGGACATTCTGCATTGTTGTATTTGTTTATAAAGACTTAAATGGACAATTAAATTATTTTATTTTGGTTTTTTTTGTGGTTTTTGTGCGTGTTTAAGTTGAATTGTTTTATTTGTTAATGAAGAATTAATTTTACTTTGTTAAAAAATAATCAATGAACAGGAAATATTGTTCTTCAACCATTGCGTTTTTTATCTATCTTAAACAAGTTTATGGTTCATGATTTAAAGTGTTTCAGGTTGTTTTCAACCATAAACAAGTCTGAGAATAAAACACACTCATTACACCCGGTGCGGTATTTTCAATCACAGCAGCATGTCATTCTCCAAACGTTCATTATGCCCATTGTGTATTCCATTCGTTCCTTTCGGAGATTTTGTACCCCACGGCCTATTTTCCATAGGTACAATTTGGTGTGCAACTAATTCACTAACTTCCGTAGAATATCGTGCTTCACCTGTAAAGATAATAATGTCTTGAAATGTCTTTGGTTTGCCATTTTACATAATCATAAAAATATTTAATCAAAGCAAAGAAAAATAGCAAAAGAAAATATGAAATTCAAAATTAGCATAGGATAATCTTAAGTAATAAAAGGATTCAGCATTGAAGTTTTAAAGGAAAATGTGAACTAGAATCGTTTTTTCACATTTTATTAATGAAAGTTATTATTTTTTGACATATTATACAATTACAGTCTTTTGTTGAGGTCAATACGAGTTTTTATGGACCTTAAAAACGATATTCACCAAAGCCTTTTAGGCTGAGGTGAATATTGATTTCTAAGGTCCATAAAAACTCTTATTGACCGATACAAAAGATTGTAATTGTTTTATTATAGTAAAATGAAAAGTGAAAGTGAAACCAAGTCAATATGAAATTAATCACTTCATTATGACGTCATACATAATGCAATGGAAAGTGAAAGTGAAAGAGAGTCAATATAGATTTTAATCAAACAATTTAAAGATTAATGAAATGTTAGGTGATAAATTCTAAACCAATGAAATAAAGAGTAAACAATTATTATGTAATAGATATATTAATAGTTGTAATAACTAAATAGCTTACTTTGTTTATGACCCATAAATAACCTATAAATATGATAAAGATGATTAAAAAAACAACAACAACAAAAAAATGCATTATAATTGGAAAACAAATTAAAAAGTTCATATTTTGGAAAATTGTATTTTTAGCGTTTCGCAGAAACCATATAAGACCGAGGAAACAGGAATCTTTTGGCACAATCAATTCGAAGAAAATACACACATTCGATTGGATGATAATTTTTTTTTTAAATCTATATGCCTTCCAAATATGTCAAATGTCCTAATTTGGACACATATTGGACCCTTTTTCCGAAATAAAATAGCTACCTCTTAAACGACCAATCAAAATAATCATTTTGCAAAAGACTGCAGTATAATTGTATGACAAATAAAACACTAATCATTTTCATATTTGTTTGGTCAGAAACTGTTAGTTACATAATAACGTTTGCATTTTTAAAAGGATTTTAATTAATTTCTAAGCAGTTATGCTGTAATTTCAATTAGGTTAATACATATTTTATTTGCATGATGAACACCCAATGAGATGGGACACAAGTCATTACAACATTAATGAAGTCCTTTTCCTTTTTAGAAAAATATGAACAAAAAATGATAGCACATAATGGCGACAATGAGTATTACAATATTAAGACTTAATATGAAAGAAACTATTTTTATGCTGTAATGAATGTGTATGCCTGTAGTGTGTGAAAAAATGTGTAATCACATTACTACTTACCATTGCCTGCTCGGCGCTTTCTCAACCAGAACAGGACCACAATGAGTACAGCACCACATACTACTAATGCTGATACAACTGAAATAGCTATTACAATGGCTTTATCAACACCCCGGGTGGTTTCTGTTGTCATTTCTGAAATAATATTATATATTACTGCCTATGCCTTAGTATGATTGAGTGAGTGATGATTATTCCTTAAAGCCAAGTGAGCATTTCTTCAGCTATATCATGACGAGAACGAACTTACACTTGATAAAATAATAATAATATATGTTTTTTCCAGACCATTGCGCTGAAGGGTAGACATGTCGCTCCACTGAGACACATTATCGCTCCACTCAGACACATTATCCCGACTCCGAGCCAACCAATCTTTCTTTGCCCTTATTCCCTTATGCTATTTGCTTAGAGGGGAATCATGAAACACCAATTGTATAGTGTTTGGTTTGACCCGAATGGGATCGAACCCAAGAACTACCTCGGACAAAAAAGAAAACTAACCATTATACTATCGAGTGTGTGTATGTGTGTAATTATGATATAAATCTGTGACAAGTCATACTTTGAAAGAATAAAAGCATAGTATAATTTTAAAAATAGATGAATTCACCAACTCATTCAAAACGGAATATGAAGTTCATTTAGAAATACCCGGAAAATTGAAACGTAGCATATTACTTATTACTCAGAAGATATGTATTGATAATTTCAAAATTATGAATAATTGTTTATTTTATAAGAAAATACATACCCAGACACTGTTCCTGTTTTGCTTTCCAAATTGGTAATATGTTATGCCCAATACAACACTCAATTTTAATTTCTGTTCTACAAGAGTTATCTTCCCATGTGTAATCGATGGACATGGATAGTTGGTAGAAAAGTCCACGTTGTGCTTAACGTGAAACAGACATATTCATCTTTGACCCCTGCAATTAATTAGCATAAAAATGCATGTGGTATTCATGATTTTGCAGGAAGAAAAACAAAGCTGAAAAGATTTCTGAGAGGTAGAGAGACTCACAAAGCGAGTCTACCATCTCGCAGAGCGAGGTGCCATCACGGCCGGGAGGTCTGGGGTAAATGGTGCAAAACCCTGCATTCTGGGCATCTCCTGGAACTATTTTTAAAACTTTAAAAGTTCATTTGGTTACTGTGATTCCATGACAATTCTTGAAATTTCTTAAATATTAGTTGTAGTTTCTGCTTAGCATAGCTGCCTGAACATACAAAAGTTTGTACAATAAGAATTCTGCAAAACGACTTGGTTTTTAAGTGGGCAGAAATAGCTCACCGCTAAAATTGTTAACACTTTCTGGAAGTTAGAACTCATGCTTTCATCCATGTTAAACGAGAAAGGTGTAGATCTCAAAACTGCATCAATCTGGTTTTCAAATGTTTTTCCTACACCAAAGCGGGTTTTATAGGAAGCAGTTGTTTGGTTCATGCTCATTGATTCAAGTGCTTTTTGGTCAGCTGCTAAAGCTTTAGCAATATCAATTATTCCTGGGACTACTGAGAAAGAAAGAGAGTTCTCTGCTGCAATTCCAAGAACTATTGCCTCTGCATTCAGTATTCTGTCGTTCAGTGGTGTTACTGTCACTGGAACTGGTTCTGAAAATGTTGCTGTAGCTTTAAAGGCTGGGTGAATTCTATATGGCATGGAGTTTTTGTCAGCTAGGTTTCCTGATTCAGCTGGAAAAAACAGAACATGCTATGGGTTTAAACATTGGTGCCAACAAAGAGGATTGTAGTTAAAAATGTACATTTGCTGCGTGACAAAAATCAATCCTTTATCCAACATTCTGTAAGTGATTATTGCAAATTACATGTACACCTTAAACTTGGTAATTTCTGACTGTTTTCTGGGACCATTTTATTAATTTCTGCTAGCTGGGATTAAAACCCCATTCGGATTCCGTTGAAACAAAACTAAGCCCAACTTCAAAAAAATGTTTAGCAGCATCCCACCTAGGAATTTACTATAAAAAATCTCTCTATATATATATCCGGGCCATAAAAGTTTGGACAAAAAAAGAGAAATTGCAAAGAAGACTGGGCAGTCCCCTTTATCCTAAGCGGACATGCTTCTTTGCAAAAAGAGATAGAGTATTTCAAGTTAAATAACACTTACCAGACAGAGTGAGAGAGTAATTAGAACCGAGCATTCTTAAGGTTGTCCCGATGTAATTTTTTAGAGAGGTGTTATTCCAAACTCCTCCCTCTCCTCCCTCCGTAATTGATTTCCTTCTGACACAGATCACATCGTGCTACTCCTTTCACATTTAGTTTTCGTATGAAGCGTCGAACTGGTTCATTATTCACATATGCCTTGTCCAAGGACTTCATATCGAATTCTCGATCAATGACTTTCCTCGCCATGCTGCTGCTTCATGATTTTTCCATAACCGTATAAAAGGCATTCAGTCATTGGACAGCTGTTGGATGCTCTTCTTTTTCTTCTTTATTCTGTATTTCCTTCCAAACCAGTGAATCTTGTAGATATATCACATTTAAAACGGATAAAAGGATAAAAGGAACGAGAATTGGGTACAGTCTCGACTTCAACCAATCGTATCACACCTTACATATCGTAATCATCGATTAGCGTAAAAAGCGGAACAATATCGGTAAAACATGATCCTGAAATGAAAATAAATAATCGGAATCGGACCGAACAAATAGCGGAATTCGCTTTAAAGCAGAAGAAAATAATGTCTGAATTTAAAGATGGTGTTACGGTCGGTGTCCAGGTTGTGGTCTTTGTAAAGAATACATTTAGGGGTGTATTCTGTAAACATTTCAGCAGAGACTACCTATTTAAAAGGTTGTTTCCAATGAGCTTGAAATAAAAGATATCATGGATATAGCTAGGTATGCTTCATTATGAACTTTCCATTTATATGTAGCACCATTCTTGCAGCACCTGCATAAGAGGTTTATATCTCTCAGTTGATACGATATCCCGTCACCAGGTTTGCAAAAAGAGTAACAGGAACTGCTTTACCTAAATCAGCCCCATTATATATTTGGAGTTCTTGTTGTTATATCGTTAGACCAGTTAGTGTAACAGCAACATTATTTTTTTATTATCATCGAATTCCTGATCTTGACATTAGTTATCATCCACGATTTTTTTTTTTTTTTAAAGGACTGAGAGCTATAAGGACCAAAATCGGCCACACCTCAGATGTCGATAACATTTTCTCCAAAATATATTCACAATATGTGCTTTTCATAAATAAATACATTTAGTTAATATGTGCATCTAATTCCTCACAGCGGACCGACAAAGTCAGGTAATGAAAAGCACTGAACGTCATTTTTTTCAGAATACAGAATATCATTGTATTATAATGCATATCTTTTAAAAAAACAAAAACAAAAACAAAGCATAATAAAACTCAATAAACAAAGCATAAATTTGACTTAATATGCAATGTGGATTGATTTCAGGAATAAAAACATGCTCTGAAACTGTATTATGAAATTAAAGTGAACGAATAGTAATGTCGCAACGTCATCAATTTTCGACGGTCTCCTGTTTTCGACGGTTTGTTTCACGTGATAAAATCTCTCATTATTTTGATCGCTTCATTTGTCAGAGGTTATATTATGATGCTGAAATTGCATGAATGATCTCAAGAAATCTGATCTAAAAATGTCATCTTTAAATGTAAGAACTACGTACCACATCTATTATTTCACGTTCAAATTGTATTTTTTCGTAATTCATTTTTCGTCACCTCAGCAAAGCTTTAATCATTTAAAAAATATATCTCATACAGACCAATTTTGGTTTCATCGTCTGCTATGACATTGATAATGTACATATTGAGATCATATCAATTCAGAAACTTATTAACATTGATTGTAGAAAACTGGTCGAAATTTTGGTATTAACCTTAAAGAAGTAATAGATAGATTTATTTGAGGAATAGAACTTTATCATATTTTAAAATTATTTAAACACTTTTTTAACCGTACTTTATTCTTAGCGACAACCAATGTTATGATATATTCCAGTACATTTTTACGGACAACCATCATAAATCTATAAAAAAAAAAAATGCCAAGGTCCGGGTTGAGAGAACTTGATAACGTAAAATAAAGCATTTGGTTTTGCAGTTTCCAGTTTCTAAGAAAAAGATTAAATATTAATATGAAAAGTTATGAATAACAGACGACGGACACTAAATGATATTATTACTACGATTTTTCTATTGAATGTTGGAACTGTTCCGACAGTGTGATATATATTTTTTCATTTTATTATATGCTATGGAAAAAAACCCAGCTGAGTTGCATTTGTTAAAAAAATATGGTTGTGATCGTCTTTCGTAATTAAAATTGTAAAAATGAAATACAACCGAATTGATATCAAATGGCGACATGTTTCAACCTCATTTAAAATATACCTTGAAATGCTTTCAAACTTTTACATCACGTTCACGATATTTTATTACAACACTATTTCACTCAAGGGTAACGGGTAAAAATAATTCTGTTCTAGTTAAAGGACTTTATCAAACAGAATAATACTGTTTACATGTAATGCAGTTAATACGCATTTAAACCACAGAAGAATATTTCTATTTTCCACACCTATTGTGCATGCGAAATATTAATTGCAAACCCCATTGACTGGCTATATGCTGCCTGTCTAGAATATTTTATTTTTTTCTCGATCGACAGTTCAGAAGCTAGAAAACAATATGATGAATATTGTCTGTCAATCATGCAAACAATATTTTATGCACATGACAGAACGCATATACGGATTCTGATTGCCCCTGTGGTATCTTCAAACTCTTCTTAAGGATCAAACTATTTTACTTCATTTTAGAAGTAGCATCGATAGACCATTAAACCTACCTCAGTATCCCGGTAGTAATAACTATTTCAGTATCCCGGAAGAAAATATATAATCAATAATTGGGGGCTTAAGAAAAAAAAACCTATTTTGGATGAAGTGGTGTTTATTTTATTTTTATGTTATATAACTGTTACGTGCCGCGACATACCATCGTTTTTTAAGGAAAATATTGCTTCTGAAACATCAAAACGTCATCTGAGCGCTTGTAATATTTGAACATTTTCCCGTTGTTTTTCAAGAAATTTAACACCTCGTGCACAAACAAAATACTTTAACAGTAGTTGTGTTTTATTTATTTTAATAATCTTGTAAATATTGTCTGGTGCACGACTACGGAGGTGCTTAATTTCTTCGAAAACCGTCGAAATATCGCGGGCAAAATTCCACCAAATACAGAAAACAAATAACGCTCATGACGTCCCAATGACGTCAAATACATATCGATTTTGTTGGAAACAAGTTTTAACATCAAAAGTATGATGTCGTCTATAAAATAAAACACATCAAATTTTAATCGAGTATTTTCTAAGATAATTATTCATTAAATATGTGGCCATATATGGAACTTATAGTCCCCAGTTCTTTTTATCGCGTTGACGCCGGACTGCATGCACTGAGTTTTTCTCCTGGTTTCAATGTATACAAACTGTATTTAAAATAAATACAATTATTTACAGAAACAAGTTATTTACTGATGAATTTCATTACTTGAAATGAATCATAAAATGTACAGAGATTGTGTATATCTACAATAATGGTATCATATATACAATCAGAAGAGTGAAAATATTGATTTTAAGGGTCTGGCCGAGGTTATAAATAAATTAATATTTAACAACCTCCACAATCCTCCACCAACAAAATATTTTGATACAATCATTAACCCTCTATACTCAAAACAACTGCTCAATTTGGTGTTGGTGGAAAACTGTGGAGGTATATAAAATAGCTAAAATGTACATTGAATATGTCGTTTATAGTCCATTTTTAGCATTATTCGTCTAATCATGATGTCATTATGACGTCATAGCGCACTCAATTTCACGGAAAAATATATTTTTTGAAAATTTGCAAATATAACAATTAATTAGTAAATTGTTTTTATTCTATGTCAAGCATTATTTTTTGATAAAATGTGGGGCCAATTTTGCACCTTATCGCCTCTCCCTCTTTCAGATCATTTTATTCCAAAACACTGCTATATAATTACCCTATGTAGCCCAGGGGAGCTGCATAGGGTCCCTGTGGTTTACATAACTCATTTGACCAGGGAAAATATCAAATTGAGTAAAAAAATACACTCCCTTTCATTCACAAAATGAAAATTACAAACATATATGTACATATAATTTAACAACATATATATCATCATTTTGACTTCTCGCAAGTGTTTGGGTTATCAATATTTTTTTTTTTTTTTTTTTATTATTATTAATATATATATATATATATATACATGTATATATATATGTATATACAACGTCTGAAAAACCAGTCAAGGATCAATCTTACAGGTTGTTGGATCGTTACGGTATAACGATACTATACAAGTAAAACAATTATAAACGTCTAAAATGGTTTGTAAAACAACACCAAGTACACAAAACAAAGTGATAAAGAATTAAACACTTATTTAAATGTGTAGCCCTACTGTATATTTATATTATTGTTATTATTAATTTATATGTAGGATTTCCATTCTTTTATGCATGTAGTTTCATATGCGCATCTTCTGGTTCTTTTGTGCCGTACATGGACCGTCAACAACTTTTTTTTTGAAATTTGAAAAGTCGCTATATTGTTTCGAGATTTTATTTAATTAGACATTGATAAAGTCCCTCGGTGGGACGAAAATGTTGTCATTCTACGAAGTGTTTAATTCTTTATCACTTTGTTTTGTGTACTTGGTGTTGTTTTACAAACCATTTTAGACGTTTATATATATATATATATATGTCATCGTCATCATCTTAAAATTAGTTATGCAGCTTTTTCTTTTAATCATCATCAAATTTCGAAAACTTAGCGATGCAAATTGCAAAACTGACCTTCCACTCAGCAGACATCTCAGATCGACGGGCCACCATGATTCTTTCGGCAAACTGCAGGTCACCATAATTGACCATAACCCCAAGTGGGATGATAAAAGCAGACAGGAAAGGGAAAGCTTCTGGATTAGAAAACTTAAGACCTTATCACCGAATGGAATCAATGAGAAAAAGTAATATCCTCTCTTGACTCCTATTCGTGTTGATCTCCTCCAGTCGTATTAGGACATACAGTTTGCTCTATTGGCCCAAAGTATATATTCCACACTGTGGCGGGCCGTTTTTTTCTTTAATGAGTTTGGGTATCATACCGTTTTAAACAATATTTTGACAGTGCTATTTGATACATTTACCAATAATGTCTCATTTTTATATTTATTTTTATTTCTAATTTAACATTTATTTAAATGTGTAGCCCTATTGTATATTTATATTATTGTTATTGTACTTTTATTAATTTATATGTAGGATTTCCATTCTTTTATGCATGTAGTTTCATATGTGCATCTTCTGGTTCTTTTGTGCCGTACATGGACCGTCAAAAACTTTTTTGAAATTTGAAAAGTCGCCATATTGTTTCGAGATTTTATTTAATTAGACATTGATGAAGTCCTTCGGTGGGACGAAAATTTTGTCATTCTACGAAGTGTTTAATTCTTTATCACTTTGTTTTGTGTACTTGGTGTTGTTTTACAAACCATTTTAGACGTTTATATATATATATATATATATATATATTTTTTTTTTTTTTTTTTTTTTTTTAGCTTTATTTTTTATAACAAATATTACTGTAGCAAATCGAAAAACTAATTAAAACGATTTGAGAACGGTATCACTAAATAAAACTAACTGCAGCTACCTGATAAATCGAACACACCTTATTGTTTTGAGTGTAGTTTTACGACAGCAGCGTGGCTATTTATTCTTACATACATTTTCCTATTTTCATTCTTGGAACCTACAATTATCATCAGTTTGTGTTATTCATTCAAATGGAATTATAGGAAAAATGCAGTTGGATTAATAAATAACATATACACTATATGGTCTACATATTAACAGACAGCTTTGCTCTGTAAGTAAGAAATAATCAATATATGTGTCAATACAACAATGTACTAGGTTGTTTCCAATGAGCTTGAAATAAAAGATATCATGGATATAGCTAGGTATGCTTCATTATGAACTTTCCATTTATATGTAGCACCATTCTTGCAGCACCTGCATAAGAGGTTTATATCTCTCAGTTGAAACGATATTCCATCACCAGGTTTGCAAAAAGAGTAACAGGAACTGATTTACCTAATATCAGCCCCATTATATATTTGGGGCTCTTGTTGTTATATCTTTAGACCAGTTAGTGTAACAGCAACATATTTTTTATTATCATCGAATTTCTGATCTTGACATTAGTTATCATCCACGATTTTTTTTTAAATAAAAACAACAGATCATCATCGTCTTCGTCCTCGTATACGTCGTCGTCCACCTTCTTATCATCATCATAATCATCATCATCATTATCAGCAGCATCATCGTCATCATCTTAAAATTAGCTATGCAGCTTTTTCTTTTAATCATCATCAAATTTCGAAAACTTTACAATATATTGATAGAGTTTGTGATAAACAAGCAAATGAATTATAATTAAACATACCCCGACTGACAACATACATTGCGGTAAAGGATATATATTTTGAAACGTTAGGTTGGCAGATATATGTCTGTCTTCTTGGTTATAATTAGTTTCATTATCTATTTCGTGGGCAGCAGGTATATCTGTGAGAAAAAAAACGTACATTTGAAAAATTTAAAATATGACTATTAAGCAGGGAATTTTGAAGAAAACTTATATTCATAAAAAATTTGTTTTACTCGACAACACATTTGAATTTTTCGTTGAAGTCAAGAATTGTTTAGAATTTATCAGGAAGTTTAGTAGAAACGCAATATTCATAAATGATGTTTCACTCAATAACACATTTTGTTTTTCAATGAAAAAAATCCCTAATTTCGTGAAAGAATAAGAAAAGCTTCGATTTATGGATGAAAGACCTATTTTTCTTCAAAATATGGTTTGTTCCGTGATTAGATAATAGACTGATACAATAACATTTATTTTCTGGTGGAGTTCATTGAAAGACCCAGTACATAAACAGAGATTACTCCTTCAGTTATGTCACATCATCCACTTTATTTAATCTTCTAATCATTTAGTATGCAATAAATACGTCATTAATTAGTTGTATGTAAAGAAACTGACAAACTTCCTTCACACTACACATTAAGCTTAAATAAGGATGGTGAATTAGTAAATTAAATATATCATGGCGAGAACAAGTTGATTTTAAATAATATAATGACTAGGTCCGCTTTGTACTAGACCAATACGCTTAGTTGGATTTTTATAGTGCTATCTCACTGAAACAACAGTCCGGGGATAGATTGGGAGCTGTAAGGGCCAATATCGGCCCCACCTCAGATGTCGATAAAATTTTCTCCAAAATATATTCATAATATGTGCTTTTCATAAATAAATACATTTAGTTAATATGTGCATCTAATTCCTCACAGCGAACCGACAAAGTCAGGTAATGAAAAGCACTGAACGTCATTTTTTTCAGAATACAGAACGTACGTATCATTGTATTATAACGCATATCTTGAAAAAACAAAAACAAAAACAAAGCATAATAAAACTCAATAAACAAAGCATAAATTTGACTTAATATGCAATGTGGATTGATTTCAGGAATAAAAACATGTTCTGAAACTGTATTGTGAAATTAAAGTGAACGAATAGTATTGTCGCAACGTCACCCATTTTCGACGGTCTCGTCTCCTGTTTTCGACGGTTTGCTTCACGTGATAAAATCTCTCATTATTTTGCTCGCTTCATTTTTCAGAGGTTATATTATGATGCTGAAATTGCATGAATGATCTCAAGAAATCTGATCTAAAAATGTCATCTTTGAATATAAGAACTACGTACCACATCTATTATTTCACGTTCAAATTGTATTTTTTCGTAATTCATTTTTTCGTCACCGTAACAAAGCTTTAATTATTTAAAAAATATATCTCATACAGACCAATTTTGGTTTCATCGTCTGCTATGACATTGATAATGTACATATTGAGATCATATCAATTCAGAAACTTATTAACATTGATTGTAGAAAACTGGTCGAAATTTTGGTATTAACCTTAAAGAAGTAATAGATAGATTTATTTGAGGAATAAAACTTTGTCATATTTGAAAATTTTTTAAATACTTTTTTAACCGTACTTTATTCTTAACGACAACCAATGTTATGATATATTCCAGTACATTTTTACTGTCAACCATCATAAATCTATCAAAAAAAAATGCCAATGTGCTGGTTGAGAGAACTTGATAACGTAAAATAAAGCATTTGGTTTTGCAGTTTCCAGTTTCTAAGAAAAAGATTAAATATTAATATGAAAAGTTATGAATAACAGACGACGGACACTAAATGATATTATTACTACGATTTTTTTATTGAATGTTGGAACTGTTCCGACAGTGTGATATATATTTTTTTCATTTTATTATATGTTATGAAAAAAAACCAGCTGAGTTGCATTTTAAAAAAAAAATATGGTTGTGATCGTCTTCCATAATTAAAATCGTAAGCATGAAATATAACCGAATTGATATCAAATGGCGTAATGTTTCAACCTCATTTAAAATATACCATGAAATGCTTTCAAACTTTTACATCACGTTCACGATATTTTATTACAACACTATTTCACTCAAGGGTAAAAATAATTCTGTTCTAGTTAAAGGACTTTATCAAACAGAATAATACAGTTTACATGTAATGCAGTTAATACGCATTTAAACCACAGAAGAATATTTCTATTTTCCACACCTTGTGGTGGTGGGTCGCTATTGTGCATGCGAAATATTAATTGCAAACCCCATTGACTGGCTATATGCTGCCTGTCTAGAATATTTTATTATTTTCTCGATCGACAGTTCAGAAGCTAGAAAACAATATGATGAATATTGTCTGTCAATCAGTATCCCGGTAGTAATGACTATTTCAGTATCCCGAAGAAAATATATAATCAATAATTGGGGGCTTATGAAAAAAAACCTATTTTGGATGATGTGGTGTTTATTTTATTTTTATGTTATATAACTGTTACGTGCCGACATACCATCGTTTTTTACGGAAAATATTGCTTCTCAAACATCAAAACGTCATCTGAACGCTTGTAATATTTGAACATTTTCCCGTTGTTTTTCAAGAAATTTAACACCTCGTGCACAAACAAAATACTTTAACAGTAGTTGTGTTTTATTTATTTTAATAATCTTTTGTAAATATTGTCTGGTGCACGACTACGGAGGTGCTTAATTTCTTCGAAAACCGTCGAAATATCGCGGGCAAAATTCCACGAAATACAGAAAACAAATAACGCTCATGACGTCATAATGACGTCAAATACGTATCGATTTTGTTGGAAACAAGTTTTAACATCAAAAGTATGATTTCGTCTATAAAATAAAACACATCAAATTTTAATCAAGTATTTTCTAAGATAATGATTCATTAAATATGGGGCCATATATGGCACTTATAGTCCCCAGTTCTTTTTATCGCGTTGACGCCGGACTGCATGCACTGAGTTTTTCTCCTGGTTTCAATGTATACAAACTGTATTTAAAATAAATACAATTATTTACAGAAGCAAGTTATTTACTGATGAATTTCATTACTTGAAATGAATCATAAAATGTACAGAGATTGTGTATATATACAATAATGGTATCATATATACAATCAGAAGAGTGAAAATATTGATTTTAAGGGTCTGACCGAGGTTATAAATAAATTAATATTTAACAACCTACACAATCCTCCACCAACAAAATATTTTGATACAATCATTAACACTTTATTCTCAAAGCAACTGCTCAATTTGGTGTTGGTGGAAAACTGTGGAGGTATATAAAATAGCTAAAATGTACATTGAATATGTCGTTTATAGTCCATTTTTAGCATTATCCGTCTAATCATGATGTCATTATGACGTGATAGCGCACTCCTCACGGAAAAATATATTTTTTGAAAATTTGCAAATATAACAATTAAATTAGTAAATTGTTTTTATTCTATGTCAAGCATTATTTTTTGATAAAATGTGGGGCCAATTTTGCACCTTAACCCCTCTCCCTCTTTCAGATCATTTTATTAAAAAAAAACTGCTATATAATTACCCTATGTAGCCCAGGGGAACTACATAGGAGCCCCTGTGGTTTACATAACTCATTTTACCAGGGAAAATATCAAATTGAGTAAAAAAAATACACTCCCTTTCATTCACAAAATGAAAATTACAAATATACATGTACATTTAATTTAACAACATATATATCATCATTTTGTCTTCGTTAGAAGATACTTTTAATGATTTACTTTCTAATATACAGAAGCCTCTTGGAATTCATCATATTTCTACAATCTTATTTTCACTACCTGTAAACTACCTCAAAGATCTTAGGGATTTTGGACTTGACAAAGGAGGCGTAGATCCTTTTTCTCCTAAGTACAGATTGCCTAGTATTATATGTGACGTGGCGTCTTTTCGTCTTTTTAAACCAGTTCGATCTGAACCTCACCAGGATAACAACAGAAAATTCCTCCATATTCCGTTTGCTAACAAAGGAATCGATGCTATTAACATCAGCAACATTCTTAATAGAAAAGAGGTCGTAAAAGAAATTCCACCATATTTCAAAAATCAATCTGTTCCCATTGTCTCCTATAGCTACACTAACAGCATTGGCCGTAAAATTTTCAACTACAAAGAAGCATTGCAAGATATTAACATAGAAGAGTACCTTAAGAACCCTCTGACTTGTGACTGCTCCCACTCTCCTTTTCAATACAGCCCATCTGGACATGTAATCACTGGTGATCTGAATATCATTCAACATGAGAATCTCCGAAAGGTGATTTCTCATGGTCCTAAATTCAGAGAACCTCAACACATCAATTGGAAACATAATTTCAAGATAATTATGGATGCTGTTGAAGATTATGCCAGAAGGTGGATAAAGAGAGAAGTAGACCAAGATCCTGAGTTAGAGTCCTTGTCAGACTGGGTTAGAACAATTAGGTCTCTAGTACAAGGTCGGATTCACAAACTCAAAAATTGTGTTAATAGTCGACCTAAGTCTGTATTTAAAGACCAAGAACCTGTTTAGTGTCTTTCCTCTCTTCATGACAAATATGTTATCGTTCCTGTGGACAAGGCTTCCAACAATATCGTGTTTGTATGTAAATCATATTACTTCGAATGCCTAATCAAGGAATTAGGCATAGATATCAACCCCTCTAGTAATACCACATACAAACCAACTTCGTTCGACAAAGATGAAATCCTAGCTAACCACAGATCATTCATGACCTCTTTAAACATTCCCTCTGGTAAAGAATCTGAGGATTTACCCTATTTATATTGGATAACTCCATAAGACACCATACAAAGAAAGGTACATAGCGGGATCATCAACTTGTTCGACGAAAGAATTGTCTATTCACCTGACAAAGATTCTGTCTGCAGTAAAAGAGGGACAACAGAAATATTGTGAAACTGTTTACTCGCGTAGTGGCATAAATCACATGTGGATTTTGAAAAACTCTAAAGATATTTTGGATAACCTGAAATCAAGATCTTTCTCTCAGGTATCCTCCATCAAAACATTTGATTTTTCAACTCTATATACCACCCTACCGCATGACAAATTAAAAACCCGCTTAAAAGAAACAATTCATAAAGCTTTTAGTCATAGAAACTATGGCTCAAAATTTGTTGTGTTAGGCTACAATTCCACATATTTTTCAAACAAAATTCATAAAGGTAAAACATGCTACTCCGAGGAACAAGTGATCAGTATGCTGGAGTTCCTCATCGATAACATATTTGTCTCCTTTGGAGGGACACTGTTTCAGCAGGTCGTCGGCATATCAATGGGTACGAATTGTGCCCCTCTTCTAGCCGATTTATTTTTATACTCATATGAGTCGGAGTTTCTTCAAAAGCTTGTAAAAGATAAGAAGATTCATGAGGCTAGAGCCTTTAATTTCACATACAGGTATATTGATGACGTTTTATCTATCAATAATTCTAGATTTGCAGAATTTCTTCCATTGATATATCCTCCAGAGCTGGAAGTTAAAGAGACCACCGATACAGCTTCGTCCGCATCATTTTTGGACTTATACCTCGAAATTGACGACAGTGGTCAACTCAGTACTAAAATTTATGATAAGCGGGACGACTTCAATTTTAAAATCATAAATTTTCCAAACATATGCAGCAATATACCAGCTTCTCCTGCATATGGTGTTTACATTTCGCAATTGATTCGCTATGCAAGGGCCAGTAGCAATTATTCTGATTTCCTGAAACGTCATCTTCATCTGAGAAACAGGCTACTGGACCAGGGCTATGCAAAGATTCGCCTTATTCGATCTCTTAAACAGTTTATATTCCGATACCAATATCTTGTCGAAATATATTCCGTCTCTGCAGAAAAAATTATAAGCGATGCATTTTCATATAGTGAAAATGTATAATGGTGTTGGTGGAAAACTGTGGAGGTATATAAAATAGCTAAAATGTACATTGAATATGTCGTTTATAGTCCATTTTTAGCATTATCCGTCTAATCATGATGTCATTATGACGTCATAGCGCACTCCTTCTCACGGAAAAATATATTTTTGGAAAATTTGCAAATATAACAATTAAATTAGTAAATTGTTTTTATGCTATGTCAAGCATTATTTTTTGATAAAATGTGGGGCCAATTTTGCACCTTAACGCCTCTCCCTCTTTCAGATCATTTTATTAAAAAAAAACTGCTATATAATTACCCTATGTAGCCCAGGGGAGCTACATAGGGACCCTTGTGGTTTACATAACTCATTTGACCAGGGAAAATATCAAATTGAGTTAAACAAAATACACTCCCTTGCATTCACAAAATGAAAATTACAAATATACATGTACATTTAATTTAACAACATATATATCATCATTTTGTCTTCCCGCAAAAGAATTTGGGTTATCAATAATATTTTTTTTGTTTTTTGTTTTTTGTTTTTTTTCTCATTTTTTTTCTCCTTTTTTCTTTTTTTTTGTTGTTGTTATTATTATTAATATATATATATATATATTGTTTTTCAACTATTTTTTTAAAGCAAATATTACTGTAGCAAATAGAAAAACTAATTAAAACGATTTGATAACGGTATCACTAAATAAAACTAACTGCAGCTACCTGATAAATCGAACACACCTTATTGTTTTGAACGTAGTTTTACGACAGCAGCGTGGCTATTTATTCTTACATACATTTTCCTATTTTCATTCTTGGGACCTACAATTATCATCAGTTTGTGTTATTCATTCAAATGGAATTATAGGGAAAATGCAGTTGGATTAATAAATAACATATACACTATATGGTCTACATATTAACAGACAGCTTTGTAAGTAAGAAATAATCAATATATGTGTCAATACAACAATGTACTAGGTTGTTTTCAATGAGCTTGAAATAAAAGATATCATGGATATAGCTAGGTATGCTTCATTATGAACTTTCCATTTATATGTAGCACCATTCTTGCAGCACCTGCATAAGAGGTTTATATCTCTCAGTTGATACGATATTCCATCACCAGGTTTGCAAAAAGAGTAAATAAAGGTAATAACAAAATTACCGAACTCCGAACAATCTTATAAAGGGAAAGTCCAAACTCATAATTATATAAACAGACAAAATCAGTCAACAACCGGAAAACTGTGAAAACGTAATGAACCTGACTTGGTACAGGCATTTCTAAAGAAATGGTGGGTTGAATCAGATTTTAAGGCGCCAAACCTCCCGCTCTCATTACGGTTCAAAGGTTCCGGCTGTCACTGTAACAGTATTTAAATACAGGAACAAAATAGGTAAAATAGTTGTCAAAGCAGTACCATATTCGGTGACGTAAATGTCAAAAATATTTTTACGTCACACATTGACAAAAAAATTCTTGACATTTTGGACTTCTTTATCTTTATACATTTTCACTATATGAAAATGCATCGCTTATAATTTTTTTTGCAGAGACGGAATATATTTCGACAAGATATTGGTATCGGAATATAAACTTTTTAAGAGATCGAATAAGGCGAATCTTTTTATAGCCCTGGTCCAGTAGCCTGTTTCTCAGATGAAGATGACGTTTCAGGAAATCAGAATAATTGCTACTGGCCCTTGCATAGCGAATCAATTGCGAGATGTAAGCACCATATGCAGGAGAAGCTGGTATATTGCTGCACATGTTTGGAAAATTTATGATTTTAAAATTGAAGTCGTCCCGCTTATCATAAATTTTAGTACTGAGTTGACCACTGTCGTCAAATTCTAGGTATAAGTCCAAAAATGATGTGGACGAAGCAGTATCGGTGGTCTCTTTAACTTCCAGCTCTGGAGGATATATCAATGGAAGAAATTCTGCAAATCTAGAATTATTGATAGATTAAACGTCATCAATATACCTGTATGTGAAATTAAAGGCTCTAGCCTCATGAATCTTCTTATCTTTTACAAGCTTTTGAAGACACTCCGACTCGTATGAGTATAAAAATAAATCGGCTAGAAGAGGGGCACAATTCGTACCCATTTGTATGCCGACGACCTGCTGAAACAGTGTCCCTCCAAAGGAGACAAATATGTTATCGATGAGGAACTCCAGCATACTGATCACTTGTTCCTCGGAGTAGCATGTTTTACCTTTATGAATTTTGTTTGAAAAATATGTGGAATTGTAGCCTAACACAACAAATTTTGAGCCATAGTTTCTATGACTAAAAACTTTATGAATTGTTTCTTTTAAGCGGGTTTTTAATTTGTCATGCGGTAGGGTGGTATATAGAGTTGAAAAATCAAAAGTTTTGATGGAGGATACCTGAGAGAAAGATCTTGATTTCAGGTTATCCAAAATATCTTTAGAGTTTTTCAAAATCCACATGTGATTTATGCCACTACGCGAGTAAACAGTTTCACAATATTTCTGTTGTCCCTCTTTTACTGTAGACAGAATTTTTGTCAGGTGAATAGACAATTCTTTCGTCGAACAAGTTGATGATCCCGCTATGTACCTTTCTTTGTATGGTGTCTTATGGAGTTTAGGTATCCAATATAAATAGGGTAAATCCTCAGACTCTTTACCAGAGGGAATGTTTAAAGAGGTCATGAATGATCTGTGGTTAGCTAGGATTTCATCTTTGTCGAACGAAGTTGGTTTGTATGCGGTATTACTAGAGGTGTTGCTATTTATGCCTAATTCCTTGATTAGACATTCGAAGTAATATGATTTACATACAAACACGATATTGTTGGAAGCCTTGTCCGCAGGAACGACAACATATTTGTCATGAAGAGAGGAAAGACACTTAACAGCTTCTTGGTCTTTAAATACAGACTTAGGTCGACTATTAACACAATTTTTGAGTTTGTGAATCCGACCTTGTACTAGAGACCTAATTGTTCTAACCCAGTCTGACAAGGACTCTAACTGAGGATCTTGGTCTACTTCTCTCTTTATCCACCTTCTGGCATAATTTTCAACAGCATCCATAATTATCTTGAAATTATGTTTCCAATTGACGTGTTGAGGTTCTCTGAATTTAGGACCATGAGAAATCACCTTTCGGAGACTCTCATGTTGAATGATATTCAGATCACCAGTGATTACATGTCCAGATGGGTTGTATTGAAAAGGAGAGTGGGAGCAGTCACAAGTCAGAGGGTTCTTAATGTACTCTTTTATGTTAATATCTTGCAATGCTTCTTTGTAGTTGAAAATTTTACGGCCAATGCTGTTAGTGTAGCTATAGGAAACAATGGGAACAGATTGATTTTTGAAATATGGTGGAATTTCTTTTATGACCTCTTTTCTATTAAGAATGTTGCTGATGTTAATAGCATCGATTCCTTTATTAGCAAACGGAATATGGAGGAATTTTCTGTTGTTATCCTGGTGAGGTTCAGATCGAACTGGTTTAAAAAGACGAAAGGACGCCACGTCACATATAATACTAGACAATCTGTACTTAGGAGAAAAAGGATCTACGCCTCCTCAGGAACTGATTTACCTAATATCAGCCCCATTATATATTTGGGGTTCTTGTTGTTATATCTTTAGACCAGTTAGTGTAACAGCAACATATTTTTTATTATCATCGAATTTCTGATCTTGACATTAGTTATCATCCACGACTTTTTTTAATAAAAACAACAGATCATCATCGTCTTCGTCCTCGTATACGTCGTCGTCCACCTTCTTATCATCATCATAATCATCATCATCATTATCAGCATTATCATCGTCATCATCTTAAAATTAGCTATGCAGCTTTTCCTTTTAATCATCATCAAATTTCGAAAACTTTACAATATATTAATAGAGTTTGTGATAAATAAGCAAATGAATTATAATTAAACATACCCCGACTGAAAACATACATTGCGGTAAAGGATATATATTTTGAAACGTTAGGTTGGCAGATATATCTCTGTCTTCTTGGTTATTATTATTTTCATTATCTATATCGTGGGCAGCAGGTATATCTGTGAGAAAAAAAACGTACATTTGAAAAAAATTAAAATATGACTATTAAGCAGGGAATTTTGAAGAAAATTTATATTCATGAAAGATTTTTTTACTCGACAACACATTTGCATTTATCGTTAAAGTCAATAATTGTTTAGAATTTATCAGGAAGTTTAGTAGAAACGCAATATTCATAAATGATGTTTCACTCAATAACACATTGTGTTTTTCAATGAAAAAATCACTAATTTCGTGAACGAATAAGAAAAGCATCGATTTATGGATGAAAGACCTATTTTTCTTCAAAACATGGTTTGTTCTGTGATTAGATAATAGACTAATACAATAATATCTATTTTCTGGTGGAGTTCATTGAAAGACCCAGTACATAAACAGAAATTACTCCTTCAGTTATGTCACATCATCCACTTTATTTAATCTTCTAATCATTTAGTATGCAATAAATACGTCATTAATTAGTTGTATGTAAAGAAACTGACAAACTTCCTTTACACTACACATTAAACTTAAATAAGGATGGTGAATTAGTAAATTAAATATATCATGGCGAGAACAAGTTGATTTTAAATAATATAATGACTAGGTCCGCTTTGTACTAGACCAATACGCTTAGTTGGATTTTTATAGTGCTAGATCACTGAAACAACAGTCCGGGGATATACATGTTGCCCCACTAGGACACATTATCCTGATTTCGGATCAACCAATCATTGCCCTTTACTTTAATGCTGTTTGCTTAGCAGAGGAGCTACACATACCAATTGCATAGTCTTTTGTTGACCCGACCGGGGCGCGAACTCACGATCTACTACACTCGAGGCGAGCACGCTAACAATTACACCACCGATGCGGTGCATTAGATTAGATAGTTTAAATGAGCTTAATTTGTACTTACATAGATATTTCATTTTATTTAAATCTAACATGTTCTCATCGAATTTGAAACCATACACACATTTGTAATAACAGTGTACATCTGTTTCACTGGTGTTGAATATCTTTAGAAGAAATTGTCTTGTGGAGATGACATCTTCTTTATATTTATTTGGATCTATAGTGAAGCCATCGAAGCTTAAGATTGTGTTCTTACTGCCACCAAACCATAGCCGACTACTATCATTGGTGAGGTTTAGTGAATCGTCAAGCGTACAAAGTAACTTAAGCGTTGAACCAAATACAATTATGTCATCTTGTACAATCAATGAAACTGCAAGTAGAGAACAACAAAGAATTATTACAGCTTTTACATATATTATGTATTATGTTCAAGATTATAGCATTCTTTATAATAAAGTTGTTCTCCCGGTTTTATGCGAAGGTTGACATTTTACTCACAACTGCAAACAATTACTTGACCCCATCATTCCACATAGAGGGCTCATACAACTAGTTTAACCCCGTCACCTATTATTGAAGTACCTGTACCAAGCCAGTAAAGAAAGCGGCCATATATATGTGTTCAATGTGTCGATTTTACCTCTATTTACTCAGTTCAAGATATTTGAAAGATTGATAAACATTGTATTTGTGTATAAAGATATATTTATGTAGGATATATAGTACGTATTAGTAATGATATATGTTGAGTCATGCTTGTTATAGAAGACTCTACAGTGACTGTGAAATGTAGAACAACAATAAAGATATATTTATGTAGGATATATATTATGTATTAGTAATGATATATGTTAAGTCATGCTCGTTATAGAAGACTCTACAGTGACTGTGAAATGTAGAACAACAATAAAGATATATTTATGTAGGATATAGAGTACGTATTAGTAATGATATATGTTAAGTCATGCTTGTTATAGAAGACTCTACAGTGACTGTGAAATGTAGAACAACAATACAGATATATTTATGTAGGATATATAGTACGCATTAGTAATGATGTATGTTAAGTCATGTTCGTTATAGAAGACTCTACAGTGACTGTGAAATGTAGAACAACAATAAAGATATATTTATGTAGATATATAGTACGCATTAGTAATGATATATGTTAAGTCATGTTCGTTATAGAAGACTCTACAGTGACAGTAAAATGCAGAACAACAATAAAGATATATTTATGTAGGATATATAGTGCGTATTAGTAATGATATATGTTAAGTCGTGCTCGTTATAGAAGACCCTACAGTGACTGTGAAATGTAGAACAACAATAAAGATATATTTATGTAGGATATATAGTACGTATTAATAATGATATATGTTAAGTCATGCTCGCTATAGAAGACCCTACAGTGACTGTGAAATGTAGAACAACAATAAAGATATATTTATGTAGGATATATAGTACGTATTAGTAATGATATATGTTAAGTCATGTTCGTTATAGAAGACCATACAGTGACTGTGAAATGTAAAACAACAATAAAGATATATTTATGTAGGATATATAGTACGCATTAGTAATGATATATGTTAAGTCATGCTTGTTATAGAAGACTCTACAGTGACTGTGAAATGTAGAACAACAATAAAGATATATTTATGTAGGATATATAGTACGTATTAGTAATGATGTATGTTAAGTCATGTTCGTTATAGAAGACTCTACAGTGACTGTGAAATGTAGAACAACAATAAAGATATATTTATGTAGGATATATAGTACGTATTAGTAATGATATATGTTAAGTCATGCTTGTTATAGAAGACTCTACAGTGACTGAAATGTAGAACAACAATAAAGATATATTTATGTAGGATATATAGTACACATTAGTAATGATATATGTTAAGTCATGCTCGTTATAGAAGACTCTACAGTGACTGTGAAATGTAGAACAACAATAAAGATATATTTATGTAGATATATAGTACGTATTAGTAATGATATATGTTGAGTCATGCTTGTTAAAGAAGACTCTACAGTGACTGTGAAATGTAAAACAACAATAAAGATATATTTATGTAGATATATAGTACGTATTAGTAATGATATATGTTAAGTCATGTTCGTTATAGAAGACTCTACAGTGACTGTGAAATGTAGAACAACAATAAAGATATATTTCTGTAGATATATAGTACGTATTAGTAACGATATATGTTAAGTCATGCTTGCTATAGAAGACTCTACAGTGACTGTGAAATGTAAAACAACAATAAAGATATATTTATGTAGGATATATAGTACGCATTAGTAATGATGTATGTTAAGTCATGCTTGTTATAGAAGACTCTACAGTGACTGTGAGATGTAGAACAACAATAAAGATATATGTATGTAGGATATATAGTACGTATTAGTAATGATATATGTTAACTCATGCTTGCTATAGAAGACTCTACAGTGACTGTGAGATGTAGAACAACAATAAAGATATATTTATGTAGGATATATAGTACGTATTAGTAATGATATATGTTTAAGTCATGCTTGTTATAGAAGACCCTACAGTGATTGTGAAATGTAGAACAACAATAAAGATATATTTATGTAGGATATATAGTACGTATTAGTAATGATATATGTTAAGTCATGCTTGTTATAGAAGACCCTACAGTGACTGTGAAATGTAGAACAACAATAAAGATATATTTATGTAGGATATATAGTACGTATTAGTAATGATATATGTTAAGTCATGCTTGCTATAGAAGACTCTACAGTAACTGTGAAATGTATAACAACAATAAAAGCACTGAACATTTAATCTATGTAATGTTGGATAGTCTCTCTAAATGATCGATTGCTCTATATGGAGAAACATCCAATCCAATTTGATTGTTTTTTTTATGAAACGGTATCTACATGGTTGTTTCCTTTTATGATAATCTGACAAACACACTTGAATATCCCCACTTTTTGAAAAATATTAAACCACACGAATCAGAATATTTAATAAAACACATATATTAACCACTGGTATTAAACTGATGTTCGTAACCTAAGCTACCTACATCCCAACATGGCGACACGGAAAATGGTAAATTAGAATATCCTTGTTTTCTCTTTGTTTTTAGCTTATTTTCAAATATTGTCATTTCAAATGTATAGATATTTTAACAATTAACTGTAGTGATATGCTTAAATCAACTGTAAATTCTCCTATGTGGCGCAAAACCTACATTAAGAAATACAAATGATGTAAGTAACTTTAGAATTATTTTTGAACGATGTTCGTAACTTTCAAATATGATGTTGGTAACTTTAAAGTTTGGTGTTTCTAAAATCATATTCAACATTTAAAGAACAACGCTTTTCTAATAAATAAAATTTGAAAACAAAGAAAAACATCCTTGAAGTGATAGAAAGGGTAATAGAGGTGGGAGAAATTATATAATTCACGAGAAAAAAAATACAGAACGGAGGATGAGAGGGCTATGAATGAGTGAGATGAACGAAAGATGAGGGTAGCGGGAGAAGAACACCTTACCCAACGCTCGTTTCCAATTAGCAATAATAAACATGTGGCTTTGCGTTTCCGGTAATATTTTGTAATCGTACAGTGATGGATATCGAGATTGCGGCAGTCGATTCAACACATGTAGTTGTAAGTATTATATTGATAGTTCTATTTGGTCTTGGACTGTGTGTTCTAGAAGGGTCTTTCATAAATTTGACCTTGAGATATAAATGCAGATGTAAATTACACAGCATTTTGTTTGTTCATTTATATTATGAAATATAATTACGATATTGTTTCTTTATTGTAGGTTCCCTTCCAGATGTATCTGCCATTGACGGCTCTCTCCTGGTACTGAACGTACACCAGAGCACCCCAAATAAAGTAGTGATAACAGGTACTAGTATATAAGTTAGGAATTTTAAATACAGAGCTTTATCATTACAGATGATCGACCGAAAAAACCCGGCTATTTTAGCGCCATCAGGGCTCTCCGACTGTCGCACTTCGATATCATTGAGAACTTCTAGAACAGTTTTTGTCGGACCAAAAACAATTCTGTTGATTTGGGGTCCCAGTAACTTAAATTTCAAGCGTATAAAGGTTTTGGAATTTGATGTAGGTATAGGATTCTGAAACTTGTGTCAAAAATGGTAAACTCACAATTCTGACTCTGTCATTGGAACTACCTCTTTAGATTTGAGTTTCTCAGTTCGTGTTTTGCGTTACAGTGCTTGCATGCAAGTTGCAGATGCACGATAAGTTTTGATATTTTTTAATATGAAATTTCTTATTTCATTAAAGTCTCAAAGACCTTAATTTTTTTAAGAAAATCTTTCTTTTTCTAAATCAAGGTACAAAGCCTTAAGTGTTATGAAAAACACTTTCATTAAAAAAATGTTTCCAAAAATACATGATTTGTAGGTAAAATCTTTGGGTCACATACCATGCTATGTGTGTCAAGCGTGTTACGGTCATATTGTGTGCGTGCGATGACGCTATTTATTGACAGCAACTTCTAGTGTATTCATTGACATAAACAAAAAATATATTTTCTCCGAAAATATTTTGCATTGAAATTTTGTCTATTTGTAGATCGCCATGTATGCGAAAAATGTGGGAAGCGATACAAATCTATTCCAGGATTAAAAGACCATCAGGCAAGGCATCATGAGACGACCAGATATACATGTGGTCAATGCCAACAAGGTTTTCAGTCAAAAACACTATTAAAGTCACACGTGCTTCTACATATTGAGGTATGCATATGCTTGACAAACCATGAACTACTAGACGGGTGTCATTAGTGGAACAGGAACTGCTTACTCTTCCGGAGCACCTGAGTTCACCCCCAATTTTTGGTGCGGTTTGTGTAGCTCAATTTTTAGTTTTTTGCGTTGTGTTTGGCGAATTACTGCTTGACTTTTTTATTTTGGTCATACTGTTGTCTGTCTTTATAGACTTTTGCTGAGTTTGATTGACCCTTTTGGTACTTTATGCTTCTTGTTCCTTTTACAGTTTAAGAACAATTTTATTAGTTGGTGAAATTCTAAATTCAAGAATTGTATGTAGATGTATCGTTTAAATACTGACTTTCAACTTTGTTTTCAGGAAAAGCAGTACACATGTACAAATTGTGACAACAAATATTGTCACAAGAAGGATCTTGTTGCCCACAAGAATGCTTCACATGGTATGAGTGAATTAAGATGCAAAGAATGTAGTAGCGTCTTTGTATATGAGACCGCTTTAAAGCGCCATGTTAGAAGCAAACACGAAGGAAAACGGTTTGTTTGCTCTATGTGCAAAACATGTTTACTTATAGAGCAAATTATGTGCGTCATTTGAAGAACAAACACAGAGATGTCAACTGAAAATGTCGTGTTTTTACCAATACACCGCGACTCATGATAAATAAAAAACATCTTAAAGCAATAAAAGTATTTTTTGCATTTTTTATTTTCATTTTCAGGCTAGTATACTATTCAGTATAAAAGATCCTCGTCATTTAATCCACCTATTTTCCTCGTTTGCTTTATGAAAAGCTCTAGCACCCTTAGCACCCTTTGCGGGTTTCCCAAATGACGAGATGATACCAGACTTTCTCTTTGGTTTGTTTGACAGTCGTTGGACTGTATCAAAATGATGAGATCTGAAAAATATGAGTTTTATAATGAGACACAGATATAGTGTTATTGCTGCTGTTGGTCTATCAGTCCCGAACGGAACCATCCGTCCATAGCTGGTGCTTTTGTACTGACATGATTTAAATGATATATTTGTTTCTAAATTTATATTTGAAAACAATTGTATATTTACTAAAACTAAAATTGCAACTCCCTGACGCAAAGTTGACCTTAGACGGTTTTTGGCTTTTATGTTTAGACTCTTTTGACTTGTTAGCTCCAACCATTCTATATTTTTGGCTTTCCAAAATTTCGGTCTCGGTCGTAACTGATGATGGTAAATCCAGAAACACATGTTGTGCACATGGTATTCAATTGTTATGCCATACTGGTTTTTATTAAAGAAGCACTTTCTCTGTTGATTAAAGCACAAGGATTGTTACTCGTTATACCTACCTGATTCGAATTATACGTTCAACAAAAGGGTCATATCTAGGTTCATTTAAGACAACTTCTTGATGCATTAGCCCCAATGGTTTAACTGGAGAAGTTTTCATGTGAAATTTTCTGAAAATAGATTAGAAAAAATGTCATATTTGCTTAAAAAGTTTTTCATCAACCGAGTAGTCAAGAGTTGAACAATCTTATGTAATATTTCAAAATTTCATTGATCTTTGTTTAAAATGAATGAGGGAGACATATATAAAATTGGCATATTGTGTCTCAAATTGTTAGGATATTAAACCCATATGAGATTAATTGTTATTTGAGTAACTGAAAGTTTATATTTGTAAGCCAATTGGCGATGACGACCATAGAACTAATTAGGCAGAGATTACTTCTACCTATCGTGTTGTGAAGTTTACACGGGTGCATCGGGCCCTTATTCAGGAAAAAAATCAACAGGCCATGGATTACATTATCAACAGTATTATGAAGAAAGTTCATAACTATCACAATAATTTACTTAAACTATGTATTTTAACGATTTACTATATTTACTATAAGTTTGGGGGGTATATAGGAATCACCCTGTCCGTCCGTCCGTCCGTCCGTCTATCCGTCCGTCCATGTACCTTGTAAGCGCACCTCCTCCTAACCGGCTTATATCATTTTTATAAAACTTTACACATTTGTAGTACACTACCTGCAGATGTGCATGCAGGAATATGGTTGCTGTCCAAAATTTAAAAGGGGAGATAATTCAACTTATACTTTCACGAAAAAGGAGGGGGCATGTAACTTGTAAGCGCAACTCCTACTAAGCTGCTTATTGAATTGTTATGAAACTTTACACAGTTGTAGTACACAACCTGCAGATGTGCATGAAGGAATACCGATGCTGTCTAAAATTTAGAAGGGGAGGTAATTAACTTGCTAATATACCTGTATTCAAAAGTTTGAACATCATAGTATTGCAAGCGGGGGGGGGGGGGGGGGGGGGGAGGGGTATCACTCAATGAGGTCACTCACAGTTCTAGTTGAATTACCTAACACAATAATACGTTACTTAAAGTAATGATATCATGAACAGTGGCTGCTATTAATGAGAATATTCTTACCTGTTTGGATCAAGTCTTTGCTTGTATATAAAAACTGCTGTTCCTAAAGCAGTTGGAATATCATCTGCCCGTAAGACGCCAGTGCCTTTTGGATCATAGTCCTGTAACAGAAAAATAATAAATTGCATACAATACATTTGAATCTTTATGAAAGCTTTGATATTAAAACAATTTGATGAATTTTACTGAAATTTGCAGGAGAGATATATATTGTGCTGATCATTTTTGCAATTTACAATATTAATCCCCCCTTATATATTAGGTCTTGAAAACTGCGAAATATCTGAATATCGGGATTTCAGGAACAATAACTCAAAAATAGATTGTCATTTGTTTTCCAGAAATGTATAAGATAGATAGATGGTGTCCTGCTTATCATATTAAGTAAGATTTTCTCTATCTGTTATTAACTTTTAGCTATATGCCAGAAACCGCTTTTGACAACTTTATTCTATTTTTAGCCATTGAGACCATAATTGAAGTACGATCGGCATGAAAAAGGGAAATTTCTTAAACGACCCTTTATACATCATTCCTATAAAGTTACAATTTATCTGACAAGGTAGTTTCAGGAGAGATTTTGCTAATTTTGATCAATGAGAAACAAGTATTACCCATAGCAGCAATGATTGCTATCGCCACGAAATGAGGTTTTTTAGTACGTAGCTCTGCTAAATACCATTACTGTAAAGTTATGTTTCAACTGTAAGTAGTTTCAGAGGAGAATAGTTATCATTAAAATTCGCACAAAATATAAATGTACCTGAAAGCCAGAAAAGAAGGTTTCAGAATCCAAGCTTGTGACTGATCTCTGGTTATATGAACTTTCTTTCACCATTGCATACAGCTGTAACCGACGATCCACATTACACAAAATCCCTTCAAATTGAGCCATAGGCATCCCTGCAACGTATGATCCTACCGGAGGGACATGCCCTGTTTTGAAAAATCCCAGCAAGTATGTCCTCATTTCTAGCAGATACTGTAGTCGTGTTTCTACAGAAATTCCGGCGTCATCAACCGCACTGTACCAATGTCGGATCAATCTACACCACTGTGCTTCATTTTGGTTTCCATTTTTCTCCATCTCTAACTGGACGTTTTCACTGAACGTAGTTTGAGCATAACTATTGCTTTGACGATCGCGCAATTCTTTTGCAATTTCCCATGATAATCCTGTTCTATTTTGCTGTGAATTCTTTGCAACGTCCCACCAAGTTTCAGCTGCTATTCCCATGCCACGCATCCCCTTCGAACAACACTTACTTCTATTATTAACAAAAATGTGATGTGGGTCGATTATGGTTTGGAATATTTAATCGTCAATCTTAGCTGGCTGTGCATACCATTGTGGGATAAAAAAAATCTTTCCATCTTCGGTTGAAATATTCCATGCACCATTAAACAAGTTACTTGCATCTCAGCGTTTAAACGCATCTAGGAAATGAAATTGTGCATAAGCAACGTTTATTCCTTCAATCGACCATGACTTGATCTGACTAGATGCTAAGACTCACAAAGATTTCGGACTCGTGATTGGGATGTCTAACTCGGAGCCTTCCCCGAATAACTTGGAAATAAGGTTAACGAGTTCAGATTTGTTGAGGTCCTTTGGGCATTTAGGAGATTGTATTGACAATCCAGCCAACATTTTCAATTCTGGAACTATTAAGATCTTTTTTATACGTTTTGCATCAGTAAATATCTCTCGGAATTCATCTACAGAATATTCATTCCACTTGGTTGTTTTATCTCCTGACATTGCAATCAAGCTAATCAATGCCTCTTCATAGTCCTCGTTCTTTATATTTTCGACAGCTTCGCTATGACTATCTCTGTCGTCGGATGCGCTTTTCTCCCTTTCTATTTTGCTGCGAATATCAATAGATTCGTCTTGCTGACTTGTAGTTTCAACATTTTCGTCTGTGTCATTGTTCGGTTCCATTTCAACACTTGAAAGCTGTTTGTTCTTTTTCAAAGCAGTTGTAATATTTTGAGGAGATCCTAAAGATTTGACGTTGGATTTTAGTTTCAACGTGATATCATTTCCTGCCTTCCTAGTGTATTCAAAACTGCGAAAGACATCATCCATAGTTTCAATTTTAGGCATATTGTACATATCTAGCAGATACTGTTTCTTTACATTCTTTTCAATCTTCTTAACACTTTCCCAAAACTGCTTCATGAAACGACAAATTGTTAAAAATTTTCCGTCTTCGTCTGCAAGAGACAATTCAAGAAATTGGCCATCGAATGCCACGGCTTTGACGTTGAGATCTCTGTCACAAATAGCGTTAACAATCTCTCTCAAACTACCTCTAACTGTTTTCATGTTCAGACTGAAACCACTTAGACCATAGTGGATAGGAACAGCATGTGCAACTGAATCAATACTTCTGGCTTGTCTGTCTAAATCTGATATTACAGTTACCAACACCTCTTTTGCAGGTTTCCTCAATAAATCGTAAGCTTGATTTATAGCTTGCTTAGAAGTGTCTAAAGCTGCCAATATTCTCCCTATCGAGAAGGATTCGTTACTTATACTTCCACCGTCCATGTGATGTCCGAACACACTATCTTTGTTTTCAGTTGGTTGACAGGTACACAGTACAGCTTTTAAAGACGGAAATTCAGCTATGAAAGAACAGTTTTTTGAGTATTGTTCAAGTTGCTCGAGTAACGGTTTTGCGTTTTGATTTCGTTTTGTTGGTCTAGATTTGTTTATTGAACCATACAAATCCTCAGTATATCTCCAAATGTGCAACCAGAGACCAGGATTCATTTCTGCATGGATGTAAGAGACACTTTCTGGCGTAAAATTAACGAAGGCTAGACTTTCACATTTCTTGACAGCCATTTGACTTAAAATTTGAGTTGTGTATCGAACTGGAAGGCTATAATGTAGATCTGTTTTGTACTTCTTCCCTGGAATAGGACATTTGAACTCAAAAGCAACAGTGTTGATCTTTTCTCTTGTTATACCAGCTCCACCACCAATTGCCCTAGAATCTCCCAAATCCATTATTTCACAACCATCCTCGATGTATGTCAGCTGTGGAAAATATACAGGTACTATTTTCCCAAGTAACGTTCCTAAAGCATTTAATTCCTCTCTTGTTCCATAATCAAAAAAAGATTGTAGCTTATCAGAAATTGGTCTTTCAATTCCATGGTACACACAATCAAAATGTTCTTGTTGTTCTCGAAGTGTCGCCAGACCTAAAGCTCTGAATAAAGTATTTCCAGTTACTCTACTTTACTTTCTCAATTGTAGCCATCTATCTGTCCGTTGCTTCGTTATGCTGCTATCTTTAGCATCTAATAATATGTCTTACTTAGTTTCCCTCAAGCAAACATAGTTGGACAGTTTGTCTAACAATATTGTTGTTTTGCTCCCAAGTATATAATTGTCTGATGTTCCGTTAATACACGAGATGACGTAGCCTAATTTGTCGATGCATTCTAGTAACTCAGCAATATAAGACTGGGCATGTATAAGTTTGGTTTGCCAGTAACTTATCGCACCAGAGAGCTTGCTTTGCTTCCAGTCGCCTTCCACCAATCTCAGAAGATTTTGTAGGTGTTGTTTTCGTTTAACAACAAATTCTCTCACCTCTTTAATTCTTCTGCTCATGTGAGTAATCGAAATCAACAGACTTTGTTTCGTCAATCCTTTGAAGTCATCTTCCATTTTGTCTACTTTTTCGACTCCATCGACGAATGTTTCCTTTAAACGTGATGTTATGATTGTAAGGTTGTCCGTTTCTGTTTTAAGCCTGTCCTTCCGTTCCATAAGAGTAGGAGAAACTTCAAAACCACCCAAATTTTCATCGCCTTTGTCTCCTAGTCCAATTGCAAGTTTCTTGCCATCAATAGATAACTTAACATCGTTTCCTTTATTGACATTGGCAAAGGCGTCCAGTGGTATATTTAATAATCCTGGAGAACCTGCATCTAAAGTATATTTAGACGTTTCTTTTGATAACGTATGATTAGAAGGAACAGAGAAGTTTATTCTGCAATCAAGTGGTGAAATACTCGACAAAGATTCGTTCATTGTATTCAATCCTTGTGCTTTGAATCCTCGGAAGAAATTAACACCTTTACCTTTAAACAATTTCTGAACTGTTAACCAGAAATCAAGAGTTTCATTACTGTACCTAACCGCATTGATGGAATCTTTTGAGTACAAATTGCCAATATCTAGAAGTAGATGGAATGTTATGTTTTCTGTAAGTATTCTTTCTCGGATGCATTTCGTAATTGTTACAAAGTCGTCGTACCGTTGCATTTCATTTAAAACATTAATGACATCGGGGAGTATGCTATACAATTCTGAAAAGTCGGTTTGAGTCCATTTGTCCGTATGTATCGTGTCTGTTTGGAATTCACAGCAGTCAGTTTTAACTTTCAGTTTTCTCTTGAACGAAATATTTTTTTCCTCGCAATTTACATTGCTTATATAACCTTTTTTGTGGTTTTCCTTCAATTTAATAATGTCTATGGCAAAATGAATTGATCTGTATGCATAGTGTCCAATACTTTCATCGAAAATCCATTGTCTTAAGCTGAACTTACCCCCTGTTTCATGTTGATTAACGGTGTGCATCAATATATCATTGGGGTTCTTTGACACTGTATTGCATTGGTAACACATGAAACTATCTGCAATAATGAAAATATACTCTTGTAATCGAACGAACAGACATTGGTTTGATGTAGACTAAACTAAAACATACACCACAAAATATTGTATATTTGATCACGAGAGAGAACAGATAAAATCTACATAAAACCAGTACTAAAAATAAAATTTATGAAAAACCATCATTTGATCAGTCATGCAGAAACTAGGTTCAATCTCTCAAACTGTTTTTTAACAAGCAATTAAGCACCTTCTTATTATTTAACAGTTATGGAAATCTGCAGTTACGGACATCTCTTTAAATATCTCTCTAAAGTTACGAACATCACTTCAAAGAGTTACGTACATCCTTCAATTTTTTTCAAGTTAATATTTCAATGTTCTCATAAGAGTTTCGTCATTTTTATGTATGCATTCGAGTATCTAATATTCCCACCTGTAATCATACATATGGACTTACTAATAAACACTACTGATAAAGAGAAAACAAGGAAATTCTAATTTACCATTTTCCGTGTCCGCCATGTTGGGATGTAGGTAACTTAAGTTACGAACATCAGTTTAATACCAGTGTTAACTAGCTGTTTCTGTATTTGTCTCGTCATAGCATCTCGGTCTCGGCGTAAAGCGGCGTGCCAATACAACTAATGTTATGAGTTCGAACGACGCCCATGCCAAGATGTACAACATTATGTGATATATTCCTCCACCTATGAAACCGACCGCCACGATATAACTGATATATTGTTGAAAGTAGCGCTTAGCACCATAAAACCAACCAAACAATACAGCTATAACAGATCCAATATAGAATAAATTTAGTCAATAAGAAATGAAGTATGATCTTGACATTATAATGATTACAAACAGTAAGACTTACCTGGTGATGATTGAATGCCTGGCATTATAATGATAAAACACAAAATTGGATTAAAAGACATATTTACTTCCTAACTATCAAACTGCTTTTCTCTAATTTAACATTAAAATTGCAAAGTCCTTTATCTCAGTGCGAAAATATATGCTATGACTCGACACCGCGTCGTAATGATTTCAATGTCGATAAAAACACAGTTAAAAATAAACCAGTAGCAAGAAATCTATATCGACCATTACAATGTCAAAGAGCTCCGGTCAGAAATGTTCCGACCATTAGTGTAGGTGTAGTGTATTTTTTCATTTTTCTCTCATATATAGTGCTCACAATTCACTAGAACAAAATCCCCCTTTATTTTGTAGCATGTTTTCGTTTTCAATTAAAGTATTTTGTCCCATTATTAGAGGTTTGGTTTATATGATTGTCATGAGTTTTTAAGATATAGTTATTAATTGACATGTATGCTGTTCCTAACTAATATACGTTTATTATACAAATTGAGGTTTATCTCCTTCGATGACATGTAGCTAACTGTAGGCCTATTCTGTTTAAACCCTTTAGTTTATCTCCTTCGATCACATTTCGCTAACTTTAGGCCTATTCTGTTTAAACCCTTTAGTTTATCTCCTTTGATCACATGTAGATAACTGTAGGCCTATTATAATAAGATATATTTATTATTGAAATGTACTGTTTAGAAATAATATACGTTTATTATACAAACTGAGGTTTATCTCCTTCTGTCATATGTAGCTAACTTTAGCTGATTTTGTCTAGTCTTTGTAGACCCTATGACTTTGTCTAGTCTTTGTAGACCCTATGATTTTGTTCAGTCTTTGTAAACCCTATGATTTTGTCTAGTCTTTGTAGACTATGATTTTGTCTAGTCTTTGTAGACCCTATGATTTTGTCTAGTCTTTGTAGACCCTATGATTTTGTCTAGTCTTTGTAAACCCTATGATTTTGTCTAGTCTTTGTAGACTATGATTTTGTCTAGTCTTTGTAGACTATGATTTTGTCTAGTCTTTGTAGACCCTATGCTTTTGTCTAGTTATTGTAGACCCTATGACTTTGTCTATTCTTTGTAGACTATGATGTTAGCTATTCTTTGTATACCATATGATTTTGTCTAGTCTTTGTAGACTATGATTTTTTCTAGTCTTTGTAGATTATGATTTTGTCCAGTCTTTGTAGACCCTATGACTTTGTCTAGTCTTTGTAGACCCTATGATTTTGTCTAGTCTTTGTAAACCCTATGATTTTATCTAGTCTTTGTAGACACTATGATTTTGTCTAGTCTTTGTAAACCCTATGATTTTGTCTAGTCTTTGTAGACTATGATTTTGTCTAGACTTTGTAGACCCTATGATTTTGTCTAGTCTTTGTAGACTATGATTTTGTCTAGTCTTTTTAGACCCTATGATTTTGTCTAGCCTTTGTAGACTACGATTTTGTCTAGTGTTTGTAGACAATGAATTTGTCTAGTCTTTGCAGACCCTATGATTTTGTCTAGTCTTTATAGACCCTATGATATTGTCTAGTCTTTGTAGACCCTATGATTTTGTCTAGTCTTTGTAGAACCTATGATTTTGTCTAGTCTTTGCAAACCCTATGATTTTGTCTAGTCTTTGTAGACCCTATGATTTTGTCTAGTCCTTGTAGACCCTATGATTTTGTCTAATCTTTGTAGACCCTATGTTTTGGTCTAGTCTTTGTAGACCCTATGATGTTGTCTAGTCTTTGTAGACCCTATGATTTTGTCTAGTCTTTGTAGACCCTATGCTGTTGTCTAGTCTTTGTAGACCCTATGATTTTGTCTAGTCTTTGTGGACCCTATGATTTTGTCTAGTCTTTGTAGACTATGATTTTGTCTAGTCTTTGTAGACTATGATTTTGTCTAGTCTTTGTAGACCCTATGCTTTTGTCTAGTCTTTGTAGACCCTATGACTTTGTCTAGTCTTTGTAGACTATGATTTTAACTATTCTTTGTAGACCCTATGATTTTGTCTAATCTTTGTAGACTATGATTTTGTCTAGTCTTTGTAGACTATGATTTTGTCTAGTCTTTGTAGACTATGATTTGGTCTAGTCTTTGTAGATCCTATGCTTTTGTCTAGTCTTTGTAGACCCTACGACTTTGTCTAGTCTTTGTAGACTATAATTTTAACTATTCTTTGTAGACCCTATGATTATGTCTAGTCTTTGTAGACTATGATTTTGTGTAGTCTTTGTAGACTATGATTTTGTCTAGTCTTTGTTGACCCTATGATTTTGTCTAGTCTTTGAAGACCCTATGACTTTGTCTAGTCTTTGTAAACCCTATGATTTTCTCTGGTCCTTGTAGACTATGATTTTGTCTAGTCTTTGTAGACCCTATGATTTTAACTAGTCTTTGTAGACCCTCTGATTTTGTCTCGTCTTTGTAAACCCTATGATTTTGTCTAGTCTTTGTAGACTATGATTTTGTCTAGTCTTTGTAGACCCTATGAATTTGTCTAGTTTTTGTAGATTATGATTTTGTCTAGTCTTTTTTAGACCCTATGATTTTGTCTAGTCTTTGTACACTATGGTTTTGTGTAGTCTTTGTAGACTATGATGTTGTCTAATCTTTGTAGACCCTATGATGTTGTCTAGTCTTTGTAGAACCTATGATTTTGTCTAGTCTTTGCAAACCCTATGATTTTGTCTAGTCTTTGTAGACTATGAATTTGTCTAGTCTTTGTAGACCCTATGATTTTGTCTAGTCTTTGTAGTCCCTATGATGTTGTCTAGTCTTTGTAGACCCTATGATGTTGTCTAGTCTTTGTAGACCCTATGATTTTTTCTAGTGTTTGTAGACCCATTGATGTTGTCTAGTCTTTGTAGATCCTTTGATTTTGTCTAGTCTTTGTGGACCCTGTGATTTTGTCTAGTCTTTGTAGACTATGATTCTGTCTAGTCTTTGTAGACTATGATTGTGTCTAGTCCTTGTAGACCCTATGCTTTTGTTTAGTCTTTGTAGACCCTATGACTTTGTCTAGTCTTTGTAGACTATGAATTTAACTATTCTTTGTAGACCCTATGATTTTATCTAATCTTTGTAGACTATGATTTTGTCTAGTCTTTGTAGACTATGATTTGGTCTAGTCTTTGTAGATCCTATACTTTTGTCTAGTCTTTGTAGACCCTATGACTTTGTCTAGTCTTTGTAGACTATGATTTTAACTATTCTTTGTAGACCCTATGTTTTTGTCTAGTCTTTGTAGACTACGATTTTGTGTAGTCTTTGTAGACTATGCTTTTGTCTAGTCTTTGTAGACCCTATGATTTTGTCTAGTCTTTGTAAACCCTATGATTTTCTCTAGTCTTTGTAGACTATGATTTTGTCTAATCTTTGTAGACCCTATCATTTTATCTAGTCTTTGTAGACCCTATGATTTTGTCTAGTCTTTGTAAACCCTATGATTTTGTCTAGTCTTTGTAGACTATGATTTTGTCTAGTCTTTGTAGACCCTATGAATTTGTCTAGTTTTTGTAGACTATGATTTTGTCTAGTCTTTTTAGACCCTATGATTTTGTCTAGTCTTTGTACACTATGGTTTTGTCTAGTCTTTGTAGACTATGATTTTGTCTAGTCTTTGTAGACCCTATGATTTTGTCTAGTCTTTGTAGACCCTATGATGTTGTCTAATCTTTGTAGACCCTATGATGCTGTCTAGTCTTTGTAGAACCTATGATTTTGTTTAGTCTTTGCAAACCCTATGATTTTGTCTAGTCTTTGTAGACTATGATTTTGTCTAGTCTTTGTAGACCTATGATTTTGTCTAGTCTTTGTAGAACCTATGATTTTGTCTATTCTTTGTAGACCCTATGATGTTGTCTAGTCTTTGTAGACCCTATGATTTTGTGTAGTGTTTGTAGACCCTTTGATGTTTTCTAGTCTTTGTAGACCCTATGATTTTGTCTAGTCTTTGTAGACCCTATGATTTTGTCTAGTCTTTGTAGACCCTATGCTGTTGTCTAGTCTTTGTAGACCCTATGATTTTGTCTAGTCTTTGTAGACCCTATGAGGTTGTCTAATCTTTGTAGACCCTATGATGTTGCCTAGTCTTTGTAGACTATGATTTTGTCTAATCTTTGTAGAACCTATGACTTTGTCTAGTCTTTGTAGACCCTATGATGTTGTCTAGTCTTTGCATACTATGATTTTGTCTAGTCTTTGTAGACCCTATGACTTTGTCTAGTCTTTGTAGACTATGATTTTGTCTAGTCTTTGTAGACCCTATGATTTTGTCTAGTCTTTGTAGACCCTATGATTTTGTCTAGTCTTTGTAGACCCTATGACTTTGTCTAGTCTTTGTAGACCCTCTGAATTGTCTATTCTTTGTAGACCCTATTATTTTGTCTAGTCTTTGCAGACCCTATAATTTTGTCTAGTCTTTGTAGATCCTATGACTTTGTCTAGTCTTTGTAGACCCTATGATTTTGTCTAGTCTTTGTAAACCCTATGATTTTGTCTAGTCTTTGTAGACTATGATTTTGTCTAGTCTTGGTAGACCCTATGATTTTGTCAAGTCTTTGTAGACTATGACTTTGTCTAGTCTTTTTAGACCCTATGATTTTGTCTAGTCTTTGTAGACTATAATTTTGTCTAGTCTTTGTAGACTATGATTTTGTCTAGTCTGTTGACCCTATTATGTTGTCTAGTCTTTGTAGACCCAATGATGTTGTCTAGTCTTTGTAAAACCTATGATTTTGTCTAGTCTTTGCAAACCCTATGATTTTGTCTAGTCTTTGTAGACTATGATTTTGTCTAGTCTTTGTAGACCCTATGATTTTGTCTAGTCTTTGTAGACCCTTTGATTTTGTCTAGTCTTTCCAAACCTTATGATGTTGTCTAGTCTTTGTAGACCCTATGATTTTGTCTAGTCTTTGTAGATCCTATGATGTTGTTTAGTCTTTGTAGACCCAATGATTTTGTCTAGTCTTTGTGGACCTTATGATTTTGTCTAGTCTTTGTAGACTATGATTTTGTCTACTCTTTGAAGACTATGATTTTGTCTAGTCTTTGTAGACCCTATGATGTTCTCTAGTCTTTGTAGACCTTATGATGTTGTCTAGTCTTTGTAGACTATGATTTGTCTAATCTTTGTAGATCCTATGACTTTGTCTAGTCTTTGTAGACCCTATGATGTTGTCTAGTCTTTGTATACTATGATTTTGTCTAGTCTTTGTAGACCCTATGACTTTGTCTAGTCTTTGTAGAATATGACATTGTCTAGTCTTTGTAGACCCTTTGATTTTGTCTAGTCTTTCTAGACCCTATGATTTTGTCTAGTCTTTGTAGACTCTATGACTTTGTCTAGTCTTTGTAGATCCTATTACTTTGTCTAGTCTTTGTAGACTATTATTTTGTCTAGTCTTTGTAGACCCTATGATTTTGTCTAGTCTTTGTAGATCCTATGATGTTGTCTAGTCTTTGTAGACCCTATGGTTTTGTCTAGTCTTTGTAGAACCTATGATTTTATCTAATCTTTGTAGACTATGATTTTGTCTAGTCTTTGTAGACTATGATTTTGTCTAGTCTTTGTAGACTATGATATTGTCTAGTCTTTGTAGACCCTTTGATTTTGTCTAGTCTTTGTAGACCCTATGATTTTGTCTAGTCTTTGTAGACCCTATGACTTTGTCTAGTCTTTGTAGATCCTATGACTTTGTCTAGTCTTTGTAAACCCTATGACTTTGTCTAGTCTTTGTAGACCATATGATTTTGTCTAATCTTTGTAGATCCTATGACTTTGTCTAGTCTTTGTAGACCCTATGACTTTGTCTAGTCTTTGTAGACCCTATGACTTTGTCTAGTCTTTGTAGATCCTATGATGTTGTCTAGTCTGCGTAGACCCCATGATTTTGTCTAGTCTTTGTAGACCCTATGATTTTGTCTAGTCTTTGTAGACTATGATTTTGTCTAATCTTTGTAGAACCTATGACTTTGTCTAGGCTTTGTAGATTATTATTTTGTCTAGTCTTTGTAGACCCTATGATTTTGTCTAGTCTTTGTAGATCCTATGATGTTGTCTAGTCTTTGTAGACCCTATGGTTTTGTCTAATCTTTGTAGAACCTATGATTTTATCTAATCTTTGTAGACTATGATTTTGTCTAGTCTTTGTAGACTATGATTTTGTCTAGTCTTTGTAGACTATGATTTGGTCTAGTCTTTGTAGACCCTATGATTTTGTCTAGTCTTTGTTGACCCTATGATTTTGTCTAGTCTTTGTAGACTATGATTTTGTCTAATCTTTGTAGATCCTATGACTTTGTCTAGTCTTTGTAGACCCTATGATGTTGTCTAGTCTTTGTATACTATGATTTTGTCTAGTCTTTGTAGACCCTATGACTTCCTCTAGTCTTTGTAGACTATGATATTGTCTAGTCTATGTAGACCCTTTGATTTTGTCTAGTCTTTGTAGACCCTATGATTGTGTCTAGTCTTTGTAGACTCTATGACTTTGTCTAGTCTTTGTAGACCCTATGATTTTGTCTAGTCTTTGTAGACCCTATGATTTTGTCTAGTCTTTGTAGACCCTATGATGTTGTCTAGTCTTTGTAGACCCTATGATTTTGTCTAGTCTTTGTAGACCCTATGATGTTGTCTTATCTTTGTAGACCCTATGATGTTGCCTAGTCTTTGTAGACTATGATTTTAACTATTCTTTGTAGACCCTATGATTTTGTCTAGTCTTTGTAGACTATGATTTTGAGTAGTCTTTGTAGACTATGATTTTGTCTAGTCTTTGTTGACCCTATGATTTTGTCTAGTCTTTGTAGACCCTATGACTTTGTCTAGTCTTTGTAAACCCTATGACTTTCTCTAGTCTTTGTAGACTATGATTTTGTCTAGTCTTTGTAGACCCTATGATTTTATCTAGTCTTTGTAGCCCTATGATTTTGTCTAGTCTTTGTAGACTATGATTTTGTCTAGTCTTTGTAGACCCTATGAATTTGTCTAGTTTTTGTAGACTATGATTTTGTCTAGTCTTTTTAGACCTTATGATTTTGTCTAGTCTTTGTACACTATGGTGTTGTCTAGTCTTTGTAGACTATGATTTTGTCTAGTCTTTGTAGACCCTATGATTTTGTCTAGTCTTTGTAGACCCTATGATGTTGTCTAATCTTTGTAGACCCTATGATGTTGTCTAGTCTTTGTAGAACCTATCATTTTGTCTAGTCTTTGCAAACCCTATGATTTTGTCTAGTCTTTGTAGACTATGATTTTATCTAGTCTTTGTAGACCCTATGATTTTGTCTAGTCTTTGTAGACCCTATGATGTTGTCTAGTCTTTGTAGACCCTATGATGTTGTCTAGTCTTTGTAGACCCTATGATTTTGTCTAGTGTTTGTAGACCCTTTGATGTTGTCTAGTCTTTGTAGACCCTATGATTTTGTCTAGTCTTTGTAGACCCTATGATTTTGTCTAGTCTTTGTAGACCCTATGCTGTTGTCTAGTCTTTGTAGACCCTATGATTTTGTCTAGTCTTTGTTGACCCTATGATGTTGTCTAATCTTTGTAGACTATGATTTTGTCTACTATTTGAAGAACATGATTTTGTCTAGTCTTTGTAGACCCTATGATTTTGTCTAGTCTTTGTAGACTATGATTTTGTCTAGACTTTGTAGACCCTATGATTTTGTCTAGTCTTTGTAGACTATGATTTTGTCTAGACTTTGTAGACCCTATGATTTTGTCTAGTCTTTGTAGACCCTATGATGTTGTCTAGTCTTTGTAGACCCTATGATGTTGTCTAGTCTTTGTAGACCCTATGATTTTGTCTAGTGTTTGTAGACCCTTTGATGTTGTCTAGTCTTTGTAGACCCTATGACTTTGTCTAGGCTTTGTAGACTATGATTTTGTCTAGTCTTTGTAGACCCTATGATTTTGTCTTGTCTTTGTAGACCCTATGATTTTGTCTAGTCTTTGTAGATCCTATGATGTTGTCTAGTCTTTGTAGACCCTATGATTTTGTCTAGTCTTTGTGGACCTTATGATTTTGTCTAGTCTTTGTAGACTATGATTTTGTCTACTATTTGAAGAACATGATTTTGTCTAGTCTTTGTAGACCCTATGATGTTGTCTAGTCTTTGTAGACCCTATGATGTTGTCTAGTCTTTGTATACTATGATTTTGTCTAGTCTTTGTAGACCCTATGTCTTCCTCTAGTCTTTGTAGACTATGATATTGTCTAGTCTTTGTAGACCCTTTGATTTTGTCTAGTCTTTCCATACCCTATGATGTTGTCTAGTCTTTGTAGACCCTATGATTTTGTCTAGTCTTTCTAGATCCTATGATGTTGTTTAGTCTTGTAGACCCAATGATTTTGTCTAGTCTTTGTGGACCTTATGATTTTGTCTAGTCTTTGTAGACTATGATTTTGTCTACTCTTTGAAGACTATGATTTTGTCTAGTCTTTGTAGAACCTATGATGTTCTCTAGTCTTTGTAAACCCTATGATGTTGTCTAGTCTTTGTAGACTATGATTTGTCTAATCTTTGTAGATCCTATGACTTTGTCTAGTCTTTGTAGACCCTATGATGTTGTCTAGTCTTTGTATACTATGATTTTGTCTAGTCTTTATAGACCCTATGACTTTGTCTAGTCTTTGTAGAATATGACATTGTCTAGTCTTTGTAGACCCTTTGATTTTGTCTAGTCTTTGTAGACCCTATGATTTTGTCTAGTCTTTGTAGACTCTATGACTTTGTCTAGTCTTTGTAGATCCTATTACTTTGTCTAGTCTTTGTAGACTATTATTTTGTCTAGTCTTTGTAGACCCTATGATTTTGTCTAGTCTTTGTAGATCCTATGATGTTGTCTAGTCTTTGTAGACCCTATGGTTTTGTCTAGTCTTTGTAGAACCTATGATTTTATCTAATCTTTGTAGACTATGATTTTGTCTAGTCTTTGTAGACTATGATTTTGTCTAGTCTTTGTAGACTATGATATTGTCTAGTCTTTGTAGACCCTTTGATTTTGTCTAGTCTTTGTAGACCCTATGATTTTGTCTAGTCTTTGTAGACTCTATGACTTTGTCTAGTCTTTGTAGATCCTATGACTTTGTCTAGTCTTTGTAAACCCTATGACTTTGTCTAGTCTTTGTAAACCATATGATTTTGTCTAATCTTTGTAGATCCTATGACTTTGTCTATTCTTTGTAGACTATGATGTTAGCTATTCTTTGTATACCCTATGATTTTGTCTAGTCTTTGTAGACTATGATTTTTTCTAGTCTTTGTAGATTATGATTTTGTCCAGTCTTTGTAGACCCTATGACTTTGTCTAGTCTTTGTAGACCCTATGATTTTGTCTAGTCTTTGTAGACTATGATTTGTCTAGTCTTTGTAGACCCTATGATTTTATCTAGTCTTTGTAGACACTATGATTTTGTCTAGTCTTTGTAAACCCTATGATTTTGTCTAGTCTTTGTAGACTATGATTTTGTCTAGACTTTGTAGACCCTATGATTTTGTCTAGTCTTTGTAGACTATGATTTTGTCTAGTCTTTTTAGACCCTATGATTTTGTCTAGCCTTTGTAGACTATGATTTTGTCTAGTCTTTGTAGACAATGATTTTGTCTAGTCTTTGCAGACCCTATGATTTTGTCTAGTCTTTGTAGACCCTATGATATTGTCTAGTCTTTGTAGACCCTATGATTTTGTCTAGTCTTTGTAGAACCTATGATTTTGTCTAGTCTTTGCAAACCCTATGATTTTGTCTAGTCTTTGTAGACCCTATGATTTTGTCTAGTCCTTGTAGACCCTATGATTTTGTCTAATCTTTGTAGACCCTATGTTTTGGTCTAGTCTTTGTAGACCCTATGATGTTGTCTAGTCTTTGTAGACCCTATGATTTTGTCTAGTCTTTGTAGACCCTATGCTGTTGTCTAGTCTTTGTAGACCCTATGATTTTGTCTAGTCTTTGTAGACCCTATGATGTTGTCTAGTCTTTGTAGACCCTATGATTTTGTCTAGTCTTTGTAGACCCTATGATTTTGTCTAGTCTTTGTAAACCCTATGATTTTGTCTAGTCTTTGTAGACTATGATTTGTCTAGTCTTTGTAGACCCTATGATTTTATCTAGTCTTTGTAGACACTATGATTTTGTCTAGTCTTTGTAAACCCTATGATTTTGTCTAGTCTTTGTAGACTATGATTTTGTCTAGACTTTGTAGACCCTATGATTTTGTCTAGTCTGTGTAGACTATGATTTTGTCTAGTCTTTTTAGACCCTATGATTTTGTCTAGCCTTTGTAGACTATGATTTTGTCTAGTCTTTGTAGACAATGATTTTGTCTAGTCTTTGCAGACCCTATGATTTTGTCTAGTCTTTGTAGACCCTATGATATTGTCTAGTCTTTGTAGACCCTATGATTTTGTCTAGTCTTTGTAGAACCTATGATTTTGTCTAGTCTTTGCAAACCCTATGATTTTGTCTAGTCTTTGTAGACCCTATGATTTTGTCTAGTCCTTGTAGACCCTATGATTTTGTCTAATCTTTGTAGACCCTATGTTTTGGTCTAGTCTTTGTAGACCCTATGATGTTGTCTAGTCTTTGTAGACCCTATGATTTTGTCTAGTCTTTGTAGACCCTATGCTGTTGTCTAGTCTTTGTAGACCCTATGATTTTGTCTAGTCTTTGTGGACCCTATGATTTTGTCTAGTCTTTGTAGACTATGATTTTGTCTAGTCTTTGTAGACTATGATTTTGTCTAGTCTTTGTAGACCCTATGCTTTTGTCTAGTCTTTGTAGACCCTATGACTTTGTCTAGTCTTTGTAGACTATGATTTTAACTATTCTTTGTAGACCCTATGATTTTGTCTAATCTTTGTAGACTATGATTTTGTCTAGTCTTTGTAGACTATGATTTTGTCTAGTCTTTGTAGACAATGATTTGGTCTAGTCTTTGTAGATCCTATGCTTTTGTCTAGTCTTTGTAGACCCTACGACTTTGTCTAGTCTTTGTAGACTATAATTTTAACTATTCTTTGTAGACCCTATGATTATGTCTAGTCTTTGTAGACTATGATTTTGTGTAGTCTTTGTAGACTATGATTTTGTCTAGTCTTTGTTGACCCTATGATTTTGTCTAGTCTTTGAAGACCCTATGACTTTGTCTAGTCTTTGTAAACCCTATAATTTTCTCTGGTCCTTGTAGACTATGATTTTGTCTAGTCTTTGTAGACCCTATGATTTTAACTAGTCTTTGTAGACCCTCTGATTTTGTCTCGTCTTTGTAAACCCTATGATTTTGTCTAGTCTTTGTAGACTATGATTTTGTCTAGTCTTTGTAGACCCTATGAATTTGTCTAATTTTTGTAGATTATGATTTTGTCTAGTCTTTTTTAGACCCTATGATTTTGTCTAGTCTTTGTACACTATGGTTTTGTCTAGTCTTTGTAGACTATGATTTTGTCTAGTCTTTGTAGACCCTATGATGTTGTCTAGTCTTTGTAGACCCTATGATGTTGTCTAGTCTTTGTAGACCCTATGATGTTGTCTAGTCTTTGTAGAACCTATGATTTTGTCTAGTCTTTGCAAACCCTATGATTTTGTCTAGTCTTTGTAGACTATGAATTTGTCTAGTCTTTGTAGACCCTATGATTTTGTCTAGTCTTTGTAGTCCCTATGATGTTGTCTAGTCTTTGTAGACCCTATGATGTTGTCTAGTCTTTGTAGACCCTATGATTTTTTCTAGTGTTTGTAGACCCATTGATGTTGTCTAGTCTTTGTAGATCCTTTGATTTTGTCTAGTCTTTGTGGACCCTGTGATTTTGTCTAGTCTTTGTAGACTATGATTCTGTCTAGTCTTTGTAGACTATGATTGTGTCTAGTCCTTGTAGACCCTATGCTTTTGTTTAGTCTTTGTAGACCCTATGACTTTGTCTAGTCTTTGTAGACTATGAATTTAACTATTCTTTGTAGACCCTATGATTTTATCTAATCTTTGTAGACTATGATTTTGTCTAGTCTTTGTAGACTATGATTTTGTCTAGTCTTTGTAGACTATGATTTGGTCTAGTCTTTGTAGATCCTATACTTTTGTCTAGTCTTTGTAGACCCTATGACTTTGTCTAGTCTTTGTAGACTATGATTTTAACTATTCTTTGTAGACCCTATGATTTTGTCTAGTCTTTGTAGACTATGATTTTGTGTAGTCTTTGTAGACTATGCTTTTGTCTATTCTTTGTAGACCCTATGATTTTGTCTAGTCTTTGTAAACCCTATGATTTTCTCTAGTCTTTGTAGACTATGATTTTGTCTAATCTTTGTAGACCCTATCATTTTATCTAGTCTTTGTAGACCCTATGATTTTGTCTAGTCTTTGTAAACCCTATGATTTTGTCTAGTCTTTGTAGACTATGATTTTGTCTAGTCTTTGTAGACCCTATGAATTTGTCTAGTTTTTGTAGACTATGATTTTGTCTAGTCTTTTTAGACCCTATGATTTTGTCTAGTCTTTGTACACTATGGTTTTGTCTAGTCTTTGTAGACTATGATTTTGTCTAGTCTTTGTAGACCCTATGATTTTGTCTAGTCTTTGTAGACCCTATGATGTTGTCTAATCTTTGTAGACCTTATGATGCTGTCTAGTCTTTGTAGAACCTATGATTTTGTTTAGTCTTTGCAAACCCTATGATTTTGTCTAGTCTTTGTAGACTATGATTTTGTCTAGTCTTTGTAGACCTATGATTTTGTCTAGTCTTTGTAGAACCTATGATTTTGTCTAGACTTTGTAGACCCTATGATGTTGTCTAGTCTTTGTAGACCCTATGATTTTGTGTAGTGTTTGTAGACCCTTTGATGTTTTCTAGTCTTTGTAGACCCTATGATTTTGTCTAGTCTTTGTAGACCCTATGATTTTGTCTAGTCTTTGTAGACCCTATGCTGTTGACTAGTCTTTGTAGACCCTATGATTTTGTCTAGTCTTTGTAGACCCTATGAGGTTGTCTAATCTTTGTAGACCCTATGATGTTGCCTAGTCTTTGTAGACTATGATTTTGTCTAATTTTTGTAGAACCTATGACTTTGTCTAGTCTTTGTAGACCCTATGATGTTGTCTAGTCTTTGCATACTATGATTTTGTCTAGTCTTTGTAGACCCTATGACTTTGTCTAGTCTTTGTAGACTATGATTTTGTCTAGTCTTTGTAGACCCTATGATTTTGTCTAGTCTTTGTAGACCCTATGATTTTGTCTAGTCTTTGTAGACCCTATGACTTTGTCTAGTCTTTGTAGACCCTCTGAATTGTCTATTCTTTGTAGACCCTATTATTTTGTCTAGTCTTTGCAGACCCTATAATTTTGTCTAGTCTTTGTAGATCCTATGACTTTGTCTAGTCTTTGTAGACCCTATGATTTTGTCTAGTCTTTGTAAACCCTATGATTTTGTCTAGTCTTTGTAGACTATGATTTTGTCTAGTCTTGGTAGACCCTATGATTTTGTCAAGTCTTTGTAGACTATGACTTTGTCTAGTCTTTTTAGACCCTATGATTTTGTCTAGTCTTTGTAGACTATAATTTTGTCTAGTCTTTGTAGACTATGATTTTGTCTAGTCTGTTGACCCTATTATGTTGTCTAGTCTTTGTAGACCCAATGATGTTGTCTAGTCTTTGTAAAACCTATGATTTTGTCTAGTCTTTGCAAACCCTATGATTTTGTCTAGTCTTTGTAGACTATGATTTTGTCTAGTCTTTGTAGACCCTATGATTTTGTCTAGTCTTTGTAGACCCTTTGATTTTGTCTAGTCTTTCCATACCCTATGATGTTGTCTAGTCTTTGTAGACCCTATGATTTTGTCTAGTCTTTGTAGATCCTATGATGTTGTTTAGTCTTTGTAGACCCAATGATTTTGTCTAGTCTTTGTAGACCTTATGATTTTGTCTAGTCTTTGTAGACTATGATTTTGTCTACTCTTTGAAGACTATGATTTTGTTTAGTCTTTGTAGACCCTATGATGTTCTCTAGTCTTTGCAGACCCTATGATGTTGTCTAGTCTTTGTAGACTATGATTTGTCTAATGTTTGTAGATCCTATGACTTTGTCTAGTCTTTGTAGACCCTATGATGTTGTCTAGTCTTTGTATACTATGATTTTGTCTAGTCTTTGTAGACCCTATGACTTTGTCTAGTCTTTGTAGAATATGACATTGTCTAGTCTTTGTAGATCCTATGATGTTGTCTAGTCTTTGTAGACCCTATGGTTTTGTCTAGTCTTTGTAGAACCTATGATTTTATCTAATCTTTGTAGACTATGATTTTGTCTAGTCTTTGTAGACTATGATTTTGTCTAGTCTTTGTAGACTATGATATTGTCTAGTCTTTGTAGACCCTTTGATTTTGTCTAGTCTTTGTAGATCCTATGACTTTGTCTAGTCTTTGTAAACCCTATGACTTTGTCTAGTCTTTGTAGACCATATGATTTTGTCTAATCTTTGTAGATCCAATGACTTTGTCTAGTCTTTGTAGACCCTATGACTTTGTCTAGTCTTTGTAGACCCTATGACTTTGTCTAGTCTTTGTAGATCCTATGATGTTGTCTAGTCTGCGTAGACCCCATGATTTTGTCTAGTCTTTGTAGACCCTATGATTTTGTCTAGTCTTTGTAGACTATGATTTTGTCTAATCTTTGTAGAACCTATGACTTTGTCTAGGCTTTGTAGACTATTATTTTGTCTAGTCTTTGTAGATCCTATGATGTTGTGTAGTCTTTGTAGACCCTATGGTTTTGTCTAATCTTTGTAGAACCTATGATTTTATCTAATCTCTGTAGACTATGATTTTGTCTAGTCTTTGTAGACTATGATTTTGTCTAGTCTTTGTAGACTATGATTTGGTCTAGTCTTTGTAGACCCTATGATTTTGTCTAGTCTTTGTTGACCCTATGATTTTGTCTAGTCTTTGTAGACTATGATTTTGTCTAATCTTTGTAAATCCTATGACTTTGACTAGTCTTTGTAGACCCTATGATGTTGTCTAGTCTTTGTATACTATGATTTTGTCTAGTCTTTGTAGACCCTATGACTTCCTCTAGTCTTTGTAGACATTGATATTGTCTAGTCTATGTAGACCCTTTGATTTTGTCTAGTCTTTGTAGACCCTATGATTGTGTCTAGTCTTTGTAGACTCTATGACTTTGTCTAGTCTTTGTAGACCCTATGATTTTGTCTAGTCTTTGTAGACCCTATGATTTTGTCTAGTCTTTGTAGACCCTATGATGTTGTCTAGTCTTTGTAGACCCTATGATTTTGTCTAGTCTTTGTAGACCCTATGATGTTGTCTTATCTTTGTAGACCCTTTGATGTTGCCTAGTCTTTGTAGACTATGATTTTATCTATTCTTTGTAGACCCTATGATTTTGTCTAGTCTTTGTAGACTATGATTTTGTGTAGTCTTTGTAGACTATGATTTTGTCTAGTCTTTGTTGACCCTATGATTTTGTCTAGTCTTTGTAAACCCTATGACTTTGTCTAGTCTTTGTAGACCCTCTGAATTGTCTATTCTTTGTAGACCCTATTATTTTGTCTAGTCTTTGCAGACCCTATATTTTTGTCTAGTCTTTGTAGATCCTATGACTTTGTCTAGTCTTTGTAGACCCTATGATGTTGTCTAGTCTTTGCATACTATGATTTTGTCTAGTCTTTGTAGACCCTATGACTTTGTCTAGTCTTTGTAGACTATGATTTTGTCTAGTCTTTGTAGACCCTATGATTTTGTCTAGTCTTTGTAGACCCTTTGATTTTGTCTAGTCTTTGTAGACCCTATGACTTTGTCTAGTCTTTGTAGACCCTCTGAATTGTCTATTCTTTGTAGACCCTATTATTTTGTCTAGTCTTTGCAGACCCTATAATTTGTCTAGTCTTTGTAGATCCTATGACTTTGTCTAGTCTTTGTAGACCCTATGATTTTGTCTAGTCTTTGTAAACCCTATGATTTTGTCTAGTCTTTGTAGACTATGATTTTGTCTAGTCTTGGTAGACCCTATGATTTTGTCAAGTCTTTGTAGACTATGACTTTGTCTAGTCTTTTTAGACCCTATGATTTTGTCTAGTCTTTGTAGACTATAATTTTGTCTAGTCTTTGTAGACTATGATTTTGTCTAGTCTGTTGACCCTATTATGTTGTCTAGTCTTTGTAGACCCAATGATGTTGTCTAGTCTTTGTAAAACCTATGATTTTGTCTAGTCTTTGCAAACCCTATGATTTTGTCTAGTCTTTGTAGACTATGATTTTGTCTAGTCTTTGTAGACCCTATGATTTTGTCTAGTCTTTGTAGACCCTTTGATTTTGTCTAGTCTTTCCATACCCTATGATGTTGTCTAGTCTTTGTAGACCCTATGATTTTGTCTAGTCTTTGTAGATCCTATGATGTTGTTTAGTCTTTGTAGACCCAATGATTTTGTCTAGTCTTTGTAGACCTTATGATTTTGTCTAGTCTTTGTAGACTATGATTTTGTCTACTCTTTGAAGACTATGATTTTGTCTAGTCTTTGTAGACCCTATGATGTTCTCTAGTCTTTGTAGACCCTATGATGTTGTCTAGTCTTTGTAGACTATGATTTGTCTAATGTTTGTAGATCCTATGACTTTGTCTAGTCTTTGTAGACCCTATAATGTTGTCTAGTCTTTGTATACTATGATTTTGTCTAGTCTTTGTAGACCCTATGACTTTGTCTAGTCTTTGTAGAATATGACATTGTCTAGTCTTTGTAGACCCTTTGATTTTGTCTAGTCTTTGTAGACCCTATGATTTTGTCTAGTCTTTGTAGACTCTATGACTTTGTCTAGTCTTTGTAGATCCTATTACTTTGTCTAGTCTTTGTAGACTATTATTTTGTCTAGTCTTTGTAGACCCTATGATTTTGTCTAGTCTTTGTAGATCCTATGATGTTGTCTAGTCTTTGTAGACCCTATGGTTTTGTCTAGTCTTTGTAGAACCTATGATTTTATCTAATCTTTGTAGACTATGATTTTGTCTAGTCTTTGTAGACTATGATTTTGTCTAGTCTTTGTAGACTACGATATTGTCTAGTCTTTGTAGACCCTTTGATTTTGTCTAGTCTTTGTAGACCCTATGATTTTGTCTAGTCTTTGTAGACTCTATGACTTTGTCTAGTCTTTGTAGATCCTATGACTTTGTCTAGTCTTTGTAAACCCTATGACTTTGTCTAGTCTTTGTAGACCATATGATTTGTCTAATCTTTGTAGATCCTATGACTTTGTCTAGTCTTTGTAGACCCTATGACTTTGTCTAGTCTTTGTAGACCCTATGACTTTGTCTAGTCTTTGTAGATCCTATGATGTTGTCTAGTCTGCGTAGACCCCATGATTTTGTCTAGTCTTTGTAGACCCTATGATTTTGTCTAGTCTTTGTAGACTATGATTTTGTCTAATCTTTGTAGAACCTATGACTTTGTCTAGGCTTTGTAGACTATTATTTTGTCTAGTCTTTGTAGACCCTATGGTTTTGTCTAGTCTTTGTAGATCCTATGATGTTGTGTAGTCTTTGTAGACCCTATGGTTTTGTCTAATCTTTGTAGAACCTATGATTTTATCTAATCTTTGTAGACTATGATTTTGTCTAGTCTTTGTAGACTATGATTTTGTCTAGTCTTTGTAGACTATGATTTGGTCTAGTCTTTGTAGACCCTATGATTTTGTCTAGTCTTTGTTGACCCTATGATTTTGTCTAGTCTTTGTAGACTATGATTTTGTCTAATCTTTGTAGATCCTATGACTTTGTCTAGTCTTTGTAGACCCTATGATGTTGTCTAGTCTTTGTATACTATGATTTTGTCTAGTCTTTGTAGACCCTATGACTTCCTCTAGTCTTTGTAGACATTGATATTGTCTAGTCTATGTAGACCCTTTGATTTTGTCTAGTCTTTGTAGACCCTATGATTGTGTCTAGTCTTTGTAGACTCTATGACTTTGTCTAGTCTTTGTAGACCCTATGATTTTGTCTAGTCTTTGTAGACCCTATGATTTTGTCTAGTCTTTGTAGACCCTATGATGTTGTCTAGTCTTTGTAGACCCTATGATTTTGTCTAGTCTTTGTAGACCCTATGATGTTTTCTTATCTTTGTAGACCCTATGATGTTGCCTAGTCTTTGTAGACTATGATTTTATCTATTATTTGTAGACCCTATGATTTTGTCTAGTCTTTGTAGACTATGATTTTGTGTAGTCTTTGTAGACTATGATTTTGTCTAGTCTTTGTTGACCCTATGATTTTGTCTAGTCTTTGTAAACCCTATGACTTTCTCTAGTCTTTGTAGACTATGATTTTGTCTAGTCTTTGTAGACCCTATGATTTTATCTAGTCTTTGTAGCCCTATGATTTTGTCTAGTCTTTGTAGACTATGATTTTGTCTAGTCTTTGTAGACCCTATGAATTTGTCTAGTTTTTGTAGACTATGATTTTGTCTAGTCTTTTTAGACCCTATGATTTTGTCTAGTCTTTGTACACTATGGTGTTGTCTAGTCTTTGTAGACTATGATTTTGTCTAGTCTCTGTAGACCCTATGATTTTGTCTAGTCTTTGTAGACCCTATGATGTTGTCTAATCTTTGTAGACCCTATGATGTTGTCTAGTCTTTGTAGAACCTATCATTTTGTCTAGTCTTTGCAAACCCTATGATTTTGTCTAGTCTTTGTAGACTATGATTGTATCTAGTCTTTGTAGACCCTATGATTTTGTCTAGTCTTTGTAGACCCTATGATGTTGTCTAGTCTTTGTAGACCCTATGATGTTGTCTAGTCTTTGTAGACCCTATGATTTTGTCTAGTGTTTGTAGACCCTTTGATGTTGTCTAGTCTTTGTAGACCCTATGATTTTGTCTAGTCTTTGTAGACCCTATGATTTTGTCTAGTCTTTGTAGACCCTATGCTGTTGTCTAGTCTTTGTAGACCCTATGATTTTGTCTAGTCTTTGTTGACCCTATGATGTTGTCTAATCTTTGTAGACCCTATGATGTTGCCTAGTCTTTGTAGACTATGATTTTGTCTAATCTTTGTAGATCCTATGACTTTGTCTAGTCTTTGTAGACCCTATGATGTTGTCTAGTCTTTGCATACTATGATTTTGTCTAGTCTTTGTAGACCCTATGAATTTGTCTAGGCTTTGTAGACTATGATTTTGTCTAGTCTTTGTAGACCCTATGATTTTGTGTTGTCTTTGTAGACCCTATGATTTTGTCTAGTCTTTGTAGATCCTATGATGTTGTCTAGTCTTTGTAGACCCTATGATTTTGTCTAGTCTTTGTGGACCTTATGATTTTGTCTAGTCTTTGTAGACTATGATTTTGTCTACTATTTGAAGAACATGATTTTGTCTAGTCTTTGTAGACCCTATGATGTTGTCTAGTCTTTGTAGACCCTATGATGTTGTCTAGTCTTTGTAGACTATGATTTTGTCTAGTCTTTGTAGACCGTATGATTTTGTCTAGTCTTTGTAGACCCTTTGATTTTGTCTAGTCTTTCCATACCCTATGATGTTGTCTAGTCTTTGTAGACCCTATGATTTTGTCTAGTCTTTGTAGATCCTATGATGTTGTTTAGTCTTTGTAGACCCAATGATTTTGTCTAGTCTTTGTAGACCTTATGATTTTGTCTAGTCTTTGTAGACTATGATTTTGTCTACTCTTTGAAGACTATGATTTTGTCTAGTCTTTGTAGACCCTATGATGTTCTCTAGTCTTTGTAGACCCTATGATGTTGTCTAGTCTTTGTAGACTATGATTTGTCTAATGTTTGTAGATCCTATGACTTTGTCTAGTCTTTGTAGACCCTATGATGTTGTCTAGTCTTTGTATACTATGATTTTGTCTAGTCTTTGTAGACCCTATGACTTTGTCTAGTCTTTGTAGAATATGACATTGTCTAGTCTTTGTAGACCCTTTGATTTTGTCTAGTCTTTGTAGACCCTATGATTTTGTCTAGTCTTTGTAGACTCTATGACTTTGTCTAGTCTTTGTAGATCCTATTACTTTGTCTAGTCTTTGTAGACTATTATTTTGTCTAGTCTTTGTAGACCCTATGATTTTGTCTAGTCTTTGTAGATCCTATGATGTTGTCTAGTCTTTGTAGACCCTATGGTTTTGTCTAGTCTTTGTAGAACCTATGATTTTATCTAATCTTTGTAGACTATGATTTGTCTAGTCTTTGTAGACTATGATTTTGTCTAGTCTTTGTAGACTATGATATTGTCTAGTCTTTGTAGACCCTTTGATTTTGTCTAGTCTTTGTAGACCCTATGATTTTGTCTAGTCTTTGTAGACTCTATGACTTTGTCTAGTCTTTGTAGATCCTATGACTTTGTCTAGTCTTTGTAAACCCTATGACTTTGTCTAGTCTTTGTAGACCATATGATTTGTCTAATCTTTGTAGATCCTATGACTTTGTCTAGTCTTTGTAGACCCTATGACTTTGTCTAGTCTTTGTAGACCCTATGACTTTGTCTAGTCTTTGTAGATCCTATGATGTTGTCTAGTCTGCGTAGACCCCATGATTTTGTCTAGTCTTTGTAGACCCTATGATTTTGTCTAGTCTTTGTAGACTATGATTTTGTCTAATCTTTGTAGAACCTATGACTTTGTCTAGGCTTTGTAGACTATTATTTTGTCTAGTCTTTGTAGACCCTATGATTTTGTCTAGTCTTTGTAGATCCTATGATGTTGTGTAGTCTTTGTAGACCCTATGGTTTTGTCTAATCTTTGTAGAACCTATGATTTTATCTAATCTTTGTAGACTATGATTTTGTCTAGTCTTTGTAGACTATGATTTTGTCTAGTCTTTGTAGACTATGATTTGGTCTAGTCTTTGTAGACCCTATGATTTTGTCTAGTCTTTGTTGACCCTATGATTTTGTCTAGTCTTTGTAGACTATGATTTTGTCTAATCTTTGTAGATCCTATGACTTTGTCTAGTCTTTGTAGACCCTATGATGTTGTCTAGTCTTTGTATACTATGATTTTGTCTAGTCTTTGTAGACCCTATGACTTCCTCTAGTCTTTGTAGACATTGATATTGTCTAGTCTATGTAGACCCTTTGATTTTGTCTAGTCTTTGTAGACCCTATGATTGTGTCTAGTCTTTGTAGACTCTATGACTTTGTCTAGTCTTTGTAGACCCTATGATTTTGTCTAGTCTTTGTAGACCCTATGATTTTGTCTAGTCTGTGTAGACCCTATGATGTTGTCTAGTCTTTGTAGACCCTATGATTTTGTCTAGTCTTTGTAGACCCTATGATGTTGTCTTATCTTTGTAGACCCTATGATGTTGCCTAGTCTTTGTAGACTATGATTTTATCTATTCTTTGTAGACCCTATGATTTTGTCTAGTCTTTGTAGACTATGATTTTGTGTAGTCTTTGTAGACTATGATTTTGTCTAGTCTTTGTTGACCCTATGATTTTGTCTAGTCTTTGTAAACCCTATGACTTTCTTTAGTCTTTGTAGACCCTATGATTTTATCTAGTCTTTGTAGCCCTATGATTTTGTCTAGTCTTTGTAGACTATGATTTTGTCTAGTCTTTGTAGACCCTATGAATTTGTCTAGTTTTTGTAGACTATGATTTTGTCTAGTCTTTTTAGACCCTATGATTTTGTCTAGTCTTTGTACACTATGGTGTTGTCTAGTCTTTGTAGACTATGATTTTGTCTAGTCTTTGTAGACCCTATGATTTTGTCTAGTCTTTGTAGACCCTATGATGTTGTCTAATCTTTGTAGACCCTATGATGTTGTCTAGTCTTTGTAGAACCTATCATTTTGTCTAGTCTTTGCAAACCCTATGATTTTGTCTAGTCTTTGTAGACTATGATTTTATCTAGTCTTTGTAGACCCTATGATTTTGTCTAGTCTTTGTAGACCCTATGATGTTGTCTAGTCTTTGTAGACCCTATGATGTTGTCTAGTCTTTGTAGACCCTATGATTTTGTGTAGTGTTTGTAGACCCTTTGATGTTTTCTAGTCTTTGTAGACCCTATGATTTTGTCTAGTCTTTGTAGACCCTATGATTTTGTCTAGTCTTTGTAGACCCTATGCTGTTGACTAGTCTTTGTAGACCCTATGATTTTGTCTAGTCTTTGTAGACCCTATGAGGTTGTCTAATCTTTGTAGACCCTATGATGTTGCCTAGTCTTTGTAGACTATGATTTTGTCTAATTTTTGTAGAACCTATGACTTTGTCTAGTCTTTGTAGACCCTATGATGTTGTCTAGTCTTTGCATACTATGATTTTGTCTAGTCTTTGTAGACCCTATGACTTTGTCTAGTCTTTGTAGACTATGATTTTGTCTAGTCTTTGTAGACCCTATGATTTTGTCTAGTCTTTGTAGACCCTATGATTTTGTCTAGTCTTTGTAGACCCTATGACTTTGTCTAGTCTTTGTAGACCCTCTGAATTGTCTATTCTTTGTAGACCCTATTATTTTGTCTAGTCTTTGCAGACCCTATAATTTTGTCTAGTCTTTGTAGATCCTATGACTTTGTCTAGTCTTTGTAGACCCTATGATTTTGTCTAGTCTTTGTAAACCCTATGATTTTGTCTAGTCTTTGTAGACTATGATTTTGTCTAGTCTTGGTAGACCCTATGATTTTGTCAAGTCTTTGTAGACTATGACTTTGTCTAGTCTTTTTAGACCCTATGATTTTGTCTAGTCTTTGTAGACTATAATTTTGTCTAGTCTTTGTAGACTATGATTTTGTCTAGTCTGTTGACCCTATTATGTTGTCTAGTCTTTGTAGACCCAATGATGTTGTCTAGTCTTTGTAAAACCTATGATTTTGTCTAGTCTTTGCAAACCCTATGATTTTGTCTAGTCTTTGTAGACTATGATTTTGTCTAGTCTTTGTAGACCCTATGATTTTGTCTAGTCTTTGTAGACCCTTTGATTTTGTCTAGTCTTTCCATACCCTATGATGTTGTCTAGTCTTTGTAGACCCTATGATTTTGTCTAGTCTTTGTAGATCCTATGATGTTGTTTAGTCTTTGTAGACCCAATGATTTTGTCTAGTCTTTGTAGACCTTATGATTTTGTCTAGTCTTTGTAGACTATGATTTTGTCTACTCTTTGAAGACTATGATTTTGTTTAGTCTTTGTAGACCCTATGATGTTCTCTAGTCTTTGCAGACCCTATGATGTTGTCTAGTCTTTGTAGACTATGATTTGTCTAATGTTTGTAGATCCTATGACTTTGTCTAGTCTTTGTAGACCCTATGATGTTGTCTAGTCTTTGTATACTATGATTTTGTCTAGTCTTTGTAGACCCTATGACTTTGTCTAGTCTTTGTAGAATATGACATTGTCTAGTCTTTGTAGATCCTATGATGTTGTCTAGTCTTTGTAGACCCTATGGTTTTGTCTAGTCTTTGTAGAACCTATGATTTTATCTAATCTTTGTAGACTATGATTTTGTCTAGTCTTTGTAGACTATGATTTTGTCTAGTCTTTGTAGACTATGATATTGTCTAGTCTTTGTAGACCCTTTGATTTTGTCTAGTCTTTGTAGATCCTATGACTTTGTCTAGTCTTTGTAAACCCTATGACTTTGTCTAGTCTTTGTAGACCATATGATTTTGTCTAATCTTTGTAGATCCAATGACTTTGTCTAGTCTTTGTAGACCCTATGACTTTGTCTAGTCTTTGTAGACCCTATGACTTTGTCTAGTCTTTGTAGATCCTATGATGTTGTCTAGTCTGCGTAGACCCCATGATTTTGTCTAGTCTTTGTAGACCCTATGATTTTGTCTAGTCTTTGTAGACTATGATTTTGTCTAATCTTTGTAGAACCTATGACTTTGTCTAGGCTTTGTAGACTATTATTTTGTCTAGTCTTTGTAGATCCTATGATGTTGTGTAGTCTTTGTAGACCCTATGGTTTTGTCTAATCTTTGTAGAACCTATGATTTTATCTAATCTCTGTAGACTATGATTTTGTCTAGTCTTTGTAGACTATGATTTTGTCTAGTCTTTGTAGACTATGATTTGGTCTAGTCTTTGTAGACCCTATGATTTTGTCTAGTCTTTGTTGACCCTATGATTTTGTCTAGTCTTTGTAGACTATGATTTTGTCTAATCTTTGTAAATCCTATGACTTTGACTAGTCTTTGTAGACCCTATGATGTTGTCTAGTCTTTGTATACTATGATTTTGTCTAGTCTTTGTAGACCCTATGACTTCCTCTAGTCTTTGTAGACATTGATATTGTCTAGTCTATGTAGACCCTTTGATTTTGTCTAGTCTTTGTAGACCCTATGATTGTGTCTAGTCTTTGTAGACTCTATGACTTTGTCTAGTCTTTGTAGACCCTATGATTTTGTCTAGTCTTTGTAGACCCTATGATTTTGTCTAGTCTTTGTAGACCCTATGATGTTGTCTAGTCTTTGTAGACCCTATGATTTTGTCTAGTCTTTGTAGACCCTATGATGTTGTCTTATCTTTGTAGACCCTTTGATGTTGCCTAGTCTTTGTAGACTATGATTTTATCTATTCTTTGTAGACCCTATGATTTTGTCTAGTCTTTGTAGACTATGATTTTGTGTAGTCTTTGTAGACTATGATTTTGTCTAGTCTTTGTTGACCCTATGATTTTGTCTAGTCTTTGTAAACCCTATGACTTTGTCTAGTCTTTGTAGACCCTCTGAATTGTCTATTCTTTGTAGACCCTATTATTTTGTCTAGTCTTTGCAGACCCTATATTTTTGTCTAGTCTTTGTAGATCCTATGACTTTGTCTAGTCTTTGTAGACCCTATGATGTTGTCTAGTCTTTGCATACTATGATTTTGTCTAGTCTTTGTAGACCCTATGACTTTGTCTAGTCTTTGTAGACTATGATTTTGTCTAGTCTTTGTAGACCCTATGATTTTGTCTAGTCTTTGTAGACCCTTTGATTTTGTCTAGTCTTTGTAGACCCTATGACTTTGTCTAGTCTTTGTAGACCCTCTGAATTGTCTATTCTTTGTAGACCCTATTATTTTGTCTAGTCTTTGCAGACCCTATAATTTGTCTAGTCTTTGTAGATCCTATGACTTTGTCTAGTCTTTGTAGACCCTATGATTTTGTCTAGTCTTTGTAAACCCTATGATTTTGTCTAGTCTTTGTAGACTATGATTTTGTCTAGTCTTGGTAGACCCTATGATTTTGTCAAGTCTTTGTAGACTATGACTTTGTCTAGTCTTTTTAGACCCTATGATTTTGTCTAGTCTTTGTAGACTATAATTTTGTCTAGTCTTTGTAGACTATGATTTTGTCTAGTCTGTTGACCCTATTATGTTGTCTAGTCTTTGTAGACCCAATGATGTTGTCTAGTCTTTGTAAAACCTATGATTTTGTCTAGTCTTTGCAAACCCTATGATTTTGTCTAGTCTTTGTAGACTATGATTTTGTCTAGTCTTTGTAGACCCTATGATTTTGTCTAGTCTTTGTAGACCCTTTGATTTTGTCTAGTCTTTCCATACCCTATGATGTTGTCTAGTCTTTGTAGACCCTATGATTTTGTCTAGTCTTTGTAGATCCTATGATGTTGTTTAGTCTTTGTAGACCCAATGATTTTGTCTAGTCTTTGTAGACCTTATGATTTTGTCTAGTCTTTGTAGACTATGATTTTGTCTACTCTTTGAAGACTATGATTTTGTCTAGTCTTTGTAGACCCTATGATGTTCTCTAGTCTTTGTAGACCCTATGATGTTGTCTAGTCTTTGTAGACTATGATTTGTCTAATGTTTGTAGATCCTATGACTTTGTCTAGTCTTTGTAGACCCTATAATGTTGTCTAGTCTTTGTATACTATGATTTTGTCTAGTCTTTGTAGACCCTATGACTTTGTCTAGTCTTTGTAGAATATGACATTGTCTAGTCTTTGTAGACCCTTTGATTTTGTCTAGTCTTTGTAGACCCTATGATTTTGTCTAGTCTTTGTAGACTCTATGACTTTGTCTAGTCTTTGTAGATCCTATTACTTTGTCTAGTCTTTGTAGACTATTATTTTGTCTAGTCTTTGTAGACCCTATGATTTTGTCTAGTCTTTGTAGATCCTATGATGTTGTCTAGTCTTTGTAGACCCTATGGTTTTGTCTAGTCTTTGTAGAACCTATGATTTTATCTAATCTTTGTAGACTATGATTTTGTCTAGTCTTTGTAGACTATGATTTTGTCTAGTCTTTGTAGACTACGATATTGTCTAGTCTTTGTAGACCCTTTGATTTTGTCTAGTCTTTGTAGACCCTATGATTTTGTCTAGTCTTTGTAGACTCTATGACTTTGTCTAGTCTTTGTAGATCCTATGACTTTGTCTAGTCTTTGTAAACCCTATGACTTTGTCTAGTCTTTGTAGACCATATGATTTGTCTAATCTTTGTAGATCCTATGACTTTGTCTAGTCTTTGTAGACCCTATGACTTTGTCTAGTCTTTGTAGACCCTATGACTTTGTCTAGTCTTTGTAGATCCTATGATGTTGTCTAGTCTGCGTAGACCCCATGATTTTGTCTAGTCTTTGTAGACCCTATGATTTTGTCTAGTCTTTGTAGACTATGATTTTGTCTAATCTTTGTAGAACCTATGACTTTGTCTAGGCTTTGTAGACTATTATTTTGTCTAGTCTTTGTAGACCCTATGGTTTTGTCTAGTCTTTGTAGATCCTATGATGTTGTGTAGTCTTTGTAGACCCTATGGTTTTGTCTAATCTTTGTAGAACCTATGATTTTATCTAATCTTTGTAGACTATGATTTTGTCTAGTCTTTGTAGACTATGATTTTGTCTAGTCTTTGTAGACTATGATTTGGTCTAGTCTTTGTAGACCCTATGATTTTGTCTAGTCTTTGTTGACCCTATGATTTTGTCTAGTCTTTGTAGACTATGATTTTGTCTAATCTTTGTAGATCCTATGACTTTGTCTAGTCTTTGTAGACCCTATGATGTTGTCTAGTCTTTGTATACTATGATTTTGTCTAGTCTTTGTAGACCCTATGACTTCCTCTAGTCTTTGTAGACATTGATATTGTCTAGTCTATGTAGACCCTTTGATTTTGTCTAGTCTTTGTAGACCCTATGATTGTGTCTAGTCTTTGTAGACTCTATGACTTTGTCTAGTCTTTGTAGACCCTATGATTTTGTCTAGTCTTTGTAGACCCTATGATTTTGTCTAGTCTTTGTAGACCCTATGATGTTGTCTAGTCTTTGTAGACCCTATGATTTTGTCTAGTCTTTGTAGACCCTATGATGTTTTCTTATCTTTGTAGACCCTATGATGTTGCCTAGTCTTTGTAGACTATGATTTTATCTATTATTTGTAGACCCTATGATTTTGTCTAGTCTTTGTAGACTATGATTTTGTGTAGTCTTTGTAGACTATGATTTTGTCTAGTCTTTGTTGACCCTATGATTTTGTCTAGTCTTTGTAAACCCTATGACTTTCTCTAGTCTTTGTAGACTATGATTTTGTCTAGTCTTTGTAGACCCTATGATTTTATCTAGTCTTTGTAGCCCTATGATTTTGTCTAGTCTTTGTAGACTATGATTTTGTCTAGTCTTTGTAGACCCTATGAATTTGTCTAGTTTTTGTAGACTATGATTTTGTCTAGTCTTTTTAGACCCTATGATTTTGTCTAGTCTTTGTACACTATGGTGTTGTCTAGTCTTTGTAGACTATGATTTTGTCTAGTCTCTGTAGACCCTATGATTTTGTCTAGTCTTTGTAGACCCTATGATGTTGTCTAATCTTTGTAGACCCTATGATGTTGTCTAGTCTTTGTAGAACCTATCATTTTGTCTAGTCTTTGCAAACCCTATGATTTTGTCTAGTCTTTGTAGACTATGATTGTATCTAGTCTTTGTAGACCCTATGATTTTGTCTAGTCTTTGTAGACCCTATGATGTTGTCTAGTCTTTGTAGACCCTATGATGTTGTCTAGTCTTTGTAGACCCTATGATTTTGTCTAGTGTTTGTAGACCCTTTGATGTTGTCTAGTCTTTGTAGACCCTATGATTTTGTCTAGTCTTTGTAGACCCTATGATTTTGTCTAGTCTTTGTAGACCCTATGCTGTTGTCTAGTCTTTGTAGACCCTATGATTTTGTCTAGTCTTTGTTGACCCTATGATGTTGTCTAATCTTTGTAGACCCTATGATGTTGCCTAGTCTTTGTAGACTATGATTTTGTCTAATCTTTGTAGATCCTATGACTTTGTCTAGTCTTTGTAGACCCTATGATGTTGTCTAGTCTTTGCATACTATGATTTTGTCTAGTCTTTGTAGACCCTATGAATTTGTCTAGGCTTTGTAGACTATGATTTTGTCTAGTCTTTGTAGACCCTATGATTTTGTGTTGTCTTTGTAGACCCTATGATTTTGTCTAGTCTTTGTAGATCCTATGATGTTGTCTAGTCTTTGTAGACCCTATGATTTTGTCTAGTCTTTGTGGACCTTATGATTTTGTCTAGTCTTTGTAGACTATGATTTTGTCTACTATTTGAAGAACATGATTTTGTCTAGTCTTTGTAGACCCTATGATGTTGTCTAGTCTTTGTAGACCCTATGATGTTGTCTAGTCTTTGTAGACTATGATTTTGTCTAGTCTTTGTAGACCGTATGATTTTGTCTAGTCTTTGTAGACCCTTTGATTTTGTCTAGTCTTTCCATACCCTATGATGTTGTCTAGTCTTTGTAGACCCTATGATTTTGTCTAGTCTTTGTAGATCCTATGATGTTGTTTAGTCTTTGTAGACCCAATGATTTTGTCTAGTCTTTGTAGACCTTATGATTTTGTCTAGTCTTTGTAGACTATGATTTTGTCTACTCTTTGAAGACTATGATTTTGTCTAGTCTTTGTAGACCCTATGATGTTCTCTAGTCTTTGTAGACCCTATGATGTTGTCTAGTCTTTGTAGACTATGATTTGTCTAATGTTTGTAGATCCTATGACTTTGTCTAGTCTTTGTAGACCCTATGATGTTGTCTAGTCTTTGTATACTATGATTTTGTCTAGTCTTTGTAGACCCTATGACTTTGTCTAGTCTTTGTAGAATATGACATTGTCTAGTCTTTGTAGACCCTTTGATTTTGTCTAGTCTTTGTAGACCCTATGATTTTGTCTAGTCTTTGTAGACTCTATGACTTTGTCTAGTCTTTGTAGATCCTATTACTTTGTCTAGTCTTTGTAGACTATTATTTTGTCTAGTCTTTGTAGACCCTATGATTTTGTCTAGTCTTTGTAGATCCTATGATGTTGTCTAGTCTTTGTAGACCCTATGGTTTTGTCTAGTCTTTGTAGAACCTATGATTTTATCTAATCTTTGTAGACTATGATTTGTCTAGTCTTTGTAGACTATGATTTTGTCTAGTCTTTGTAGACTATGATATTGTCTAGTCTTTGTAGACCCTTTGATTTTGTCTAGTCTTTGTAGACCCTATGATTTTGTCTAGTCTTTGTAGACTCTATGACTTTGTCTAGTCTTTGTAGATCCTATGACTTTGTCTAGTCTTTGTAAACCCTATGACTTTGTCTAGTCTTTGTAGACCATATGATTTGTCTAATCTTTGTAGATCCTATGACTTTGTCTAGTCTTTGTAGACCCTATGACTTTGTCTAGTCTTTGTAGACCCTATGACTTTGTCTAGTCTTTGTAGATCCTATGATGTTGTCTAGTCTGCGTAGACCCCATGATTTTGTCTAGTCTTTGTAGACCCTATGATTTTGTCTAGTCTTTGTAGACTATGATTTTGTCTAATCTTTGTAGAACCTATGACTTTGTCTAGGCTTTGTAGACTATTATTTTGTCTAGTCTTTGTAGACCCTATGATTTTGTCTAGTCTTTGTAGATCCTATGATGTTGTGTAGTCTTTGTAGACCCTATGGTTTTGTCTAATCTTTGTAGAACCTATGATTTTATCTAATCTTTGTAGACTATGATTTTGTCTAGTCTTTGTAGACTATGATTTTGTCTAGTCTTTGTAGACTATGATTTGGTCTAGTCTTTGTAGACCCTATGATTTTGTCTAGTCTTTGTTGACCCTATGATTTTGTCTAGTCTTTGTAGACTATGATTTTGTCTAATCTTTGTAGATCCTATGACTTTGTCTAGTCTTTGTAGACCCTATGATGTTGTCTAGTCTTTGTATACTATGATTTTGTCTAGTCTTTGTAGACCCTATGACTTCCTCTAGTCTTTGTAGACATTGATATTGTCTAGTCTATGTAGACCCTTTGATTTTGTCTAGTCTTTGTAGACCCTATGATTGTGTCTAGTCTTTGTAGACTCTATGACTTTGTCTAGTCTTTGTAGACCCTATGATTTTGTCTAGTCTTTGTAGACCCTATGATTTTGTCTAGTCTGTGTAGACCCTATGATGTTGTCTAGTCTTTGTAGACCCTATGATTTTGTCTAGTCTTTGTAGACCCTATGATGTTGTCTTATCTTTGTAGACCCTATGATGTTGCCTAGTCTTTGTAGACTATGATTTTATCTATTCTTTGTAGACCCTATGATTTTGTCTAGTCTTTGTAGACTATGATTTTGTGTAGTCTTTGTAGACTATGATTTTGTCTAGTCTTTGTTGACCCTATGATTTTGTCTAGTCTTTGTAAACCCTATGACTTTCTTTAGTCTTTGTAGACCCTATGATTTTATCTAGTCTTTGTAGCCCTATGATTTTGTCTAGTCTTTGTAGACTATGATTTTGTCTAGTCTTTGTAGACCCTATGAATTTGTCTAGTTTTTGTAGACTATGATTTTGTCTAGTCTTTTTAGACCCTATGATTTTGTCTAGTCTTTGTACACTATGGTGTTGTCTAGTCTTTGTAGACTATGATTTTGTCTAGTCTTTGTAGACCCTATGATTTTGTCTAGTCTTTGTAGACCCTATGATGTTGTCTAATCTTTGTAGACCCTATGATGTTGTCTAGTCTTTGTAGAACCTATCATTTTGTCTAGTCTTTGCAAACCCTATGATTTTGTCTAGTCTTTGTAGACTATGATTTTATCTAGTCTTTGTAGACCCTATGATTTTGTCTAGTCTTTGTAGACCCTATGATGTTGTCTAGTCTTTGTAGACCCTATGATGTTGTCTAGTCTTTGTAGACCCTATGATTTTGTCTAGTGTTTGTAGACCCTTTGATGTTGTCTAGTCTTTGTAGACCCTATGATTTTGTCTAGTCTTTGTAGACCCTATGATTTTGTCTAGTCTTTGTAGACCCTATGCTGTTGTCTAGTCTTTGTAGACCCTATGATTTTGTCTAGTCTTTGTTGACCCTATGATGTTGTCTAATCTTTGTAGACCCTATGATGTTGCCTAGTCTTTGTAGACTATGATTTTGTCTAATCTTTGTAGATCCTATGACTTTGTCTAGTCTTTGTAGACCCTATGATGTTGTCTAGTCTTTGCATACTATGATTTTGTCTAGTCTTTGTAGACCCTATGACTTTGTCTAGGCTTTGTAGACTATGATTTTGTCTAGTCTTTGTAGACCCTATGATTTTGTCTTGTCTTTGTAGACCCTATGATTTTGTCTAGTCTTTGTAGATCCTATGATGTTGTCTAGTCTTTGTAGACCCTATGATTTTGTCTAGTCTTTGTGGACCTTATGATTTTGTCTAGTCTTTGTAGACTATGATTTTGTCTACTATTTGAAGAACATGATTTTGTCTAGTCTTTGTAGACCCTATGATGTTGTCTAGTCTTTGTAGACCCTATGATGTTGTCTAGTCTTTGTATACTATGATTTTGTCTAGTCTTTGTAGACCCTATGTCTTCCTCTAGTCTTTGTAGACTATGATATTGTCTAGTCTTTGTAGACCCTTTGATTTTGTCTAGTCTTTCCATACCCTATGATGTTGTCTAGTCTTTGTAGACCCTATGATTTTGTCTAGTCTTTGTAGATCCTATGATGTTGTTTAGTCTTTGTAGACCCAATGATTTTGTCTAGTCTTTGTGGACCTTATGATTTTGTCTAGTCTTTGTAGACTATGATTTTGTCTACTCTTTGAAGACTATGATTTTGTCTAGTCTTTGTAGACCCTATGATGTTGTCTAGTCTTTGTAGACTATGATTTGTCTAATCTTTGTAGATCCTATGACTTTGTCTGGTCTTTGTAGACCCTATGATGTTGTCTAGTCTTTGTATACTATGATTTTGTCTAGTCTTTGTAGACCCTATGACTTTGTCTAGTCTTTGTAGAATATGACATTGTCTAGTCTTTGTAGACCCTTTGATTTTGTCTAGTCTTTGTAGACCCTATGATTTTGTCTAGTCTTTGTAGACTCTATGACTTTGTCTAGTCTTTGTAGATCCTATTACTTTGTCTAGTCTTTGTAGACTATTATTTTGTCTAGTCTTTGTAGACCCTATGATTTTGTCTAGTCTTTGTAGATCCTATGATGTTGTCTAGTCTTTGTAGACCCTATGGTTTTGTCTAGTCTTTGTAGAACCTATGATTTTATCTAATCTTTGTAGACTATGATTTTGTCTAGTCTTTGTAGACTATGATTTTGTCTAGTCTTTGTAGACTATGATATTGTCTAGTCTTTGTAGACCCTTTGAATTTGTCTAGTCTTTGTAGACCCTATGATTTTGTCTAGTCTTTGTAGACTCTATGACTTTGTCTAGTCTTTGTAGATCCTATGACTTTGTCTAGTCTTTGTAAACCCTATGACTTTGTCTAGTCTTTGTAGACCATATGATTTTGTCTAATCTTTGTAGATCCTATGACTTTGTCTAGTCTTTGTAGACCCTATGACTTTGTCTAGTCTTTGTAGATCCTATGATGTTGTCTAGTCTGCGTAGACCCCATGATTTTGTCTAGTCTTTGTAGACCCTATGATTTTGTCTAGTCTTTGTAGACTATGATTTTGTCTAATCTTTGTAGAACCTATGACTTTGTCTAGGCTTTGTAGACTATTATTTTGTCTAGTCTTTGTAGACCCTATGATTTTGTCTAGTCTTTGTAGATCCTATGATGTTGTCTAGTCTTTGTAGACCCTATGGTTTTGTCTAATCTTTGTAGAACCTATGATTTTATCTAATCTTTGTAGACCCTATGATTTTGTCTAGTCTTTGTAGACTATGATTTTGTCTAGTCTTTGTAGACTATGATTTGGTCTAGTCTTTGTAGACCCTATGATTTTGTTTAGTCTTTGTTGACCCTATGATTTTGTCTAGTCTTTGTAGACCATGATTTTGTCTAATCTTTGTAGATCCTATGACTTTGTTTAGTCTTTGTAGACCCTATGATGTTGTCTAGTCTTTGTATACTATGATTTTGTCTAGTCTTTGTAGACCCTATGACTTCCTCTAGTCTTTGTAGACTATGATATTGTCTAGTCTATGTAGACCCTTTGATTTTGTCTAGTCTTTGTAGACCCTATGATTGTGTCTAGTCTTTGTAGACTCTATGACTTTGTCTAGTCTTTGTAGACCCTATGATTTTGTCTAGTCTTTGTAGACCCTATGATTTTGTCTAGTCTTTGTAGACCCTATGATGTTGTCTAGTCTTTGTAGACCCTATGATTTTGTCTAGTCTTTGTAGACCCTATGATGTTGTCTTATCTTTGTAGACCCTATGATGTTGCCTAGTCTTTGTAGACTATGATTTTAACTATTCTTTGTAGACCCTATGATTTTGTCTAGTCTTTGTAGACTATGATTTTGTGTAGTCTTTGTAGGATATGATTTTGTCTAGTCTTTGTTGACCCTATGATTTTGTCTAGTCTTTGTAGACCCTATGACTTTGTCTAGTCTTTGTAAACCCTATGACTTTCTCTAGTCTTTGTAGACTATGATTTTGTCTAGTCTTTGTAGACCCTATGATTTTATCTAGTCTTTGTAGCCCCTATGATTTTGTCTAGTCTTTGTAGACTATGATTTTGTCTAGTCTTTGTAGACCCTATGAATTTGTCTAGTTTTTGTAGACTATGATTTTGTCTAGTCTTTTTAGACCCTATGATTTTGTCTAGTCTTTGTACACTATGGTGTTGTCTAGTCTTTGTAGACTATGATTTTGTCTAGTCTTTGTAGACCCTATGATTTTGTTTAGTCTTTGTAGACCCTATGATGTTGTCTAATCTTTGTAGACCCTATGATGTTGTCTAGTCTTTGTAGAACCTATCATTTTGTCTAGTCTTTGCAAACCCTATGATTTTGTCTAGTCTTTGTAGACTATGATTTTATCTAGTCTTTGTAGACCCTATGATTTTGTCTAGTCTTTGTAGACCCTATGATGTTGTCTAGTCTTTGTAGACCCTATGATGTTGTCTAGTCTTTGTAGACCCTATGATTTTGTCTAGTGTTTGTAGACCCTTTGATGTTGTCTAGTCTTTGCAGACCCTATGATTTTTGTCTAGTCTTTGTAGACCCTATGATTTTGTCTAGTCTTTGTAGACCCTATGCTGTTGTCTAGTCTTTGTAGACCCTATGATTTTGTCTAGTCTTTGTTGACCCTATGATGTTGTCTAATCTTTGTAGACCCTATGATGTTGCCTAGTCTTTGTAGACTATGATTTTGTCTAATCTTTGTAGATCCTATGACTTTGTCTAGTCTTTGTAGACCCTATGATGTTGTCTAGTCTTTGCATACTATGATTTTGTCTAGTCTTTGTAGACCCTATGATTTTGTCTAGGCTTTGTAGACTATGATTTTGTCTAGTCTTTGTAGACCCTATGATTTTGTCTTGTCTTTGTAGACCCTATGATTTTGTCTAGTCTTTGTAGATCCTATGATGCTGTCTAGTCTTTGTAGACCCTATGATTTTGTCTAGTCTTTGTGGACCTTATGATTTTGTCTAGTCTTTGTAGACTATGATTTTGTCTACTATTTGAAGAACATGATTTTGTCTAGTCTTTGTAGACCCTATGATGTTGTATAGTCTTTGTAGACCCTATGATGTTGTCTAGTCTTTGTATACTATGATTTTGTCTAGTCTTTGTAGACCCTATGTCTTCCTCTAGTCTTTGTAGACTATGATATTGTCTAGTCTTTGTAGACCCTTTGATTTTGTCTATTCTTTGTAGACCCTATGATTTTGTCTAGTCTTTGTAGACTCTATGACTTTGTCTAGTCTTTGTAGACCCTATGATTTTGTCTAGTCTTTGTAGACCCTATGCTGTTGTCTAGTCTTTGTAGACACTATGATTTTGTCTAGTCTTTGTAGACCCTATGATGTTTTCTTATCTTTGTAGACCCTATGATGTTGCCTAGTCTTTGTAGACTATGATTTTAACTATTCTTTGTAGACCCTATGATTTTGTCTAGTCTTTGTAGACTATGATTTTGCGTAGTCTTTGTAGACTATGATTTTGTCTAGTCTTTGTTGACCCTATGATTTGTTCTAGTCTTTGTAGACCCTATGACTTTGTCTAGTCTTTGTAAACCCTATGATTTTCTCTAGTCTTTGTAGACTATGATTTTGTCTAGTCTTTGTAGACTATGATTTTGTCTAGTCTTTGTAGACCCTATGAATTTGTTTAGTTTTTGTAGACTATAATTTTGTCTAGTCTTTTTAGACCCTATGAATTTGTCTAGTCTTTGTACACTATGATTTTGTCTAGTCTTTGTAGACTATGATTTTGTCTAGTCTTTGTAGACCCTATGATTTTGTCTAGTCTTTGTAGACCCTATGATGTTGTCTAATCTTTGTAGACCCTATGATGTTGTCTAGTCTTTGTAGAACCTATGATTATGTCTAGTCTTTGCAAACCCTATGATTTTGTCTAGTCTTTGTAGACTATGATTTTATCTAGTCTATGTAGACCCTATGATTTTGTCTAGTCTTTGTAGACCCTATGATTTTGTCTACTCTTTGTAGACCCTATGATGTTGTCTAGTCTTTGTAGACCCTATGATTTTGTCTAGTGTTTGTAGACCCTTTGATGTTTTCTAGTCTTTGTAGACCCTATGATTTTGTCTAGTCTTTTTAGACCCTATGATTTTGTCTAGTCTTTGTAGACCCTATGCTGTTGTCTAGTCTTTGTAGACCCTATGATGTTGTCTAATCTTTGTAGACCCTATGATGTTGTCTAGTCTTTGTAGAACCTATGATTATGTCTAGTCTTTGCAAACCCTATGATTTTGTCTAGTCTTTGTAGACTATGATTTTATCTAGTCTATGTAGACCCTATGATTTTGTCTAGTCTTTGTAGACCCTATGATTTTGTCTACTCTTTGTAGACCCTATGATGTTGTCTAGTCTTTGTAGACCCTATGCTGTTGTCTAGTCTTTGTAGACCCTATGATTTTGTCTAGTCTTTGTAGATCCTATGACTTTGTCTAGTCTTTGTAGACCCTATGATGTTGTCTAGTCTTTGCATACTATGATTTTGTCTAGTCTTTGTAGACCCTATGACTTTGTCTAGGCTTTGTAGACTATGATTTTGTCTAGTCTTTGTAGACCCTATGATTTTGTCTAGTCTTTGTAGACCCTATGATTTTGTCTAGTCTTTGTAGACCCTCTGAATTGTCTATTCTTTGTAGACCCTATGATTTGTCTAGTGTTTGCAGACCCTATGATTTTGTCTATTCTTTGTAGATCCTATGAATTTGTCTAGTCTTTGTAGACCCTATGATTTTGTCTAGTCTTAGTAAACCCTATGATTTTGTCTAGTCTTTGTAGACTATGATTTTGTCTAGTCTTGGTAGACCCTATGATTTTGTTAAGTCTTTGTAGACTGTGACTTTCTCTAGTCTTTTTAGACCCTATGATTTTGTCTAGTCTTTGTAGACTATGATTTTGTCTAGTCTTTGTAGACTATGATTTTGTCTAGTCTGTTGACCCTATTATGTTGTCTAGTCTTTGTAGACCCAATGATGTTGTCTAGTCTTTGTAAAACCTATGATTTTGTCTAGTCTTTGCAAACCCTATGATTTTGTCTAGTCTTTGTAGACTATGATTTTGTCTAGTCTTTGTAGACCCTATGATTTTGTCTAGTCTTTCTAGACCCTATGATGTTGTCTAGTCTTTGTAGACCCTATGATTTTGTCTAGTCTTTGTAGATCCTATGATGTTGTCTAGTCTTTGTAGACCCAATGATTTTGTCTAGTCTTTGTGGACCTTATGATTTTGTCTAGTCTTTGTAGACTATGATTTTGTCTACTCTTTGAAGACTGTGATTTTGCCTAGTCTTTGTAGACCCTATGATGTTGTCTAGTCTTTGTAGACCCTATGATGTTGTCTACTCTTTGTAGACTATGATTTTGTCTAATCTTTGTAGATCCTATGACTTTGTCTAGTCTTTGTAGACCCTATGATGTTGTCTAGTCTTTGTATACTATGATTTTGTCTAGTCTTTGTAGACCCTATGACTTCCTCTAGTCTTTGTAGACTATGATATTGTCTAGTCTTTGTAGACCCTTTGATTTTGTCTAGTCTTTGTAGACCCTATGATTTTGTCTAGTCTTTGTAGACTCTATGACTTTGTCTAGTCTTTGTAGACCCTATGATTTTGTCTAGTCTTTGTAGACCCTATGATTTTGTCTAGTCTTTGTAGACCCTATGCTGTTGTCTAGTCTTTGTAGACCCTATGATTTTGTCTAGTCTTTGTAGACCCTATGATGTTTTCTTATCTTTGTAGACCCTATGATGTTGCCTAGTCTTTGTAGACTATGATTTTAACTATTCTTTGTAGACCCTATGATTTTGTCTAGTCTTTGTAGACTATGATTTTGCGTAGTCTTTGTAGACTATGATTTTGTCTAGTCTTTGTTGACCCTATGATTTGTTCTAGTCTTTGTAGACCCTATGACTTTGTCTAGTCTTTGTAAACCCTATGATTTTCTCTAGTCTTTGTAGACTATGATTTTTTCTAGTCTTTGTAGACTATGATTTTGTCTAGTCTTTGTAGACCCTATGAATTTGTTTAGTTTTTGTAGACTATAATTTTGTCTAGTCTTTTTAGACCCTATGAATTTGTCTAGTCTTTGTACACTATGATTTTGTCTAGTCTTTGTAGACTATGATTTTGTCTAGTCTTTGTAGACCCTATGATTTTGTCTAGTCTTTGTAGACCCTATGATGTTGTCTAATCTTTGTAGACCCTATGATGTTGTCTAGTCTTTGTAGAACCTATGATTATGTCTAGTCTTTGCAAACCCTATGATTTTGTCTAGTCTTTGTAGACTATGATTTTATCTAGTCTATGTAGACCCTATGATTTTGTCTAGTCTTTGTAGACCCTATGATTTTGTCTACTCTTTGTAGACCCTATGATGTTGTCTAGTCTTTGTAGACCCTATGATTTTGTCTAGTGTTTGTAGACCCTTTGATGTTTTCTAGTCTTTGTAGACCCTATGATTTTGTCTAGTCTTTTTAGACCCTATGATTTTGTCTAGTCTTTGTAGACCCTATGCTGTTGTCTAGTCTTTGTAGACCCTATGATGTTGTCTAATCTTTGTAGACCCTATGATGTTGTCTAGTCTTTGTAGAACCTATGATTATGTCTAGTCTTTGCAAACCCTATGATTTTGTCTAGTCTTTGTAGACTATGATTTTATCTAGTCTATGTAGACCCTATGATTTTGTCTAGTCTTTGTAGACCCTATGATTTTGTCTACTCTTTGTAGACCCTATGATGTTGTCTAGTCTTTGTAGACCCTATGCTGTTGTCTAGTCTTTGTAGACCCTATGATTTTGTCTAGTCTTAGTAGATCCTATGACTTTGTCTAGTCTTTGTAGACCCTATGATGTTGTCTAGTCTTTGCATACTATGATTTTGTCTAGTCTTTGTAGACCCTATGACTTTGTCAAGGCTTTGTAGACTATGATTTTGTCTAGTCTTTGTAGACCCTATGATTTTGTCTAGTCTTTGTAGACCCTATGATTTTGTCTAGTCTTTGTAGACCCTCTGAATTGTCTATTCTTTGTAGACCCTATGATTTGTCTAGTGTTTGCAGACCCTATGATTTTGTCTAGTCTTTGTAGATCCTATGAATTTGTCTAGTCTTTGTAGACCCTATGATTTTGTCTAGTCTTAGTAAACCCTATGATTTTGTCTAGTCTTTGTAGACTATGATTTTGTCTAGTCTTGGTAGACCCTATGATTTTGTTAAGTCTTTGTAGACTGTGACTTTCTCTAGTCTTTTTAGACCCTATGATTTTGTCTAGTCTTTGTAGACTATGATTTTGTCTAGTCTTTGTAGACTATGATTTTGTCTAGTCTGTTGACCCTATTATGTTGTCTAGTCTTTGTAGACCGAATGATGTTGTCTAGTCTTTGTAAAACCTATGATTTTGTCTAGTCTTTGCAAACCCTATGATTTTGTCTAGTCTTTGTAGACTATGATTTTGTCTAGTCTTTGTAGACCCTATGATTTTGTCTAGTCTTTCTAGACCCTATGATGTTGTCTAGTCTTTGTAGACCCTATGATTTTGTCTAGTCTTTGTAGATCCTATGATGTTGTCTAGTCTTTGTAGACCCAATGATTTTGTCTAGTCTTTGTGGACCTTATGATTTTGTCTAGTCTTTGTAGACTATGATTTTGTCTACTCTTTGAAGACTGTGATTTTGTCTAGTCTTTGTAGACCCTATGATGTTGTCTAGTCTTTGTAGACCCTATGATGTTGTCTAGTCTTTGTAGACTATGATTTTGTCTAATCTTTGTAGATCCTATGACTTTGTCTAGTCTTTGTAGACCCTATGATGTTGTCTAGTCTTTGTATACTATGATTTTGTCTAGTCTTTGTAGACCCTATGACTTTCTCTAGTCTTTGTAGACTATGATATTGTCTAGTCTTTGTAGACCCTTTGAATTTGTCTAGTCTTTGTAGACCCTATGATTTTGTCTAGTCTTTGTAGACTCTATGACTTTGTCTAGTCTTTGTAGACCCTATGATTTTGTCTAGTCTTTGTAGACCCTATGATTTTGTCTAGTCTTTGTAGACCCTATGCTGTTGTCTAGTCTTTGTAGACCCTATGATTTTGTCTAGTCTTTGTAGACCCTATGATGTTGTCTTATCTTTGTAGACCCTATGATGTTGTCTAGTCTTTGTAGAACCTATGATTATGTCTAGTCTTTGCAAACCCTATGATTTTGTCTAGTCTTTGTAGACTATGATTTTATCTAGTCTATGTAGACCCTATGATTTTGTCTAGTCTTTGTAGACCCTATGATTTTGTCTACTCTTTGTAGACCCTATGATGTTGTCTAGTCTTTGTAGACCCTATGCTGTTGTCTAGTCTTTGTAGACCCTATGATTTTGTCTAGTCTTTGTAGATCCTATGACTTTGTCTAGTCTTTGTAGACCCTATGATGTTGTCTAGTCTTTGCATACTATGATTTTGTCTAGTCTTTGTAGACCCTATGACTTTGTCTAGGCTTTGTAGACTATGATTTTGTCTAGTCTTTGTAGACCCTATGATTTTGTCTAGTCTTTGTAGACCCTATGATTTTGTCTAGTCTTTGTAGACCCTCTGAATTGTCTATTCTTTGTAGACCCTATGATTTGTCTAGTGTTTGCAGACCCTATGATTTTGTCTAGTCTTTGTAGATCCTATGAATTTGTCTAGTCTTTGTAGACCCTATGATTTTGTCTAGTCTTAGTAAACCCTATGATTTTGTCTAGTCTTTGTAGACTATGATTTTGTCTAGTCTTGGTAGACCCTATGATTTTGTTAAGTCTTTGTAGACTGTGACTTTCTCTAGTCTTTTTAGACCCTATGATTTTGTCTAGTCTTTGTAGACTATGATTTTGTCTAGTCTTTGTAGACTATGATTTTGTCTAGTCTGTTGACCCTATTATGTTGTCTAGTCTTTGTAGACCCAATGATGTTGTCTAGTCTTTGTAAAACCTATGATTTTGTCTAGTCTTTGCAAACCCTATGATTTTGTCTAGTCTTTGTAGACTATGATTTTGTCTAGTCTTTGTAGACCCTATGATTTTGTCTAGTCTTTCTAGACCCTATGATGTTGTCTAGTCTTTGTAGACCCTATGATTTTGTCTAGTCTTTGTAGATCCTATGATGTTGTCTAGTCTTTGTAGACCCAATGATTTTGTCTAGTCTTTGTGGACCTTATGATTTTGTCTAGTCTTTGTAGACTATGATTTTGTCTACTCTTTGAAGACTGTGATTTTGTCTAGTCTTTGTAGACCCTATGATGTTGTCTAGTCTTTGTAGACCCTATGATGTTGTCTAGTCTTTGTAGACTATGATTTTGTCTAATCTTTGTAGATCCTATGACTTTGTCTAGTCTTTGTAGACCCTATGATGTTGTCTAGTCTTTGTATACTATGATTTTGTCTAGTCTTTGTAGACCCTATGACTTCCTCTAGTCTTTGTAGACTATGATATTGTCTAGTCTTTGTAGACCCTTTGATTTTGTCTAGTCTTTGTAGACCCTATGATTTTGTCTAGTCTTTGTAGACTCTCTGACTTTGTCTAGTCTTTGTAGACCCTATGATTTTGTCTAGTCTTTGTAGACCCTATGATTTTGTCTAGTCTTTGTAGACCCTATGCTGTTGTCTAGTCTTTGTAGACCCTATGATTTTGTCTAGTCTTTGTAGACCCTATGATGTTGTCTTATCTTTGTAGACCATATGATGTTGTCTAGTCTTTGTAGACTATGATTTTGTCTAATCTTTGTAGATCCTATGACTATGTCTAGTCTTTGTAGACCCTATGATGATGTCTAGTCTTTGCTTACTATGATTTTGTCTAGTCTTTGTAGACCCCATGACTTTGTCTAGTCTTTGTAGACCCTATGATTTTGTCTAGTCTTTGTAGACCCTATGATTTTGTCTAGTCTTTGTAGACCCTATGATTTTGTCTGGTCTTTGTAGACCCCATGACTTTGTCTAGTCTTTATAGACCCTCTGAATTGTCTATTCTTTGTAGACCCTATGATTTTGTCTAGTCTTTGCAGACCATATGATTTTGTCTAGTCTTTGTAGATCCTATGACTTTGTCTAGTCTTTGTAGACCCTATGATTTTGTCTAGTCTTTGTAGACTATGATTTGTCTAGTCTTGGTAGACCCTATGATTTTGTCAAGTCTTTGTAGACTATGACTTTGTCTAGTCTTTTTAGATCCTATGATTTTGTCTAGTCTTTGTAGACTATGATTTTGTCTAGTCTTTGTAGACTATGATTTTGTCTAGTCTTTGTAGACTATGATTTTGTCTAGTCTGTTGACCCTATTATGTTGTCTAGTCTTTGTAGACCCAACGATGTTGTCTAGTCTTTGTAAAACCTATGATTTTGTCTAGTCTTTGCAAACCCTATGATTTTGTCTAGTCTTTGTAGACTATGATTTTGTCTATTCTTATAGACCCTATGATTTTGTCTAGTCTTTGTATACTATGATTTTGTCTAGTCTTTGTAGACCCTATGACTTCCTCTAGTCTTTGTAGACTATGATATTGTCTAGTCTTTGTAGACCCTTTGATTTTGTCTAGTCTTTGTAGACCCTATGATTTTGTCTAGTCTTTGTAGACTCTATGACTTTGTCTAGTCTTTGTAGACCCTATGATTTTGTCTAGTCTTTGTAGACCCTATGATTTTGTCTAGTCTTTGTAGACCCTATGCTGTTGTCTAGTCTTTGTAGACCCTATGATTTTGTCTAGTCTTTGTAGACCCTATGATGTTGTCTTATCTTTGTAGACCCTATGATGTTGTCTAGTCTTTGTAGAACCTATGATTATGTCTAGTCTTTGCAAACCCTATGATTTTGTCTAGTCTTTGTAGACTATGATTTTATCTAGTCTATGTAGACCCTATGATTTTGTCTAGTCTTTGTAGACCCTATGATTTTGTCTACTCTTTGTAGACCCTATGATGTTGTCTAGTCTTTGTAGACCCTATGCTGTTGTCTAGTCTTTGTAGACCCTATGATTTTGTCTAGTCTTTGTAGATCCTATGACTTTGTCTAGTCTTTGTAGACCCTATGATGTTGTCTAGTCTTTGCATACTATGATTTTGTCTAGTCTTTGTAGACCCTATGACTTTGTCTAGGCTTTGTAGACTATGATTTTGTCTAGTCTTTGTAGACCCTATGATTTTGTCTAGTCTTTGTAGACCCTATGATTTTGTCTAGTCTTTGTAGACCCTCTGAATTGTCTATTCTTTGTAGACCCTATGATTTGTCTAGTGTTTGCAGACCCTATGATTTTGTCTAGTCTTTGTAGATCCTATGAATTTGTCTAGTCTTTGTAGACCCTATGATTTTGTCTAGTCTTAGTAAACCCTATGATTTTGTCTAGTCTTTGTAGACTATGATTTTGTCTAGTCTTGGTAGACCCTATGATTTTGTTAAGTCTTTGTAGACTGTGACTTTCTCTAGTCTTTTTAGACCCTATGATTTTGTCTAGTCTTTGTAGACTATGATTTTGTCTAGTCTTTGTAGACTATGATTTTGTCTAGTCTGTTGACCCTATTATGTTGTCTAGTCTTTGTAGACCCAATGATGTTGTCTAGTCTTTGTAAAACCTATGATTTTGTCTAGTCTTTGCAAACCCTATGATTTTGTCTAGTCTTTGTAGACTATGATTTTGTCTAGTCTTTGTAGACCCTATGATTTTGTCTAGTCTTTCTAGACCCTATGATGTTGTCTAGTCTTTGTAGACCCTATGATTTTGTCTAGTCTTTGTAGATCCTATGATGTTGTCTAGTCTTTGTAGACCCAATGATTTTGTCTAGTCTTTGTGGACCTTATGATTTTGTCTAGTCTTTGTAGACTATGATTTTGTCTACTCTTTGAAGACTGTGATTTTGTCTAGTCTTTGTAGACCCTATGATGTTGTCTAGTCTTTGTAGACCCTATGATGTTGTCTAGTCTTTGTAGACTATGATTTTGTCTAATCTTTGTAGATCCTATGACTTTGTCTAGTCTTTGTAGACCCTATGATGTTGTCTAGTCTTTGTATACTATGATTTTGTCTAGTCTTTGTAGACCCTATGACTTCCTCTAGTCTTTGTAGACTATGATATTGTCTAGTCTTTGTAGACCCTTTGATTTTGTCTAGTCTTTGTAGACCCTATGATTTTGTCTAGTCTTTGTAGACTCTCTGACTTTGTCTAGTCTTTGTAGACCCTATGATTTTGTCTAGTCTTTGTAGACCCTATGATTTTGTCTAGTCTTTGTAGACCCTATGCTGTTGTCTAGTCTTTGTAGACCCTATGATTTTGTCTAGTCTTTGTAGACCCTATGATGTTGTCTTATCTTTGTAGACCATATGATGTTGTCTAGTCTTTGTAGACTATGATTTTGTCTAATCTTTGTAGATCCTATGACTATGTCTAGTCTTTGTAGACCCTATGATGATGTCTAGTCTTTGCTTACTATGATTTTGTCTAGTCTTTGTAGACCCCATGACTTTGTCTAGTCTTTGTAGACCCTATGATTTTGTCTAGTCTTTGTAGACCCTATGATTTTGTCTAGTCTTTGTAGACCCTATGATTTTGTCTGGTCTTTGTAGACCCCATGACTTTGTCTAGTCTTTATAGACCCTCTGAATTGTCTATTCTTTGTAGACCCTATGATTTTGTCTAGTCTTTGCAGACCATATGATTTTGTCTAGTCTTTGTAGATCCTATGACTTTGTCTAGTCTTTGTAGACCCTATGATTTTGTCTAGTCTTTGTAGACTATGATTTGTCTAGTCTTGGTAGACCCTATGATTTTGTCAAGTCTTTGTAGACTATGACTTTGTCTAGTCTTTTTAGATCCTATGATTTTGTCTAGTCTTTGTAAACTATGATTTTGTCTAGTCTTTGTAGACTATGATTTTGTCTAGTCTTTGTAGACTATGATTTTGTCTAGTCTGTTGACCCTATTATGTTGTCTAGTCTTTGTAGACCCAACGATGTTGTCTAGTCTTTGTAAAACCTATGATTTTGTCTAGTCTTTGCAAACCCTATGATTTTGTCTAGTCTTTGTAGACTATGATTTTGTCTATTCTTATAGACCCTATGATTTTGTCTAGTCTTTGTAGACCCTATGATTTTGTCTAGTCTTTCTAGACCCTATGATGTTGTCTAGTCTTTGTAGACCCTATGATTTTGTCTAGTCTTTGTATATCCTATGATGTTGTCTAGTCTTTGTAGACCCTATGATGTTGTCTAGTCTTTGTAGACTATGATTTTGTCTAATCTTTGTAGATCCTATGACGTTGTCTAGTCTTTGTAGACCCTATGATGTTGTCTAGTCTTTGTATACTATGATTTTGTCTAGTCTTTGTAGACCCTATGACTTCGTCTAGTCTTTATAGACTATGATATTGTCTAGTCTTTGTAGACCCTTTGATTTTGTCTAGTCTTTGTAGACCTTATGATTTTGTCTAGTCTTTGTAGACTATGATTTTGTCTATTCTTATAGACCCTATGATTTTGTCTAGTCTTTGTAGACCCTATGATGTTGTCTAGTCTTTATAGACCCTATGATGTTGTCTAGTCTTTGTAGACTATGATTTTGTCTAATCTTTGTAGATCCTATGACTTTGTCTAGTCTTTGTAGACCCTATGATGTTGTCTAGTCTTTGTATACTATGATTTTGTCTAGTCTTTGTAGACCCTATGACTTCCTCTAGTCTTTGTAGACTATGATATTGTCTAGTCTTTGTAGACCCTTTGATTTTGTCTAGTCTTTGTAGACCCTATGATTTTGTCTAGTCTTTGTAGACTCTATGACTTTGTCTAGTCTTTGTAGACCCAATGATTTTGTCTAGTCTTTGTAGACCCTATGATTTTGTCTAGTCTTTGTAGACCCTATGCTGTTGTCTAGTCTTTGTAGACCCTATGATTTTGTCTAGTCTTTGTAGACCCTATGATGTTGTCTTATCTTTGTAGACCCTATGATGTTGTCTAGTCTTTGTAGAACCTATGATTATGTCTAGTCTTTGCAAACCCTATGATTTTGTCTAGTCTTTGTAGACTATGATTTTATCTAGTCTATGTAGACCCTATGATTTTGTCTAGTCTTTGTAGACCCTATGATTTTGTCTACTCTTTGTAGACCCTATGATGTTGTCTAGTCTTTGTAGACCCTATGCTGTTGTCTAGTCTTTGTAGACCCTATGATTTTGTCTAGTCTTTGTAGATCCTATGACTTTGTCTAGTCTTTGTAGACCCTATGATGTTGTCTAGTCTTTGCATACTATGATTTTGTCTAGTCTTTGTAGACCCTATGACTTTGTCTAGGCTTTGTAGACTATGATTTTGTCTAGTCTTTGTAGACCCTATGATTTTGTCTAGTCTTTGTAGACCCTATGATTTTGTCTAGTCTTTGTAGACCCTCTGAATTGTCTATTCTTTGTAGACCCTATGATTTGTCTAGTGTTTGCAGACCCTATGATTTTGTCTAGTCTTTGTAGATCCTATGAATTTGTCTAGTCTTTGTAGACCCTATGATTTTGTCTAGTCTTAGTAAACCCTATGATTTTGTCTAGTCTTTGTAGACTATGATTTTGTCTAGTCTTGGTAGACCCTATGATTTTGTTAAGTCTTTGTAGACTGTGACTTTCTCTAGTCTTTTTAGACCCTATGATTTTGTCTAGTCTTTGTAGACTATGATTTTGTCTAGTCTTTGTAGACTATGATTTTGTCTAGTCTGTTGACCCTATTATGTTGTCTAGTCTTTGTAGACCCAATGATGTTGTCTAGTCTTTGTAAAACCTATGATTTTGTCTAGTCTTTGCAAACCCTATGATTTTGTCTAGTCTTTGTAGACTATGATTTTGTCTAGTCTTTGTAGACCCTATGATTTTGTCTAGTCTTTCTAGACCCTATGATGTTGTCTAGTCTTTGTAGACCCTATGCTTTTGTCTAGTCTTTGTAGATCCTATGATGTTGTCTAGTCTTTGTAGACCCAATGATTTTGTCTAGTCTTTGTGGACCTTATGGTTTTGTCTAGTCTTTGTAGACTATGATTTTGTCTACTCTTTGAAGACTGTGATTTTGTCTAGTCTTTGTAGACCCTATGATGTTGTCTAGTCTTTGTAGACCCTATGATGTTGTCTAGTCTTTGTAGACTATGATTTTGTCTAATCTTTGTAGATCCTATGACTTTGTCTAGTCTTTGTAGACCCTATGATGTTGTCTAGTCTTTGTATACTATGATTTTGTCTAGTCTTTGTAGACCCTATGACTTCCTCTAGTCTTTGTAGACTATGATATTGTCTAGTCTTTGTAGACCCTTTGATTTTGTCTAGTCTTTGTAGACCCTATGATTTTGTCTAGTCTTTGTAGACTCTATGACTTTGTCTAGTCTTTGTAGACCCTATGATTTTGTCTAGTCTTTGTAGACCCTATGATTTTGTCTAGTCTTTGTAGACCCTATGCTGTTGTCTAGTCTTTGTAGACCCTATGATTTTGTCTAGTCTTTGTAGACCCTATGATGTTGTCTTATCTTTGTAGACCCTATGATGTTGTCTAGTCTTTGTAGACTATGATTTTGTCTAATCTTTGTAGATCCTATGACTATGTCTAGTCTTTGTAGACCCTATGATGATGTCTAGTCTTTGCTTACTATGATTTTGTCTAGTCTTTGTAGACCCCATGACTTTGTCTAGTCTTTGTAGACCCTATGATTTTGTCTAGTCTTTGTAGACCCTATGATTTTGTCTAGTCTTTGTAGACCCTATGATTTTGTCTGGTCTTTGTAGACCCCATGACTTTGTCTAGTCTTTATAGACCCTCTGAATTGTCTATTCTTTGTAGACCCTATGATTTTGTCTAGTCTTTGCAGACCATATGATTTTGTCTAGTCTTTGTAGATCCTATGACTTTGTCTAGTCTTTGTAGACCCTATGATTTTGTCTAGTCTTTGTAGACTATGATTTGTCTAGTCTTGGTAGACCCTATGATTTTGTCAAGTCTTTGTAGACTATGATTTTGTCTAGTCTTTGTAGACTATGATTTTGTCTAGTCTTTGTAGACTATGATTTTGTCTAGTCTGTTGACCCTATTATGTTGTCTAGTCTTTGTAGACCCAACGATGTTGTCTAGTCTTTGTAAAACCTATGATTTTGTCTAGTCTTTGCAAACCCTATGATTTTGTCTAGTCTTTGTAGACTATGATTTTGTCTATTCTTATAGACCCTATGATTTTGTCTAGTCTTTGTAGACCCTATGATTTTGTCTAGTCTTTCTAGACCCTATGATGTTGTCTAGTCTTTGTAGACCCTATGATTTTGTCTAGTCTTTGTAGATCCTATGATGTTGTCTAGTCTTTGTAGACCCTATGATGTTGTCTAGTCTTTGTAGACTATGATTTTGTCTAATCTTTGTAGATCCTATGACGTTGTCTAGTCTTTGTAGACCCTATGATGTTGTCTAGTCTTTGTATACTATGATTTTGTCTAGTCTTTGTAGACCCTATGACTTCGTCTAGTCTTTATAGACTATGATATTGTCTAGTCTTTGTAGACCCTTTGATTTTGTCTAGTCTTTGTAGACCTTATGATTTTGTCTAGTCTTTGTAGACTATGATTTTGTCTATTCTTATAGACCCTATGATTTTGTCTAGTCTTTGTAGACCCTATGATGTTGTCTAGTCTTTCTAGACCCTATGATGTTGTCTAGTCTTTGTAGACCCTATGATTTTGTCTAGTCTTTGTAGATTCTATGATGTTGTCTAGTCTTTGTAGACCCTATGATGTGGTCTAGTCTTTGTAGACTATGATTTTGTCTAATCTTTGTAGATCCTATGACGTTGTCTAGTCTTTGTAGACCCTATGATGTTGTCTAGTCTTTGTATACTATGATATTGTCTAGTCTTTGTAGACCCTTTGATTTTGTCTAGTCTTTGTAGACCTTATGATTTTGTCTAGTCTTTGTAGACTCTATGACTTTGTCTAGTCTTTGTAGACCCTATGATTTTGTCTAGTCTTTGTAGACCCTATGATTTTGTCTAGTCTTTGTAGACCCTATGCTGTTGTCTAGTCTTTGTAGACCCTATGCTTTTATCTAGTCTTTGTAGACCCTATGATGTTGTCTAATCTTTGTAGACCCTATGATGTTGCCTAGTCTTTGTAGACTATGATTTTGTCTAATCTTTGTAGATCCTATGACTTTGTCTAGTCTTTGTAGACCCTATGATGTTGTCTAGTCTTTGCATACTATGATTTTGTCTAGTCTTTGTAGACCCTATGACTTTGTCTAGTCTTTGTAGACTATGATTTTGTCAAGTCTTTGTAGACCCTATGAATTTGTCTAGTCTTTGTAGACCCTATGATTTTGTCTAGTCTTTGTAGACCCTATGACTTTGTCTAATCTTTGTAGACCCTCTGAATTGTCTATTCTTTGTAGACCCTATGATTTTGTCTAGTCTTTGCAGACCCTATAATTTTGTCTAGTCTTTGTAGATCCTATGACTTTGTCTAGTCTTTGTAGACCCTATGATTTTGTCTAGTCTTTGTAAACCCTATGATTTTGTCTAGTCTTTGCAGACTATGATTTTGTCTAGTCTTGGTAGACCCTATGATTTTGTCAAGTCTTTGTAGACAATGACTTTGTCTAGTCTTTTTAGACCCTATGATTTTGTCTAGTCTTTGTAGACTATGACTTTGTCTAGTCTTTGTAGACTATGATTTGTCTAGTCTGTTGACCTCTATTATGTTGTCTAGTCTTTGTAGACCCAATGATGTTGTCTAGTCTTTGTAAAACCTATAATTTTGTCTAGTCTTTGTAGACTATGATTTTGTCTAGTCTTTGTAGACCCTATGATTTTGTCTAGTCTTTGTAGACCCAATGATTTTGTCTAGTCTTTGTAGATCCTATGATGTTGTCTAGTCTTTGTAGACCCAATGATTTTGTCTAGTCTTTGTGGACCTTATGATTTTGTCTAGTCTTTGTAGACTATGATTTTGTCTACTCTTTGAAGACTATGATTTTGTCTAGTCTTTGTAGACCCTATGATGTTGTCTAGTCTTTGTAGACCCTATGATGTTGTCTAGTCTTTGTAGACTATGATTTTGTCTAATCTTTGTAGATCCTATGACTTTGTCTAGTCTTTGTAGACCCTATGATGTTGTCTAGTCTTTGTATACTATGATTTTGTCTAGTCTTTGTAGACCCTATGACTTTGTCTAGTCTTTGTAGACTATGATATTGTCTAGTCTTTGTAGACCCTTTGATTTGTCTAGTCTTTGTAGACCCTATGACTTTGTCTAGTCTTTGTATACCCTATGATTTTGTCTAGTCTTTGTAGATCCTATGACTTTGTCTAGTCTTTGTAGATCCTATGATTTTGTCTAGTCTTTGTAGACCCTATGCTGTTGTCTAGTCTTTGTAGACCCTATGATCTTGTCTAGTCTTTGTAGACCCTATGATGTTGTCTTATCTTTGTAGACCCTATGATGTTGTCTAGTCTTTGTAGACTATGATTTTGTCTAATCTTTGTAGACCCTATGATGTTGTCTAGTCTTTGCAGACCCTATGATGTTGTCTAGTCTTTGTAGACTATGATTTTGTCTAGTCTTTGTAGACCCTATGATGTTGTCTAGTCTTTGTAGACTATGATTTTGTCTAATCTTTGTAGATCCTATGATTTTGTCTAGTCTTTGTAGACCCTATGATGTTATCTAGTCTTTGTATACTATGATTTTGTCTAGTCTTTGTAGACCCTATGACTTCCTCTCGTCTTTGCAGACTATGATATTGTCTAGTCTTTGTAGACCCTTTGATTTTGTCTAGTCTTTGTAGACCCTATGATTTTGTCTAGTCTTTGTAGACTCTATGACTTTGTCTAGTCTTTGTAGACCCTATGATTTTGTCTAGTCTTTGTAGACCCTATGATTTTGTCTAGTCTTTGTAGACCCTATGCTGTTGTCTAGTCTTTGTAGACCCTATGATCTTGTCTAGTCTTTGTAGACCCTATGATGTTGTCTTATCTTTGTAGACCCTATGATGTTGTCTAGTCTTTGTAGACTATGATTTTGTCTAATCTTTGTAGACCCTATGATGTTGTCTAGTCTTTGTAGACCCTATGATGTTGTCTAGTCTTTGTAGACTATGATTTTGTCTAGTCTTTGTAGACCCTATGATGTTGTCTAGTCTTTGCATACTATGATTTTGTCTAGTCTTTGTAGACCCTATGATTTTGTCTAGTCTTTGTAGACCCTATGACTTTGTCTAGTCTTTGTAGACCCTCTGAATTGTCTATTCTTTGTAGACCCTATTATTTTGTCTAGTCTTTGCAGACCCTATAATTTTGTCTAGTCTTTGTAGATCCTATGACTTTGTCTAGGCTTTGTAGACCCTATGATTTTGTCTAGTCTTTGTAAACCCTATGATTTTGTCTAGTCTTTGTAGACTATGATTTTGTCTAGTCTTGGTAGACCCTATGATTTTGTCAAGTCTTTGTAGACTATGACTTTGTCTAGTCTTTTTAGACCCTATGATTTTGTCTAGTCTTTGTAGACTATAATTTTGTCCAGTCTTTGTAGACTATGATTTTGTCTAGTCTGTTGACCCAATGATGTTGTCTAGTCTTTGTAAAACCTATGATTTTGTCTAGTCTTTGCAAACCCTATGATTTTGTCTAGTCTTTGTAGACTATGATTTTGTCTAGTCTTTGTAGACCCTATGATTTTGTCTAGTCTTTGTAGACCCTTTGATTTTGTCTAGTCTTTCCATACCCTATGATGTTGTCTAGTCTTTGTAGAACCTATGATTTTGTCTAGTCTTTGTAGATCCTATGATGTTGTTTAGTCTTTGTAGACCCAATGATTTTGTCTAGTCTTTGTGGACCTTATGATTTTGTCTAGTCTTTGTAGACTATGATTTTGTCTACTCTTTGAAGACTATGATGTTGTCTAGTCTTTGTAGACCCTATGATGTTCTCTAGTCTTTGTAGACCCTATGATGTTGTCTAGTCTTTGTAGACTATGATTTGTCTAATCTTTGTAGATCCTATGACTTTGTCTAGTCTTTGTAGACCCTATGATGTTGTCTAGTCTTTGTATACTATGATTTTGTCTAGTCTTTGTAGACCCTATGACTTTGTCTAGTCTTTGTAGAATATGACATTGTCTAGTCTTTGTAGACCCTTTGATTTTGTCTAGTCTTTGTAGACCCTATGATTTTGTCTAGTCTTTGTAGACTCTATGACTTTGTCTAGTCTTTGTAGATCCTATTACTTTGTCTAGTCTTTGTAGACTATTATTTTGTCTAGTCTTTGTAGACCCTATGATTTTGTCTAGTCTTTGTAGATCCTATGATGTTGTCTAGTCTTTGTAGACCCTATGGTTTTGTCTAGTCTTTGTAGAACCTATGATTTTATCTAATCTTTGTAGACTATGATTTTGTCTAGTCTTTGTAGACTATGATTTTGTCTAGTCTTTGTAGACTATGATATTGTCTAGTCTTTGTAGACCCTTTGATTTTGTCTAGTCTTTGTAGACCCTATGATTTTGTCTAGTATTTGTAGACTCTATGACTTTGTCTAGTCTTTGTAGATCCTATGACTTTGTCTAGTCTTTGTAAACCCTATGACTTTGTACAGTCTTTGTAGACCATATGATTTTGTCTAATCTTTGTAGATCCTATGACTTTGTCTAGTCTTTGTAGACCCTATGACTTTGTCTAGTCTTTGTAGACCCTATGACTTTGTCTAGTCTTTGTAGATCCTATGATGTTGTCTAGTCTGCGTAGACCCCATGATTTTGTCTAGTCTTTGTAGACCCTATGATTTTGTCTAGTCTTTGTAGAACCTATGACTTTGTCTAGGCTTTGTAGACTATTATTTTGTCTAGTCTTTGTAGACCCTATGATTTTGTCTAGTCTTTGTAGATCCTATGATGTTGTCTAGTCTTTGTAGACCCTATGGTTTTGTCTAATCTTTGTAGAACCTATGATTTTATCTAATCTTTGTAGACTATGATTTTGTCTAGTCTTTGTAGACTGTCTAGTCTTTGTAGACTATGATTTGGTATAGTCTTTGTAGACCCTATGATTTTGTCTAGTCTTTGTTGACCCTATGATTTTGTCTAGTCTTTGTAGACTATGATTTTGTCTAATCTTTGTAGATCCTATGACTTTGTCTAGTCTTTGTAGACCCTATGATGTTGTCTAGTCTTTGTATACTATGATTTTGTCTAGTCTTTGTAGACCCTATGACTTCCTCTAGTCTTTGTAGACTATGATATTGTCTAGTCTATGTAGACCCTTTGATTTTGTCTAGTCTTTGTAGACCCTATGATTGTGTCTAGTCTTTGTAGACTCTATGACTTTGTCTAGTCTTTGTAGACCCTATGAATTTGTCTAGTCTTTGTAGACCCTATGATTTTGTCTAGTCTTTGTAGACCCTATGATGTTGTCTAGTCTTTGTAGACCCTATGATTTTGTCTAGTCTTTGTAGACCCTATGATGTTGTTTTATCTTTGTAGACCCTATGATGTTGCCTAGTCTTTGTAGACTATGATTTTAACTATTCTTTGTAGACCCTATGATTTTGTCTAGTCTTTGTAGACTATGATTTTGTGTAGTCTTTGTAGACTATGATTTTGTCTAGTCTTTGTTGACCCTATGATTTTGTCTAGTCTTTGTAGACCCTATGACTTTGTCTAGTCTTTGTAAACCCTATGACTTTCTCTAGTCTTTGTAGACTATGATTTTGTCTAGTCTTTGTAGACCCTATGATTTTATCTAGTCTTTGTAGCCCCTATGATTTTGTCTAGTCTTTGTAGACTATGATTTTGTCTAGTCTTTGTAGACCCTATGAATGTGTCTAGTTTTTGTAGACTATGATTTTGTCTAGTCTTTTTAGACCCTATGATTTTGTCTAGTCTTTGTACACTATGGTGTTGTCTAGTCTTTGTAGACTATGATTTTGTCTAGTCTTTGTAGACCCTATGATTTTTTCTAGTCTTTGTAGACCCTATGATGTTGTCTAATCTTTGTAGACCCTATGATGTTGTCTAGTCTTTGTAGAACCTATCATTTTGTCTAGTCTTTGCAAACCCTATGATTTTGTCTAGTCTTTGTAGACTATGATTTTATCTAGTCTTTGTAGACCCTATGATTTTGTCTAGTCTTTGTAGACCCTATGATGTTGTCTAGTCTTTGTAGACCCTATGATGTTGTCTAGTCTTTGTAGACCCTATGATTTTGTCTAGTGTTTGTAGACCCTTTGATGTTGTCTAGTCTTTGTAGACCCTATGATTTTGTCTAGTCTTTGTAGACCCTATGATTTTGTCTAGTCTTTGTAGACCCTATGCTGTTGTCTAGTCTTTGTAGACCCTATGATTTTGTCTAGTCTTTGTTGACCCTATGATGTTGTCTAATCTTTGTAGACCCTATGATGTTGCCTAGTCTTTGTAGACTATGATTTTGTCTAATCTTTGTAGATCCTATGACTTTGTCTAGTCTTTGTAGACCCTATGATGTTGTGTAGTCTTTGCATACTATGATTTTGTCTAGTCTTTGTAGACCCTATGACTTTGTCTAGGCTTTGTAGACTATGATTTTGTCTAGTCTTTGTAGACCCTATGATTTTGTCTTGTCTTTGTAGACCCTATGATTTTGTCTAGTCTTTGTAGATCCTATGATGTTGTCTAGTCTTTGTAGACCCTATGATTTTGTCTAGTCTTTGTGGACCTTATGATTTTGTCTAGTCTTTGTAGACTATGATTTTGTCTACTATTTGAAGAACATGATTTTGTCTAGTCTTTGTAGACCCTATGATGTTGTCTAGTCTTTGTAGACCCTATGATGTTGTCTAGTCTTTGTATACTATGATTTTGTCTAGTCTTTGTAGACCCTATGTCTTCCTCTAGTCTTTGTAGACTATGATATTGTCTAGTCTTTGTAGACCCTTTGATTTTGTCTATTCTTTGTAGACCCTATGATTTTGTCTAGTCTTTGTAGACTCTATGACTTTGTCTAGTCTTTGTAGACCCTATGATTTTGTCTAGTCTTTGTAGACCCTATGTTGTTGTCTAGTCTTTGTAGACACTATGATTTTGTCTAGTCTTTGTAGACTATGATTTTGTGTAGTCTTTGTAGACTATGATTTTGTCTAGTCTTTGTTGACCCTATGATTTGTTCTAGTCTTTGTAGACCCTATGACTTTGTCTAGTCTTTGTAAACCCTATGATTTTCTCTAGTCTTTGTAGACTATGATTTTGTCTAGTCTTTGTAGACCCTATGATTTTATCTAGTCTTTGTAGACCCTATGATTTTGTCTAGTCTTTGTAGACTATGATTTTGTCTAGTCTTTGTAGACCCTATGAATTTGTTTAGTTTTTGTAGACTATTATTTTGTCTAGTCTTTTTAGACCCTATGAATTTGTCTAGTCTTTGTACACTATGATTTTGTCTAGTCTTTGTAGACTATGATTTTGTCTAGTCTTTGTAGACCCTATGATTTTGTCTAGTCTTTGTAGACCCTATGATGTTGTCTAATCTTTGTAGACCCTATGATGTTGTCTAGTCTTTGTAGAACCTATGATTATGTCTAGTCTTTGCAAACCCTATGATTTTGTCTAGTCTTTGTAGACTATGATTTTATCTAGTCTATGTAGACCCTATGATGTTGTCTAGTCTTTGTAGACCCTTTGATTTTGTCTAGTGTTTGTAGACCCTTTGATGTTGTCTAGTCTTTGTAGACCCTCTGAATTGTCTATTCTTTGTAGACCCTATGATTTGTCTAGTGTTTGCAGACCCTATGATTTTGTCTAGTCTTTGTAGATCCTATGACTTTGTCTAGTCTTTGTAGACCCTATGATTTTGTCTAGTCTTTGTAAACCCTATGATTTTGTCTAGTCTTTGTAGACTATGATTTTGTCTAGTCTTGGTAGACCCTATGATTGTGTTAAGTCTTTGTAGACTGTGACTTTGTCTAGTCTTTTTAGACCCTATGATTTTGTCTAGTCTTTGTAGACTATGATTTTGTCTAGTCTTTGTAGACTATGATTTTGTCTAGTCTGTTGACCCTATTATGTTGTCTAGTCTTTGTAGACCCAATGATGTTGTCTAGTCTTTGTAAAACCTATGATTTTGTCTAGTCTTTGCAAACCCTATGATTTTGTCTAGTCTTTGTAGACTATGATTTTGTCTAGTCTTTGTAGACCCTATGATTTTGTCTAGTCTTTCTAGACCCTATGATGTTGTCTAGTCTTTGTAGACCCTATGATTTTGTCTAGTCTTTGTAGATCCTATGATGTTGTCTAGTCTTTGTAGACCCTATGATGTTGTCTAGTCTTTGTAGACCCTATGATGTTGTCTAGTCTTTGTAGACTATGATTTTGTCTAATCTTTGTAGATCCTATGACTTTGTCTAGTCTTTGTAGACCCTATGATGTTGTCTAGTCTTTGTATACTATGATTTTGTCTAGTCTTTGTAGACCCTATGACTTCCTCTAGTCTTTGTAGACTATGATATTGTCTAGTCTTTGTAGACCCTTTGATTTTGTCTAGTCTTTGTAGACCCTATGATTTTGTCTAGTCTTTGTAGTCTCTATGACTTTGTCTAGTCTTTGTAGACCCTATGATTTTGTCTAGTCTTTGTAGACCCTATGATTTTGTCTAGTCTTTGTAGGCCCTATGCTGTTGTCTAGTCTTTGTAGACCCTATGATTTTGTCTAGTCTTTGTAGACCCTATGATGTTGTCTTATCTTTGTAGACCCTATGATGTTGTCTAGTCTTTGTAGACTATGATTTTGTCTAATCTTTGTAGATCCTATGACTATGTCTAGTCTTTGTAGACCCTATGATGATGTCTAGTCTTTGCTTACTATGATTTTGTCTAGTCTTTGTAGACCCTATGACTTTGTCTAGTCTTTGTAGACCCTATGATTTTGTCTAGTCTTTGTAGACCCTATGATTTTGTCTAGTCTTTGTAGACCCTATGATTTTGTCTAGTCTTTGTAGACCCCATGACTTTGTCTAGTCTTTATAGACCCTCTGAATTGTCTATTCTTTGTAGACCCTATGATTTTGTCTAGTCTTTGCAGACCATATGATTTTGTCTAGTCTTTGTAGATCCTATGACTTTGTCTAGTCTTTGTAGACCCTATGATTTTGTCTAGTCTTTGTAGACTATGATTTGTCTAGTCTTGGTAGACCCTATGATTTTGTCAAGTCTTTGTAGACTATGATTTTGTCTAGTCTTTGTAGACTATGATTTTGTCTAGTCTTTGTAGACTATGATTTTGTCTAGTCTGTTGACCCTATTATGTTGTCTAGTCTTTGTAGACCCAACGATGTTGTCTAGTCTTTGTAAATCCTATGATTTTGTCTAGTCTTTGCAAACCCTATGATTTTGTCTAGTCTTTGTAGACTATGATTTTGTCTATTCTTATAGACCCTATGATTTTCTCTAGTCTTTGTAGACCCTATGATTTTGTCTAGTCTTTCTAGACCCTATGATGTTGTCTAGTCTTTGTAGACCCTATGATTTTGTCTAGTCTTTGTAGATCCTATGATGTTGTCTAGTCTTTTTAGACCCTATGATGTTGTCTAGTCTTTGTAGACTATGATTTTGTCTAATCTTTGTAGATCCTATGACGTTGTCTAGTCTTTGTAGACCCTATGATGTTGTCTAGTCTTTGTATACAATGATTTTGTCTAGTCTTTGTAGACCCTATGACTTCGTCTAGTCTTTGTAGACTATGATTTTGTCAAGTCTTTGTAGACCCTATGAATTTGTCTAGTCTTTGTAGACCCTATGATTTTATCTAGTCTTTGTAGACCCTATGATGTTGTCTAATCTTTGTAGACCCTATGATGTTGCCTAGTCTTTGTAGACTATGATTGTGTCTAATCTTTGTAGATCCTATGACTTTGTCTAGTCTTTGTTGACCCTATGATGTTGTCTAGTCTTTGCATACTATGATTTTGTCTAGTCTTTGTAGACCCTATGACTTTGTCTAGTCTTTGTAGACTATGATTTTGTCAAGTCTTTGTAGACCCTATGAATTTGTCTAGTCTTTGTAGACCCTATGATTTTGTCTAGTCTTTGTAGACCCTATGACTTTGTCTAATCTTTGTAGACCCTCTGAATTGTCTATTCTTTGTAGACCCTATGATTTTGTCTAGTCTTTGCAGACCCTATGATTTTGTCTAGTCTTTGTAGATCCTATGACTTTGTCTAGTCTTTGTAGACCCTATGATTTTGTCTAGTCTTTGTAAACCCTATGATTTTGTCTAGTCTTTGCAGACTATGATTTTGTCTAGTCTTGGTAGACCCTATGATTTTGTCAAGTCTTTGTAGACAATGACTTTGTCTAGTCTTTTTAGACCCTATGATTTTGTCTAGTCTTTGTAGAATATGACTTTGTCTAGTCTTGGTAGACTATGATTTTGTCTAGTCTGTTGACCTCTATTATGTTGTCTAGTCTTTGTAGACCCAATGATGTTGTCTAGTCTTTGTAAAACCTATAATTTTGTCTAGTCTTTGTAGACTATGATTTTGTCTAGTCTTTGTAGACCCTATGATTTTGTCTAGTCTTTGTAGACCCTATGATTTTGTCTAGTCTTTGTAGATCATATGATGTTGTCTAGTCTTTGTAGACCCAATGATTTTGTCTAGTCTTTGTGGACCTTATGATTTTGTCTAGTCTTTGTAGACTATGATTTTGTCTACTCTTTGAAGACTATGATTTTGTCTAGTCTTTGTAGACCCTATGATGTTGTCTAGTCTTTGTAGACCCTATGATGTTGTCTAGTCTTTGTAGACCCTATGATGTTGTCTAGTCTTTGTAGACTATGATTTTGTCTAATCTTTGTAGATCCTATGACTTTGTCTAGTCTTTGTAGACCCTATGATGTTGTCTAGTCTTTGTATACTATGATTTTGTCTAGTCTTTGTAGACCCTATGACTTTGTCTAGTCTTTGTAGACTATGATATTGTCTAGTCTTTGTAGACTCTTTGATTTGTCTAGTCTTTGTAGACCCTATGACTTTGTCTAGTCTTTGTAAACCTTATGACTTTGTCTAGTCTTTGTATACCCTATGATTTTGTCTAGTCTTTGTAGATCCTATGACTTTGTCTAGTCTTTGTAGACCCTATGACTTTGTCTAGTCTTTGTAGACCCTATGACTTTGTCTATTCTTTGCAGACCCTATGATTTTGTCTAGTCTTTGTAGATCCTATGATGTTGTCTAGTCTGCGTAGACCCCATGATTTTGTCTAGTCTTTGTAGATCCTATGATGTTGTCTAGTCTTTGTAGACCCAATGATTTTGTCTAGTCTTTGTGGACCTTATGATTTTGTCTAGTCTTTGTAGACTATGATTTTGTCTACTCTTTGAAGACTATGATTTTGTCTAGTCTTTGTAGACCCTATGATGTTGTCTAGTCTTTGTAGACCCTATGATATTGTCTAGTCTTTGTAGACTATGATTTTGTCTAATCTTTGTAGATCCTATGACTTTGTCTAGTCTTTGTAGACCCTATGATGTTATCTAGTCTTTGTATACTATGATTTTGTCTAGTCTTTGTAGACCCTATGACTTCCTCTCGTCTTTGTAGACTATGATATTGTCTAGTCTTTGTAGACCCTTTGATTTTGTCTAGTCTTTGTAGACCCTATGATTTTGTCTAGTCTTTGTAGACTCTATGACTTTGTCTAGTCTTTGTAGACCCTATGATTTTGTCTAGTCTTTGTAGACCCTATGATTTTGTCTAGTCTTTGTAGACCCTATGCTGTTGTCTAGTCTTTGTAGACCCTATGATTTTGTCTAGTCTTTGTAGACCCTATGATGTTGTCTTATCTTTGTAGACCCTATGATATTGTCTAGTCTTTGTAGACTATGATTTTGTCTAATCTTTGTAGATCCTATGACTATGTCTAGTCTTTGTAGACCCTATGATGTTGTCTAGTCTTTGCATACTATGATTTTGTCTAGTCTTTGTAGACCCTATGACTTTGTCTAGTCTTTGTAAACCCTATGATTTTCTCTAGTCTTTGTAGACTATGATTTTGTCTAGTCTTTGTAGACCCTATGATTTTGTCTAGTCTTTGTTGACCCTATGATTTTGTCTAGTCTTTGTAGACTATGATTTTGTCTAATCTTTGTAGATCCTATGACTTTGTCTAGTCTTTGTAGACCCTATGATGTTGTCTAGTCTTTGTATACTATGATTTTGTCTAGTCTTTGTAGACCCTATGACTTCCTCTAGTCTTTGTAGACTATGATATTGTCTAGTCTATGTAGACCCTTTGATTTTGTCTAGTCTTTGTAGACCCTATGATTGTGTCTAGTCTTTGTAGACTCTATGACTTTGTCTAGTCTTTGTAGACCCTATGATTTTGTCTAGTCTTTGTAGACCCTATGATGTTGTCTTATCTTTGTAGACCCTATGATGTTGCCTAATCTTTGTAGACTATGATTTTAACTATTCTTTGTAGACCCTATGATTTTGTCTAGTCTTTGTAGACTATGATTTTGTGTAGTCTTTGTAGACTATGATTTTGTCTAGTCTTTGTTGACCCTATGATTTTGTCTAGTCTTTGTAGACCCTATGACTTTGTCTAGTCTTTGTAAACCCTATGACTTTCTCTAGTCTTTGTAGACTATGATTTTGTCTAGTCTTTGTAGACCCTATGATTTTATCTAGTCTTTGTAGCCCCTATGATTTTGTCTAGTCTTTGTAGACTATGATTTTGTCTAGTCTTTGTAGACCCTATGAATGTGTCTAGTTTTTGTAGACTATGATTTTGTCTAGTCTTTTTAGACCCTATGATTTTGTCTAGTCTTTGTACACTATGGTGTTGTCTAGTCTTTGTAGACTATGATTTTGTCTAGTCTTTGTAGACCCTATGATTTTTTCTAGTCTTTGTAGACCCTATGATGTTGTCTAATCTTTGTAGACCCTATGATGTTGTCTAGTCTTTGTAGAACCTATCATTTTGTCTAGTCTTTGCAAACCCTATGATTTTGTCTAGTCTTTGTAGACTATGATTTTATCTAGTCTTTGTAGACCCTATGATTTTGTCTAGTCTTTGTAGACCCTATGATGTTGTCTAATCTTTGTAGACCCTATGATGTTGTCTAGTCTTTGTAGAACCTATCATTTTGTCTAGTCTTTGCAAACCCTATGATTTTGTCTAGTCTTTGTAGACTATGATTTTATCTAGTCTTTGTAGACCCTATGATTTTGTCTAGTCTTTGTAGACCCTATGATGTTGTCTAGTCTTTGTAGACCCTATGATGTTGTCTAGTCTTTGTAGACCCTATGATTTTGTCTAGTGTTTGTAGACCCTTTGATGTTGTCTAGTCTTTGTAGACCCTATGATTTTGTCTAGTCTTTGTAGACCCTATGCTTTTGTCTAGTCTTTGTAGACCCTATGCTGTTGTCTAGTCTTTGTAGACCCTATGATTTTGTCTAGTCTTTGTTGACCCTATGATGTTGTCTAATCTTTGTAGACCCTATGATGTTGCCTAGTCTTTGTAGACTATGATTTTGTCTAATCTTTGTAGATCCTATGACTTTGTCTAGTCTTTGTAGACCCTATGATGTTGTGTAGTCTTTGCATACTATGATTTTGTCTAGTCTTTGTAGACCCTATGACTTTGTCTAGGCTTTGTAGACTATGATTTTGTCTAGTCTTTGTAGACCCTATGATTTTGTCTTGTCTTTTTAGACCCTATGATTTTGTCTAGTCTTTGTAGATCCTATGATGTTGTCTAGTCTTTGTAGACCCTATGATTTTGTCTAGTCTTTGTGGACCTTATGATTTTGTCTAGTCTTTGTAGACTATGATTTTGTCTACTATTTGAAGAACATGATTTTGTCTAGTCTTTGTAGACCCTATGATGTTGTCTAGTCTTTGTAGACCCTATGATGTTGTCTAGTCTTTGTATACTATGATTTTGTCTAGTCTTTGTAGACCCTATGTCTTCCTCTAGTCTTTGTAGACTATGATATTGTCTAGTCTTTGTAGACCCTTTGATTTTGTCTATTCTTTGTAGACCCTATGATTTTGTCTAGTCTTTGTAGACTCTATGACTTTGTCTAGTCTTTGTAGACCCTATGATTTTGTCTAGTCTTTGTAGACCCTATGTTGTTGTCTAGTCTTTGTAGACACTATGATTTTGTCTAGTCTTTGTAGACCCTATGATGTTTTCTTATCTTTGTAGACCCTATGATGTTGCCTAGTCTTTGTAGACTATGATTTTAACTATTCTTTATAGACCCTATGATTTTGTCTAGTCTTTGTAGACTATGATTTTGTGTAGTCTTTGTAGACTATGATTTTGTCTAGTCTTTGTTGACCCTATGATTTGTTCTAGTCTTTGTAGACCCTATGACTTTGTCTAGTCTTTGTAAACCCTATGATTTTCTCTAGTCTTTGTAGACTATGATTTTGTCTAGTCTTTGTAGACCCTATGATTTTATCTAGTCTTTGTAGACCCTATGATTTTGTCTAGTCTTTGTAGACTATGATTTTGTCTAGTCTTTGTAGACCCTATGAATTTGTTTAGTTTTTGTAGACTATAATTTTGTCTAGTCTTTTTAGACCCTATGAATTTGTCTAGTCTTTGTACACTATGATTTTGTCTAGTCTTTGTAGACTATGATTTTGTCTAGTCTTTGTAGACCCTATGATTTTGTCTAGTCTTTGTAGACCCTATGATGTTGTCTAATCTTTGTAGACCCTATGATGTTGTCTAGTCTTTGTAGAACCTATGATTATGTCTAATCTTTGCAAACCCTATGATTTTGTCTAGTCTTTGTAGACTATGATTTTATCTAGTCTATGTAGACCCTATCATTTTGTCTAGTCTTTGTAGACCCTATGATTTTGTCTACTCTTTGTAGACCCTATGATGTTGTCTAGTCTTTGTAGACCCTATGATTTTGTCTAGTGTTTGTAGACCCTTTGATGTTGTCTAGTCTTTGTAGACCCTCTGAATTGTCTATTCTTTGTAGACCCTATGATTTGTCTAGTGTTTGCAGACCCTATGATTTTGTCTAGTCTTTGTAGATCCTATGACTTTGTCTAGTCTTTGTAGACCCTATGATTTTGTCTAGTCTTTGTAAACCCTATGATTTTGTCTAGTCTTTGTAGACTATGATTTTGTCTAGTCTTGGTAGACCCTATGATTGTGTTAAGTCTTTGTAGACTGTGACTTTGTCTATTCTTTTTAGACCCTATGATTTTGTCTAGTCTTTGTAGACTATGATTTTGTCTAGTCTTTGTAGACTATGATTTTGTCTAGTCTGTTGACCCTATTATGTTGTCTAGTCTTTGTAGACCCAATGATGTTGTCTAGTCTTTGTAAAACCTATGATTTTGTCTAGTCTTTGCAAACCCTATGATTTTGTCTAGTCTTTGTAGACTATGATTTTGTCTAGTCTTTGTAGACCCTATGATTTTGTCTAGTCTTTCTAGACCCTATGATGTTGTCTAGTCTTTGTAGACCCTATGATTTTGTCTAGTCTTTGTAGATCCTATGATGTTGTCTAGTCTTTGTAGACCCTATGATGTTGTCTAGTCTTTGTAGACCCTATGATGTTGTCTAGTCTTTGTAGACTATGATTTTGTCTAATCTTTGTAGATCCTATGACTTTGTCTAGTCTTTGTAGACCCTATGATGTTGTCTAGTCTTTGTATACTATGATTTTGTCTAGTCTTTGTAGACCCTATGACTTCCTCTAGTCTTTGTAGACTATGATATTGTCTAGTCTTTGTAGACCCTTTGATTTTGTCTAGTCTTTGTAGACCCTATGATTTTGTCTAGTCTTTGTAGTCTCTATGACTTTGTCTAGTCTTTGTAGACCCTATGATTTTGTCTAGTCTTTGTAGACCCTATGATTTTGTCTAGTCTTTGTAGACCCTATGCTGTTGTCTAGTCTTTGTAGACCCTATGATTTTGTCTAGTCTTTGTAGACCCTATGATGTTGTCTTATCTTTGTAGACCCTATGATGTTGTCTAGTCTTTGTAGACTATGATTTTGTCTAATCTTTGTAGATCCTATGACTATGTCTAGTCTTTGTAGACCCTATGATGATGTCTAGTCTTTGTAGACCCCATGACTTTGTCTAGTCTTTATAGACCCTCTGAATTGTCTATTCTTTGTAGACCCTATGATTTTGTCTAGTCTTTGCAGACCATATGATTTTGTCTAGTCTTTGTAGATCCTATGACTTTGTCTAGTCTTTGTAGACCCTATGACTTTGTCTAGTCTTTGTAGACCCTATGATTTTGTCTAGTCTTTGTAGACCCTATGATTTTGTCTAGTCTTTGTAGACCCTATGATTTTGTCTAGTCTTTGTAGACCCCATGACTTTGTCTAGTCTTTATAGACCCTCTGAATTGTCTATTCTTTGTAGACCCTATGATTTTGTCTAGTCTTTGCAGACCATATGATTTTGTCTAGTCTTTGTAGATCCTATGACTTTGTCTAGTCTTTGTAGACCCTATGATTTTGTCTAGTCTTTGTAGACTATGATTTGTCTAGTCTTGGTAGACCCTATGATTTTGTCTAGTCTTTGTAGACTATGATTTTGTCTAGTCTTTGTAGACTATGATTTTGTCTAGTCTTTGTAGACTATGATTTTGTCTAGTCTGTTGACCCTATTATGTTGTCTAGTCTTTGTAGACCCAACGATGTTGTCTAGTCTTTGTAAAACCTATGATTTTGTCTAGTCTTTGCAAACCCTATGATTTTGTCTAGTCTTTGTAGACTATGATTTTGTCTATTCTTATAGACCCTATGATTTTGTCTAGTCTTTGTAGACCCTATGATGTTGTCTAGTCTTTGTAGACCCTATGATTTTGTCTAGTCTTTGTAGATCCTATGATGTTGTCTAGTCTTTGTAGACCCTATGATGTTGTCTAGTCTTTGTAGACTATGATTTTGTCTAATCTTTGTAGATCCTATGACGTTGTCTAGTCTTTGTAGACCCTATGATGTTGTCTAGTCTTTGTATACTATGATTTTGTCTAGTCTTTGTAGACCCTATGACTTCGTCTAGTCTTTGTAGACTATGATATTGTCTAGTCTTTGTAGACCCTTTGATTTTGTCTAGTCTTTGTAGATCATATGATGTTGTCTAGTCTTTGTAGACCCAATGATTTTGTCTAGTCTTTGTGGACCTTATGATTTTGTCTAGTCTTTGTAGACTATGATTTTGTCTACTCTTTGAAGACTATGATTTTGTCTAGTCTTTGTAGACCCTATGATGTTGTCTAGTCTTTGTAGACCCTATGATGTTGTCTAGTCTTTGTAGACCCTATGATGTTGTCTAGTCTTTGTAGACTATGATTTTGTCTAATCTTTGTAGATCCTATGACTTTGTCTAGTCTTTGTAGACCCTATGATGTTGTCTAGTCTTTGTATACTATGATTTTGTCTAGTCTTTGTAGACCCTATGACTTTGTCTAGTCTTTGTAGACTATGATATTGTCTAGTCTTTGTAGACTCTTTGATTTGTCTAGTCTTTGTAGACCCTATGACTTTGTCTAGTCTTTGTAAACCCTATGACTTTGTCTAGTCTTTGTATACCCTATGATTTTGTCTAGTCTTTGTAGATCCTATGACTTTGTCTAGTCTTTGTAGACCCTATGACTTTGTCTAGTCTTTGTAGACCCTATGACTTTGTCTATTCTTTGCAGACCCTATGATTTTGTCTAGTCTTTGTAGATCCTATGATGTTGTCTAGTCTGCGTAGACCCCATGATTTTGTCTAGTCTTTGTAGATCCTATGATGTTGTCTAGTCTTTGTAGACCCAATGATTTTGTCTAGTCTTTGTGGACCTTATGATTTTGTCTAGTCTTTGTAGACTATGATTTTGTCTACTCTTTGAAGACTATGATTTTGTCTAGTCTTTGTAGACCCTATGATGTTGTCTAGTCTTTGTAGACCCTATGATATTGTCTAGTCTTTGTAGACTATGATTTTGTCTAATCTTTGTAGATCCTATGACTTTGTCTAGTCTTTGTAGACCCTATGATGTTATCTAGTCTTTGTATACTATGATTTTGTCTAGTCTTTGTAGACCCTATGACTTCCTCTCGTCTTTGTAGACTATGATATTGTCTAGTCTTTGTAGACCCTTTGATTTTGTCTAGTCTTTGTAGACCCTATGATTTTGTCTAGTCTTTGTAGACTCTATGACTTTGTCTAGTCTTTGTAGACCCTATGATTTTGTCTAGTCTTTGTAGACCCTATGATTTTGTCTAGTCTTTGTAGACCCTATGCTGTTGTCTAGTCTTTGTAGACCCTATGATTTTGTCTAGTCTTTGTAGACCCTATGATGTTGTCTTATCTTTGTAGACCCTATGATATTGTCTAGTCTTTGTAGACTATGATTTTGTCTAATCTTTGTAGATCCTATGACTATGTCTAGTCTTTGTAGACCCTATGATGTTGTCTAGTCTTTGCATACTATGATTTTGTCTAGTCTTTGTAGACCCTATGACTTTGTCTAGTCTTTGTAAACCCTATGATTTTCTCTAGTCTTTGTAGACTATGATTTTGTCTAGTCTTTGTAGACCCTATGATTTTGTCTAGTCTTTGTTGACCCTATGATTTTGTCTAGTCTTTGTAGACTATGATTTTGTCTAATCTTTGTAGATCCTATGACTTTGTCTAGTCTTTGTAGACCCTATGATGTTGTCTAGTCTTTGTATACTATGATTTTGTCTAGTCTTTGTAGACCCTATGACTTCCTCTAGTCTTTGTAGACTATGATATTGTCTAGTCTATGTAGACCCTTTGATTTTGTCTAGTCTTTGTAGACCCTATGATTGTGTCTAGTCTTTGTAGACTCTATGACTTTGTCTAGTCTTTGTAGACCCTATGAATTTGTCTAGTCTTTGTAGACCCTATGATTTTGTCTAGTCTTTGTAGACCCTATGATGTTGTCTAGTCTTTGTAGACCCTATGATTTTGTCTAGTCTTTGTAGACCCTATGATGTTGTCTTATCTTTGTAGACCCTATGATGTTGCCTAATCTTTGTAGACTATGATTTTAACTATTCTTTGTAGACCCTATGATTTTGTCTAGTCTTTGTAGACTATGATTTTGTGTAGTCTTTGTAGACTATGATTTTGTCTAGTCTTTGTTGACCCTATGATTTTGTCTAGTCTTTGTAGACCCTATGACTTTGTCTAGTCTTTGTAAACCCTATGACTTTCTCTAGTCTTTGTAGACTATGATTTTGTCTAGTCTTTGTAGACCCTATGATTTTATCTAGTCTTTGTAGCCCCTATGATTTTGTCTAGTCTTTGTAGACTATGATTTTGTCTAGTCTTTGTAGACCCTATGAATGTGTCTAGTTTTTGTAGACTATGATTTTGTCTAGTCTTTTTAGACCCTATGATTTTGTCTAGTCTTTGTACACTATGGTGTTGTCTAGTCTTTGTAGACTATGATTTTGTCTAGTCTTTGTAGACCCTATGATTTTTTCTAGTCTTTGTAGACCCTATGATGTTGTCTAATCTTTGTAGACCCTATGATGTTGTCTAGTCTTTGTAGAACCTATCATTTTGTCTAGTCTTTGCAAACCCTATGATTTTGTCTAGTCTTTGTAGACTATGATTTTATCTAGTCTTTGTAGACCCTATGATTTTGTCTAGTCTTTGTAGACCCTATGATGTTGTCTAATCTTTGTAGACCCTATGATGTTGTCTAGTCTTTGTAGAACCTATCATTTTGTCTAGTCTTTGCAAACCCTATGATTTTGTCTAGTCTTTGTAGACTATGATTTTATCTAGTCTTTGTAGACCCTATGATTTTGTCTAGTCTTTGTAGACCCTATGATGTTGTCTAGTCTTTGTAGACCCTATGATGTTGTCTAGTCTTTGTAGACCCTATGATTTTGTCTAGTGTTTGTAGACCCTTTGATGTTGTCTAGTCTTTGTAGACCCTATGATTTTGTCTAGTCTTTGTAGACCCTATGATTTTGTCTAGTCTTTGTAGACCCTATGCTGTTGTCTAGTCTTTGTAGACCCTATGATTTTGTCTAGTCTTTGTTGACCCTATGATGTTGTCTAATCTTTGTAGACCCTATGATGTTGCCTAGTCTTTGTAGACTATGATTTTGTCTAATCTTTGTAGATCCTATGACTTTGTCTAGTCTTTGTAGACCCTATGATGTTGTGTAGTCTTTGCATACTATGATTTTGTCTAGTCTTTGTAGACCCTATGACTTTGTCTAGGCTTTGTAGACTATGATTTTGTCTAGTCTTTGTAGACCCTATGATTTTGTCTTGTCTTTTTAGACCCTATGATTTTGTCTAGTCTTTGTAGATCCTATGATGTTGTCTAGTCTTTGTAGACCCTATGATTTTGTCTAGTCTTTGTGGACCTTATGATTTTGTCTAGTCTTTGTAGACTATGATTTTGTCTACTATTTGAAGAACATGATTTTGTCTAGTCTTTGTAGACCCTATGATGTTGTCTAGTCTTTGTAGACCCTATGATGTTGTCTAGTCTTTGTATACTATGATTTTGTCTAGTCTTTGTAGACCCTATGTCTTCCTCTAGTCTTTGTAGACTATGATATTGTCTAGTCTTTGTAGACCCTTTGATTTTGTCTATTCTTTGTAGACCCTATGATTTTGTCTAGTCTTTGTAGACTCTATGACTTTGTCTAGTCTTTGTAGACCCTATGATTTTGTCTAGTCTTTGTAGACCCTATGTTGTTGTCTAGTCTTTGTAGACACTATGATTTTGTCTAGTCTTTGTAGACCCTATGATGTTTTCTTATCTTTGTAGACCCTATGATGTTGCCTAGTCTTTGTAGACTATGATTTTAACTATTCTTTATAGACCCTATGATTTTGTCTAGTCTTTGTAGACTATGATTTTGTGTAGTCTTTGTAGACTATGATTTTGTCTAGTCTTTGTTGACCCTATGATTTGTTCTAGTCTTTGTAGACCCTATGACTTTGTCTAGTCTTTGTAAACCCTATGATTTTCTCTAGTCTTTGTAGACTATGATTTTGTCTAGTCTTTGTAGACCCTATGATTTTATCTAGTCTTTGTAGACCCTATGATTTTGTCTAGTCTTTGTAGACTATGATTTTGTCTAGTATTTGTAGACCCTATGAATTTGTTTAGTTTTTGTAGACTATAATTTTGTCTAGTCTTTTTAGACCCTATGAATTTGTCTAGTCTTTGTACACTATGATTTTGTCTAGTCTTTGTAGACTATGATTTTGTCTAGTCTTTGTAGACCCTATGATTTTGTCTAGTCTTTGTAGACCCTATGATGTTGTCTAATCTTTGTAGACCCTATGATGTTGTCTAGTCTTTGTAGAACCTATGATTATGTCTAGTCTTTGCAAACCCTATGATTTTGTCTAGTCTTTGTAGACTATGATTTTATCTAGTCTATGTAGACCCTATCATTTTGTCTAGTCTTTGTAGACCCTATGATTTTGTCTACTCTTTGTAGACCCTATGATGTTGTCTAGTCTTTGTAGACCCTATGATTTTGTCTAGTGTTTGTAGACCCTTTCATGTTGTCTAGTCTTTGTAGACCCTCTGAATTGTCTATTCTTTGTAGACCCTATGATTTGTCTAGTGTTTGCAGACCCTATGATTTTGTCTAGTCTTTGTAGATCCTATGACTTTGTCTAGTCTTTGTAGACCCTATGATTTTGTCTAGTCTTTGTAAACCCTATGATTTTGTCTAGTCTTTGTAGACTATGATTTTGTCTAGTCTTGGTAGACCCTATGATTGTGTTAAGTCTTTGTAGACTGTGACTTTGTCTATTCTTTTTAGACCCTATGATTTTGTCTAGTCTTTGTAGACTATGATTTTGTCTAGTCTTTGTAGACTATGATTTTGTCTAGTCTGTTGACCCTATTATGTTGTCTAGTCTTTGTAGACCCAATGATGTTGTCTAGTCTTTGTAAAACCTATGATTTTGTCTAGTCTTTGCAAACCCTATGATTTTGTCTAGTCTTTGTAGACCCTATGATTTTGTCTAGTCTTTCTAGACCCTATGATGTTGTCTAGTCTTTGTAGACCCTATGATTTTGTCTAGTCTTTGTAGATCCTATGATGTTGTCTAGTCTTTGTAGACCCTATGATGTTGTCTAGTCTTTGTAGACCCTATGATGTTGTCTAGTCTTTGTAGACTATGATTTTGTCTAATCTTTGTAGATCCTATGACTTTGTCTAGTCTTTGTAGACCCTATGATGTTGTCTAGTCTTTGTATACTATGATTTTGTCTAGTCTTTGTAGACCCTATGACTTCCTCTAGTCTTTGTAGACTATGATATTGTCTAGTCTTTGTAGACCCTTTGATTTTGTCTAGTCTTTGTAGACCCTATGATTTTGTCTAGTCTTTGTAGTCTCTATGACTTTGTCTAGTCTTTGTAGACCCTATGATTTTGTCTAGTCTTTGTAGACCCTATGATTTTGTCTAGTCTTTGTAGACCCTATGCTGTTGTCTAGTCTTTGTAGACCCTATGATTTTGTCTAGTCTTTGTAGACCCTATGATGTTGTCTTATCTTTGTAGACCCTATGATGTTGTCTAGTCTTTGTAGACTATGATTTTGTCTAATCTTTGTAGATCCTATGACTATGTCTAGTCTTTGTAGACCCTATGATGATGTCTAGTCTTTGTAGACCCCATGACTTTGTCTAGTCTTTATAGACCCTCTGAATTGTCTATTCTTTGTAGACCCTATGATTTTGTCTAGTCTTTGCAGACCATATGATTTTGTCTAGTCTTTGTAGATCCTATGACTTTGTCTAGTCTTTGTAGACCCTATGACTTTGTCTAGTCTTTGTAGACCCTATGATTTTGTCTAGTCTTTGTAGACCCTATGATTTTGTCTAGTCTTTGTAGACCCTATGATTTTGTCTAGTCTTTGTAGACCCCATGACTTTGTCTAGTCTTTATAGACCCTCTGAATTGTCTATTCTTTGTAGACCCTATGATTTTGTCTAGTCTTTGCAGACCATATGATTTTGTCTAGTCTTTGTAGATCCTATGACTTTGTCTAGTCTTTGTAGACCCTATGATTTTGTCTAGTCTTTGTAGACTATGATTTGTCTAGTCTTGGTAGACCCTATGATTTTCTCAAGTCTTTGTAGACTATGATTTTGTCTAGTCTTTGTAGACTATGATTTTGTCTAGTCTTTGTAGACTATGATTTTGTCTAGTCTGTTGACCCTATTATGTTGTCTAGTCTTTGTAGACCCAACGATGTTGTCTAGTCTTTGTAAAACCTATGATTTTGTCTAGTCTTTGCAAACCCTATGATTTTGTCTAGTCTTTGTAGACTATGATTTTGTCTATTCTTATAGACCCTATGATTTTGTCTAGTCTTTGTAGACCCTATGATTTTGTCTAGTCTTTCTAGACCCTATGATGTTGTCTAGTCTTTGTAGACCCTATGATTTTGTCTAGTCTTTGTAGATCCTATGATGTTGTCTAGTCTTTGTAGACCCTATGATGTTGTCTAGTCTTTGTAGACTATGATTTTGTCTAATCTTTGTAGATCCTATGACGTTGTCTAGTCTTTGTAGACCCTATGATGTTGTCTAGTCTTTGTATACTATGATTTTGTCTAGTCTTTGTAGACCCTATGACTTCGTCTAGTCTTTGTAGACTATGATATTGTCTAGTCTTTGTAGACCCTTTGACTTTGTCTAGTCTTTGTAGACCTTATGATTTTGTCTAGTCTTTGTAGACTCTATGACTTTGTCTAGTCTTTGTAGACCCTATGATTTTGTCTAGTCTTTGTAGACCCTATGATTTTGTCTAGTCTTTGTAGACCCTATGAATTTGTCTAGTCTTTGTAGACCCTATGATTTTATCTAGTCTTTGTAGACCCTATGATGTTGTCTAATCTTTGTAGACCCTATGATGTTGCCTAGTCTTTGTAGACTATGATTGTGTCTAATCTTTGTAGATCCTATGACTTTGTCTAGTCTTTGTTGACCCTATGATGTTGTCTAGTCTTTGCATACTATGATTTTGTCTAGTCTTTGTAGACCCTATGACTTTGTCTAGTCTTTGTAGACTATGATTTTGTCAAGTCTTTGTAGACCCTATAAATTTGTCTAGTCTTTGTAGACCCTATGATTTTGTCTAGTCTTTGTAGACCCTATGACTTTGTCTAATATTTGTAGACCCTTTGAATTGTCTATTCTTTGTAGACCCTATGATTTTGTCTAGTCTTTGCAGACCCTATGATTTTGTCTAGTCTTTGTAGATCCTATGACTTTGTCTAGTCTTTGTAGACCCTATGATTTTGTCTAGTCTTTGTAAACCCTATGATTTTGTCTAGTCTTTGCAGACTATGATTTTGTCTAGTCTTGGTAGACCCTATGATTTTGTCAAGTCTTTGTAGACAATGACTTTGTCTAGTCTTTTTAGACCCTATGATTTTGTCTAGTCTTTGTAGAATATGACTTTGTCTAGTCTTGGTAGACTATGATTTTGTCTAGTCTGTTGACCTCTATTATGTTGTCTAGTCTTTGTAGACCCAATGATGTTGTCTAGTCTTTGTAAAACCTATAATTTTGTCTAGTCTTTGTAGACTATGATTTTGTCTAGTCTTTGTAGACCCTATGATTTTGTCTAGTCTTTGTAGACCCTATGATTTTGTCTAGTCTTTGTAGATCATATGATGTTGTCTAGTCTTTGTAGACCCAATGATTTTGTCTAGTCTTTGTGGACCTTATGATTTTGTCTAGTCTTTGTAGACTATGATTTTGTCTACTCTTTGAAGACTATGATTTTGTCTAGTCTTTGTAGACCCTATGATGTTGTCTAGTCTTTGTAGACCCTATGATGTTGTCTAGTCTTTGTAGACCCTATGATGTTGTCTAGTCTTTGTAGACTATGATTTTGTCTAATCTTTGTAGATCCTATGACTTTGTCTAGTCTTTGTAGACCCTATGATGTTGTCTAGTCTTTGTATACTATGATTTTGTCTAGTCTTTGTAGACCCTATGACTTTGTCTAGTCTTTGTAGACTATGATATTGTCTAGTCTTTGTAGACTCTTTGATTTGTCTAGTCTTTGTAGACCCTATGACTTTGTCTAGTCTTTGTAAACCCTATGACTTTGTCTAGTCTTTGTATACCCTATGATTTTGTCTATTCTTTGTAGATCCTATGACTTTGTCTAGTCTTTGTAGACCCTATGACTTTGTCTAGTCTTTGTAGACCCTATGACTTTGTCTATTCTTTGCACACCCTATGATTTTGTCTAGTCTTTGTAGATCCTATGATGTTTTCTAGTCTGCGTAGACCCCATGATTTTGTCTAGTCTTTGTAGATCCTATGATGTTGTCTAGTCTTTGTAGACCCAATGATTTTGTCTAGTCTTTGTGGACCTTATGATTTTGTCTAGTCTTTGTAGACTATGATTTTGTCTACTCTTTGAAGACTATGATTTTGTCTAGTCTTTGTAGACCCTATGATGTTGTCTAGTCTTTGTAGACCCTATGATATTGTCTAGTCTTTGTAGACTATGATTTTGTCTAATCTTTGTAGATCCTATGACTTTGTCTAGTCTTTGTAGACCCTATGATGTTATCTAGTCTTTGTATACTATGATTTTGTCTAGTCTTTGTAGACCCTATGACTTCCTCTCGTCTTTGTAGACTATGATATTGTCTAGTCTTTGTAGACCCTTTGATTTTGTCTAGTCTTTGTAGACCCTATGATTTTGTCTAGTCTTTGTAGACTCTATGACTTTGTCTAGTCTTTGTAGACCCTATGATTTTGTCTAGTCTTTGTAGACCCTATGATTTTGTCTAGTCTTTGTAGACCCTATGCTGTTGTCTAGTCTTTGTAGACCCTATGATTTTGTCTAGTCTTTGTAGACCCTATGATGTTGTCTTATCTTTGTAGACCCTATGATATTGTCTAGTCTTTGTAGACTATGATTTTGTCTAATCTTTGTAGATCCTATGACTATGTCTAGTCTTTGTAGACCCTATGATGTTGTCTAGTCTTTGCATACTATGATTTTGTCTAGTCTTTGTAGACCCTATGACTTTGTCTAGTCTTTGTAGACCCTATGATTTTGTCTAGTCTTTGTAGACCCTATGATTTTGTCTAGTCTTTGTAGACCCTATGATTTTGTCTAGTCTTTGTAGACCCCATGACTTTGTCTAGCCTTTGTAGACCCTCTGAATTGTCTATTCTTTGTAGACCCTATGATTTTGTCTAGTCTTTGCAGACCATATGATTTTGTCTAGTCTTTGTAGATCCTATGACTTTGTCTAGTCTTTGTAGACCCTATGATTTTGTCTAGTCTTTGTAGACCCTATGATTTTGTCTAGTCTTGGTAGATCCTATGATTTTGTAAAGTCTTTGTAGACTATGACTTTGTCTAGTCTTTTTAGATCCTATGATTTTGTCTAGTCTTTGTAGACTATGATTTTGTCTAGTCTTTGTAGACTATGATTTTGTCTAGTCTGTTGACCCTATTATGTTGTCTAGTCTTTGTAGACCCAACGATGTTGTCTAGTCTTTGTAAAACCTATGATTTTGTCTAGTCTTTGCAAACCCTATGATTTTTTCTAGTCTTTGTAGACAATGATTTTGTCTAGTCTTTGTAGACCCTATGATTTTGTCTAGTCTTTGTAGACCCTATGAATTTGTCTAGTCTTTCTAGACCCTATGATGTTGTCTAATCTTTGTAGACCCTATGATTTTGTCTAGTCTTTGTAGATCCTATGATGTTGTCTAGTCTTTGTAGACCCTATGATGTTGTCTAGTCTTTGTAGACTATGATTTTGTCTAATCTTTGTAGATCCTATGACGTTGTCTAGTCTTTGTAGACCCTATGATGTTGTTTAGTCTTTGTATACTATGATTTTGTCTAGTCTTTGTAGACCCTATGACTTAGTCTAGTCTTTGTAGACTATGATATTGTCTAGTCTTTGTAGAACCTTTGATTTTGTCTAGTCTTTGTAGACCTTATGATTTTGTCTAGTCTTTGTAGACTCTATGACTCTGTCTAGTCTTTGTAGACCCTATGATTTTGTCTAGTCTTTGTAGACCCTATGATTTTGTCTAGTCTTTGTAGACCCTATGCTGTTGTCTAGTCTTTGTAGACCCTATGATTTTATCTAGTCTTTGTAGACCCTATGATGTTGTCTAATCTTTGTAGACCCTATGATGTTGTCTAGTCTTTGCATACTATGATTTTGTCTAGTCTTTGTAGACCCTATGACTTTGTCTAGTCTTTGTAGACTATGATTTTGTCTAGTCTTTGTAGACCCTATGAATTTGTCTAGTCTTTGTAGACCCTATGATTTTGTCTAGTCTTTGTAGACCCTATGACTTTGTCTAATCTTTGTAGACCCTCTGAATTGTCTATTCTTTGTAGACCCTATGATTTTGTCTAGTCTTTGCAGACCCTATGATTTTGTCTAGTCTTTGTAGATCCTATGACTTTGTCTAGTCTTTGTAGACCCTATGATTTTGTCTAGTCTTTGTAAACCCTATGATTTTGTCTAGTCTTTGTAGACTATGATTTTGTCTAGTCTTGGTAGACCCTATGATTTTGTCAAGTCTTTGTAGACAATGACTTTGTCTAGTCTTTTTAGACCCTATGATTTTGTCTAGTCTTTGTAGACTATGACTTTGTCTAATCTTTGTAGACTATGATTTTGTCTAGTCTGTTGACCCTATTATGTTGTCTAGTCTTTGTAGACCCAATGATGTTGTCTAGTCTTTGTAAAACCTATAATTTTGTCTAGTCTTTGCAAACCCGATGATTTTGTCTAGTCTTTGTAGACTATGATTTTGTCTAGTCTTTGTAGACACTATGATTTTGTCTAGTCTTTGTAGACCCTATGATTTTGTCTAGTCTTTGTAGATCCTATGATGTTGTCTAGTCTTTGTAGACCCAATGATTTTGTCTAGTCTTTGTGGACCTTATGATTTTGTCTAGTCTTTGTAGACTATGATTTTGTCTACTCTTTGAAGACTATGATTTTGTCTAGTCGTTGTAGACCCTATGATGTTGTCTAGTCTTTGTAGACCCTATGATGTTGTCTAGTCTTTGTAGACTATGATTTTGTCTAATCTTTGTAGATCCTATGACTTTGTCTAGTCTTTGTAGACCCTATGATGTTGTCTAGTCTTTGTATACTATGATTTTGTCTAGTCTTTGTAGACCCTATGACTTTGTCTAGTCTTTGTAGATTATGATATTGTCTAGTCTTTGTAGACCCTTTGATTTGTCTAGTCTTTGTAGACCCTATGGCTTTGTATAGTCTTTGTAAACCCTATGACTTTGTATAGTCTTTGTATACCCTATGATTTTGTCTAGTCTTTGTAGATCCTATGACTTTGTCTAGTCTTTGTAGACCCTATGACTTTGTCTAGTCTTTTTAGACCCTATGACTTTGTCTAGTCTTTGCAGACCCTATGATTTTGTCTAGTCTTTGTAGATCCTATGATGTTGTCTAGTCTGCGTAGACCCCATGATTTTGTCTAGTCTTTGTAGACCCTTTGATTTTGTCTAGTCTTTGTAGACCCTATGAATTTGTCTAGTTTTTGTAGACTATGATTTTGTCTAGTCTTTTTAGACCCTATCATTTTGTCTAGTCTTTGTACACTATGGTTTTGTCTAGTCTTTGTAGACCTATGATTTTGTCTAGTCTTTGTAGACCCTATGATTTTGTCTAGTCTTTGTAGACCCTATGATGTTGTCTAATCTTTGTAGACACTATGATGTTGTCTAGTCTTTGTAGAACCTATGATTTTGTCTAGTCTTTGCAAACCCTATGATTTTGTCTAGTCTTTGTAGACTATGATTTTATCTAGTCTTTGTAGACCCTATGATTTTGTCTAGTCTTTGTAGACCCTATGATTTTGTCTAGTCTTTGTAGACACTATGATGTTGTCTAGTCTTTGTAGACCCTATGATTTTGTCTAGTGTTTGTTTGACCCTTTGATGTTGTCTAGTCTTTGTAGACCCTATGATTTTGTCTAGTCTTTGTAGACCCTATGATTTTGTCTAGTCTTTGTAGACCCTATGCTGTTGTCTAGTTTTTGTAGACCCTATGATTTTGTCTAGTCTTTGTAGACCCTATGATGTTGTCTAATCTTTGTAGACCCTATGATGTTGCCTAGTCTTTGTAGACTATGATTTTGTCTAATCTTTGTAGATCCTATGACTTTGTCTAGTCTTTGTAGACCCTATGATGTTGTCTAGTCTTTGTATACTATGATTTTGTCTAGTCTTTGTAGACCCTATGACTTTGTCTAGTCTTTGTAGACTATGATTTTGTCTAGTCTTTGTAGACCTTATGATTTTGTCTAGTCTTTGTAGACCCTATGATTTTGTCTAGTCTTTGTAGACCCCATGACTTTGTCTAGTCTTTGTAGACCCTCTGAATTGTCTATTCTTTGTAGACCCTATGATTTTGTCTAGTCTTTGCAGACCCTATGATTTTGTCTAGTCTTTGTAGATCCTATGACTTTGTCTAGTCTTTGTAGACCCTATGATTTTGTCTAGTCTTTGTAGACTATGATTTTGTCTAGTCTTGGTAGACCCTATGATTTTGTCAAGTCTTTGTAGACTATGACTTTGTCTAGTCTTTTTAGATCCTATGATTTTGTCTAGTCTTTGTAGACTATGATTTTGTCTAGTCTTTGTAGACTATGATTTTGTCTAGTCTGTTGACCCTATTATGTTGTCTAGTCTTTGTAGACCCAATGATGTTGTCTAGTCTTTGTAAAACCTATGATTTTGTCTAGTCTTTGCAAACCCTATGATTTTGTCTAGTCTTTGTAGACTATAATTTGTCTAGTCTTTGTAGACCCTATGATTTTGTCTAGTCTTTGTAGACCCTATGATTTTGTCTAGTACTTCTAGACCCTATGATGTTGTCTAGTCTTTGTAGACCTTATGATTTTGTCTAGTCTTTGTAGACCCTATGATGTTGTCTAGTCTTTGTAGACCCTTTGATGTTGTCTAGTCTTTGTAGACTATGATTTTGTCTAATCTTTGTAGATCCTATGACTTTGTCTAGTCTTTGTAGACCCTATGATGTTGTCTAGTCTCTATAGACCCTATGATTTTGTCTACTCTTTGTAGACCCTATGACTTCGTCTAGTTTTTGTAGACTATGATATTGTCAAGTCTTTGTAGACCCTTTGATTTTGTCTAGTCTTTGTAGACCTTATGATTTTGTCTAGTCTTTGTAGACTCTAAGACTTTGTCTAGTCTTTGTAGACCCTATGATTTTGTCTAGTCTTTGTAGACCCTATGATTTTGTCTAGTCTTTGTAGACCCTATGCTGTTGTCTAGTCTTTGTAGACACTATGATTTTATCTAGTCTTTGTAGACCCTATGATGTTGTCTATTCTTTGAAGACCCTATGATGTTGTCTAGTCTTTGTAGACTATGATTTTGTCTAATCTTTGTAGATCCTATTACTTTGTCTAGTCTTTGTAGACCCTATGATGTTGTCTAGTCTTTGCATACTATGATTTTGTCTAATCTTTGTAGACCCTATGACTTTGTCTAGTCTTTGTAGACTATGATTTTGTCTAGTCTTTGTAGACCCTATGATTTTGTCTAGTCTTTGTAGACCTTATGATTTTGTCTAGTCTTTGTAGACCCTATGACTTTGTCTAATCTTTGTAGACCCTCTGAATTGTGTATTCTTTGTAGACCCTATGATTTTGTCTAATCTTTGCAGACCCTATGATTTTGTCTAGTCTTTGTAGATCCTATGACGTTGTCTAGTCTTTGTAGACCCTATGATTTTGTCTAGTCTTTGTAAACCCTATGATTTTGTCTAGTCTTTGTAGACTATGATTTTGTCTAGTCTTGGTAGACCCTATGATTTTGTCAAGTCTTTGTAGACTATGACTTTGTCTAGTCTTTTTAGACCCTATGATTTTGTCTAGTCTTTGTAGACTATGACTTTGTCTAGTCTTTGTAGACTATGATTTTGTCTAGTCTGTTGACCCTATTATGTTGTCTAGTCTTTGTAGACCCAATGATGTTGTCTAGTGTTTGTAAAACCTATAATTTTGTCTAGTCTTTGCAAACCCTATGATTTTGTCTAGTCTTTGTAGATCCTATGATTTTGTCTAGTCTTTGTAGACCCTATGATTTTGTCTAGTCTTTCTAGACCCTATGATGTTGTCTAGTCTTTGTAGACCCTATGATTTTGTCTAGTCTTTGTAAATCCTATAATGTTGTCTAGTCTTTGTAGACTATGATTTTGTCTAATCTTTGTAGATCCTATGACTTTGTCTAGTCTTTGTAGACCCTATGATGTTGTCTAATCTTTGCATACTATGATTTTGTCTAGTCTTTGTAGACCCTATGACTACTTCTAGTCTTTGTAGACTATGATATTGTCTAGTCTTTGTAGACCCTTTGATTTTGTCTAGTCTTTGTAGACCCTATGATTTTGTCTAGTCTTTGTAGACTCTATGACTTTGTCTAGTCTTTGTAGACCCTATGATTTTGTTTAGTCTTTGTAGACCCTGTGATTTTGTCTAGTCTTTGTAGACCCTATGCTGTTGTCTAGTCTTTGTAGACCCTATGATGTTGTCTTATCTTTGTAGACCCTATGATGTTGCCTAGTCTTTGTAGACTATGATTTTGTCTAATCTTTGTAGATCCTATGACTTTGTCTAGTCTTTGTAGACCCTATGATGTTGCCTAGTCTTTGCATACTATGATTTTGTCTAGTCTTTGTAGACCCTATGACTTTGTCTAGTCTTTGTAGACTATGATTTTGTCTAGTCTTTGTAGACCCTATGATTTTGTCTAGTCTTTGTAGACCCTATGATTTTGTCTAGTCTTTGTAGACCCCATGACTTTGTCTAGTCTTTGTAGACCCTCTGAATTGTCTATTCTTTGTAGACCCTATGATTGTGTCTAGTCTTTCCAGACCCTATGATTTTGTCTAGTCTTTGTAGATCCTATGACTTTGTCTAGTCTTTGTAGACCCTATGATTTTGTCTAGGCTTTGTAGACTATGATTTTGTCTAGTCTTGGTAGACCCTATGATTTTGTCAAGTCTTTGTAGACTATGACTTTGTCTAGTCTTTTTAGATCCTATGATTTTGTCTAGTCTTTTTAGACTATGATTTTGTCTAGTCTTTGTAGACTATGATTTTGTCTAGTCTGTTGACCCTATTATGTTGTCTAGTCTTTGTAGACCCAATGATGTTGTCTAGTCTTTGTAAAACCTATGATTTTGCCTAGTCTTTGCAAACCCTATGATTTTGTCTAGTCTTTGTAGACTATGATTTTGTCTAGTCTTTGTAGACCCTATGATTTTGTCTAGTCTTTGTAGACCCCATGATTTTGTCTAGTCTTTCTAGAACCTATGATGTTGTCTAGTCTTTGTAGACCTTATGATTTTGTCTAGTCTTTGTAGACCCTATGATGTTGTCTAGTCTTTGTAGACCCTATGATGTTGTCTAGTCTTTGTAGACTATGATTTTGTCTAATCTTTGTAGATCCTATGACTTTGTCTAGTCTTTGTAGACCCTATGATGTTGTCTAGTTTTTGTATACTATGATTTTGTGTTGTCTTTGTAGACCCTATGACTTCGTCTAGTCTTTGTAGACTATGATATTGTCTAGTCTTTGTAGACCCTTTGATTTGTCTAGTTTTTGTAGACCTTATGATTTTTTCTAGTCTTTGTAGACTCTATGACTTTGTCTAGTCTTTGTAGACCCTATGATTTTGTCTAGTCTTTGTAGACCCTATGATTTTGTCTAGTCTTTGTAGAACCTATGCTGTTGTCTAGTCTTTGTAGACCCTATGATTTTATCTAGTCTTTGTAGACCCTATGATGTTGTCTAATCTTTGTAGACCCTATGATGTTGCCTAGTCTTTGTAGACTATGATTTTGTCTAATCTTTGTAGATCCTATGACTTTGTCTAGTCATTGTAGACCCTATGATGTTGTCTAGTCTTTGCATACTATGATTTTGTCTAATCTTTGTAGACCCTATGACTTTGTCTAGTCTTTGTAGACTATGATTTTGTCTAGTCTTTGTAGACCCTATGATTTTGTCTAGTCTTTGTAGACCCTATGATTTTGTCTAGTCTTTGTAGACCCTATGACTTTGTCTAATCTTTGTAGACCCTCTGAATTGTCTATTCTTTGTAGACCCTATGATTTTGTCTAGTCTTTGCAGACCCTATGATTTTGTCTAGTCTTTGTAGACCCTATGATTTTGTCTAGTCTTTGTAGATCCTATGACTTTGTCTAGTCTTTGTAGACCCTATGATTTTGTCTAGTCTTTGTAAACCCTCTGAATTGTCTATTCTTTGTAGACCCTATGATTTTGTCTAGTCTTTGCAGACCCTATGACTTTGTCTAGTCTTTGTAGACCCTATGATTTTGTCTAGTCTTTGTAAACCCTATGATTTTGTCTAGTCTTTGTAGACTATGATTTTGTCTAGTCTTGGTAGACCCTATGATTTTGTCAAGTCTTTGTAGACTATGACTTTGTCTAGTCGTTTTAGACCCTATGATTTTGTCTAGTCTTTGTAGACTATGACTTTGTCTAGTCTTTGTAGACTATGATTTTGTCTAGTCTGTTGACCCTATTATGTTGTCTAGTCTTTGTAGACCCAATGATGTTGTCTAGTCTTTGTAAAACCTATAATTTTGTCTAGTCTTTGCAAACCCTATGATTTTGTCTAGTCTGTGTAGACCCTATGATTTTGTCTAGTCTTTGTAGACCCTATGATGTTGTCTAGTCTTTGTAGACCCTATGATTTTGTCTAGTCTTTGTAGATCCTATGATGTTGTCTAGTCTTTGTAGACCCAATGATTTTGTCTAGTCTTTGTGGACCTTATGATTTTGTCTAGTCTTTGTAGACTATGATTTTGTCTACTTTTTGAAGACTATGATTTGGTCTAGTCTCTGTAGACCCTATGATGTTGTCTAGTCTTTGTAGACCCTATGATGTTGTCTAGTTTTTATAAACTATGATTTTGTCTAATCTTTGTAGATCCTTTGACTTTGTCTAGTCTTTGTAGACCCTATGATGTTGTCTAGTCTTTGTATACTATGATTTTGTCTAGTCTTTGTAGACCCTATGACTTTGTCTAGTCTTTGTAGACTATGATATTGTCTAGTCTTTGTAGACCCTTTGATTTTGTCTAGTCTTTGTAGAGCCTATGATTTTGTCTAGTCTTTGTAGACTCTATGACTTTGTCTAGTCTTTGTAGACCCTCTGATTTTGTCTAGTCTTTGTAGACCCTATGATTTTGTCTAGTCTTTGTAGACCCTATGACTTTGTCTAGTCTTTGTAGACCCTATGACTTACTCTAGTCTTTGTAGCATATGATATTGTCTAGTCTTTGTAGACCCTTTGATTTTGTCTAGTCTTTGTAGACCCTATGATTTTGTCTAGTCTTTGTAGACTCTATGACTTTGTCTAGTCTTTGTAGACCCTATGATTTTGTCTAGTCTTTGCAGACCCTATGATTTTGTCTAGTCTTTGTAGATCCTATGCTGTTGTCTAGTCTTTGTAGACCCTATGATTTTGTCTAGTCTTTGTAGACCCTATGATGTTGTCTTATCTTTGTAGACCCTATGATGTTGCCTAGTCTTTGTAGACTATTTTTTTAACTATTCTTTGTAGACTATGATTTTGTGTAGTCTTTGTAGGCTATGATTTTGTCTAGTCTTTGTTGACATTATGATTTTGTCTAGTCTTTGTAGACCCTATGACTTTGTCTAGTCTTTGTAAACCCTATGATTTTCTCTAGTCTTTGTAGACTATGATTTTGTCTAGTCTTTGCAGACCCTATGATTTTATCTAGTCTTTGTAGACCCTATGATCTTGTCTAGTCTTTGTAGACTATGATTTTGTCTAGTCTTTGTAGACCCTATGAATTTGTCTAGTTTTTGTAGACTATGATTTTGTCTAGTCTTTGTAGATCCTATGATGTTGCCTAGTCTTTGTAGACCCAATGATTTTGTTTAGTCTTTGTGCACCTTATGATTTTGTCTAGTCTTTGTAGACTATGATTTTGTCTACTCTTTGAAGACTATGATGTTGTCTAGTCTTTGTAGACCCTATGATGTTGTGTAGTCTTTGTAGACTATGATTTTGTCTAATCTTTGTAGATCCTATGACTTTGTCTAGTCTTTGTAGACCCTATGATGTTGTCTAGTCTTTGTATACTATGATTTTGTCTAGTGTTTGTAGACCCTATGCCTTCCTCTAGTCTTTGTAGACTATGATATTGTCTAGTCTTTGTAGACCCTTTGATTTTGTCTAGTCTTTGTAAACCCTATGATTTTGTCTAGTCTTTGTAGACTCTATGACTTTGTCTAGTCTTTGTAGACCCTATGATTTTGTTTAGTCTTTGTAGACCCTGTGATTTTGTCTAGTCTTTGTAGACCCTATGCTGTTGTCTAGTCTTTGTAGACCCTATGATTTTGTCTAGTCTTTGTAGACCCTATGATGTTGTCTAATCTTTGTAGACCCTATGATGTTGCCTAGTCTTTGTAGACTATGATTTTGTCTAATCTTTGTAGATCCTATGACTTTGTCTAGTCTTTGTAGACCCTATGATGTTGTCTAGTCTTTGCATACTATGATTTTGTCTAGTCTTTGTAGACCCTATGACTTTGTCTAGTCTTTGTAGACTATGATTTTGTCTAGTCTTTGTAGACCTTATGATTTTGTCTAGTCTTTGTAGACCCTATGATTTTGTCTAGTCTTTGTAGACCCCATGACTTTGTCTAGTCTTTGTAGACCCTCTGAATTGTCTATTCTTTGTAGACCCTATGATTTTGTCTAGTCTTTGCAGACCCTATGATTTTGTCTAGTCTTTGTAGATCCTATGACTTTGTCTAGTCTTTGTAGACCCTATGATTTTGTCTAGTCTTTGTAGACTATGATTTTGTCTAGTCTTGGTAGACCCTATGATTTTGTCAAGTCTTTGTAGACTATGACTTTGTCTAGTCTTTTTAGATCCTATGATTTTGTCTAGTCTTTGTAGACTATGATTTTGTCTAGTCTTTGTAGACTATGATTTTGTCTAGTCTGTTGACCCTATTATGTTGTCTAGTCTTTGTAGACCCAATGATGTTGTCTAGTCTTTGTAAAACCTATGATTTTGTCTAGTCTTTGCAAACCCTATGATTTTGTCTAGTCTTTGTAGACTATAATTTGTCTAGACTTTGTAGACCCTATGATTTTGTCTAGTCTTTGTAGACCCTATGATTTTGTCTAGTCTTTCTAGACCCTATGATGTTGTCTAGTCTTTGTAGACCTTATGATTTTGTCTAGTCTTTGTAGACCCTATGATGTTGTCTAGTCTTTGTAGACCCTTTGATGTTGTCTAGTCTTTGTAGACTATGATTTTGTCTAATCTTTGTAGATCCTATGACTTTGTCTAGTCTTTGTAGACCCTATGATGTTGTCTAGTCTCTATAGACCCTATGATTTTGTCTACTCTTTGTAGACCCTATGACTTCGTCTAGTTTTTGTAGACTATGATATTGTCAAGTCTTTGTAGACCCTATGCTGTTGTCTAGTCTTTGTAGACACTATGATTGTATCTAGTCTTTGTAGACCCTATGATGTTGTCTAATCTTTGAAGACCCTATGATGTTGTCTAGTCTTTGTAGACTATGATTTTGTCTAATCTTTGTAGATCCTATTACTTTGTCTAGTCTTTGTAGACCCTATGATGTTGTCTAGTCTTTGCATACTATGATTTTGTCTAATCTTTGTAGACCCTATGACTTTGTCTAGTCTTTGTAGACTATGATTTTGTCTAGTCTTTGTAGACCCTATGATTTTGTCTAGTCTTTGTAGACCTTATGATTTTGTCTAGTCTTTGTAGACCCTATGACTTTGTCTAATCTTTGTAGACCCTCTGAATTGTGTATTCTTTGTAGACCCTATGATTTTGTCTAGTCTTTGCAGACCCTATGATTTTGTCTAGTCTTTGTAGATCCTATGACTTTGTCTAGTCTTTGTAGACCCTATGATTTTATCTAGTCTTTGTAAACCCTATGATTTTGTCTAGTCTTTGTAGACTATGATTTTGTCTAGTCTTGGTAGACCCTATGATTTTGTCAAGTCTTTGTAGACTATGACTTTGTCTAGTCTTTTTAGACCCTATGATTTTGTCTAGTCTTTGTAGACTATGACTTTGTCTAGTCTTTGTAGACTATGATTTTGTCTAGTCTGTTGACCCTATTATGTTGTCTAGTCTTTGTAGACCCAATGATGTTGTCTAGTGTTTGTAAAACCTATAATTTTGTCTAGTCTTTGCAAACCCTATGATTTTGTCTAGTCTTTGTAGATCCTATGATTTTGTCTAGTCTTTGTAGACCCTATGATTTTGTCTAGTCTTTCTAGACCCTATGATGTTGTCTAGTCTTTGTAGACCCTATGATTTTGTCTAGTCTTTGTAAATCCTATGATGTTGTCTAGTCTTTGTAGACTATGATTTTGTCTAATCTTTGTAGATCCTATGACTTTGTCTAGTCTTTGTAGACCCTATGATGTTGTCTAATCTTTGTATACTATGATTTTGTCTAGTCTTTGTAGACCCTATGACTACTTCTAGTCTTTGTAGACTATGATATTGTCTAGTCTTTGTAGACCCTTTGATTTTGTCTAGTCTTTGTAGACCCTATGATTTTGTCTAGTCTTTGTAGACTCTATGACTTTGTCTAGTCTTTGTAGACCCTATGATTTTGTTTAGTCTTTGTAGACCCTGTGATTTTGTCTAGTCTTTGTAGACCCTATGCTGTTGTCTAGTCTTTGTAGACCCTATGATGTTGTCTTATCTTTGTAGACCCTATGATGTTGCCTAGTCTTTGTAGACTATGATTTTGTCTAATCTTTGTAGATCCTATGACTTTGTCTAGTCTTTGTAGACCCTATGATGTTGCCTAGTCTTTGCATACTATGATTTTGTCTAGTCTTTGTAGACCCTATGACTTTGTCTAGTCTTTGTAGACTATGATTTTGTCTAGTCTTTGTAGACCCTATGATTTTGTCTAGTCTTTGTAGACCCTATGATTTTGTCTAGTCTTTGTAGACCCCATGACTTTGTCTAGTCTTTGTAGACCCTCTGAATTGTCTATTCTTTGTAGACCCTATGATTGTGTCTAGTCTTTCCAGACCCTATGATTTTGTCTAGTCTTTGTAGATCCTATGACTTTGTCTAGTCTTTGTAGACCCTATGATTTTGTCTAGGCTTTGTAGACTATGATTTTGTCTAGTCTTGGTAGACCCTATGATTTTGTCAAGTCTTTGTAGACTATGACTTTGTCTAGTCTTTTTAGATCCTATGATTTTGTCTAGTCTTTGTAGACTATGATTTTGTCTAGTCTTTGTAGACTATGATTTTGTCTAGTCTGTTGACCCTATTATGTTGTCTAGTCTTTGTAGACCCAATGATGTTGTCTAGTCTTTGTAAAACCTATGATTTTGCCTAGTCTTTGCAAACCCTATGATTTTGTCTAGTCTTTGTAGACTATGATTTTGTCTAGTCTTTGTAGACCCTATGATTTTGTCTAGTCTTTGTAGACCCCATGATTTTGTCTAGTCTTTCTAGAACCTATGATGTTGTCTAGTCTTTGTAGACCTTATGATTTTGTCTAGTCTTTGTAGACCCTATGATGTTGTCTAGTCTTTGTAGACCCTATGATGTTGTCTAGTCTTTGTAGACTATGATTTTGTCTAATCTTTGTAGATCCTATGACTTTGTCTAGTCTTTGTAGACCCTATGATGTTGTCTAGTTTTTGTATACTATGATTTTGTGTTGTCTTTGTAGACCCTATGACTTCGTCTAGTCTTTGTAGACTATGATATTGTCTAGTCTTTGTAGACCCTTTGATTTGTCTAGTTTTTGTAGACCTTATGATTTTTTCTAGTCTTTGTAGACTCTATGACTTTGTCTAGTCTTTGTAGACCCTATGATTTTGTCTAGTCTTTGTAGACCCTATGATTTTGTCTAGTCTTTGTAGAACCTATGCTGTTGTCTAGTCTTTGTAGACCCTATGATTTTATCTAGTCTTTGTAGACCCTATGATGTTGTCTAATCTTTGTAGACCCTATGATGTTGCCTAGTCTTTGTAGACTATGATTTTGTCTAATCTTTGTAGATCCTATGACTTTGTCTAGTCATTGTAGACCCTATGATGTTGTCTAGTCTTTGCATACTATGATTTTGTCTAATCTTTGTAGACCCTATGACTTTGTCTAGTCTTTGTAGACTATGATTTTGTCTAGTCTTTGTAGACCCTATGATTTTGTCTAGTCTTTGTAGACCCTATGATTTTGTCTAGTCTTTGTAGACCCTATGACTTTGTCTAATCTTTGTAGACCCTCTGAATTGTCTATTCTTTGTAGACCCTATGATTTTGTCTAGTCTTTGCAGACCCTATGATTTTGTGTAGTCTTTGTAGACCCTATGATTTTGTCTAGTCTTTGTAGATCCTATGACTTTGTCTAGTCTTTGTAGACCCTATGATTTTGTCTAGTCTTTGTAAACCCTCTGAATTGTCTATTCTTTGTAGACCCTATGATTTTGTCTAGTCTTTGCAGACCCTATGACTTTGTCTAGTCTTTGTAGACCCTATGATTTTGTCTAGTCTTTGTAAACCCTATGATTTTGTCTAGTCTTTGTAGACTATGATTTTGTCTAGTCTTGGTAGACCCTATGATTTTGTCAAGTCTTTGTAGACTATGACTTTGTCTAGTCGTTTTAGACCCTATGATTTTGTCTAGTCTTTGTAGACTATGACTTTGTCTAGTCTTTGTAGACTATGATTTTGTCTAGTCTGTTGACCCTATTATGTTGTCTAGTCTTTGTAGACCCAATGATGTTGTCTAGTCTTTGTAAAACCTATAATTTTGTCTAGTCTTTGCAAACCCTATGATTTTGTCTAGTCTGTGTAGACCCTATGATTTTGTCTAGTCTTTGTAGACCCTATGATGTTGTCTAGTCTTTGTAGACCCTATGATTTTGTCTATTCTTTGTAGATCCTATGATGTTGTCTAGTCTTTGTAGACCCAATGATTTTGTCTAGTCTTTGTGGACCTTATGATTTTGTCTAGTCTTTGTAGACTATGATTTTGTCTACTTTTTGAAGACTATGATTTGGTCTAGTCTCTGTAGACCCTATGATGTTGTCTAGTCTTTGTAGACCCTATGATGTTGTCTAGTTTTTATAAACTATGATTTTGTCTAATCTTTGTAGATCCTTTGACTTTGTCTAGTCTTTGTAGACCCTATGATGTTGTCTAGTCTTTGTATACTATGATTTTGTCTAGTCTTTGTAGACCCTATGACTTTGTCTAGTCTTTGTAGACTATGATATTGTCTAGTCTTTGTAGACCCTTTGATTTTGTCTAGTCTTTGTAGAGCCTATGATTTTGTCTAGTCTTTGTAGACTCTATGACTTTGTCTAGTCTTTGTAGACCCTCTGATTTTGTCTAGTCTTTGTAGACCCTATGATTTTGTCTAGTCTTTGTAGACCCTATGACTTTGTCTAGTCTTTGTAGACCCTATGACTTCCTCTAGTCTTTGTAGCATATGATATTGTCTAGTCTTTGTAGACCCTTTGATTTTGTCTAGTCTTTGTAGACCCTATGATTTTGTCTAGTCTTTGTAGACTCTATGACTTTGTCTAGTCTTTGTAGACCCTATGATTTTGTCTAGTCTTTGCAGACCCTATGATTTTGTCTAGTCTTTGTAAACCCTATGCTGTTGTCTAGTCTTTGTAGACACTATGATTTTATCTAGTCTTTGTAGACCCTATGATGTTGTCTAATCTTTGAAGACCCTATGATGTTGCCTAGTCTTTGTAGACTACGATTTTGTCTAATCTTTGTAGATCCTATGACTTTGTCTAGTCTTTGTAGACCCTATGATGTTGTCTAGTCTTTGCATACTATGATTTTGTCTAATCTTTGTAGACCCTATGACTTTGTCTAGTCTTTGTAGACTATGATTTTGTCTAGTCTTTGTAGACCCTATGATTTTGTCTAGTCTTTGTAGACCCTATGATTTTGTCTAGTCTTTGTAGACCCTATGACTTTGTCTAATCTTTGTAGACCCTCTGAATTGTCTATTCTTTGTAGACCCTATGATTTTGTCTAGTCTTTGCAGACCCTATGATTTTGTCTAGTCTTTGTAGATCCTATGACTTTGTCTAGTCTTTGTAGACCCTATGATTTTGTCTAGTCTTTGTAGACCCTATGACTTTGTCTAGTCTTTGTAGACCCTATGACTTCCTCTAGTCTTTGTAGCATATGATATTGTCTAGTCTTTGTAGACCCTTTGATTTTGTCTAGTCTTTGTAGACCCTATGATTTTGTCTAGTCTTTGTAGACTCTATGACTTTGTCTAGTCTTTGTAGACCCTATGATTTTGTCTAGTCTTTGCAGACCCTATGATTTTGTCTAGTCTTTGTAGATCCTATGCTGTTGTCTAGTCTTTGTAGACCCTATGATTTTGTCTAGTCTTTGTAGACCCTATGATGTTGTCTTATCTTTGTAGACCCTATGATGTTGCCTAGTCTTTGTAGACTATTTTTTTAACTATTCTTTGTAGACCCTATGATTTTGTCTAGTCTTTGTAGACTATGATTTTGTGTAGTCTTTGTAGGCTATGATTTTGTCTAGTCTTTGTTGACATTATGATTTTGTCTAGTCTTTGTAGACCCTATGACTTTGTCTAGTCTTTGTAAACCCTATGATTTTCTCTAGTCTTTGTAGACTATGATTTTGTCTAGTCTTTGCAGACCCTATGATTTTATCTAGTCTTTGTAGACCCTATGATCTTGTCTAGTCTTTGTAGACTATGATTTTGTCTAGTCTTTGTAGACCCTATGAATTTGTCTAGTTTTTGTAGACTATGATTTTGTCTAGTCTTTGTAGATCCTATGATGTTGCCTAGTCTTTGTAGACCCAATGATTTTGTTTAGTCTTTGTGCACCTTATGATTTTGTCTAGTCTTTGTAGACTATGATTTTGTCTACTCTTTGAAGAATATGATGTTGTCTAGTCTTTGTAGACCCTATGATGTTGTGTAGTCTTTGTAGACTATGATTTTGTCTAATCTTTGTAGATCCTATGACTTTGTCTAGTCTTTGTAGACCCTATGATGTTGTCTAGTCTTTGTATACTATGATTTTGTCTAGTGTTTGTAGACCCTATGCCTTCCTCTAGTCTTTGTAGACTATGATATTGTCTAGTCTTTGTAGACCCTTTGATTTTGTCTAGTCTTTGTAAACCCTATGATTTTGTCTAGTCTTTGTAGACTCTATGACTTTGTCTAGTCTTTGTAGACCCTATGATTTTGTTTAGTCTTTGTAGACCCTGTGATTTTGTCTAGTCTTTGTAGACCCTATGATTTTGTCTAGTCTTTGTAGACCCTATGATGTTGTCTTATCTTTGTAGACCCTATGATGTTGCCTAGTCTTTGTAGACTATGATTTTGTCTAATCTTTGTAGATCCTATGACTTTGTCTAGTCTTTGTATACCCTATGATGTTGTCTAGTCTTTGCATACTATGATTTTGTCTAGTCTTTGTAGACCCTATGACTTTGTATAGTCTTTGTAGACTATGATTTTGTCTAATCTTTGTAGACCCTATGATTTTGTCTAGTCTTTGTAGACCCTATGATTTTGTCTAGTCTTTGTAGACCCCATGACTTTGTCTAGTCTTTGTAGACCCTCTGAATTGTCTATTCTTTGTAGACCCTATGATTTTGTCTAGTCTTTGCAGACCCTATGATTTTGTCTAGTCTTTGTAGATCCTATGACTTTGTCTAGTCTTTGTAGACCCTATGATTTTGTCTAGTCTTTGTAGAATATGATTTTGTCTAGTCTTGGTAGACCCTATGATTTTGTCAAGTCTTTGTAGACTATGACTTTGTCTAGTCTTTTTAGATCCTATGATTTTGTCTAGTCTTTGTAGACTATGATTTTGTCTAGTCTTTGTAGACTATGATTTTGTCTAGTCTGTTGACCCTATTATGTTGTCTAGTCTTTGTAGACCCAATGATGTTGTCTAGTCTTTGTAAAACCTATGATTTTGTCTAGTCTTGACAAACCCTATGGTTATGTCTAGTCTTTGTAGACTATGATTTTGTCTAGTCTTTGTAGACCCTATGATTTTGTCTAGTCTTTGTAGACCCTATGATTTTGTCTAGTCTTTCTAGACCCTATGATGTTGTCTAGTCTTTGTAGACTATGATTTTGTCTAATCTTTGTAGATCCTATGACTTTGTCTAGTCTTTGTAGACCCTATGATGTTGTCTAGTTTTTGTATACTATGATTTTGTCTAGTCTTTGTAGACCCTATGACTTCGTCTAGTTTTTGTAGACTATGATATTGTCAAGTCTTTGTAGACCCTTTGATTTTGTCTAGTCTTTGTAGACCTTATGATTTTGTCTAGTCTTTGTAGACTCTATGACTTTGTCTAGTCTTTGTAGACCCTATGATTTTGTCTAGTCTTTGTAGACCCTATGATTTTGTCTAGTCTTTGTAAACCCTATGCTGTTGTCTAGTCTTTGTAGACACTATGATTTTATCTAGTCTTTGTAGACCCTATGATGTTGTCTAATCTTTGAAGACCCTATGATGTTGCCTAGTCTTTGTAGACTACGATTTTGTCTAATCTTTGTAGATCCTATGACTTTGTCTAGTCTTTGTAGACCCTATGATGTTGTCTAGTCTTTGCATACTATGATTTTGTCTAATCTTTGTAGACCCTATGACTTTGTCTAGTCTTTGTAGACTATGATTTTGTCTAGTCTTTGTAGACCCTATGATTTTGTCTAGTCTTTGTAGACCCTATGATTTTGTCTAGTCTTTGTAGACCCTATGACTTTGTCTAATCTTTGTAGACCCTCTGAATTGTCTATTCTTTGTAGACCCTATGATTTTGTCTAGTCTTTGCAGACCCTATGATTTTGTCTAGTCTTTGTAGATCCTATGACTTTGTCTAGTCTTTGTAGACCCTATGATTTTGTCTAGTCTTTGTAAACCCTATGATTTTGTCTAGTCTTTGTAGACTATGATTTTGTCTAGTCTTGGTAGACCCTATGATTTTGTCAAGTCTTTGTAGACTATGACTTTGTCTAGTCTTTTTAGACCCTATGATTTTGTCTAGTCTTTGTAGACTATGACTTTGTCTAGTCTTTGCAGACTATGATTTTGTCTAGTCTGTTGACCCTATTATGTTGTCTAGTCTTTGTAGACCCAATGATGTTGTCTAGTCTTTGTAAAACCTATAATTTTGTCTAGTCTTTGCAAACCCTATGATTTTGTCTAGTCTTTGTAGACCCTATGATTTTGTCTAGTCTTTGTAGACCCTATGATTTTGTCTAGTCTTTCTAGACCCTATGATGTTGTCTAGTCTTTGTAGACCCTATGATTTTGTCTAGTCTTTGTAGATCCTATGATGTTGTCTAGTCTTTGTAGACTATGATTTTGTCTAATCTTTGTAGATCCTATGGCTTTGTCTAGTCTTTGTAGACCCTATGATGTTGTCTAGTCTTTATATACTATGATTTTGTCTAGTCTTTGTAGACCCTATGACTTCCTCTAGTCTTTGTAGACTATGATATTGTCTAGTCTTTGTAGACCCTTTGATTTTGTCTAGTCTTTGTAGACCCTATGATTTTGTCTAGTCTTTGTAGACTCTATGACTTTGTCTAGTCTTTGTAGACCCTATGATTTTGTTTAGTCTTTGTAGACCCTGTGATTTTGTCTAGTCTTTGTAGACCCTATGCTGTTGTCTAGTCTTTGTAGACCCTATGATGTTGTCTTATCTTTGTAGACCCTATGATGTTGCCTAGTCTTTGTAGACTATGATTTTGTCTAATCTTTGTAGATCCTATGACTTTGTCTAGTCTTTGTAGACCCTATGATGTTGTCTAGTCTTTGCATACTATGATTTTGTCTAGTCTTTGTAGACCCTATGACTTTGTCTAGTCTTTGTAGACTATGATTTTGTCTAGTCTTTGTAGACCCTATGATTTTGTCTAGTCTTTGTAGACCCTATGATTTTGTCTAGTCTTTGTAGACCCCATGACTTTGTCTAGTCTTTGTAGACCCTCTGAATTGTCTATTCTTTGTAGACCCTATGATTGTGTCTAGTCTTTGCAGACCCTATGATTTTGTCTAGATTTTGTAGATCCTATGACTTTGTCTAGTCTTTGTAGACCCTATGATTTTGTCTAGTCTTTGTAGACTATGATTTTGTCTAGTCTCGGTAGACCCTATGATTTTGTCAAGTCTTTGTAGACTATGACTTTGTCTAGTCTTTTTAGATCCTATGATTTTGTCTAGTCTTTGTAGACTATGATTTTGTCTAGTCTTTGTAGACTATGATTTTGTCTAGTCTGTTGACCCTATTATGTTGTCTAGTCTTTGTAGACCCAATGAAGTTGTCTAGTCTTTGTAAAACCTATGATTTTGTCTAGTCTTTGCAAACCCTATGATTTTGTCTAGTCTTTGTAGACTATGATTTTGTCTACTCTTTGTAGACCCTATGATTTTGTCTAGTCTTTGTAGACCCCATGATTTTGTCTAGTCTTTCTAGACCCTATGATGTTGTCTAGTCTTTGTAGACCTTATGATTTTGTCTAGTCTTTGTAGACCCTATGATGTTGTCTAGTCTTTGTAGACCCTATGATGTTGTCTAGTCTTTGTAGACTATGATCTTGTCTAATCTTTGTAGATCCTATGACTTGTCTAGTCTTTGTAGACCCTATGATGTTGTCTAGTTTTTGTATACTATGATTTTGTCTAGTCTTTGTAGAACCTATGACATCGTCTAGTCTTTGTAGACTATGATATTGTCTAGTCTTTGTAGACCCTTTGATTTTGTCTAGTCTTTGTAGACCTTATGATTTTGTCTAGTCTTTGTAGACTCTATGACTTTGTCTAGTCTTTGTAGACCCTATGATTTTGTCTAGTCTTTGTAGACCCTATGATTTTCTCTAGTCTTTGTAGACCCTATGCTGTTGTCTAGTCTTTGTAGACCCTATGATTTTATCTAGTCTTTGTAGACCCTATGATGTTGTCTAATCTTTGTAGACCCTATGATGTTGCCTAGTCTTTGTAGACTATGATTTTGTCTAATCTTTGTAGATCCTATGACTTTGTCTAGTCTTTGTAGACTATGATTTTGTCTAGTCTTTGTAGACCTTATGATTTTGTCTAGTCTTTGTAGACCCTATGATTTTGTCTAGTCTTTGTAGACCCTATGATTTTCTCTAGTCTTTGTAGACCCTATGCTGTTGTCTAGTCTTTGTAGACCCTATGATTTTATCTAGTCTTTGTAGACCCTATGATGTTGTCTAATCTTTGTAGACCCTATGATGTTGTCTAGTCTTTGCATACTATGATTTTGTCTAATCTTTGTAGACCCTATGACTTTGTCTAGTCTTTGTAGACTATGATTTTGTCTAGTCTTTGTAGACCCTATGATTTTGTCTAGTCTTTGTAGACCCTATGATTTTGTCTAGTCTTTGTAGACCCTATGACTTTGTCTAGTCTTTGTAGACCCTCTGAATTGTCTATTCTTTGTAGACCCTATGATTTTATCTAGTCTTTGCAGACCCTATGATTTTGTCTAGTCTTTCTAGATCCTATGACTTTGTCTAGTCTTTGTAGACCCTATAATTTTGTCTAGTCTTTGTAAACCCTATGATTTTGTCTAGTCTTTGTAGACTATGATTTTGTCTAGTCTTGGTAGACCCTATGATTTTGTCAAGTCTTTGTAGACTATGACTTTGTCTAGTCTTTTTAGACCCTATGATTTTGTCTAGTCTTTGTAGACTATTACTTTGTCTATTCTTTGTAGACTATGATGTTGTCTAGTCTGTTGACCCTATTATGTTGTCTAGTCTTTGTAGACCCAATGATGTTGTCTAGTCTTTGTAAAACCTATAATTTTGTCTAGTCTTTGCAAACCCTATGATTTTGTCTAGTCTTTGTAGACCCTATGATTTGTCTAGTCTTTGTAGACCCTATGATGTTGTCTAGTCTTTGTAGACCCTATGATTTTGTCTAGTCTTTGTAGATCCTATGATGTTGTCTAGTCTTTGTAGACCCAATGATTTTGTCTAGTCTTTGTGGACCTTATGATTTTGTCTAGTCTTTGTAGACTATGATTTTGTCTACTCTTTGAAGACTATGATTTTGTCTAGTCTCTGTAGCCCCTATGATGTTGTCTAGTCTTTGTAGACCCTATGTTGTTGTCTAGTCTTTGTAAACTATGATTTTGTCTAATCTTTGTAGATCCTATGACTTTGTCTAGTCTTTGTAGACCCTATGATGTTGTCTAGTCTTTGTATACTATGATTTTGTCTAGTCTTTGTAGACCCTATGACTTTGTCTAGTCTTTGTAGACTATGATATTGTCTTGTCTTTGTAGACCCTTTGATTTTGTCTAGTCTTTGTAGAGCCTATGATTTTGTCTAGTCTTTGTAGACTCTATGACTTTGTCTAGTCTTTGTAGACCCTCTGATTTTGTCTAGTCTTTGTAGACCCTATGATTTTGTCTAGTCTTTGTAGACCCTATGACTTTGTCTAGTCTTTGTAGATCCTATGACTTTGTCTAGTCTTTGTAGACCCTATGACTTTGTCTAGTCTTTGTAGACCCTATGATTTTGTCTAGTCTTTGTATACCCTATGACATTGTCTAGTGTTTGTAGACCCTATGGCTTTGTCTAGTCTTTGTAGACCCTATGATTTTGTCTAGTCTTTGTAGATCCTATGATGTTGTCTAGTCTGCGTAGACCCCATGATTTTGTCTAGTCTTTGTAGACCCTATGATTTGTCTAGTCTTTGTAGACTATGATTTTGTCTAATCTTTGTAGAACCTATGACTTTGTCTAGGCTTTGTAGATTATTATTTTGTCTAGTCTTTGTAGACCCTATGATTTTGTCTAGTCTTTGTAGATCCTATGATGTTGTCTAGTCTTTGTAGACCCTATGGTTTTGTCTAGTCTTTGTAGACCCTATGATTTTATCTAATCTTTGTAGACTATGATTTTGTCTAGTCTTTGTAGACTATGATTTTGTCCAGTCTTTGTAAACTATGATTTGGTCTAGTCTTTGTAGACCCTATGCTTTTGTCTAGTCTTTGTAGACCCTATGACTTTGTCTAGTCTTTGTACACTATGATTTTAACTATTCTTTGTAGACCCTATGATTTTGTCTAGTCTTTGTAGACTGTGATTTTGTGTAGTCTTTGTAGACTATGATTTTGTCTAGTCTTTGTTGACCCTATGATTTTGTCTAGTCTTTGTAGACCCTACGATTTTGTCTAGTCTTTGTAAACCCTATGATTTTCTCTAGTCTTGGTAGATTATGATTTTGTCTAGTCTTTGTAGACCCTGTGATTTTATCTAGTCTTTGTAGACCCTATGATTTTGTCTAGTCTTTGTAGACTATGATTTTATCTAGTCTTTGTAGACCCTATGAATTTGTCTAGTTTTTGTAGACTATCATTTTGTCTAGTCTGTTTAGACCCTATGAATTGTCTTGTATTTGTACACTATGGTTTTGTCTAGCATTTGTAGACTATGATTTTGTCTAGTCTTTGTAGACCCTATGATTTTGTCTAGTCTTTGTAGACCCTATGATGTTGTCTAATCTTTGTTGACCCTATGATGTTGTCTAGTCTTTGTAGAACCTATGACTTTGTCTAGTCTTTGCGAACCCTATGATTTTGTCTAGTCTTTGTAGACTATGATTTTGTCTTGTCTTTGTAGACCCTTTGATTTTGTCTAGTCTTTGTAGACCCTATGATTTTGTCTAGTCTTTGTAGACCCTTTGAAGTTGTCTAGTCTTTGTAGACCTTATGATTTTGTCTAGTCTTTGTAGACCCTTTGATGTTGTCTAGTCTTTGTAGACCCTATGATTTTGTCTAGTCTTTGTAGACTATGATTTTAACTATTCTTTGCAGACCCTATGATTTTGTCTAGTCTTTTTAGACTATGATTTTGTGTAGTCTTTGTAGACTATGATTTTGTCTAGTCTTTGTTGACCCTATGATTTTGTCTAGTCTTTGTAGACCCTATGATTTTGTCTAGTCTTTGTAAACCCTATGATTTTCTCTGGTCTTTGTAGACTATGATTTTGTCTAGTCTTTGTAGACCCTATGATTTTATCTAGTCTTTGTAGACCCTATGATTTTGTCTAGTCTTTGTAAACCCTATGATTTTGTCTAGTCTTTATAGACTATGATTTTGTCTAGTCTTTGTAGACCCTATGAATTTGTCTAGTTTTTGTAGACTATGATTTTGTCTAGTCTTTGTAGACCCTATGATTTTGTCTAGTCTTTGTAGACCCTATGATGTTGTCTAATCTTTGTAGACCCTATGATGTTGTCTAGTCTTTGTAGAACCTATGATTTTGTCTAATCTTTGCAAACCCTATGATTTTGTCTAGTCTTTGTAGACTATGATTTTGTCTAGTCTTTGTAGACCCTATGATTTTGTCTAATCTTTGTAGACCCTATGATTTTGTCTAGTCTTTGTAGACCCTATGATGTTGTCTAGTCTTTGTAGACCCTATGATTTTGTCTAGTGTTTGTATACCCTTTGATGTTGTCTAGTCTTGGTAGACCCCATGATTTTGTCTAGTCTTTGTAGACCCTATGATTTTGTCTAGTCTTTGTAGACCCTATGATGTTGTCTAGTCTTTGTAGACCCTATGATTTTGTCTAGTCTTTGTAGACCCTATGATGTTGTCTAATCTTTGTAGACCTTTGATGTTGCCTAGTCTTTGTAGACTATGATTTTGTCTAATCTTTGTAGATCCTATGACTTTGTCTAGTCTTTGTAGACCCAATGATGTTGTCTAGTCTTTGCATTCTATGATTTTGTCTAGTCTTTGTAGACCCTATGACTTTGTCTAGTCTTTGTAGGCTATGATTTTGTCTAGTCTTTGTAGACCCTATGATTTTGTCTAGTCTTTGTAGACCCTATGATTTTGTCTAGTCTTTGCGGACCCTATGATTTTGTCTAGTCTTTGTAGATCCTATGACTTTGTCTACTCTTTGTAGACCCAATGATGTTGTCTAGTCTTTGCATTCTATGATTTTGTCTAGTCTTTGTAGACCCTATGACTTTGTCTAGTCTTTGTAGGCTATGATTTTGTCTAGTCTTTGTAGACCCAATGATGTTGTATAGTCTTTGTAAAACCTATGATTTTGTTTAGTCTTTGCAAACTCTATGATTTTGTCTAGTCTTTGTAGACTATGACTTTGTCTAGTCTTTGTAGACCCTATGATTTTGTCTAGTCTTTGTAAACCCTATGATTTTGTCTAGTCTTGGTAGACCCTATGATTTTGTCAAGTCTTTGTAGACTATGACTTTGTCTAGTCTTTTTAGACCCTATGATTTTGTCTAGTCTTTGTAGACTATGACTTTGTCTAGTCTTTGTAGACTATGATTTTGTCTAGTCTGTTGACCCTATTATGTTGTCTAGTCTTTGTAGACCCAATGATGTTGTCTAGTCTTTGTAAAACCTATAATTTTGTCCAGTCTTTGCAAACCCTATGATTTTGTCTAGTCTTTGTAGACCCTATGATTTTGTCTAGTCTTTGTAGACCCTATGAGGTTGTCTAGTCTTTGTAGACCCTATGATTTTGTCTAGTCTTTGTAGATCCTATGATGTTGTCTAGTCTTTGTAGACCCAATGATTTTGTCTAGTCTTTGTGGACCTTATGATTTTGTCTAGTCTTTGTAGACTATGATTTTGTCTACTCTTTGAAGACTATGATTTTGTCTAGTCTCTGTAGACCCTATGATGTTGTCTAGTCTTTGTAGACCCTATGATGTTGTCTAGTCTTTGCAAACTATGATTTTGTCTAATCTTTGTAGATCCTATGACTTTGTCTAGTCTTTGTAGACCCTATGATGTTGTCTAGTCTTTGTATACTATGATTTTGTCTAGTCTTTGTAGACCCTATGACTTTGTCTAGTCTTTGTAGACTATGATATTGTCTAGTCTTTGTAGACCCTTTGATTTTGTCTAGTCTTTGTAGAGTCTATGATTTTGTCTAGTCTTTGTAGACTCTATGACTTTGTCTAGTCTTTGTAGACCCTCTGACTTTGTCTAGTCTTTGTAGACCCTATGATTTTGTCTAGTCTTTGTAGACCCTATGACTTTGTCTAGTCTTTGTAGATCCTATGACTTTGTCTAGTCTTTGTAGACCCTATGACTTTGTCTAGTCTTTGTAGACCCTATGATTTTGTCTAGTCTTTGTAGACCCTATGACTTTGTCTAGTCTTTGTAGACCCTATGACTTTGTCTAGTCTTTGTAGACCCTATGATTTTGTCTAGTCTTTGTAGATCCTATGATGTTGTCTAGTCTGCGTAGACCCCATGATTTTGTCTAGTCTTTGTAGACCCTATGATTTTGTCTAGTCTTTGTAGACTATGATTTTGACTAATCTTTGTAGAACCTATGACTTTGTCTAGGCTTTGTAGACTATTATTTTGTCTAGTCTTTGTAGACCCTATGATTTTGTCTAGTCTTTGTAGATCCTATGATGTTGTCTAGTCTTTGTAGACCCTATGGTTTTGTCTAGTCTTTGTAGACCCTATGATTTTATCTAATCTTTGTAGACTATGATTTTGTCTAGTCTTTGTAGACTATGATTTTGTCCAGTCTTTCTAGACAATGATTTGGTCTAGTCTTTGTAGACCCTATGCTTTTGTCTAGTCTTTGTAGACCCTATGACTTTGTCTAGTCTTTGTAGACTATGATTTTAACTATTCTTTGTAGACCCTATGATTTTGTCTAGTCTTTGTAGACCGTGATTTTGTGTAGTCTTTGTAGACTAGGATTTTGTCTAGTCTTTGTTGACCCTATGATTTTGTCTAGTCTCTGTAGACCCTACGATTTTGTCTAGTCTTTGTAAACCCTATGATTTTCTCTAGTCTTGGTAGACTATGATTTTGTCTAGTCTTTGTAGACCCTGTGATTTTATCTAGTCTTTGTAGACCCTATGATTTTGTCTAGTCTTTGTAGACCCTATGAATTTGTCTAGTTTTTGTAGACTATCATTTAGTCTAGTCTTTTTAGACCCTATGAATTGTCTAATCTTTCTACACTATGGTTTTGTCTAGCCTTTGTAGACTATGATTTTGTCTAGTCTTTGTAGACCCTATGATTTTGTCTAGTCTTTGTAGACCCTATGATGTTGTCTAATCTTTGTTGACCCTATGATGTTGTCTAGTCTTTGTAGAACCTATGATTTTGTCTAGTCTTTGCAAACCCTATGATTTTTTCTAGTCTTTGTAGACTATGATTTTGTCTTGTCTTTGTAGACCCTTTGATTTTGTCTAGTCTTTGTAGACCCTATGATTTTGTCTAGTCTTTGTAGACCCTTTGATGTTGTCTAGTCTTTGTAGACCCTATGATTTTGGCTAGTGTTTGTAGACCCTTTGATGTTGTCTAATCTTTGTAGACCCTATGATGTTGCCTAGTCTTTGTAGACTATGATTTTGTCTAATCTTTGTAGATCCTATGACTTTGTCTAGTCTTTGTATACCCAATGATGTTGTCTAGTCTTTGCATACTATGATTTTGTCTAGTCTTTGTACACCCTATGACTTTGTCTAGTCTTTGTAGGCTATGATTTTGTTTAGTCTATGTAGACCCTATGATTTTGTCTAGTCTTTGTAGACCCTATGATTTTGTCTAGTCTTTGCAGACCCTTTGATTTTGTCTAGTCTTTGTAGATCCTATGACTTTGTCTACTCTTTGTAGACCATATGATTTTGTCTAGTCCTTGTAAACCCTATGATTTTGTCTAGTCTTTGTAGACTATTATTTTGTCTAGTCTTTGTAGACCCAATGATGTTGTATAGTCTTTGTAAAACCTATGATTTTGTTTATTCTTTGCAAACTCTATGATTTTGTCTAGTCTTTGTAGATTATGATTTTGTCTAGTATTTGTAGACCCTATGATTTTGTCTAGTCTTTGTAGACCCTATGATTTTGTCTAGTCTTTCTAGACCCTATGATGTTGTCTAGTCTTTGTAGACCCTATGATTTTGTCTAGTCTTTGTAGATCCTATGATGTTGTCTAGTCTTTGTAGACCCAATGATTTTGTCTAGTCTTTGTGGACCTTATGATTTTGTCTAGTCTTTGTAGACTATGATTTTGTCTAGTCTTTGTAGACCATATGATTTTGTCTAGTCCTTGTAGACCCTATGATTTTGTCTAGTCTTTGTAGACCCTATGATGTTGTCTAGTCTTTGTAGACCCTATGATTTTGTCTAGTGTTTGCATACCCTTTGATGTTGTCTAGTCTTTGTAAACCCCATGATTTTGTCTAATCTTTGTAGATCCTATGACTTTGTCTAGTCTTTGTAGACCCAATGATGTTGTCTAGTCTTTGCATACTATGATTTTGTCTAGTCTTTGTAGACCCTATGACTTTGTCTAGTCTTTGTAGGCTATGATTTTGTTTAGTCTTTGTAGACCCTATGATTTTGTCTAGTCTTTGTAGACCCTATGATTTTGTCTAGTCTTTGCAGACCCTTTGATTTTGTCTAGTCTTTGTAGATCCTATGACTTTGTCTACTCTTTGTAGACCATATGATTTTGTCTAGTCTTTGTAGACTATGATTTTGTCTAGTCTTGGTAGACCCTATGATTTTGTCAAGTCTTTGTAGACCCTATGACTTTGTCTAGTCTTTTTAGACCCTATGATTTTGTCTAGTCTTTGTAGACTATGATTTTGTCTAGTCTTTGTAGACTATGATTTTGTCTAGTCTGTTGACCCTATTATTTTGTCTAGTCTTTGTAGACCCAATGATATTGTATAGTCTTTGTAAAACCTATGATTTTGTTTAGTCTTTGCAAACTCTATGATTTTGTCTAGTCTTTGTAGATTATGATTTTGTCTAGTATTTGTAGACCCTATGATTTTGTCTAGTCTTTGTAGACCCTATGATTTTGTCTAGTCTTTCTAGACCCTATGATGTTGTCTAGTCTTTGTAGACCCTATGATTTTGTCTAGTCTTTGTAGACCCTATGACTTTGTCTAGTCTTTGTAGACTATGATATTGTCTAGTCTTTGTAGACCCTTTGATTTTGTTTAGTCTTTGTAGAGTCTATGATTTTGTCTAGTCTTTGTAGACTCTATGACTTTGTCTAGTCTTTGTAGACCCTCTGACTTTGTCTAGTCTTTGTAGACCCTATGATTTTGTCTAGTCTTTGTAGACCCTATGACTTTGTCTAGTCTTTGTAGATCCTATGACTTTGTCTAGTCTTTGTAGACCCTATGACTTTGTCTAGTCTTTGTAGACCCTATGATTTTGTCTAGTCTTTGTAGACCCTATGACTTTGTCTAGTCTTTGTAGACCCTATGACTTTGTCTAGTCTTTGTAGACCCTATGATTTTGTCTAGTCTTTGTAGATCCTATGATGTTGTCTAGTCTGCGTAGACCCCATGATTTTGTCTAGTCTTTGTAGACCCTATGATTTTGTCTAGTCTTTGTAGACTATGATTTAGACTAATCTTTGTAGAACCTATGACTTTGTCTAGGCTTTGTAGACTATTATTTTGTCTAGTCTTTGTAGACCCTATGATTTTGTCTAGTCTTTGTAGATCCTATGATGTTGTCTAGTCTTTGTAGACCCTATGGTTTTGTCTAGTCTTTGTAGACCCTATGATTTTATCTAATCTTTGTAGACTATGATTTTGTCTAGTCTTTGTAGACTATGATTTTGTCCAGTCTTTGTAGACAATGATTTGGTCTAGTCTTTGTAGACCCTATGCTTTTGTCTAGTCTTTGTAGACCCTATGACTTTGTCTAGTCTTTGTAGACTATGATTTTAACTATTCTTTGTAGACCCTATGATTTTGTCTAGTCTTTGTAGACCGTGATTTTGTGTAGTCTTTGTAGACTAGGATTTTGTCTAGTCTTTGTTGACCCTATGATTTTGTCTAGTCTGTGTAGACCCTACGATTTTGTCTAGTCTTTGTAAACCCTATGATTTTCTCTAGTCTTGGTAGACTATGATTTTGTCTAGTCTTTGTAGACCCTGTGATTTTATCTAGTCTTTGTAGACCCTATGATTTTGTCTAGTCTTTGTAGACAATGATTTGGTCTAGTCTTTGTAGACCCTATGCTTTTGTCTAGTCTTTGTAGACCCTATGACTTTGTCTAGTCTTTGTAGACTATGATTTTAACTATTCTTTGTAGACCCTATGATTTTGTCTAGTCTTTGTAGACCGTGATTTTGTGTAGTCTTTGTAGACTAGGATTTTGTCTAGTCTTTGTTGACCCTATGATTTTGTCTAGTCTGTGTAGACCCTACGATTTTGTCTAGTCTTTGTAAACCCTATGATTTTCTCTAGTCTTGGTAGACTATGATTTTGTCTAGTCTTTGTAGACCCTATGAATTTATCTAGTTTTTGTAGACTATCATTTTGTCTAGTCTTTTTAGACCCTATGAATTGTCAAATCTTTGTACACTATGGTTTTGTCTAGCCTTTGTAGACTATGATTTTGTCTAGTCTTTGTAGACCCTATGATTTTGTCTAGTCTTTGTAGACCCTATGATGTTGTCTAATCTTTGTTGACCCTATGATGTTGTCTAGTCTTTGTAGAACCTGTGATTTTGTCTAGTCTTTGCAAACCCTATGATTTTTTCTAGTCTTTGTAGACTATGATTTTGTCTTGTCTTTGTAGACCCTTTGATTTTGTCTAGTCTTTGTAGACCCTATGATTTTGTCTAGTCTTTGTAGACCCTTTGATGTTGTCTAGTCTTTGTAGACCCTATGATTTTGTCTAGTGTTTGTAGACCCTTTGATGTTGTCTAATCTTTGTAGACCCTATGATGTTGCCTAGTCTTTGTAGACTATGATTTTGTCTAATCTTTGTAGATCCTATGACTTTGTCTAGTCTTTGTATACCCAATGATGTTGTCTAGTCTTTGCATACTATGATTTTGTCTAGTCTTTGTAGACCCTATGACTTTGTCTAGTCTTTGTAGGCTATGATTTTGTTTAGTCTTTGTAGACCCTATGATTTTGTCTAGTCTTTGTAGACCCTATGATTTTGTCTAGTCTTTGCAGACCCTTTGATTTTGTCTAGTCTTTGTAGATCCTATGACTTTGTCTACTCTTTGTAGACCATATGATTTTGTCTAGTCCTTGTAAACCCTATGATTTTGTCTAGTCTTTGTAGACTATGATTTTGTCTAGTCTTGGTAGACCCTATGATTTGTCAAGTCTTTGTAGACCCTATGACTTTGTCTAGTCTTTTTAGACCCTATGATTTTGTCTAGTCTTTGTAGACTATGATTTTGTCTAGTCTTTGTAGACTATGATTTTGTCTGTTGACCCTATTATTTTGTCTAGTCTTTGTAGACCCAATGATGTTGTATAGTCTTTGTAAAACCTATGATTTTGTTTAGTCTTTGCAAACTCTATGATTTTGTCTAGTCTTTGTAGATTATGATTTTGTCTAGTATTTGTAGACCCTATGATTTTGTCTAGTCTTTGTAGACCCTATGATTTTGTCTAGTCTTTCTAGACCCTATGATGTTGTCTAGTCTTTGTAGACCCTATGATTTTGTCTAGTCTTTGTAGATCCTATGATGTTGTGTAGTCTTTGTAGACCCAATGATTTTGTCTAGTCTTTGTGGACCTTATGATTTTGTCTAGTCTTTGTAGACCCTATGATTTTGTCTAGTCCTTGTAGACCCTATGATTTTGTCTAGTCTTTGTAGACCCTATGATGTTGTCTAGTCTTTGTAGACCCTATGATTTTGTCTAGTGTTTGCATACCCTTTGATGTTGTCTAGTCTTTGTAAACCCCATGATTTTGTCTAATCTTTGTAGATCCTATGACTTTGTCTAGTCTTTGTAGACCCAATGATGTTGTCTAGTCTTTGCATACTATGATTTTGTCTAGTCTTTGTAGACCCTATGACTTTGTCTAGTCTTTGTAGGCTATGATTTTGTTTAGTCTTTGTAGACCCTATGATTTTGTCTAGTCTTTGTAGACCCTATGATTTTGTCTAGTCTTTGCAGACCCTTTGATTTTGTCTAGTCTTTGTAGATCCTATGACTTTGTCTACTCTTTGTAGACCATATGATTTTGTCTAGTCTTTGTAGACTATGATTTTGTCTAGTCTTGGTAGACCCTATGATTTTGTCAAGTCTTTGTAGACCCTATGACTTTGTCTAGTCTTTTTAGACCCTATGATTTTGTCTAGTCTTTGTAGACTATGATTTTGTCTAGTCTTTGTAGACTATGATTTTGTCTAGTCTGTTGACCCTATTATTTTGTCTAGTCTTTGTAGACCCAATGATATTGTATAGTCTTTGTAAAACCTATGATTTTGTTTAGTCTTTGCAAACTCTATGATTTTGTCTAGTCTTTGTAGATTATGATTTTGTCTAGTATTTGTAGACCCTATGATTTTGTCTAGTCTTTGTAGACCCTATGATTTTGTCTAGTCTTTCTAGACCCTATGATGTTGTCTAGTCTTTGTAGACCCTATGATTTTGTCTAGTCTTTGTAGACCCTATGACTTTGTCTAGTCTTTGTAGACTATGATATTGTCTAGTCTTTGTAGACCCTTTGATTTTGTCTAGTCTTTGTAGAGTCTATGATTTTGTCTAGTCTTTGTAGACTCTATGACTTTGTCTAGTCTTTGTAGACCCTCTGACTTTGTCTAGTCTTTGTAGACCCTATGATTTTGTCTAGTCTTTGTAGACCCTATGACTTTGTCTAGTCTTTGTAGATCCTATGACTTTGTCTAGTCTTTGTAGACCCTATGACTTTGTCTAGTCTTTGTAGACCCTATGATTTTGTCTAGTCTTTGTAGACCCTATGACTTTGTCTAGTCTTTGTAGACCCTATGACTTTGTCTAGTCTTTGTAGACCCTATGATTTTGTCTAGTCTTTGTAGATCCTATGATGTTGTCTAGTCTGCGTAGACCCCATGATTTTGTCTAGTCTTTGTAGACCCTATGATTTTGTCTAGTCTTTGTAGACTATGATTTTGACTAATCTTTGTAGAACCTATGACTTTGTCTAGGCTTTGTAGACTATTATTTTGTCTAGTCTTTGTAGACCCTATGATTTTGTCTAGTCTTTGTAGATCCTATGATGTTGTCTAGTCTTTGTAGACCCTATGGTTTTGTCTAGTCTTTGTAGACCCTATGATTTTATCTAATCTTTGTAGACTATGATTTTGTCTAGTCTTTGTAGACTATGATTTTGTCCAGTCTTTGTAGACAATGATTTGGTCTAGTCTTTGTAGACCCTATGCTTTTGTCTAGTCTTTGTAGACCCTATGACTTTGTCTAGTCTTTGTAGACTATGATTTTAACTATTCTTTGTAGACCCTATGATTTTGTCTAGTCTTTGTAGACCGTGATTTTGTGTAGTCTTTGTAGACTAGGATTTTGTCTAGTCTTTGTTGACCCTATGATTTTGTCTAGTCTGTGTAGACCCTACGATTTTGTCTAGTCTTTGTAAACCCTATGATTTTCTCTAGTCTTGGTAGACTATGATTTTGTCTAGTCTTTGTAGACCCTGTGATTTTATCTAGTCTTTGTAGACCCTATGATTTTGTCTAGTCTTTGTAGACAATGATTTGGTCTAGTCTTTGTAGACCCTATGCTTTTGTCTAGTCTTTGTAGACCCTATGACTTTGTCTAGTCTTTGTAGACTATGATTTTAACTATTCTTTGTAGACCCTATGATTTTGTCTAGTCTTTGTAGACCGTGATTTTGTGTAGTCTTTGTAGACTAGGATTTTGTCTAGTCTTTGTTGACCCTATGATTTTGTCTAGTCTGTGTAGACCCTACGATTTTGTCTAGTCTTTGTAAACCCTATGATTTTCTCTAGTCTTGGTAGACTATGATTTTGTCTAGTCTTTGTAGACCCTATGAATTTATCTAGTTTTTGTAGACTATCATTTTGTCTAGTCTTTTTAGACCCTATGAATTGTCAAATCTGTGTACACTATGGTTTTGTCTAGCCTTTGTAGACTATGATTTTGTCTAGTCTTTGTAGACCCTATGATTTTGTCTAGTCTTTGTAGACCCTATGATGTTGTCTAATCTTTGTTGACCCTATGATGTTGTCTAGTCTTTGTAGAACCTGTGATTTTGTCTAGTCTTTGCAAACCCTATGATTTTTTCTAGTCTTTGTAGACTATGATTTTGTCTTGTCTTTGTAGACCCTTTGATTTTGTCTAGTCTTTGTAGACCCTATGATTTTGTCTAGTCTTTGTAGACCCTTTGATGTTGTCTAGTCTTTGTAGACCCTATGATTTTGTCTAGTGTTTGTAGACCCTTTGATGTTGTCTAATCTTTGTAGACCCTATGATGTTGCCTAGTCTTTGTAGACTATGATTTTGTCTAATCTTTGTAGATCCTATGACTTTGTCTAGTCTTTGTATACCCAATGATGTTGTCTAGTCTTTGCATACTATGATTTTGTCTAGTCTTTGTAGACCCTATGACTTTGTCTAGTCTTTGTAGGCTATGATTTTGTTTAGTCTTTGTAGACCCTATGATTTTGTCTAGTCTTTGTAGACCCTATGATTTTGTCTAGTCTTTGCAGACCCTTTGATTTTGTCTAGTCTTTGTAGATCCTATGACTTTGTCTACTCTTTGTAGACCATATGATTTTGTCTAGTCCTTGTAAACCCTATGATTTTGTCTAGTCTTTGTAGACTATGATTTTGTCTAGTCTTGGTAGACCCTATGATTTGTCAAGTCTTTGTAGACCCTATGACTTTGTCTAGTCTTTTTAGACCCTATGATTTTGTCTAGTCTTTGTAGACTATGATTTTGTCTAGTCTTTGTAGACTATGATTTTGTCTGTTGACCCTATTATTTTGTCTAGTCTTTGTAGACCCAATGATGTTGTATAGTCTTTGTAAAACCTATGATTTTGTTTAGTCTTTGCAAACTCTATGATTTTGTCTAGTCTTTGTAGATTATGATTTTGTCTAGTATTTGTAGACCCTATGATTTTGTCTAGTCTTTGTAGACCCTATGATTTTGTCTAGTCTTTCTAGACCCTATGATGTTGTCTAGTCTTTGTAGACCCTATGATTTTGTCTAGTCTTTGTAGATCCTATGATGTTGTGTAGTCTTTGTAGACCCAATGATTTTGTCTAGTCTTTGTGGACCTTATGATTTTGTCTAGTCTTTGTAGACTATGATTTCTTCTACTCTTTGAAGACTATTATTTTGTCTAGTCTTTGTAGACCCTATGATTTTGTCTAGTCTTTGTAGACCCTATGATGTTGTCTAGTCTTTTCAGACCCTATGATGTTGTCTAGTCTTTGTAGACTATGATTTTGTCTAATCTTTGTAGATCCTATGACTTTGTCTAGTCTTTGTAGAACCTATGATGTTGTCTAGTCTTTGTATACTATGATTTTGTCTAGTCTTTGTAGACCCTATGACTTTGTCTAGTCTTTGTAGACTATGATATTGTCTAGTCTTTGTAGACCCTATGATTTTGTCTAGTCTTTGTACACCCTATGATTTTGTCTAGTCTTTGTAGATTCTATGACTTTGTCTAGTCTTTGTAGACCCTCTGATTTTGTCTAGTCTTTGTAGACCCTCTGATTTTGTCTAGTCTTTGTAGACCCCATGACTTTGTCTAGTCTTTGTAGACCCTATGATTTTGTCTAGTCTTTGTAGATCCTATGACTTTGTCTAGTCTTTCTAGACCCCATGATTTTGTCCAGTCTTTGTAGACTATGATTTTGTCTAGTCTTTGTAGACCCTATGATTTTGTCTAGTCTTTGTAGACCCTATGATTTTGTCTAGTCTTTCTAGACCCTATGATGTTGTCTAGTCTTTGTAGACCCTATGATTTTGTCTAGTCTTTGTAGATCCTATGATGTTGTCTAGTCTTTGTAGACCCTATGATTTTGTCTAGTCTTTGTAGACCCTATGATGTTGTCTAGTCTTTGTAGACCCTATGATTTTGTCTAGTGTTTGTATACCCTTTGATGTTGTCTAGTCTTTGTAGACCCCATGATTTTGTCTAGTCTTTGTAGACCCTATGATTTTGTCTAGTCTTTGTAGACCCTAAGATGTTGTCTAGTCTTTGTAGACCCTATGATTTTGTCTAGTCTTTGTAGACCCTATGATGTTGTCTAATCTTTGTAGACCCTATGATGTTGCCTAGTCTTTGTAGACTATGATTTTGTCTAATCTTTGTAGATCCTATGACTTTGTCTAGTCTTTGTAGACCCAATGATGTTGTCTAGTCTTTGCATACTATGATTTTGTCTAGTCTTTGTAGACCCTATGACTTTGTCTAGTCTTTGTAGGCTATGATTTTGTTTAGTCTTTGTAGACCCTATGATTTTGTCTAGTCTTTGTAGACCCTATGATTTTGACTAGTCTTTGCAGACCCTATGATTTTGTGTAGTCTTTGTAGATCCTATGACTTTGTCTACTCTTTGTAGACCATATGATTTTGTCTAGTCCTTGTAAACCCTATGATTTTGTCTAGTCTTTGTAGACTATGATTTTGTCTAGTCTTGGTAGACCCTATGATTTTGTCAAGTCTTTGTAGACCCTATGACTTTGTCTAGTCTTTTTAGACCCTATTATTTTGTCTAGTCTTTGTAGACTATGATTTTGTCTAGTCTTTGTAGACCCCATGATTTTGTCTAGTCTGTTGACCCTATTATTTTGTCTAGTCTTTGTAGACCCAATGATGTTGTATAGTCTTTGTAAAACCTATGATTTTGATTAGTCTTTGCAAACTCTATGATTTTGTCTAGTCTTTGTAGATTATGATTTTGTCTAGTATTTGTAGACCCTATGATTTTGTCTAGTCTTTGTAGACCCTATGATTTTGTCTAGTCTTTCTAGACCCTATGATGTTGTCTAGTCTTTGTAGACCCTATGATTTTGTCTAGTCTTTGTAGATCCTATGATGTTGTCTAGTCTTTGTAGACCCAATGATTTTGTCTAGTCTTTGTGGACCTTATGATTTTGTCTAGTCTTTGTAGACTATGATTTCTTCTACTCTTTGAAGACTATGATTTTGTCTAGTCTTTGTAGACCCTATGATGTTGTCTAGTCTTTGCAGACCCTATGATGTTGTCTAGTCTTTGTAGACTATGATTTTGTCTAATCTTTGTAGATCCTATGACTTTGTCTAGTCTTTGTAGAACCTATGATTCTGTCTAGTCTTTGTATACTATGATTTTGTCTAGTCTTTGTAGACCCTATGACTTTGTCTAGTCTTTGTAGACTATGATATTGTCTAGTCTTTGTAGACCCTATGATTTTGTCTTGTCTTTGTACACCCTGTGAATTTGTCTAGTCTTTGTAGACTCTATGACTTTGTCTAGTCTTTGTAGACCCTCTGATTTTGTCTAGTCTTTGTAGACCCTCTGATTTTGTCTAGTCTTTGTAGACCCTATGACTTTGTCTAGTCTTTGTAGACCCTATGATTTTGTCTAGTCTTTATAGATCCTATGACTTTGTCTAGTCTTTCTAGACCCCATGATTTTGTCCAGTCTTTGTAGACTACGATTTTGTCTAGTCTTTGTAGACCCTATGATTTTGTCTAGTCTTTGTAGACCCTATGATTTTGTCTAGTCTTTCTAGACCCTATGATGTTGTCTAGTCTTTGTAGACCCTATTATTTTGCCTAGTCTTTGTAGACTATGATTTTGTCTAATCTTTGTAGATCCTATGACTTTGTCTAGTCTTTGTATACCCAATGATGTTGTCTAGTCTTTGCATACTATGATTTTGTCTAGTCTTTGTAGACCCTATGACTTTGTCTAGTCTTTGTAGGCTATGATTTTGTTTAGTCTTTGTAGACCCTATGATTTTGTCTAGTCTTTGTAGACCCTATGATTTTGTCTAGTCTTTGCAGACCCTTTGATTTTGTCTAGTCTTTGCAGACCCTTTGATTTTGTCTAGTCTTGGTAGACCCTATGATTTGTCAAGTCTTTGTAGACCCTATGACTTTGTCTAGTCTTTTTAGACCCTATGATTTTGTCTAGTCTTTGTAGACTATGATTTTGTCTAGTCTTTGTAGACTATGATTTTGTCTGTTGACCCTATTATTTTGTCTAGTCTTTGTAGACCCAATGATGTTGTATAGTCTTTGTAAAACCTATGATTTTGTTTAGTCTTTGCAAACTCTATGATTTTGTCTAGTCTTTGTAGATTATGATTTTGTCTAGTATTTGTAGACCCTATGATTTTGTCTAGTCTTTGTAGACCCTATGATTTTGTCTAGTCTTTCTAGACCCTATGATGTTGTCTAGTCTTTGTAGACCCTATGATTTTGTCTAGTCTTTGTAGATCCTATGATGTTGTGTAGTCTTTGTAGACCCAATGATTTTGTCTAGTCTTTGTGGACCTTATGATTTTGTCTAGTCTTTGTAGACTATGATTTCTTCTACTCTTTGAAGACTATTATTTTGTCTAGTCTTTGTAGACCCTATGATTTTGTCTAGTCTTTGTAGACCCTATGATGTTGTCTAGTCTTTTCAGACCCTATGATGTTGTCTAGTCTTTGTAGACTATGATTTTGTCTAATCTTTGTAGATCCTATGACTTTGTCTAGTCTTTGTAGAACCTATGATGTTGTCTAGTCTTTGTATACTATGATTTTGTCTAGTCTTTGTAGACCCTATGACTTTGTCTAGTCTTTGTAGACTATGATATTGTCTAGTCTTTGTAGACCCTATGATTTTGTCTAGTCTTTGTACACCCTATGATTTTGTCTAGTCTTTGTAGACTCTATGACTTTGTCTAGTCTTTGTAGACCCTCTGATTTTGTCTAGTCTTTGTAGACCCTCTGATTTTGTCTAGTCTTTGTAGACCCCATGACTTTGTCTAGTCTTTGTAGACCCTATGATTTTGTCTAGTCTTTGTAGATCCTATGACTTTGTCTAGTCTTTCTAGACCCCATGATTTTGTCCAGTCTTTGTAGACTATGATTTTGTCTAGTCTTTGTAGACCCTATGATTTTGTCTAGTCTTTGTAGACCCTATGATTTTGTCTAGTCTTTCTAGACCCTATGATGTTGTCTAGTCTTTGTAGACCCTATGATTTTGTCTAGTCTTTGTAGATCCTATGATGTTGTCTAGTCTTTGTAGACCCTATGATTTTGTCTAGTCTTTGTAGACCCTATGATGTTGTCTAGTCTTTGTAGACCCTATGATTTTGTCTAGTGTTTGTATACCCTTTGATGTTGTCTAGTCTTTGTAGACCCCATGATTTTGTCTAGTCTTTGTAGACCCTATGATTTTGTCTAGTCTTTGTAGACCCTAAGATGTTGTCTAGTCTTTGTAGACCCTATGATTTTGTCTAGTCTTTGTAGACCCTATGATGTTGTCTAATCTTTGTAGACCCTATGATGTTGCCTAGTCTTTGTAGACTATGATTTTGTCTAATCTTTGTAGATCCTATGACTTTGTCTAGTCTTTGTAGACCCAATGATGTTGTCTAGTCTTTGCATACTATGATTTTATCTAGTCTTTGTAGACCCTATGACTTTGTCTAGTCTTTGTAGGCTATGATTTTGTTTAGTCTTTGTAGACCCTATGATTTTGTCTAGTCTTTGTAGACCCTATGATTTTGACTAGTCTTTGCAGACCCTATGATTTTGTGTAGTCTTTGTAGATCCTATGACTTTGTCTACTCTTAGTAGACCATATGATTTTGTCTAGTCCTTGTAAACCCTATGATATTGTCTAGTCTTTGTAGACCCTATGATTTTGTCTAGTCTTTGTACACCCTATGATTTTGTCTAGTCTTTGTAGACTCTATGACTTTGTCTAGTCTTTGTAGACCCTCTGATTTTGTCTAGTCTTTGTAGACCCTCTGATTTTGTCTAGTCTTTGTAGACCCCATGACTTTGTCTAGTCTTTGTAGACCCTATGATTTTGTCTAGTCTTTGTAGATCCTATGACTTTGTCTAGTCTTTCTAGACCCCATGATTTTGTCCAGTCTTTGTAGACTATGATTTTGTCTAGTCTTTGTAGACCCTATGATTTTGTCTAGTCTTTGTAGACCCTATGATTTTGTCTAGTCTTTCTAGACCCTATGATGTTGTCTAGTCTTTGTAGACCCTATGATTTTGTCTAGTCTTTGTAGATCCTATGATGTTGTCTAGTCTTTGTAGACCCTATGATTTTGTCTAGTCTTTGTAGACCCTATGATGTTGTCTAGTCTTTGTAGACCTTATGATTTTGTCTAGTGTTTGTATACCCTTTGATGTTGTCTAGTCTTTGTAGACCCCATGATTTTGTCTAGTCTTTGTAGACCCTATGATTTTGTCTAGTCTTTGTAGACCCTAAGATGTTGTCTAGTCTTTGTAGACCCTATGATTTTGTCTAGTCTTTGTAGACCCTATGATGTTGTCTAATCTTTGTAGACCCTATGATGTTGCCTAGTCTTTGTAGACTATGATTTTGTCTAATCTTTGTAGATCCTATGACTTTGTCTAGTCTTTGTAGACCCAATGATGTTGTCTAGTCTTTGCATACTATGATTTTGTCTAGTCTTTGTAGACCCTATGACTTTGTCTAGTCTTTGTAGGCTATGATTTTGTTTAGTCTTTGTAGACCCTATGATTTTGTCTAGTCTTTGTAGACCCTATGATTTTGACTAGTCTTTGCAGACCCTATGATTTTGTGTAGTCTTTGTAGATCCTATGACTTTGTCTACTCTTTGTAGACCATATGATTTTGTCTAGTCCTTGTAAACCCTATGATTTTGTCTAGTCTTTGTAGACTATGATTTTGTCTAGTCTTGGTAGACCCTATGATTTTGTCAAGTCTTTGTAGACCCTATGACTTTGTCTAGTCTTTTTAGACCCTATGATTTTGTCTAGTCTTTGTAGACTATGATTTTGTCTAGTCTTTGTAGACCCCATGATTTTGTCTAGTCTGTTGACCCTATTATTTTGTCTAGTCTTTGTAGACCCAATGATGTTGTATAGTCTTTGTAAAACCTATGATTTTGTTTAGTCTTTGCAAACTCTATGATTTTGTCTAGTCTTTGTAGATTATGATTTTGTCTAGTATTTGTAGACCCTATGATTTTGTCTAGTCTTTGTAGACCCTATGATTTTGTCTAGTCTTTCTAGACCCTATGATGTTGTCTAGTCTTTGTAGACCCTATGATTTTGTCTAGTCTTTGTAGATCCTATGATGTTGTCTAGTCTTTGTAGACCCAATGATTTTGTCTAGTCTTTGTGGACCTTATGATTTTGTCTAGTCTTTGTAGACTATGATTTCTTCTACTCTTTGAAGACTATGATTTTGTCTAGTCTTTGTAGACCCTATGATGTTGTCTAGTCTTTGCAGACCCTATGATGTTGTCTAGTCTTTGTAGACTATGATTTTGTCTAATCTTTGTAGATCCTATGACTTTGTCTAGTCTTTGTAGAACCTATGATTCTGTCTAGTCTTTGTATACTATGATTTTGTCTAGTCTTTGTAGACCCTATGACTTTGTCTAGTCTTTGTAGACTATGATATTGTCTAGTCTTTGTAGACCCAATGATTTTGTCTAGTCTTTGTACACCCTGTGATTTTGTCTAGTCTTTGTAGACTCTATGACTTTGTCTAGTCTTTGTAGACCCTCTGATTTTGTCTAGTCTTTGTAGACCCTCTGATTTTGTCTAGTCTTTGTAGACCCTATGACTTTGTCTAGTCTTTGTAGACCCTATGATTTTGTCTAGTCTTTATAGATCCTATGACTTTGTCTAGTCTTTCTAGACCCCATGATTTTGTCCAGTCTTTGTAGACTACGATTTTGTCTAGTCTTTGTAGACCCTATGATTTTGTCTAGTCTTTGTAGACCCTATGATTTTGTCTAGTCTTTCTAGACCCTATGATGTTGTCTAGTCTTTGTAGACCCTATTATTTTGTCTAGTCTTTGTAGATCCTATGATGTTGTCTAGTCTTTGTAGACCCTATGATTTTGTCTAGTCTTTGTGGACCTTATGATTTTGTCTAGTCTTTGTAGACTATGATTTTGTCTACTCTTTGAAGACTATGATTTTGCCTAGTCTTTGTAGACCCTATGATGTTGTCTAGTCTTTGTAGACCCTATGATGTTGTCTAGTCTTTGTAAACTATGATTTTGTCTAATCTTTGTAGACCCTATGACTTTGTCTAGTCTTTGTAGACTATGATATTGTCTAGTCTTTGTAGACCCTTAGATTTTGTCTAGTCTTTGTAGACCCTATGATTTTGTCTAGTCTTTGTAGACTATGATTTTGTCTAATCTTTGTAGAACCTATGACTTTGTCTAGGCTTTGTAGACTATTATTTTGTCTAGTCTTTGTAGACCCTATGATTTTGTCTAGTCTTTGTAGATCCTATGATGTTGTCTAGTCTTTGTAGACCCTATGGTTTTGTCTAGTCTTTGTAGACCCTATGATTTTATCTAATCTTTGTAGACTATGATTTTGTCTAGTCTTTGTAGACTATGATTTTGTCTAGTCTTTGTAGACTATGATTTGGTCTAGTTTTTGTAGACCCTATGCTTTTGTCTAGTCTTTGTAGACCCTATGACTTTGTCTAGACTTTGTAGACTATGATTTTAACTATTCTTTGTAGACCCTATGATTTTGTCTAGTCTTTGTAGACTATGATTTTGTGTAGTCTTTGTAGACTATGATTTTGTCTAGTCTTTGTTGACCCTATGATTTTGTCTAGTCTTTGTAGACTATGATTTTGTCTAGTCTTTGTAGACCCTATGATTTTGTCTAGTCTTTGTAGACCCTATGATGTTGTCTAATCTTTGTAGACCCTATGATGTTGTCTAGTCTTTGTAGAACCTATGATTTTGTCTAGTCTTTGCAAACCCTATGATTTTGTCTAGTCTTTTTAGACTATGATTTTGTCTAGTCTTTGTAGAACCTTTGATTTTGTCTAGTCTTTGTAGACCCTATGATTTTGTCTAGTCTTTGTAGACCCTTTGATGTTGTCTAGTCTTTGTAGACCCTATGATTTTGTCTAGTGTTTGTAGACCCTATGATTTTGTCTAGTCTTTGTAGACCCTATGATTTTGTCTAATCTTTGTAGACCCTATGATTTTGTCTAGTCTTTGTAGACCCTATGATGTTGTTTAGTCTTTGTAGACCCTATGACTTTGTCTAGTCTTTGTAGACTATGATTTTAACTATTCTTTGCAGACCCTATGATTTTGTCTAGTCTTTGTAGACTATGATTTTGTGTAGTCTTTGTAGACTATGATTTTGTCTAGTCTTTGTTGACCCTATGATTTTGTCTAGTCTTTGTAGACCCTATGATTTTGTCTAGTCTTTGTAAACCCTATGATTTTCTCTGGTCTTTGTAGACTATGATTTTGTCTAGTCTTTGTAGACCCTATGATTTTATCTAGTCTTTGTAGACCCTATGATTTTGTCTAGTCTTTGTAAACCCTATGATTTTGTCTAGTCTTTGTAGACTATGATTTTGTCTAGTCTTTGTAGACCCTATGAATTTGTCTATTGTTTGTAGACTATGATTTTGTCTAGTCTTTGTAGACCCTATGATTTTGTCTAGTCTTTGCAGACCCTATGATTTTGTCTAGTCTTTGTAGATCCTATGACTTTGTCTACTCTTTGTAGACCCTATGACTTTGTCTAGTCTTTTTAGACCCTATGATTTTGTCTAGTCTTTGTAGACTATGATTTTGTCTAGTCTGTTGACCCTATTTTTTTCTCTAGTTTTTGTAGACCCAATGATGTTGTATAGTCTTTGTAAAACCTATGATTTTGTTTAGTCTTTGCAAACTCTATGATTTTGTCTAGTCTTTGTAGATCCTATGACTTTGTCTAGTCTTTGTAGAACCTATGATGTTGTCTAGTCTTTGCATACTATGATTTTGTCTAGTCTTTGTAGACCCTATGACTTTGTCTAGTCTTTGTAGACTATGATATTGTCTAGTCTTTGTAGACCCTATGATTTTGTCTAGTCTTTGTACACCCTATGATTTTGTCTAGTCTTTGTAGACTCTATGACTTTGTCTAGTCTTTGTAGACCCTCTGATTTTGTCTAGTCTTTGTAGACCCTATGATTTGTCTAGTCTTTGTAGATCCTATGACTTTGTCTAGTCTTTCTAGACCCCATGATTTTGTCCAGTCTTTGTAGACTATGATTTTGTTTAGTCTTTGTAGACCCTATGATTTTGTCTAGTCTTTGTAGACCCTATGATTTTGTCTAGTCTTTCTAGACCCTATGATGTTGTCTAGTCTTTGTAGACCCTATTATTTTGTCTAGTCTTTGTAGATCCTATGATGTTGTCTAGTCTTTGTAGACCCTATGATTTTGTCTAGTCTTTGTGGACCTTATGATTTTGTCTAGTCTTTGTAGACTATGATTTTGTCTACTCTTTGTAGACTATGATTTTGCCTAGTCTTTGTAGACCCTATGATGTTGTCTAGTCTTTGTAGACCCTATGATGTTGTCTAGTCTTTGTAAACTATGATTTTGTCTAATCTTTGTAGACCCTATGACTTTGTCTAGTCTTTGTAGACGATGATATTGTCTAGTCTTTGTAGACCCTTTGATTTTGTCTAGTCTTTGTAGAGCCTATGATTTTGTCTAGTCTTTGTAGACTCTATGACTTTGTCTAGTCTTTGTAGACCCTTTGATTTTGTCTAGTCTTTGTAGACCCTATGACTTTGTGTAGTCTTTGTAGACCCTATGATTTTGTCTAGTCTTTGTAGACCCTATGACTTTGTCTAGTCTTTGTAGACCCTATGACTTTGTCTAGTCTTTGTAGACCCTATGATTTTGTCTAGTCTTTGTAGACCCTATGATTTTGTCTAGTCTTTGTAGACTATGAATTTGTCTAATCTTTGTAGAACCTATGACTTTGTCTAGGCTTTGTAGACTATTATTTTGTCTAGTCTTTGTAGACCCTATGATTTTGTCTAGTCTTTGTAGATCCTATGATGTTGTCTAGTCTTTGTAGACCCTATGGTTTTGTCTAGTCTTTGTAGACCCTATGATTTTATCTAATCTTTGTAGACTATGATTTTGTCTAGTCTTTGTAGACCCTATGATTTTGTCTAGTCTTTGTAGACTATGATTTGGTCTAGTTTTTGTAGACCCTATGCTTTTGTCTAGTCTTTGTAGACCCTATGACTTTGTCTAGACTTTGTAGACTATGATTTTAACTATTCTTTGTAGACCCTATGATTTTGTCTAGTCTTTGTAGACTATGATTTTGTGTAGTCTTTGTAGACTATGATTTTGTCTAGTCTTTGTTGACCCTATGATTTTGTCTAGTCTTTGTAGACCCTATGATTTTGTCTAGTCTTTGTAAACCCTATGATTTTCTCTAGTCTTGGTAGACTATGATTTTGTCTAGTCTTTGTAGACCCTGTGATTTTATCTAGTCTTTGTAGACCCTATGATTTTGTCTAGTCTTTGTAGACTATGATTTTGTCTAATGTTTGTAGACCGTATGAATTTGTCTAGTTTTTGTAGACTATCATTTTGTCTAGTCTTTTTAGACCCTATGAATTGTCTAGTCTTTGTACACTATGGTTTTGTCTAGTCTTTGTAGACTATGATTTTGTCTAGTCTTTGTAGACCCTATGATTTTGTCTAGTCTTTGTAGACCCTATGATGTTGTCTAATCTTTGTAGACCCTATGATGTTGTCTAGTCTTTGTAGAACCTATGATTTTGTCTAGTCTTTGCAAACCCTATGATTTTGTCTAGTCTTTTTAGACTATGATTTTGTCTAGTCTTTGTAGAACCTTTGATTTTGTCTAGTCTTTGTAGACCCTTTGATGTTGTCTAGTCTTTGTAGACCCTATGATTTTGTCTAGTGTTTGTAGACCCTATGATGTTGTCTAGTCTTTGTAGACCCTATGATTGTGTCTAATCTTTGTAGACCCTATGATTTTGTCTAGTCTTTGTAGACCCTATGATGTTGTTTAGTCTTTGTAGACCCTATGACTTTGTCTAGTCTTTGTAGACTATGATTTTAACTATTCTTTGCAGACCCTATGATTTTGTCTAGTCTTTGTAGACTATGATTTTGTGTAGTCTTTGTAGACTATGATTTTTTCTAGTCTTTGTTGACCCTATGATTTTTTCTGGTCTTTGTAGACCCTATGATTTTGTCTAGTCTTTGTAAACCCTATGATTTTCTCTGGTCTTTGTAGACTATGATTTTGTCTAGTCTTTGTAGACCCTATGATTTTATCTAGTCTTTGTAGACCCTATGATTTTGTCTAGTCTTTGTAAACCCTATGATTTTGTCTAGTCTTTGTAGACTATGATTTTGTCTAGTCTTTGTAGACCCTATGAATTTGTCTATTGTTTGTAGACTATGATTTTGTCTAGTCTTTGTAGACCCTATGATTTTGTCTAGTCTTTGCAGTCCCTATGATTTTGTCTAGTCTTTGTAGATCCTATGACTTTGTCTACTCTTTGTAGACCCTATGACTTTGTCTAGTCTTTTTAGACCCTATGATTTTGTCTAGTCTTTGTAGACTATGATTTTGTCTAGTCTTTGTAGACTATGATTTTGTCTAGTCTGTTGACCCTATTATTTTGTCTAGTCTTTGTAGACCCAATGATGTTGTATAGTCTTTGTAAAACCTATGATTTTGTTTAGTCTTTGCAAACTCTATGATTTTGTCTAGTCTTTGTAGACTATGATTTTGTCTAGTATTTGTAGACCCTATGATTTTGTCTAGTCTTTGTAGACCCTATGATTTTGTCTAGTCTTTCTAGACCCTATGATGTTGTCGAGTCTTTGTAGACCCTATGATTTTGTCTAGTCTTTGTAGATCCTATGATGTTGTCTAGTCTTTGTAGACCCAATGATTTTGTCTAGTCTTTGTGGAAATTATGATTTTGTCTAGTCTTTGTAGACCCTATGACTTTGTCTAGTCTTTTTAGACCCTATGATTTTGTCTAGTCTTTGTAGACTATGATTTTGTCTAGTCTTTGTAGACTATGATTTTGTCTAGTCTGTTGACCCTATTATTTTGTCTAGTCTTTGTAGACCCAATGATGTTGTATAGTCTTTGTAAAACCTATGATTTTGTTTAGTCTTTGCAAACTCTATGATTTTGTCTAGTCTTTGTAGATCCTATGACTTTGTCTAGTCTTTGTAGAACCTATGATGTTGTCTAGTCTTTGTATACTATGATTTTGTCTAGTCTTTGTAGACCCTATGACTTTGTCTAGTCTTTGTAGACTATGATATTGTCTAGTCTTTGTAGACCCTATGATTTTGTCTAGTCTTTGTACACCCTATGATTTTGTCTAGTCTTTGTAGACTCTATGACTTTGTCTAGTCTTTGTAGACCCTCTGATTTTGTCTAGTCTTTGTAGACCCTCTGATTTTGTCTAGTCTTTGTAGACCCTATGATTTTGTCTAGTCTTTGTAGACCCTATGATTTTGTCTAGTCTTTCTAGACCCTATGATGTTGTCTAGTCTTTGTAGACCCTATTATTTTGTCTAGTCTTTGTAGATCCTATGATGTTGTCTAGTCTTTGTAGACCCTATGATTTTGTCTAGTCTTTGTGGACCTTATGATTTAGTCTAGTCTTTGTAGACTATGATTTTGTCTACTCTTTGAAGACTATTATTTTGCCTAGTCTTTGTAGACCCTATGATGTTGTCTAGTCTTTGTAGACCCTATGATGTTGTCTAGTCTTTGTAAACTATGATTTTGTCTAATCTTTGTAGACCCTATGACTTTGTCTAGTCTTTGTAGACTATGATATTGTCTAGTCTTTGTAGACCCTTTGATTTTGTCTAGTCTTTGTAGAGCCTATGATTTTGTCTAGTCTTTGTAGACTCTATGACTTTGTCTAGTCTTTGTAGACCCTTTGACTTTGTCTAGTCTTTGTAGACCCTATGACTTTGTCTAGTCTTTGTAGACCCTATGATTTTGTCTAGTCTTTGTAGACCCTATGACTTTGTCTAGTCTTTGTAGACCCTATGACTTTGTCTAGTCTTTGTAGACCCTATGATTTTGTCTAGTCTTTGTAGACCCTATGATTTTGTCTAGTCTTTGTAGACCCTATGATTTTGTCTAGTCTTTGTAGATCCTATGATGTTGTCTAGTCTTTGTAGACCCTATGGTTTTGTCTAGTCTTTGTAGACCCTATGATTTTATCTAATCTTTGTAGACTATGATTTTGTCTGGTCTTTGTAGACCCTATGATTTTGTCTAGTCTTTGTAGACTATGATTTGGTCTAGTTTTTGTAGACCCTATGCTTTTGTCTAGTCTTTGTAGACCCTATGACTTTGTCTAGACTTTGTAGACTATGATTTTAACTATTCTTTGTAGACCCTATGATTTTGTCTAGTCTTTGTAGACTATGATTTTGTGTAGTCTTTTGTAGACTATGATTTTGTCTAGTCTTTGTTGACCCTATTATTTTGTCTAGTCTTTGTAGACCCTATGATTTTGTCTAGTCTTTGTAAACCCTATGATTTTCTCTAGTCTTGGTAGACTATGATTTTGTCTAGTCTTTGTAGACCCTGTGATTTTATCTAGTCTTTGTAGACCCTATGATTTTTTCTAGTCTTTGTGGACTATGATTTTGTCTAATGTTTGTAGACCGTATGAATTTGTCTAGTTTTTGTAGACTATCATTTTGTCTAGTCTTTTTAGACCCTATGAATTGTCTAGTCTTTGTACACTATGGTTTTGTCTAGTCTTTGTAGACTATGATTTTGTCTAGTCTTTGTAGACCCTATGATTTTGTCTAGTCTTTGTAGACCCTATGATGTTGTCTAATCTTTGTAGACCCTTTGATGTTGTCTAGTCTTTGTAAAACCTATGATTTGTCTAGTCTTTGCAAACCCTATGATTTTGTCTAGTCTTTTTAGACTATGATTTTGTCTAGTCTTTGTAGAACCTTTGATTTTGTCTAGTCTTTGTAGACCCTATGATTTTGTCTAGTCTTTGTAGACCCTTTGATGTTGTCTAGTCTTTGTAGACCCTATGATTTTGTCTAGTGTTTGTAGACCCTATGATGTTGTCTAGTCTTTGTAGACCCTATGATTGTGTCTAATCTTTGTAGACCCTATGATTTTGTCTAGTCTTTGTAGACCCTATGATGTTGTTTAGTCTTTGTAGACCTTATGACTTTGTCTAGTCTTTGTAGACTATGATTTTAACTATTCTTTGCAGACCCTATGATTTTGTCTAGTCTTTGTAGACTATGATTTTGTGTAGTCTTTGTAGACTATGATTTTTTCTAGTCTTTGTTGACCCTATGATTTTTTCTAGTCTTTGTAGACCCTATGATTTTGTCTAGTCTTTGTAAACCCTATGATTTTCTCTGGTCTTTGTAGACTATGATTTTGTCTAGTCTTTGTAGACCCTATGATTTTATCTAGTCTTTGTAGACCCTATGATTTTGTCTAGTCTTTGTAAACCCTATGATTTTGTCTAGTCTTTGTAGACTATGATTTTGTCTAGTCTTTGTAGACCCTATGAATTTGTCTATTGTTTGTAGACTATGATTTTGTCTAGTCTTTGTAGACCCTATGATTTTGTCTAGTCTTTGCAGACCCTATGATTTTGTCTAGTCTTTGTAGATCCTATGACTTTGTCTACTCTTTGTAGACCCTATGACTTTGTCTAGTCTTTTTAGACCCTATGATTTTGTCTAGTCTTTGTAGACTATGATTTTGTCTAGTCTTTGTAGACTATGATTTTGTCTAGTCTGTTGACCCTATTATTTTGTCTAGTCTTTGTAGACCCAATGATGTTGTATAGTCTTTGTAAAACCTATGATTTTGTTTAGTCTTTGCAAACTCTATGATTTTGTCTAGTCTTTGTAGACTATGATTTTGTCTAGTATTTGTAGACCCTATGATTTTGTCTAGTCTTTGTAGACCCTATGATTTTGTCTAGTCTTTCTAGACCCTATGATGTTATCTAGTCTTTGTAGACCCTATGATTTTGTCTAGTCTTTGTAGATCCTATGATGTTGTCTAGTCTTTGTAGACCCAATGATTTTGTCTAGTCTTTGTGGAACTTATGATTTTGTCTAGTCTTTGTAGACTATGATTTCTTCTACTCTTTGAAGACTATGATTTTGTCTAGTCTTTGTAGACCCTATGATGTTGTCTAGTCTTTGCAGACCCTATGATGTTGTCTAGTCTTTGTAGACTATGATTTTATCTAATCTTTGTAGACTATGATTTTGTCTGGTCTTTGTAGACCCTATGATTTTGTCTAGTCTTTGTAGACTATGATTTGGTCTAGTTTTTGTAGACCCTATGCTTTTGTCTAGTCTTTGTAGACCCTATGACTTTGTCTAGACTTTGTAGACTATGATTTTAACTATTCTTTGTAGACCCTATGATTTTGTCTAGTCTTTGTAGACTATGATTTTGTGTAGTCTTTTGTAGACTATGATTTTGTCTAGTCTTTGTTGACCCTATGATTTTGTCTAGTCTTTGTAGACCCTATGATTTTGTCTAGTCTTTGTAAACCCTATGATTTTCTCTAGTCTTGGTAGACTATGATTTTGTCTAGTCTTTGTAGACCCTGTGATTTTATCTAGTCTTTGTAGACCCTATGATTTTTTCTAGTCTTTGTGGACTATGATTTTGTCTAATGTTTGTAGACCGTATGAATTTGTCTAGTTTTTGTAGACTATCATTTTGTCTAGTCTTTTTAGACCCTATGAATTGTCTAGTCTTTGTACACTATGGTTTTGTCTAGTCTTTGTAGACTATGATTTTGTCTAGTCTTTGTAGACCCTATGATTTTGTCTAGTCTTTGTAGACCCTATGATGTTGTCTAATCTTTGTAGACCCTTTGATGTTGTCTAGTCTTTGTAAAACCTATGATTTGTCTAGTCTTTGCAAACCCTATGATTTTGTCTAGTCTTTTTAGACTATGATTTTGTCTAGTCTTTGTAGAACCTTTGATTTTGTCTAGTCTTTGTAGACCCTATGATTTTGTCTAGTCTTTGTAGACCCTTTGATGTTGTCTAGTCTTTGTAGACCCTATGATTTTGTCTAGTGTTTGTAGACCCTATGATGTTGTCTAGTCTTTGTAGACCCTATGATTGTGTCTAATCTTTGTAGACCCTATGATTTTGTCTAGTCTTTGTAGACCCTATGATGTTGTTTAGTCTTTGTAGACCTTATGACTTTGTCTAGTCTTTGTAGACTATGATTTTAACTATTCTTTGCAGACCCTATGATTTTGTCTAGTCTTTGTAGACTATGATTTTGTGTAGTCTTTGTAGACTATGATTTTTTCTAGTCTTTGTTGACCCTATGATTTTTTCTAGTCTTTGTAGACCCTATGATTTTGTCTAGTCTTTGTAAACCCTATGATTTTCTCTGGTCTTTGTAGACTATGATTTTGTCTAGTCTTTGTAGACCCTATGATTTTATCTAGTCTTTGCAGACCCTATGATTTTGTCTAGTCTTTGTAAACCCTATGATTTTGTCTAGTCTTTGTAGACTATGATTTTGTCTAGTCTTTGTAGACCCTATGAATTTGTCTATTGTTTGTAGACTATGATTTTGTCTAGTCTTTGTAGACCCTATGATTTTGTCTAGTCTTTGCAGACCCTATGATTTTGTCTAGTCTTTGTAGATCCTATGACTTTGTCTACTCTTTGTAGACCCTATGACTTTGTCTAGTCTTTTTAGACCCTATGATTTTGTCTAGTCTTTGTAGACTATGATTTTGTCTAGTCTTTGTAGACTATGATTTTGTCTAGTCTGTTGACCCTATTATTTTGTCTAGTCTTTGTAGACCCAATGATGTTGTATAGTCTTTGTAAAACCTATGATTTTGTTTAGTCTTTGCAAACTCTATGATTTTGTCTAGTCTTTGTAGACTATGATTTTGTCTAGTATTTGTAGACCCTATGATTTTGTCTAGTCTTTGTAGACCCTATGATTTTGTCTAGTCTTTCTAGACCCTATGATGTTATCTAGTCTTTGTAGACCCTATGATTTTGTCTAGTCTTTGTAGATCCTATGATGTTGTCTAGTCTTTGTAGACCCAATGATTTTGTCTAGTCTTTGTGGAACTTATGATTTTGTCTAGTCTTTGTAGACTATGATTTCTTCTACTCTTTGAAGACTATGATTTTGTCTAGTCTTTGTAGACCCTATGATGTTGTCTAGTCTTTGCAGACCCTATGATGTTGTCTAGTCTTTGTAGACTATGATTTTGTCTAATCTTTGTAGATCCTATGACTTTGTCTAGTCTTTGTAGAACCTATGATGTTGTCTAGTCTTTGTATACTATGATTTTGTCTAGTCTTTGTAGACCCTATGACTTTGTCTAGTCTTTGTAGACTATGATATTGTCTAGTCTTTGTAGACCCTATGATTTTGTCTAGTCTTTGTAGACCCTATGATTTTGTCTAGTGTTTGTAGACCCTATGATGTTGTCTAGTCTTTGTAGACCCTATGATTGTGTCTAATCTTTGTAGACCCTATGATTTTGTCTAGTCTTTGTAGACCCTATGATGTTGTTTAGTCTTTGTAGACCTTATGACTTTGTCTAGTCTTTGTAGACTATGATTTTAACTATTCTTTGCAGACCCTATGATTTTGTCTAGTCTTTGTAGACTATGATTTTGTGTAGTCTTTGTAGACTATGATTTTTTCTAGTCTTTGTTGACCCTATGATTTTTTCTAGTCTTTGTAGACCCTATGATTTTGTCTAGTCTTTGTAAACCCTATGATTTTCTCTGGTCTTTGTAGACTATGATTTTGTCTAGTCTTTGTAGACCCTATGATTTTATCTAGTCTTTGTAGACCCTATGATTTTGTCTAGTCTTTGTAAACCCTATGATTTTGTCTAGTCTTTGTAGACTATGATTTTGTCTAGTCTTTGTAGACCCTATGAATTTGTCTATTGTTTGTAGACTATGATTTTGTCTAGTCTTTGTAGACCCTATGATTTTGTCTAGTCTTTGCAGACCCTATGATTTTGTCTAGTCTTTGTAGATCCTATGACTTTGTCTACTCTTTGTAGACCCTATGACTTTGTCTAGTCTTTTTAGACCCTATGATTTTGTCTAGTCTTTGTAGATCCTATGACTTTGTCTACTCTTTGTAGACCCTATGACTTTGTCTAGTCTTTTTAGACCCTATGATTTTGTCTAGTCTTTGTAGACTATGATTTTGTCTAGTATTTGTAGACCCTATGATTTTGTCTAGTCTTTGTAGACCCTATGATTTTGTCTAGTCTTTCTAGACCCTATGATGTTGTCTAGTCTTTGTAGACCCTATGATTTTGTCTAGTCTTTGTAGATCCTATGATGTTGTCTAGTCTTTGTAGACCCAATGATTTTGTCTAGTCTTTGTGGAACTTATGATTTTGTCTAGTCTTTGTAGACTATGATTTCTTCTACTCTTTGAAGACTATGATTTTGTCTAGTCTTTGTAGACCCTATGATGTTGTCTAGTCTTTGTAGACTATGATTTTGTCTAATCTTTGTAGATCCTATGACTTTGTCTAGTCTTTGTAGAACCTATGATGTTGTCTAGTCTTTGTATACTATGATTTTGTCTAGTCTTTGTAGACCCTATGACTTTGTCTAGTCTTTGTAGACTATGATATTGTCTAGTCTTTGTAGACCCTATGATTTTGTCTAGTCTTTGTAGACCCTATGATTTTGTCTAGTCTTTGTAGACTCTATGACTTTGTCTAGTCTTTGTAGACCCTCTGATTTTGTCTAGTCTTTGTAGACCCTCTGATTTTGTCTAGTCTTTGTAGACCCTATGACTTTGTCTAGTCTTTGTAGACCCTATGATTTTGTCTAGTCTTTGTAGATCCTATGACTTTGTCTAGTCTTTCTAGACCCCATGATTTTGTCCAGTCTTTGTAGACTATGATTTTGTCTAGTCTTTGTAGACCCTATGATTTTGTCTAGTCTTTGTAGACCCTATGATTTTGTCTAGTCTTTCTAGCCCTATGATGTTGTCTAGTCTTTGTAGACCCTATGATTTTGTCTAGTCTTTGTAGATCCTATGATGTTGTCTAGTGTTTGTAGACCCTATGATTTTGTCTAGTCTTTGTGGACCTTATGATTTTGTCTAGTCTTTGTAGACTATGATTTTGTCTACTCTTTGAAGACTATGATTTTGTCTAGTCTTTGTAGACCCTATGATGTTGTCTAGTCTTTGTAGACCCTATGATGTTGTCTAGTCTTTGTAAACTATGATTTTGTCTAATCTTTGTAGATCCTATGACTTTGTCTAGTCTTTGTAGACCCTATGATGTTGTCTAGTCTTTGTATACTATGATTTTGTCTAGTCTTTGTAGACCCTATGACTTTGTCTAGTCTTTGTAGACTATGATATTGTTTAGTCTTTGTAGACCCTTTGATTTTGTCTAGTCTTTGTAGAGCCTATGATTTTGTCTAGTCTATGTAGACTCTATGACTTTGTCTAGTCTTTGTAGACCCTCTGATGTTGTCTATTCTTTGTAGACCCTATGATTTTGTCTAGTCTTTGTAGACCCTATGACTTTGTCTAGTCTTTGTAGATCCTATGACTTTGTCTAGTCTTTGTAGACCCTATGACTTTGTCTAGTCTTTGTAGACCCTTTGATTTTGTCTAGTCTTTGTAGACCCTATGACTTTGTCTAGTCTTTGTAGACCCTATGACTTTGTCTAGTCTTTGTAGACCCTATGATTTTGTCTAGTCTTTGTAGATCCTATGATGTTGTCTAGTCTGCGTAGACCCCATGATTTTGTCTAGTCTTTGTAGACTATGATTTTGTCTAATCTTTGTAGAACCTATGACTTTGTCTAGGCTTTGTAGACTATTATTTTGTCTAGTCTTTGTAGACCCTATGATTTTGTCTAGTCTTTGTAGATCCTATGATGTTGTCTAGTCTTTGTAGACCCTATGGTTTTGTCTAGTCTTTGCAGACCCTATGATTTTATCTAATCTTTGTAGACTATGATTTTGTCTAGTCTTTGTAGACTATGATTTTGTCTAGTCTTTGTAGACTGCGATTTGGTCTAGTTTTTGTAGACCCTATGCTTTTGTCTAGTCTTTGTAGACCCTATGACTTTGTCTAGTCTTTGTAGACTATGATTTTAACTATTCTTTGTAGACCCTATGATTTTGTCTAGTCTTTGTAGACTATGATTTTGTGTAGTCTTTGTAGACTATGATTTTGTCTAGTCTTTGTTGACCCTATGATTTTGTCTAGTCTTTGTAGACCCTATGATTTTGTCTAGTCTTTGTAAACCCTATGATTTTCTCTAGTCTTAGTAGACTATGATTTTGTCTAGTCTTTGTAGACTATGATTTTGTCTAGTCTTTGTAGACCCTATGAATTTGTCTAGTTTTTGTAGACTATCATTTTGTCTATTCTTTTTAGACCCTATGAATTGTCTAGTCTTTTACACTATGGTTTTGTCTAGTCTTTGTAGACTATGATTTTGTCTAGTCTTTGTAGGCCCTATGATGTTGTCTAATCTTTGTAGACCCTATGATATTGTCTAGTCTTTGTAGAACCTATGATTTTGTCTAGTCTTTGCAAACCCTTTGATGTTGTCTAGTCTTTGTAGACCCTATGATTTTGTCTAGTGTTTGTAGACCCTATGATGTTGTCTAGTCTTTGTAGACCCTATGATTTTGTCTAGTCTTTGTAGACCCTATGATGTTGTTTAGTCTTTGTAGACCCTATGACTTTGTCTAGTCTTTGTAGACTATGATTTTAACTATTCTTTGCAGACCCTATGATTTTGTCTAGTCTTTGTAGACTATGATTTTGTGTAGTCTTTGTAGACTATGATTTTGTCTAGTCTTTGTTGACCCTATGATTTTGTCTAGTCTTTGTAGACCCTATGATTTTGTCTAGTCTTTGTAAACCCTATGATTTTCTCTGGTCTTTGTAGACTATGATTTTGTCTAGTCTTTGTAGACCCTATGATTTTATCTAGTCTTTGTAGACCCTATGATTTTGTCTAGTCTTTGTAAACCCTATGATTTTGTCTAGTCTTTGTAGACTATGATTTTGTCTAGTCTTTGTAGACCCTATGAATTTGTCTAGTTTTTGTAGACTATGATTTTGTCTAGTCTTTGTAGACCCTATGATTTTGTCTAGTCTTTGTAGACCCTATGATGTTGTCTAATCTTTGTAGACCCTATGATGTTGTCTAGTCTTTGTAGACCCTATGATTTTGTCTAGTCTTTGTAGACCCTATGATGTTGTCTAGTCTTTGTAGACCCTATGATTTTGTCTAGTGTTTGTATACCCTTTGATGTTGTCTAGTCTTTGTAGACCCCATGATTTTGTCTAGTCTTTGTAGACCCTATGATTTTGTCTAGTCTTTGTAGACCCTGTGATGTTGTCTAGTCTTTGTAGACCCCATGATTTTGTCTAGTCTTTGTAGACTATGATTTTGTCTAATCTTTGTAGAACCTATGACTTTGTTTAGGCTTTGTAGACTATTATTTTGTCTAGTCTTTGTAGACCCTATGATTTTGTCTAGTCTTTGTAGATCCTATGATGAGTCTAGTCTTTGTAGACCCTATGATTTTGTCTAGTCTTTGTAGACTCTATGACTTTGTCTAGTCTTTGTAGACCCTCTGATTTTGTCTAGTCTTTGTAGACCCTCTGATTTTGTCTAGTCTTTGTAGACCCTATGACTTTGTCTAGTCTTTGTAGACCCTATGATTTTGTCTAGTCTTTGTAGATCCTATGACTTTGTCTAGTCTTTCTAGACCCCATGATTTTGTCCAGTCTTTGTAGACTATGATTTTGTCTAGTCTTTGTAGACCCTATGATTTTGTCTAGTCTTTGTAGACCCTATGATTTTGTCTAGTCTTTCTAGCCCTATGATGTTGTCTAGTCTTTGTAGACCCTATGATTTTGTCTAGTCTTTGTAGATCCTATGATGTTGTCTAGTGTTTGTAGACCCTATGATTTTGTCTAGTCTTTGTGGACCTTATGATTTTGTCTAGTCTTTGTAGACTATGATTTTGTCTACTCTTTGAAGACTATGATTTTGTCTAGTCTTTGTAGACCCTATGATGTTGTCTAGTCTTTGTAGACCCTATGATGTTGTCTAGTCTTTGTAAACTATGATTTTGTCTAATCTTTGTAGATCCTATGACTTTGTCTAGTCTTTGTAGACCCTATGATGTTGTCTAGTCTTTGTATACTATGATTTTGTCTAGTCTTTGTAGACCCTATGACTTTGTCTAGTCTTTGTAGACTATGATATTGTTTAGTCTTTGTAGACCCTTTGATTTTGTCTAGTCTTTGTAGAGCCTATGATTTTGTCTAGTCTATGTAGACTCTATGACTTTGTCTAGTCTTTGTAGACCCTCTGATGTTGTCTATTCTTTGTAGACCCTATGATTTTGTCTAGTCTTTGTAGACCCTATGACTTTGTCTAGTCTTTGTAGATCCTATGACTTTGTCTAGTCTTTGTAGACCCTATGACTTTGTCTAGTCTTTGTAGACCCTTTGATTTTGTCTAGTCTTTGTAGACCCTATGACTTTGTCTAGTCTTTGTAGACCCTATGACTTTGTCTAGTCTTTGTAGACCCTATGATTTTGTCTAGTCTTTGTAGATCCTATGATGTTGTCTAGTCTGCGTAGACCCCATGATTTTGTCTAGTCTTTGTAGACTATGATTTTGTCTAATCTTTGTAGAACCTATGACTTTGTCTAGGCTTTGTAGACTATTATTTTGTCTAGTCTTTGTAGACCCTATGATTTTGTCTAGTCTTTGTAGATCCTATGATGTTGTCTAGTCTTTGTAGACCCTATGGTTTTGTCTAGTCTTTGCAGACCCTATGATTTTATCTAATCTTTGTAGACTATGATTTTGTCTAGTCTTTGTAGACTATGATTTTGTCTAGTCTTTGTAGACTGCGATTTGGTCTAGTTTTTGTAGACCCTATGCTTTTGTCTAGTCTTTGTAGACCCTATGACTTTGTCTAGTCTTTGTAGACTATGATTTTAACTATTCTTTGTAGACCCTATGATTTTGTCTAGTCTTTGTAGACTATGATTTTGTGTAGTCTTTGTAGACTATGATTTTGTCTAGTCTTTGTTGACCCTATGATTTTGTCTAGTCTTTGTAGACCCTATGATTTTGTCTAGTCTTTGTAAACCCTATGATTTTCTCTAGTCTTAGTAGACTATGATTTTGTCTAGTCTTTGTAGACTATGATTTTGTCTAGTCTTTGTAGACCCTATGAATTTGTCTAGTTTTTGTAGACTATCATTTTGTCTATTCTTTTTAGACCCTATGAATTGTCTAGTCTTTTACACTATGGTTTTGTCTAGTCTTTGTAGACTATGATTTTGTCTAGTCTTTGTAGGCCCTATGATGTTGTCTAATCTTTGTAGACCCTATGATATTGTCTAGTCTTTGTAGAACCTATGATTTTGTCTAGTCTTTGCAAACCCTTTGATGTTGTCTAGTCTTTGTAGACCCTATGATTTTGTCTAGTGTTTGTAGACCCTATGATGTTGTCTAGTCTTTGTAGACCCTATGATTTTGTCTAGTCTTTGTAGACCCTATGATGTTGTTTAGTCTTTGTAGACCCTATGACTTTGTCTAGTCTTTGTAGACTATGATTTTAACTATTCTTTGCAGACCCTATGATTTTGTCTAGTCTTTGTAGACTATGATTTTGTGTAGTCTTTGTAGACTATGATTTTGTCTAGTCTTTGTTGACCCTATGATTTTGTCTAGTCTTTGTAGACCCTATGATTTTGTCTAGTCTTTGTAAACCCTATGATTTTCTCTGGTCTTTGTAGACTATGATTTTGTCTAGTCTTTGTAGACCCTATGATTTTATCTAGTCTTTGTAGACCCTATGATTTTGTCTAGTCTTTGTAAACCCTATGATTTTGTCTAGTCTTTGTAGACTATGATTTTGTCTAGTCTTTGTAGACCCTATGAATTTGTCTAGTTTTTGTAGACTATGATTTTGTCTAGTCTTTGTAGACCCTATGATTTTGTCTAGTCTTTGTAGACCCTATGATGTTGTCTAATCTTTGTAGACCCTATGATGTTGTCTAGTCTTTGTAGACCCTATGATTTTGTCTAGTCTTTGTAGACCCTATGATGTTGTCTAGTCTTTGTAGACCCTATGATTTTGTCTAGTGTTTGTATACCCTTTGATGTTGTCTAGTCTTTGTAGACCCCATGATTTTGTCTAGTCTTTGTAGACCCTATGATTTTGTCTAGTCTTTGTAGACCCTGTGATGTTGTCTAGTCTTTGTAGACCCCATGATTTTGTCTAGTCTTTGTAGACTATGATTTTGTCTAATCTTTGTAGAACCTATGACTTTGTTTAGGCTTTGTAGACTATTATTTTGTCTAGTCTTTGTAGACCCTATGATTTTGTCTAGTCTTTGTAGATCCTATGATGAGTCTAGTCTTTGTAGACCCTATGATTTTATCTAATCTTTGTAGACTATGATTTTGTCTAGTCTTTGTAGACTATGATTTTGTCTAGTCTTTGTAGACTATGATTTGGTCTAGTTTTTGTAGACCCTATGCTTTTGTCTAGTCTTTGTAGACCCTATGACTTTGTCTAGTCTTTGTAGACTATGATTTTAACTATTCTTTGTAGACCCTATGATTTTGTCTAGTCTTTGTAGACTATGATTTTGTGTAGTCTTTGTAGACTATGATTTTGTCTAGTCTTTGTTGACCCTATGATTTTGTCTAGTCTTTGTAGACCCTATGATTTTGTCTAGTCTTTGTAAACCCTATGAATTTCTCTAGTCTTGGTAGACTATGATTTTGTCTAGTCTTTGTAGACCCTGTGATTGTATCTAGTCTTTTTAGACCCTATGAATTGTCTAGTCTTTGTACACTATGGTTTTGTCTAGTCTTTGTAGACTATGATTTTGTCTAGTCTTTGTAGACCCTATGATTTTGTCTAGTCTTTGTAGACCCTATGATGTTGTCTAATCTCTGTAGACCATTTGATGTTGTCTAGTCTTTGTAGAACCTATGATTTTGTCTAGTCTTTGCAAACCCTATGATTTTGTCTAGTCTTTTTAGACTATGATTTTGTCTAGTCTTTGTAGACCCTTTGATTTTATCTAGTCTTTGTAGACCCTATGATTTTGTCTAGTGTTTGTAGACCCTATGATGTTGTCTAGTCTTTGTAGACCCTATGATTTTGTCTAGTCTTTGTAGACCCTTTGATTTTGTCTAGTCTTTGTAGACCCTATTATGTTGTTTAGTCTTTGTAGACCCTATGACTTTGTCTAGTCTTTGTAGACTATGATTTTAACTATTCTTTGCAGACCCTATGATTTTGTCTAGTCTTTGTGGACTATGATTTTGTGTAGTCTTTGTAGACTATGATTTTGTCTAGTCTTTGTTGACCCTATGATTTTGTCTAGTCTTTGTAGACCCTATGATTTTGTCTAGTCTTTGTAAACCCTATGATTTTCTCTGGTCTTTGTAGACTATGATTTTGTCTAGTCTTTGTAGACCCTATGATTTTATCTAGTCTTTGTAGACCCTATGATTTTGTCTAGTCTTTGTAAACCGTATGATTTTGTCTAGTCTTTGTAGACTATGATTTTGTCTAGTCTTTGTAGACCCTATGAATTTGTCTAGTTTTTGTAGACTATGATTTTGTCTAGTCTTTGTAGACCCTATGATTTTGTCTAGTCTTTGCAGACCCTATGATTTTGTCTACTCTTTGTAGACCCTATGACTTTGTCTAGTCTTTTTAGACCCTATGATTTTGTCTAGTCTTTGTAGACTATGATTTTGTCTAGTCTTTGTAGACTATGATTTTGTCTAGTCTGTTGACCCCATTTATTTGTCTAGTCTTTGTAGACCTAATGATGTTGTATAGTCTTTGTAAAACCTATGATTTTGTTTAGTCTTTGCAAACTCTATGATTTTGTCTAGTCTTTGTAGACTATGATTTTGTCTAGTATTTGTAGACCCTATGATTTTGTCTAGTCTTTGTAGACCCTATGATTTTGTCTAGTCTTTCTAGACCCTATGATGTTGTCTAGTCTTTGTAGACCCTATGATTTTGTCTAGTCTTTGTAGATCCTATGAAGTTGTCTAGTCTTTGTAGACCCAATGATTTTGTATAGTCTTTGTGGACCTTATGATTTTGTCTAGTCTTTGTAGACTATGATTTCTTCTACTCTTTGAAGACTATGATTTTGTCTAGTCTTTGTAGACCCTATGATGTTGTCTAGTCTTTGTAGACCCTATGATGTTGTCTAGTCTTTGTAAACTATGATTTTGTCTAATCTTTGTAGATCCTATGACTTTGTCTAGTCTTTGTAGACCCTATGATGTTGTCTAGTCTTTGTATACTATGATTTTGTCTAGTCTTTGTAGACCCTATGACTTTGTCTAGTCTTTGTAGACTATGATATTGTTTAGTCTTTGTAGACCCTTTGATTTTGTCTAGTCTTTGTAGAGCCTATGATTTTGTCTAGTCTATGTAGACTCTATGACTTTGTCTAGTCTTTGTAGACCCTCTGATGTTGTCTATTCTTTGTAGACCCTATGATTTTGTCTAGTCTTTGTAGACCCTATGACTTTGTCTAGTCTTTGTAGATCCTATGACTTTGTCTAGTCTTTGTAGACCCTATGACTTTGTCTAGTCTTTGTAGACCCTTTGATTTTGTCTAGTCTTTGTAGACCCTATGACTTTGTCTAGTCTTTGTAGACCCTATGACTTTGTCTAGTCTTTGTAGACCCTATGATTTTGTCTAGTCTTTGTAGATCCTATGATGTTGTCTAGTCTGCGTAGACCCCATGATTTTGTCTAGTCTTTGTAGACTATGATTTTGTCTAATCTTTGTAGAACCTATGACTTTGTCTAGGCTTTGTAGACTATTATTTTGTCTAGTCTTTGTAGACCCTATGATTTTGTCTAGTCTTTGTAGATCCTATGATGTTGTCTAGTCTTTGTAGACCCTATGGTTTTGTCTAGTCTTTGCAGACCCTATGATTTTATCTAATCTTTGTAGACTATGATTTTGTCTAGTCTTTGTAGACTATGATTTTGTCTAGTCTTTGTAGACTGCGATTTGGTCTAGTTTTTGTAGACCCTATGCTTTTGTCTAGTCTTTGTAGACCCTATGACTTTGTCTAGTCTTTGTAGACTATGATTTTAACTATTCTTTGTAGACCCTATGATTTTGTCTAGTCTTTGTAGACTATGATTTTGTGTAGTCTTTGTAGACTATGATTTTGTCTAGTCTTTGTTGACCCTATGATTTTGTCTAGTCTTTGTAGACCCTATGATTTTGTCTAGTCTTTGTAAACCCTATGATTTTCTCTAGTCTTAGTAGACTATGATTTTGTCTAGTCTTTGTAGACTATGATTTTGTCTAGTCTTTGTAGACCCTATGAATTTGTCTAGTTTTTGTAGACTATCATTTTGTCTATTCTTTTTAGACCCTATGAATTGTCTAGTCTTTTACACTATGGTTTTGTCTAGTCTTTGTAGACTATGATTTTGTCTAGTCTTTGTAGGCCCTATGATGTTGTCTAATCTTTGTAGACCCTATGATATTGTCTAGTCTTTGTAGAACCTATGATTTTGTCTAGTCTTTGCAAACCCTTTGATGTTGTCTAGTCTTTGTAGACCCTATGATTTTGTCTAGTGTTTGTAGACCCTATGATGTTGTCTAGTCTTTGTAGACCCTATGATTTTGTCTAGTCTTTGTAGACCCTATGATGTTGTTTAGTCTTTGTAGACCCTATGACTTTGTCTAGTCTTTGTAGACTATGATTTTAACTATTCTTTGCAGACCCTATGATTTTGTCTAGTCTTTGTAGACTATGATTTTGTGTAGTCTTTGTAGACTATGATTTTGTCTAGTCTTTGTTGACCCTATGATTTTGTCTAGTCTTTGTAGACCCTATGATTTTGTCTAGTCTTTGTAAACCCTATGATTTTCTCTGGTCTTTGTAGACTATGATTTTGTCTAGTCTTTGTAGACCCTATGATTTTATCTAGTCTTTGTAGACCCTATGATTTTGTCTAGTCTTTGTAAACCCTATGATTTTGTCTAGTCTTTGTAGACTATGATTTTGTCTAGTCTTTGTAGACCCTATGAATTTGTCTAGTTTTTGTAGACTATGATTTTGTCTAGTCTTTGTAGACCCTATGATTTTGTCTAGTCTTTGTAGACCCTATGATGTTGTCTAATCTTTGTAGACCCTATGATGTTGTCTAGTCTTTGTAGACCCTATGATTTTGTCTAGTCTTTGTAGACCCTATGATGTTGTCTAGTCTTTGTAGACCCTATGATTTTGTCTAGTGTTTGTATACCCTTTGATGTTGTCTAGTCTTTGTAGACCCCATGATTTTGTCTAGTCTTTGTAGACCCTATGATTTTGTCTAGTCTTTGTAGACCCTGTGATGTTGTCTAGTCTTTGTAGACCCCATGATTTTGTCTAGTCTTTGTAGACTATGATTTTGTCTAATCTTTGTAGAACCTATGACTTTGTTTAGGCTTTGTAGACTATTATTTTGTCTAGTCTTTGTAGACCCTATGATTTTGTCTAGTCTTTGTAGATCCTATGATGAGTCTAGTCTTTGTAGACCCTATGATTTTATCTAATCTTTGTAGACTATGATTTTGTCTAGTCTTTGTAGACTATGATTTTGTCTAGTCTTTGTAGACTATGATTTGGTCTAGTTTTTGTAGACCCTATGCTTTTGTCTAGTCTTTGTAGACCCTATGACTTTGTCTAGTCTTTGTAGACTATGATTTTAACTATTCTTTGTAGACCCTATGATTTTGTCTAGTCTTTGTAGACTATGATTTTGTGTAGTCTTTGTAGACTATGATTTTGTCTAGTCTTTGTTGACCCTATGATTTTGTCTAGTCTTTGTAGACCCTATGATTTTGTCTAGTCTTTGTAAACCCTATGAATTTCTCTAGTCTTGGTAGACTATGATTTTGTCTAGTCTTTGTAGACCCTGTGATTGTATCTAGTCTTTTTAGACCCTATGAATTGTCTAGTCTTTGTACACTATGGTTTTGTCTAGTCTTTGTAGACTATGATTTTGTCTAGTCTTTGTAGACCCTATGATTTTGTCTAGTCTTTGTAGACCCTATGATGTTGTCTAATCTCTGTAGACCATTTGATGTTGTCTAGTCTTTGTAGAACCTATGATTTTGTCTAGTCTTTGCAAACCCTATGATTTTGTCTAGTCTTTTTAGACTATGATTTTGTCTAGTCTTTGTAGACCCTTTGATTTTATCTAGTCTTTGTAGACCCTATGATTTTGTCTAGTGTTTGTAGACCCTATGATGTTGTCTAGTCTTTGTAGACCCTATGATTTTGTCTAGTCTTTGTAGACCCTTTGATTTTGTCTAGTCTTTGTAGACCCTATTATGTTGTTTAGTCTTTGTAGACCCTATGACTTTGTCTAGTCTTTGTAGACTATGATTTTAACTATTCTTTGCAGACCCTATGATTTTGTCTAGTCTTTGTGGACTATGATTTTGTGTAGTCTTTGTAGACTATGATTTTGTCTAGTCTTTGTTGACCCTATGATTTTGTCTAGTCTTTGTAGACCCTATGATTTTGTCTAGTCTTTGTAAACCCTATGATTTTCTCTGGTCTTTGTAGACTATGATTTTGTCTAGTCTTTGTAGACCCTATGATTTTATCTAGTCTTTGTAGACCCTATGATTTTGTCTAGTCTTTGTAAACCGTATGATTTTGTCTAGTCTTTGTAGACTATGATTTTGTCTAGTCTTTGTAGACCCTATGAATTTGTCTAGTTTTTGTAGACTATGATTTTGTCTAGTCTTTGTAGACCCTATGATTTTGTCTAGTCTTTGCAGACCCTATGATTTTGTCTACTCTTTGTAGACCCTATGACTTTGTCTAGTCTTTTTAGACCCTATGATTTTGTCTAGTCTTTGTAGACTATGATTTTGTCTAGTCTTTGTAGACTATGATTTTGTCTAGTCTGTTGACCCCATTTATTTGTCTAGTCTTTGTAGACCTAATGATGTTGTATAGTCTTTGTAAAACCTATGATTTTGTTTAGTCTTTGCAAACTCTATGATTTTGTCTAGTCTTTGTAGACTATGATTTTGTCTAGTATTTGTAGACCCTATGATTTTGTCTAGTCTTTGTAGACCCTATGATTTTGTCTAGTCTTTCTAGACCCTATGATGTTGTCTAGTCTTTGTAGACCCTATGATTTTGTCTAGTCTTTGTAGATCCTATGAAGTTGTCTAGTCTTTGTAGACCCAATGATTTTGTATAGTCTTTGTGGACCTTATGATTTTGTCTAGTCTTTGTAGACTATGATTTCTTCTACTCTTTGAAGACTATGATTTTGTCTAGTCTTTGTAGACCCTGTGATGTTGTCTAGTCTTTGCAGACCCTATGATGTTGTCTAGTCTTTGTAGACTATGATTTTGTCTAATCTTTGTAGATCCTATGACTTTGTCTAGTCTTTGTAGGACCTATGATGTTGTCTAGTCTTTGTATACTATGATTTTGTCTAGTCTTTGTAGACCCTATGACTTTGTCTAGTCTTTGTAGACCCTATGATTTTGTCTAGTCTTTGTAGACCCTTTGATTTTGTCTAGTCTTTGTAGACTCTATGACTTTGTCTAGTCTTTGTAGACCCTCTGATTTTGTCTAGTCTTTGTAGACCCTCTGATTTTGTCTAGTCTTTGTAGACCCTATGACTTTGTCTAGTCTTTGTAGATCCTATGACTTTGTCTAGTCTTTGTAGACCCTATGACTTTGTCTAGTCTTTGTAGACCCTATGATTTTGTCTAGTCTTTGTAGACCCTATGACTTTGTCTAGTCTTTGTAGACCCTATGACTTTGTCTAGTCTTTGTAGACCCTATGATTTTGTCTAGTCTTTGTAGATCCTATGATGTTGTCTAGTCTGCGTAGACCCCATGATTTTGTCTAGTCTTTGTAGACCCTATGATTTTGTCTAGTCTTTGTAGACTATGATTTTGTCTAATCTTTGTAGAACCTATGACTTTGTCTAGGCTTTGTAGACTATTATTTTGTCTAGTCTTTGTAGACCCTATGATTTTGTCTAGTCTTTGTAGATCCTATGATGTTGTCTAGTCTTTGTAGACCCTATGGTTTTGTCTAGTCTTTGTAGACCCTATGATTTTATCTAATCTTTGTAGACTATGATTTTGTCTAGTCTTTGTAGACTATGATTTTGTCTAGTCTTTGTAGACTATGATTTGGTCTAGTTTTTGTAGACCCTATGCTTTTGTCTAGTCTTTGTAGACCCTATGACTTTGTCTAGTCTTTGTAGACTATGATTTTAACTATTCTTTGTAGACCCTATGATTTTGTCTAGTCTTTGTAGACTATGATTTTGTGTAGTCTTTGTAGACTATGATTTTGTCTAGTCTTTGTTGACCCTATGATTTTGTCTAGTCTTTGTAGACCCTATGATTGTGTCTAGTCTTTGTAAACCCTATGATTTTCTCTAGTCTTGGTAGACTATGATTTTGTCTAGTCTTTGTAGACCCTGTGATTTTATCTAGTCTTTGTAGACCCTATGATTTTGTCTAGTCTTTGTAGACTATGATTTTGTCTAGTCTTTGTAGACCCTATGAATTTGTCTAGTTTTTGTAGACTATCATTTGTCTAGTCTTTTTAGACCCTATGAATTGTCTAGTCTTTGTACACTATGGTTTTGTCTAGTCTTTGTAGACTATGATTTTGTCTAGTCTTTGTAGACCCTATGATTTTGTCTAGTCTTTGTAGACCCTATGATGTTGTCTAATCTTTGTAGACCCTATGATGTTGTCTAGTCTTTGTAGAACCTATGATTTTGTCTAGTCTTTGCAAACCCTATGATTTGTCTAGTCTTTTTAGACTATGATTTTGTCTAGTCTTTGTAGACCCTTTGATTTTGTCTAGTCTTTGTAGACCCTATGATTTTGTCTAGTCTTTGTAGACCCTATGATGTTGTCTAGTCTTTGTAGACCCTATGATTTTGTTTAGTGTTTGTAGACCCTATGATGTTGTCTAGTCTTTGTAGATCCTATGATTTTGTCTAGTCTTTGTAGACCCTATGATTTTGTCTAGTCTTTGTAGACCCTATGATTTTGTCTATTCTTTCTAGACCCTATGATGTTGTCTAGTCTTTGTAGACCCTATGATTTTGTCTAGTCTTTGTAGATCCTATGATGTTGTCTAGCCTTTGTAGACCCAATGATTTTGTCTAGTCTTTGTGGACCTTATGATTTTGTCTAGTCTTTGTAGACTATGATTTCTTCTACTCTTTGAAGACTATGATTTTGTCTAGTCTTTGTAGACCCTGTGATGTTGTCTAGTCTTTGCAGACCCTATGATGTTGTCTAGTCTTTGTAGTCTATGATTTTGTCTAATCTTTGTAGATCCTATGACTTTGTCTAGTCTTTGTAGGACCTATGATGTTGTCTAGTCTTTGTATACTATGATTTTGTCTAGTCTTTGTAGACCCTATGACTTTGTCTAGTCTTTGTAGACCCTATGATTTTGTCTAGTCTTTGTAGACCCTATGATTTTGTCTAGTCTTTGTAGACTCTATGACTTTGTCTAGTCTTTGTAGACCCTCTGATTTTGTCTAGTCTTTGTAGACCCTCTGATTTTGTCTAGTCTTTGTAGACCCTATGACTTTGTCTAGTCTTTGTAGATCCTATGACTTTGTCTAGTCTTTGTAGACCCTATGACTTTGTCTAGTCTTTGTAGACCCTATGATTTTGTCTAGTCTTTGTAGACCCTATGACTTTGTCTAGTCTTTGTAGACCCTATGACTTTGTCTAGTCTTTGTAGACCCTATGATTTTGTCTAGTCTTTGTAGATCCTATGATGTTGTCTAGTCTGCGTAGACCCCATGATTTTGTCTAGTCTTTGTAGACCCTATGATTTTGTCTAGTCTTTGTAGACTATGATTTTGTCTAATCTTTGTAGAACCTATGACTTTGTCTAGGCTTTGTAGACTATGATTTGGTCTAGTTTTTGTAGACCCTATGCTTTTGTCTAGTCTTTGTAGACCCTATGACTTTGTCTAGTCTTTGTAGACTATGATTTTAACTATTCTTTGTAGACCCTATGATTTTGTCTAGTCTTTGTAGACTATGATTTTGTGTAGTCTTTGTAGACTATGATTTTGTCTAGTCTTTGTTGACCCTATGATTTTGTCTAGTCTTTGTAGACCCTATGATTGTGTCTAGTCTTTGTAAACCCTATGATTTTCTCTAGTCTTGGTAGACTATGATTTTGTCTAGTCTTTGTAGACCCTGTGATTTTATCTAGTCTTTGTAGACCCTATGATTTTGTCTAGTCTTTGTAGACTATGATTTTGTCTAGTCTTTGTAGACCCTATGAATTTGTCTAGTTTTTGTAGACTATCATTTTGTCTAGTCTTTTTAGACCCTATGAATTGTCTAGTCTTTGTACACTATGGTTTTGTCTAGTCTTTGTAGACTATGATTTTGTATAGTCTTTGTAGACCCTATGATTTTGTCTAGTCTTTGTAGACCCTATGATTTTGTCTAGTGTTTGTAGACCCTCTGATGTTGTCTAGTCTTTGTAGACCCTATGATTTTGTCTAGTCTTTGTAGACCCTTTGATTTTGTCTAGTCTTTGTAGACCCTATGATGTTGTTTAGTCTTTGTAGACCCTATGACTTTGTCTAGTCTTTGTAGACTATGATTTTAACTATTCTTTGCAGACCCTATGATTTTGTCTAGTCTTTGTGGACTATGATTTTGTGTAGTCTTTGTAGACTATGATTTTGTCTAGTCTTTGTTGACCCTATGATTTTGTCTAGTCTTTGTAGACCCTATGATTTTGTCTAGTCTTTGTAAACCCTATGATTTTCTCTGGTCTTTGTAGACTATGATTTTGTCTAGTCTTTGTAGACCCTATGATTTTATCTAGTCTTTGTAGACCCTATGATTTTGTCTAGTCTTTGTAAACCGTATGATTTTGTCTAGTCTTTGTAGACTATGATTTTGTCTAGTCTTTGTAGACCCTATGAATTTGTCTAGTTTTTGTAGACTATGATTTTGTCTAGTCTTTGTAGACCCTATGATTTTGTCTAGTCTTTGCAGACCCTATGATTTTGTCTACTCTTTGTAGACCCTATGACTTTGTCTAGTCTTTTTAGACCCTATGATTTTGTCTAGTCTTTGTAGACTATGATTTTGTCTAGTCTTTGTAGACTATGATTTTGTCTAGTCTGTTGACCCCATTTATTTGTCTAGTCTTTGTAGACCTAATGATGTTGTATAGTCTTTGTAAAACCTATGATTTTGTTTAGTCTTTGCAAACTCTATGATTTTGTCTAGTCTTTGTAGACTATGATTTTGTCTAGTATTTGTAGACCCTATGATTTTGTCTAGTCTTTGTAGACCCTATGATTTTGTCTAGTCTTTCTAGACCCTATGATGTTGTCTAGTCTTTGTAGGACCTATGATGTTGTCTAGTCTTTGTATACTATGATTTTGTCTAGTCTTTGTAGACCCTATGACTTTGTCTAGTCTTTGTAGACCCTATGATTTTGTCTAGTCTTTGTAGACCCTTTGATTTTATCTAGTCTTTGTAGACTCTATGACTTTGTCTAGTCTTTGTAGACCCTCTGATTTTGTCTAGTCTTTGTAGACCCTCTGATTTTGTCTAGTCTTTGTAGACCCTATGACTTTGTCTAGTCTTTGTAGATCCTATGACTTTGTCTAGTCTTTGTAGACCCTATGACTTTGTCTAGTCTTTGTAGACCCTATGATTTTGTCTAGTCTTTGTAGACCCTATGACTTTGTCTAGTCTTTGTAGACCCTATGACTTTGTCTAGTCTTTGTAGACCCTATGATTTTGTCTAGTCTTTGTAGATCCTATGATGTTGTCTAGTCTGCGTAGACCCCATGATTTTGTCTAGTCTTTGTAGACCCTATGATTTTGTCTAGTCTTTGTAGACTATGATTTTGTCTAATCTTTGTAGAACCTATGACTTTGTCTAGGCTTTGTAGACTATTATTTTGTCTAGTCTTTGTAGACCCTATGATTTTGTCTAGTCTTTGTAGATCCTATGATGTTGTCTAGTCTTTGTAGACCCTATGGTTTTGTCTAGTCTTTGTAGACCCTATGATTTTATCTAATCTTTGTAGACTATGATTTTGTCTAGTCTTTGTAGACTATGATTTTGTCTAGTCTTTGTAGACTATGATTTGGTCTAGTTTTTGTAGACCCTATGCTTTTGTCTAGTCTTTGTAGACCCTATGACTTTGTCTAGTCTTTGTAGACTATGATTTTAACTATTCTTTGTAGACCCTATGATTTTGTCTAGTCTTTGTAGACTATGATTTTGTGTAGTCTTTGTAGACTATGATTTTGTCTAGTCTTTGTTGACCCTATGATTTTGTCTAGTCTTTGTAGACCCTATGATTGTGTCTAGTCTTTGTAAACCCTATGATTTTCTCTAGTCTTGGTAGACTATGATTTTGTCTAGTCTTTGTAGACCCTGTGATTTTATCTAGTCTTTGTAGACCCTATGATTTTGTCTAGTCTTTGTAGACTATGATTTTGTCTAGTCTTTGTAGACCCTATGAATTTGTCTAGTTTTTGTAGACTATCATTTTGTCTAGTCTTTTTAGACCCTATGAATTGTCTAGTCTTTGTACACTATGGTTTTGTCTAGTCTTTGTAGACTATGATTTTGTCTAGTCTTTGTAGACCCTATGATTTTGTCTAGTCTTTGTAGACCCTATGATGTTGTCTAATCTTTGTAGACCCTATGATGTTGTCTAGTCTTTGTAGAACCTATGATTTTGTCTAGTCTTTGCAAACCCTATGATTTGTCTAGTCTTTTTAGACTATGATTTTGTCTAGTCTTTGTAGACCCTTTGATTTTGTCTAGTCTTTGTAGACCCTATGATTTTGTCTAGTCTTTGTAGACCCTATGATGTTGTCTAGTCTTTGTAGACCCTATGATTTTGTTTAGTGTTTGTAGACCCTATGATGTTGTCTAGTCTTTGTAGATCCTATGATTTTGTCTAGTCTTTGTAGACCCTATGATTTTGTCTAGTCTTTGTAGACCCTATGATTTTGTCTAGTCTTTCTAGACCCTATGATGTTGTCTAGTCTTTGTAGACCCTATGATTTTGTCTAGTCTTTGTAGATCCTATGATGTTGTCTAGCCTTTGTAGACCCAATGATTTTGTCTAGTCTTTGTGGACCTTATGATTTTGTCTAGTCTTTGTAGACTATGATTTCTTCTACTCTTTGAAGACTATGATTTTGTCTAGTCTTTGTAGACCCTGTGATGTTGTCTAGTCTTTGCAGACCCTATGATGTTGTCTAGTCTTTGTAGACTATGATTTTGTCTAATCTTTGTAGATCCTATGACTTTGTCTAGTCTTTGTAGGACCTATGATGTTGTCTAGTCTTTGTATACTATGATTTTGTCTAGTCTTTGTAGACCCTATGACTTTGTCTAGTCTTTGTAGACCCTATGATTTTGTCTAGTCTTTGTAGACCCTATGATTTTGTCTAGTCTTTGTAGACTCTATGACTTTGTCTAGTCTTTGTAGACCCTCTGATTTTGTCTAGTCTTTGTAGACCCTCTGATTTTGTCTAGTCTTTGTAGACCCTATGACTTTGTCTAGTCTTTGTAGATCCTATGACTTTGTCTAGTCTTTGTAGACCCTATGACTTTGTCTAGTCTTTGTAGACCCTATGATTTTGTCTAGTCTTTGTAGACCCTATGACTTTGTCTAGTCTTTGTAGACCCTATGACTTTGTCTAGTCTTTGTAGACCCTATGATTTTGTCTAGTCTTTGTAGATCCTATGATGTTGTCTAGTCTGCGTAGACCCCATGATTTTGTCTAGTCTTTGTAGACCCTATGATTTTGTCTAGTCTTTGTAGACTATGATTTTGTCTAATCTTTGTAGAACCTATGACTTTGTCTAGGCTTTGTAGACTATTATTTTGTCTAGTCTTTGTAGACCCTATGATTTTGTCTAGTCTTTGTAGATCCTATGATGTTGTCTAGTCTTTGTAGACCCTATGGTTTTGTCTAGTCTTTGTAGACCCTATGATTTTATCTAATCTTTGTAGACTATGATTTTGTCTAGTCTTTGTAGACTATGCTTTTGTCTAGTCTTTGTAGACCCTATGACTTTGTCTAGTCTTTGTAGACTATGATTTTAACTATTCTTTGTAGACCCTATGATTTTGTCTAGTCTTTGTAGACTATGATTTTGTGTAGTCTTTGTAGACTATGATTTTGTCTAGTCTTTGTTGACCCTATGATTTTGTCTAGTCTTTGTAGACCCTATGATTGTGTCTAGTCTTTGTAAACCCTATGATTTTCTCTAGTCTTGGTAGACTATGATTTTGTCTAGTCTTTGTAGACCCTGTGATTTTATCTAGTCTTTGTAGACCCTATGATTTTGTCTAGTCTTTGTAGACTATGATTTTGTCTAGTCTTTGTAGACCCTATGAATTTGTCTAGTTTTTGTAGACTATCATTTTGTCTAGTCTTTTTAGACCCTATGAATTGTCTAGTCTTTGTACACTATGGTTTTGTCTAGTCTTTGTAGACTATGATTTTGTCTAGTCTTTGTAGACCCTATGATTTTGTCTAGTCTTTGTAGACCCTATGATGTTGTCTAATCTTTGTAGACCCTATGATGTTGTCTAGTCTTTGTAGAACCTATGATTTTGTCTAGTCTTTGCAAACCCTATGATTTTGTCTAGTCTTTTTAGACTATGATTTTGTCTAGTCTTTGTAGATCCTATGACTTTGTCTAGTCTTTGTAGGACCTATGATGTTGTCTAGTCTTTGTATACTATGATTTTGTCTAGTCTTTGTAGACCCTATGACTTTGTCTAGTCTTTGTAGACCCTATGATTTTGTCTAGTCTTTGTAGACCCTATGATTTTGTCTAGTCTTTGTAGACTCTATGACTTTGTCTAGTCTTTGTAGACCCTCTGATTTTGTCTAGTCTTTGTAGACCCTCTGATTTTGTCTAGTCTTTGTAGACCCTATGACTTTGTCTAGTCTTTGTAGATCCTATGACTTTGTCTAGTCTTTGTAGACCCTATGACTTTGTCTAGTCTTTGTAGACCCTATGATTTTGTCTAGTCTTTGTAGACCCTATGACTTTGTCTAGTCTTTGTAGACCCTATGACTTTGTCTAGTCTTTGTAGACCCTATGATTTTGTCTAGTCTTTGTAGATCCTATGATGTTGTCTAGTCTGCGTAGACCCCATGATTTTGTCTAGTCTTTGTAGACCCTATGATTTTGTCTAGTCTTTGTAGACTATGATTTTGTCTAATCTTTGTAGAACCTATGACTTTGTCTAGGCTTTGTAGACTATTATTTTGTCTAGTCTTTGTAGACCCTATGATTTTGTCTAGTCTTTGTAGATCCTATGATGTTGTCTAGTCTTTGTAGACCCTATGGTTTTGTCTAGTCTTTGTAGACCCTATGATTTTATCTAATCTTTGTAGACTATGATTTTGTCTAGTCTTTGTAGACTATGCTTTTGTCTAGTCTTTGTAGACCCTATGACTTTGTCTAGTCTTTGTAGACTATGATTTTAACTATTCTTTGTAGACCCTATGATTTTGTCTAGTCTTTGTAGACTATGATTTTGTGTAGTCTTTGTAGACTATGATTTTGTCTAGTCTTTGTTGACCCTATGATTTTGTCTAGTCTTTGTAGACCCTATGATTGTGTCTAGTCTTTGTAAACCCTATGATTTTCTCTAGTCTTGGTAGACTATGATTTTGTCTAGTCTTTGTAGACCCTGTGATTTTATCTAGTCTTTGTAGACCCTATGATTTTGTCTAGTCTTTGTAGACTATGATTTTGTCTAGTCTTTGTAGACCCTATGAATTTGTCTAGTTTTTGTAGACTATCATTTTGTCTAGTCTTTTTAGACCCTATGAATTGTCTAGTCTTTGTACACTATGGTTTTGTCTAGTCTTTGTAGACTATGATTTTGTCTAGTCTTTGTAGACCCTATGATTTTGTCTAGTCTTTGTAGACCCTATGATGTTGTCTAATCTTTGTAGACCCTATGATGTTGTCTAGTCTTTGTAGAACCTATGATTTTGTCTAGTCTTTGCAAACCCTATGATTTTGTCTAGTCTTTTTAGACTATGATTTTGTCTAGTCTTTGTAGACCCTTTGATTTTGTCTAGTCTTTGTAGACCCTATGATTTTGTCTAGTCTTTGTAGACCCTATGATGTTGTCTAGTCTTTGTAGACACTATGATTTTGTTTAGTGTTTGTAGACCCTATGATGTTGTCTAGTCTTTGCAGATCCTATGATTTTGTCTAGTCTTTGTAGACCTATGATTTTGTCTAGTCTTTGTAGACCCTATGATGTTGTTTAGTCTTTGTAGACCCTATGACTTTGTCTAGTCTTTGTAGACTATGATTTTAACTATTCTTTGCAGACCCTATGATTTTGTCTAGTCTTTTTAGACTATGATTTTGTGTAGTCTTTGTAGACTATGATTTTGTCTAGTCTTTGTTGACCCTATGATTTTGTCTAGTCTTTGTAGACCCTATGATTTTGTCTAGTCATTGTAAACCATATGATTTTCTCTGGTCTTTGTAGATTATGATTTTGTCTAGTCTTTGCAGACCCTATGATTTTATCTAGTCTTTGTAGACCCTATGATTTTGTCTAGTCTTTGTAAACCCTATGATTTTGTCTAGTCTTTGTAGACTATGATTTTGTCTAGTCTTTGTAGACCATATGAATTTGTCTAGTTTTTGTAGACTATGATTTTGTCTAGTCTTTGTAGACCCCATGATTTTGTCTAGTCTTTGTAGACCCTATGATTTTGTCTAGTCTTTGTAAAACCTATGATGTTGTCTAGTCTTTGTAGACCCTATGATTTTGTCTAGTCTTTGTAGACCCTATGATGTTGTCTAATCTTTGTAGACCCTATGATGTTGCCTAGTCTTTGTAGACTATGATTTTGTCTAATCTTTGTAGATCCTATGACTTTGTCTAGTCTTTGTAGACCCAATGATGTTGTCTATCCTTTGCAGACTATGATTTTGTCTAGTCTTTGTAGACCCTATGACTTTGTCTAGTCTTTGTAGGCTATGATTTTGTCTAGTTTTTGTAGACCCTATGATTTTTTCTAGTCTTTGTAGACCCTATGATTTTGTCTAGTCTTTGCAAACCCTATGATTTTGTCTAGTCTTTGTAGATCCTATGACTTTGTCTACTCTTTGTAGACCCTATGATTTTGTCTAGTCTTTGTAAGCCCTATGATTTTGTCTAGTCTTTGTAGACTATGATTTTGTCTAGTCTTGGTAGACCCTATGATTTTGTCAAGTCTTTGTAGACTATGACTTTGTCTAGTCTTTTTAGGCCCTATGATTTTGTCTAGTCTTTGTAGACTATGATTTTGTCTAGTCTTTGTAGACTATGATTTTGTCTAGTCTGTTGACCCTATTATTTTGTCTAGTCTTTGTAGACCCAATGATGTTGTATAGTCTTTATAAAACCTATGATTTTGTTTAGTCTTTGCAAACTCTATGATGTTGTCTAGTCTTTGTAGACTATGATTTTGTCTAGTATTTGTAAACCCTATGATTTTGTCTAGTCTTTGTAGACCCTATGATTTTGTCTAGTCTTTCTAGACCCTATGATGTTGTCTAGTCTTTGTAGACCCTATGATTTTGTCTAGTCTTTGTAGATCCTATGATGTTGTCTAGTCTTTGTAGACCCAATGATTTTGTCTAGTCTTTGTGGACCTTATGATTTTGTCTAGTCTTTGTAGACTATTATTTCTTCTACTCTTTGAAGACTATGATTTTGTCTAGTCTTTGTAGACCCTATGATGTTGTCTAGTCTTTGCAGACCCTATGATGTTGTCTAGTCTTTGTAGACTATGATTTTGTCTAATCTTTGTAGATTCTATGACTTTGTCTAGTCTTTGTAGACCCTATGATGTTGTCTAGTCTTTGCATACTATGATTTTGTCTAGTCTTTGTAGACCCTATGACTTTGTCTAGTCTTTGTAGACTATGATATTGTCTAGTCTTTGTAGACCCTATGATTTTGTCCAGTCTTTGTAGACCCTATGATTTTGTCTAGTCTTTGTAGACTCTATGACTTTGTCTAGTCTTTGTAGACCCTGTGATTTTGTCTAGTCTTTGTAGACCCTCTGATTTTGTCTAGTCTTTGTAGCCCCTATGACTTTGTCTAGTCTTTGTAGACCCTATGATGTTGTCTAATATTTGTAGACCCTATGATGTTGCCTGGTCTTTGTAGACTATGATTTTGTCTAATCTTTGTAGATCCTATGACTTTGTCTAGTCTTTGTAGACCCTTTGATGTTGTCTAGTCTTTGCATACTATGATTTTGTCTAGTCTTTGTAGACCCTATGACTTTGTCTAGTCTTTGTAGGCTATGATTTTGTCTAGTCTTTGTAGACCCTATGATTTTGTCTAGTCTTTGCAGACCCTATGATTTTGTCTAGTCTTTGTAGATCCTATGACTTTGTCTAGTCTTTCTAGACCCTATGACTTTGTCTAGTCTTTGTAGACCCTATGACTTTGTCTAGTCTTTGTAGACCCTATGATTTTGTCTAGTCTTTGTAGATCCTATGAGGTTGTCTAGTCTGCGTAGACCCCATGATTTTGTCTAATCTTTGTAGACCCTATGATTTTGTCTAGTCTTTGTAGACTATGATTTTTTCTAATCTTTGTAGAACCTATGACTTTGTCTAGGCTTTGTAGACTATTATTTTGTCTAGTCTTTGTAGACCCTATGATTTTGTCTAGTCTTTGTAGATCCTATGATGTTGTCTAGTCTTTGTAGACCCTATGGTTTTGTCTAGTCTTTGTAAACCCTATGATTTTGTCTAGTCTTTCTAGACTATGATTTTGTCTAGTCTTTGTAGACCCTATGCTTTTGTATAGTCTTTGTAGACTATGATTTTGTCTAGTCTTTTTAGACCCTATGATTTGTCTAGTCTTTGTAGACTCTGATTTTGTCTAGTCTTGGTAGACTATGATTTTGTCTAGTCTGTAGACCCTATGATGTTGTCTAGTCTTTGCAGACCCTATGATGTTGTCTAGTCTTTGTAAAACCAAAGATTTTGTCTAGTCTTTGCAAACCCTATGCTTTTGTGTAGTCTTTGTAGACTATGATTTTGTCTAGTCTTTGTAGACCCTATGATTTTGTCTAGTCTTTGTAGTCCCGATGATTTTGTCTAGTCTTTGTAGACCCTATGATGATGTCTAGTCTTTGTAGACCCTATGATTTTGTCTAGTCTTTGTAGATCCTATGATGTTGTCTAGTCTTTGTATACTACAATTTTGTCTAGTCATTGTAGACCCTATGACTTTGTCTAGTCTTTGTAGACTATGATTTTGTCTAGTCTTTGTAAACCCTATGATTTTGTCTAGTCTTTGTAGACCCTATGATTTTGTCTAGTCTTTGTAGACCCTATGATTTTGTTTAGTCTTTGTAGACCCTATGATGTTGTCTAGTCTTTGTAGACCCTATGATTTTGTCTAGTCTTTGTAGATCCTATGATGTTGTCTAGTCTTTGTATACTATGATTTTGTCTAGTCTTTGTAGATCCTATGACTTTGTCTAGTCTTTGTAGACTAAGATTTTGTCTAGTCTTTGCAGACCCTATGATTTTGTCTAGTCTTTGTAGACTCTATGATTTTGTCTAGTCTTGGTAGACCCTATGACTTTGTCTAGTCTTTGTAGACCCTCTGATTTCGTCTAGTCTTTGTAGACCCTATGATTTTGTCTAATCTTTGTAGACCCTATGATTTTGTCTAGTCTTTGTAAACCCTATGATTTTCTCTGGTCTTTGTAGACTATGATTTTGTCTAGTCTTTGTAGACCCTATGATTTTATCTAGTCTTTGTAGACCCTATGATTTTGTCTAGTCTTTGTAAACCCTATGATTTTTTCTAGTCTTTGTAGACCCTATGAATTTGTCTAGTTTTTGTAGACTATGATTTTGTCTAGTCTTTGTAGACGCTATGATTTTGTCTAGTCTTTGTAGACCCTATGATGTTGTCTAATCTTTGTAGACCCTATGATGTTGTCTAGTCTTTGTAGAACCTATGATTTTGTCTAGTCTTTGCAAACCCTATGATTTTGTCTAGTCTTTGTAGACTATGATTTTGTCTAGTCTTTGTAGACCCTATGATGTTGTCTAATCTTTGTAGACCCTATGATTTTGTCTAGTGTTTATATACCCTTTTATGTTGTCTAGTCTTTGTAGACCCTATGATTTTGTCTCGTCTTTGTAGACCCTATGATTTTGTCTAGTCTTTGTAGACCCTATGATGTTGTCTAGTCTTTGTAGACCCTATGATTTTGTCTAGTCTTTGTAGACCCTATGATGTTGTCTAATATTTGTAGACCCTATGATGTTGCCTGGTCTTTGTAGACTATGATTTTGTCTAATCTTTGTAGATCCTATGACTTTGTCTAGTCTTTGTAGACCCTTTGATGTTGTCTAGTCTTTGCATACTATGATGTTGTCTAGTCTTTGTAGACCCTATGGTTTTGTCTAGTCTTTGTAAACCCTATGATTTTGTCTAGTCTTTCTAGACTATGATTTTGTCTAGTCTTTGCAGACCCTATGCTTTTGTATAGTCTTTGTAGACTATGATTTTGTCTAGTCTTTTTAGACCCTATGATTTGTCTAGTCTTTGTAGACTCTGATTTTGTCTAGTCTTGGTAGACTATGATTTTGTCTAGTCTGTAGACCCTATGATGTTGTCTAGTCTTTGCAGACCCTATGATGTTGTCTAGTCTTTGTAAAACCAAAGATTTTGTCTAGTCTTTGCAAACCCTATGCTTTTGTGTAGTCTTTGTAGACTATGATTTTGTCTAGTCTTTGTAGACCCTATGATTTTGTCTAGTCTTTGTAGTCCCGATGATTTTGTCTAGTCTTTGTAGACCCTATGATGATGTCTAGTCTTTGTAGACCCTATGATTTTGTCTAGTCTTTGTAGATCCTATGATGTTGTCTAGTCTTTGTATACTACAATTTTGTCTAGTCATTGTAGACCCTATGACTTTGTCTAGTCTTTGTAGACTATGATTTTGTCTAGTCTTTGTAAACCCTATGATTTTGTCTAGTCTTTGTAGACCCTATGATTTTGTCTAGTCTTTGTAGACCCTATGATTTTGTTTAGTCTTTGTAGACCCTATGATGTTGTCTAGTCTTTGTAGACCCTATGATTTTGTCTAGTCTTTGTAGATCCTATGATGTTGTCTAGTCTTTGTATACTATGATTTTGTCTAGTCTTTGTAGATCCTATGACTTTGTCTAGTCTTTGTAGACTAAGATTTTGTCTAGTCTTTGCAGACCCTATGATTTTGTCTAGTCTTTGTAGACTCTATGATTTTGTCTAGTCTTGGTAGACCCTATGACTTTGTCTAGTCTTTGTAGACCCTCTGATTTCGTCTAGTCTTTGTAGACCCTATGATTTTGTCTAATCTTTGTAGACCCTATGATTTTGTCTAGTCTTTGTAAACCCTATGATTTTCTCTGGTCTTTGTAGACTATGATTTTGTCTAGTCTTTGTAGACCCTATGATTTTATCTAGTCTTTGTAGACCCTATGATTTTGTCTAGTCTTTGTAAACCCTATGATTTTTTCTAGTCTTTGTAGACCCTATGAATTTGTCTAGTTTTTGTAGACTATGATTTTGTCTAGTCTTTGTAGACGCTATGATTTTGTCTAGTCTTTGTAGACCCTATGATGTTGTCTAATCTTTGTAGACCCTATGATGTTGTCTAGTCTTTGTAGAACCTATGATTTTGTCTAGTCTTTGCAAACCCTATGATTTTGTCTAGTCTTTGTAGACTATGATTTTGTCTAGTCTTTGTAGACCCTATGATGTTGTCTAATCTTTGTAGACCCTATGATTTTGTCTAGTGTTTATATACCCTTTTATGTTGTCTAGTCTTTGTAGACCCTATGATTTTGTCTCGTCTTTGTAGACCCTATGATTTTGTCTAGTCTTTGTAGACCCTATGATGTTGTCTAGTCTTTGTAGACCCTATGATTTTGTCTAGTCTTTGTAGACCCTATGATGTTGTCTAATATTTGTAGACCCTATGATGTTGCCTGGTCTTTGTAGACTATGATTTTGTCTAATCTTTGTAGATCCTATGACTTTGTCTAGTCTTTGTAGACCCTTTGATGTTGTCTAGTCTTTGCATACTATGATTTTGTCTAATCTTTGTAGACCCTATGATTTTGTCTAGTCTTTGCAGACCCTATGATTTTGTCTAGTCTTTGTAGATCCTATGACTTTGTCTACTCTTTGTAGACCCTATGATTTTGTCTAGCCTTTGTAAACCCTATGATTTTGTCTAGTCTTTGTAGACTATGATTTTGTCTAGTCTTGGTAAACCCTATGATTTTGTCCATTTTTTGTAGACTATGACTTTGTCTAGTCTTTTTAGACCCGATGATTTTGTCTAGTCTTTGTAGACTATGATTTTGTCTAGTCTTTGTAGACAATGATTTTGTCTAGTCTGTTGACCCTATTATTTTGTCTATTCTTTGTAGACCCAATGATGTTGTCTAGTCTTTGTAAAACCTATGATTTTGTTTAGTCTTTGCAAACTCTATGATTTTGTCTAGTCTTTGTAGACTATGATTTTATCTAGTCTTTGTAGACCCTATGATTTTGTCTAGTCTTTGTAGACCCTATGATTTTGTCTAGTCTTTCTAGACCCTATGATGTTGTCTAGTCTTTGTAGACCCTATGATTTTGTCTAGTCTTTGTAGATCCTATGATGTTGTCTAGTCTTTGTAGATCCAATGATTTTGTCTAGTCTTTGTGGACCTTATGATTTTGTCTAGTCTTTGTAGACTATGATTTTGTCTACTCTTTGAAGACTATGATTTTGTCTAGTCTTTGTAGACCCTATGATGTTGTCTAGTCTTTGCAGACCCTATGATGTTGTCTAGTCTTTGTAGAATATGATTTTGTCTAATCTTTGTAGATCCTATGACTTTGTCTAGTGTTTGTAGACCCTATGATGTTGTCTAGTCTTTGTATACTATAATTTTGTCTAGTCTTTGTAGACCCTATGACTTTGTCTAGTCTTTGTAGACTATGATATTGTCTAATCTTTGTAGACCCTATGATTTTGTCTAGTCTTTGTAGACCCTATGATTTTGTCTAGTCTTTGTAGACTCTATGACTTTGTCTAGTCTTTGTAGACCCTCTGATTTTGTCTAGTCTTTGTAGACCCTCTGATTTTGTCTAGTCTTTGTAGACCCTATGACTTTGTCTAGTCTATGTAGACCCTATGATTTTGTCTAGTCTTTGTAGATCCTATGACTTTGTCTAGTCTTTCTAGACCCTATGACTTTGTCTAGTCTTTGTAGACCCTATGACTTTGTCTAGTCTTTGTAGACCCTATGATTTTGTCTAGTCTTTGTAGATCCTATGATGTTGTCTAGTCTGCGTAGACCCCATGATTTTGTCTAGTTTTTGTAGACCCTATGATTTTGTCTAGTCTTTGTAGACTATGATTTTGTCTAATCTTTGTAGAACCTATGACTTTGTCTAGGCTTTGTAGACTATTATTTTGTCTAGTCTTTGTAGACCCTATGATTTTGTCTAGTCTTTGTAGATCCTATGATGTTGTCTAGTCTTTGTAGACCCTATGGTTTTGTCTAGTCTTTCTAGACTATGATTTTGTCTAGTCTTTGTAGACCCTATGATTTTGTCTAGTCTTTGTAGACTATGATTTTGTCTAGTCTCTTTAGACCCTATGATTTTGTCTAGTCTTTGTAGACTATGATTTTGTCTAGTCTTGGGAGACTATGATTTTGTCTTGTCTGTAGACCCTATGATGTTGTCTAGTCTTTGTAGACCCTATGATGTTGTCTAGTCTTTGTAAAACCTAAGATTTTGTCTAGTCTTTGCAAACCCTATGCTTTTGTGTAGTCTTTGTAGACTATGATTTTGTCTAGTCTTTGTAGACCCTATGAGTTTGTCTAGTCTTTGTAGACCCGATGATTTTGTCTAGTCTTTGTAGACCCTATGATGTTGTCTAGTCTTTGTAGACCCTATGATTTTGTCTAGTCTTTGTAGATCCTATGATGTTGTCTAGTCTTTGTATACTATGATTTTGTCTAGTCTTTGTAGACCCTATGACTTTGTCTAGTCTTTGTAGACTATGATTTTGTCTAGTCTTTGTAGACCCTATGATTTTGTCTAGTCTTTGTAGACCCTATGCTTTTGTCTAGTCTTTGTAGACCCTATGATGTTGTCTAGTCTTTGTAGACCCTATGATTTTGTCTAGTCTTTGTAGATCCTATGATGTTGTCTAGTCTTTGTATACTATGATTTTGTCTAGTCTTTGTAGACCCTATGACTTTGTCTAGTCTTTGTAGACTATGATTTTGTCTAGTCTTTGTAGACCCTATGCTTTTGTCTAGTCTTTGTAGACCCTATGATTTTGTCTAGTCTTTGTAGACCCTATGACTTTGTCTAGTCTTTGTAGACCCTATGATTTTGTCTAGTCTTTGTAGATCCTATGACTTTGTCTAGTCTTTGTAGACCCTATGACTTTGTCTAGTCTTTGTAGACCCTATGATTTTGTCTAGTGTTTGTAGATCCTATGACTTTGTCTAGTCTTTGTAGATCCTATGATGTTGTCTAGTCTGCGTAGACCCCATGATTTTGTCTAGTCTTTCTAGACTATGATTTTGTCTAGTCTTTGTAGACCCTATGATTTTGTCTAGTCTTTGTAGACTATGATTTTGTCTAGTCTCTTTAGACCCTATGATTTTGTCTAGTCTTTGTAGACTATGATTTTGTCTAGTCTTGGTAGACTATGATTTTGTCTTGTCTGTAGACCCTATGATGTTGTCTAGTCTTTGTAGACCCTATGATGTTGTCTAGTCTTTGTAAAACCTAAGATTTTGTCTAGTCTTTGCAAACCCTATGCTTTTGTGTAGTCTTTGTAGACTATGATTTTGTCTAGTCTTTGTAGACCCTATGATTTTGTCTAGTCTTTGTAGACCCGATGATTTTGTCTAGTCTTTGTAGACCCTATGATGTTGTCTAGTCTTTGTAGACCCTATGATTTTGTCTAGTCTTTGTAGATCCTATGATGTTGTCTAGTCTTTGTATACTATGATTTTGTCTAGTCTTTGTAGACCCTATGACTTTGTCTAGTCTTTGTAGACTATGATTTTGTCTAGTCTTTGTAGACCCTATGATTTTGTCTAGTCTTTGTAGACCCTATGCTTTTGTCTAGTCTTTGTAGACCCTATGATGTTGTCTAGTCTTTGTAGACCCTATGATTTTGTCTAGTCTTTGTAGATCCTATGATGTTGTCTAGTCTTTGTATACTATGATTTTGTCTAGTCTTTGTAGAACCTATGACTTTGTCTAGTCTTTGTAGACTATGATTTTGTCTAGTCTTTGCAGACCCTATGCTTTTGTCTAGTCTTTGTAGACCCTATGATTTTGTCTAGTCTTTGTAGACCCTATGACTTTGTCTAGTCTTTGTAGACCCTATGATTTTGTCTAGTCTTTGTAGATCCTATGACTTTGTCTAGTCTTTGTAGACCCTATGACTTTGTCTAGTCTTTGTAGACCCTATGATTTTGTCTAGTGTTTGTAGATCCTATGACTTTGTCTAGTCTTTGTAGATCCTATGATGTTGTCTAGTCTGCGTAGACCCCATGATTTTGTCTAGTCTTTGTAGACCCTATGATTTTGTCTAGTCTTTGTAGACTATGATTTTGTCTAATCTTTGTAGAACCTATGACTTTGTCTAGGCTTTGTAGACTATTATTTTGTCTAGTCTTTGTAGACCCTATGATTTTGTTTAGTCTTTGTAGATCCTTTGATGTTGTCTAGTCTTTGTAGACCCTATGGTTTTGTCTAGTCTTTCTAGACTATGATTTTGTCTAGTCTTTGTAGACCCTATGATTTTGTCTAGTCTTTGTAGACTATGATTTTGTCTAGTCTCTTTAGACCCTATGATTTTGTCTAGTCTTTGTAGACTATGATTTTGTCTAGTCTTGGTAGACTATGATTTTGTCTTGTCTGTAGACCCTATGATGTTGTCTAGTCTTTGTAGACCCTATGATGTTGTCTAGTCTTTGTAAAACCTAAGATTTTGTCTAGTCTTTGCAAACCCTATGCTTTTGTGTAGTCTTTGTAGACTATGATTTTGTCTAGTCTTTGTAGACCCTACGATTTTGTCTAGTCTTTGTAGACCCGATGATTTTGTCTAGTCTTTGTAGACCCTATGATGTTGTCTAGTCTTTGTAGACCCTATGATTTTGTCTAGTCTTTGTAGATCCTATGATGTTGTCTAGTCTTTGTATACTATGATTTTGTCTAGTCTTTGTAGACCCTATGACTTTGTCTAGTCTTTGTAGACTATTATTTTGTCTAGTCTTTGTAAACCCTATGATTTTGTCTAGTCTTTGTAGACCCTATGATTTTGTCTAGTCTTTGTAGACCCTATGCTTTTGTCTAGTCTTTGTAGACCCTATGATGTTGTCTAGTCTTTGTAGACCCTATGATTTTGTCTAGTCTTTGTAGATCCTATGATGTTGTCTAGTCTTTGTATACTATGATTTTGTCTAGTCTTTGTAGACCCTATGACTTTGTCTAGTCTTTGTAGACTATGATTTTGTCTAATCTTTGCAGACCCTATGCTTTTGTCTAGTCTTTGTAGACCCTATGATTTTGTCTAGTCTTTGTAGACCCTATGACTTTGTCTAGTCTTTGTAGACCCTCTGATTTTGTCTAGTCTTTGTAGACCCTATGATTTTGTCTAATCTTTGTAGACCCTATGATTTTGTCTAGTCTTTGTAGATCCTATGACTTTGTCTAGTCTTTGTAGACCCTATGACTTTGTCTAGTCTTTGTAGACCCTATGATTTTGTCTAGTGTTTGTAGATCCTATGACTTTGTCTAGTCTTTGTAGACCCTATGACTTTGTCTAGTCTTTGTAGACCCTATGACTTTGTCTAGTCTTTGTAGACCCTATGATTTTGTCTAGTCTTTGTAGATCCTATGATGTTGTCTAATCTTTGTAGACCCTATGATTTTGTCTAGTGTTTATATACCCTTTTATGTTGTCTAGTCTTTGTAGACCCTATGATTTTGTCTAGTCTTTGTAGACCCTATGATTTTGTCTAGTCTTTGTAGACCCTATGATGTTGTCTAGTCTTTGTAGACCCTATGATTTTGTCTAGTCTTTGTAGACCCTATGATGTTGTCTAATATTTGTAGACCCTATGATGTTGCCTGGTCTTTGTAGACTATGATTTTGTCTAATCTTTGTAGATCCTATGACTTTGTCTAGTCTTTGTAGACCCTTTGATGTTGTCTAGTCTTTGCATACTATGATTTTGTCTAGTCTTTGTAGACCCTATGACTTTGTCTAGTCTTTGTAGGCTATGATTTTGTCTAGTCTTTGTAGACCCTATGATTTTGTCTAGTCTTTGCAGACCCTATGATTTTGTCTAGTCTTTGTAGATCCTATGACTTTGTCTACTCTTTGTAGACCCTATGATTTTGTCTAGCCTTTGTAAACCCTATGATTTTGTCTAGTCTTTGTAGACTATGATTTTGTCTAGTCTTGGTAAACCCTATGATTTTGTCAATTTTTTGTAGACTATGACTTTGTCTAGTCTTTTTAGACCCGATGATTTTGTCTAGTCTTTGTAGACTATGATTTTGTCTAGTCTTTGTAGACAATGATTTTGTCTAGTCTGTTGACCCCATTATTTTGTCTATTCTTTGTAGACCCAATGATGTTGTCTAGTCTTTGTAAAACCTATGATTTTGTTTAGTCTTTGCAAACTCTATGATTTTGTCTAGTCTTTGTAGACTATGATTTTGTCTAGTCTTTGTAGACCCTATGATTTTGTCTAGTCTTTGTATACCCTATGATTTTGTCTAGTCTTTCTAGACCCTATGATGTTGTCTAGTCTTTGTAGACCCTATGATTTTGTCTAGTCATTGTAGATCCTATGATGTTGTCTAGTCTTTGTAGATCCAATGATTTTGTCTAGTCTTTGTGGACCTTATGATTTTGTCTAGTCTTTGTAGACTATGATTTTGTCTACTCTTTGAAGACTATGATTTTGTCTAGTCTTTGTAGACCCTATGATGTTGTCTAGTCTTTGTAGACTATGATTTTGTCTAATCTTTGTAGATCCTATGACTTTGTCTAGTGTTTGTAGACCCTATGATGTTGTCTAGTCTTTGTATACTATAATTTTGTCTAGTCTTTGTAGACCCTATGACTTTGTCTAGTCTTTGTAGACTATGATATTGTCTAATCTTTGTAGACCCTATGATTTTGTCTAGTCTTTGTAGACCCTATGATTTTGTCTAGTCTTTGTAGACTCTATGACTTTGTCTAGTCTTTGTAGACCCTCTGATTTTGTCTAGTCTTTGTAGACCCTCTGATTTTGTCTAGTCTTTGTAGACCCTATGACTTTGTCTAGTCTTTGTAGACCCTTTGATTTTGTCTAGTCTTTGTAGATCCTATGACTTTGTCTAGTCTTTCTAGACCCTATGACTTTGTCTAGTCTTTGTAGACCCTATGACTTTGTCTAGTCTTTGTAGACCCTATGATTTTGTCTAGTCTTTGTAGATCCTATGATGTTGTCTAGTCTGCGTAGACCCCATGATTTTGTCTAGTCTTTGTAGACCCTATGATTTTGTCTAGTCTTTGTAGACTATGATTTTGTCTAATCTTTGTAGAACCTATGACTTTGTCTAGGCTTTGTAGACTATTATTTTGTCTAGTCTTTGTAGACCCTATGATTTTGTCTAGTCTTTGTAGATCCTATGATGTTGTCTAGTCTTTGTAGACCCTATGGTTTTGTCTAGTCTTTCTAGACTATGATTTTGTCTAGTCTTTGTAGACCCTATGATTTTGTCTAGTCTTTGTAGACTATGATTTTGTCTAGTCTTGGTAGACTATGATTTTGTCTTGTCTGTAGACCCTATGATGTTGTCTAGTCTTTGTAGACCCTATGATGTTGTCTAGTCTTTGTAAAACCTAAGATTGTGTCTAGTCTTTGCAAACCCTATGCTTTTGTGTAGTCTTTGTAGACTATGATTTTGTCTAGTCTTTGTAGACCCTATGATTTTGTCTAGTCTTTGTAGACCCGATGATTTTGTCTAGTCTTTGTAGACCCTATGATGTTGTCTAGTCTTTGTAGACCCTATGATTTTGTCTAGTCTTTGTATACTATGATTTTGTCTAGTCTTTGTAGACCCTATGACTTTGTCTAGTCTTTGTAGACTATGATTTTGTCTAGTCTTTGTAAACCCTATGATTTTGTCTAGTCTTTGTAGACCCTATGATTTTGTCTAGTCTTTGTAGACCCTATGCTTTTGTCTAGTCTTTGTAGACCCTATGATGTTGTCTAGTCTTTGTAGACCCTATGATTTTGTCTAGTCTTTGTAGATCCTATGATGTTGTCTAGTCTTTGTATACTATGATTTTGTCTAGTCTTTGTAGACCCTATGACTTTGTCTAGTCTTTGTAGACTATTATTTTGTCTAGTCTTTGTAAACCCTATGATTTTGTCTAGTCTTTGTAGACCCTATGATTTTGTCTAGTCTTTGTAGACCCTATGCTTTTGTCTAGTCTTTGTAGACCCTATGATGTTGTCTAGTCTTTGTAGACCCTATGATTTTGTCTAGTCTTTGTAGATCCTATGATGTTGTCTAGTCTTTGTATACTATGATTTTGTCTAGTCTTTGTAGACCCTATGACTTTGTCTAGTCTTTGTAGACTATGATTTTGTCTAATCTTTGTAGACCCTATGCTTTTGTCTAGTCTTTGTAGACCCTATGATTTTGTCTAGTCTTTGTAGACCCTATGACTTTGTCTAGTCTTTGTAGACCTTCTGATTTTGTCTAGTCTTTGTAGACCCTATGATTTTGTCTAATCTTTGTAGACCCTATGATTTTGTCTAGTCTTTGTAGATCCTATGACTTTGTCTAGTCTTTGTAGACCCTATGACTTTGTCTAGTCTTTGTAGACCCTATGATTTTGTCTAGTGTTTGTAGATCCTATGACTTTGTCTAGTCTTTGTAGACCCTATGACTTTGTCTAGTCTTTGTAGACCCTATGACTTTGTCTAGTCTTTGTAGACCCTATGATTTTGTCTAGTCTTTGTAGATCCTATGATGTTGTCTAATCTTTGTAGACCCTATGATTTTGTCTAGTGTTTATATACCCTTTTATGTTGTCTAGTCTTTGTAGACCCTATGATTTTGTCTAGTCTTTGTAGACCCTATGATTTTGTCTAGTCTTTGTAGACCCTATGATGTTGTCTAGTCTTTGTAGACCCTATGATTTTGTCTAGTCTTTGTAGACCCTATGATGTTGTCTAATATTTGTAGACCCTATGATGTTGCCTGGTCTTTGTAGACTATGATTTTGTCTAATCTTTGTAGATCCTATGACTTTGTCTAGTCTTTGTAGACCCTTTGATGTTGTCTAGTCTTTGCATACTATGATTTTGTCTAGTCTTTGTAGACCCTATGACTTTGTCTAGTCTTTGTAGGCTATGATTTTGTCTAGTCTTTGTAGATCCTATGATGTTGTCTAATCTTTGTAGACCCTATGATTTTGTCTAGTGTTTATATACCCTTTTATGTTGTCTAGTCTTTGTAGACCCTATGATTTTGTCTAGTCTTTGTAGACCCTATGATTTTGTCTAGTCTTTGTAGACCCTATGATGTTGTCTAGTCTTTGTAGACCCTATGATTTTGTCTAGTCTTTGTAGACCCTATGATGTTGTCTAATATTTGTAGACCCTATGATGTTGCCTGGTCTTTGTAGACTATGATTTTGTCTAATCTTTGTAGATCCTATGACTTTGTCTAGTCTTTGTAGACCCTTTGATGTTGTCTAGTCTTTGCATACTATGATTTTGTCTAGTCTTTGTAGACCCTATGACTTTGTCTAGTCTTTGTAGGCTATGATTTTGTCTAGTCTTTGTAGACCCTATGATTTTGTCTAGTCTTTGCAGACCCTATGATTTTGTCTAGTCTTTGTAGATCCTATGACTTTGTCTACTCTTTGTAGACCCTATGATTTTGTCTAGCCTTTGTAAACCCTATGATTTTGTCTAGTCTTTGTAGACTATTATTTTGTCTAGTCTTTGTAAACCCTATGATTTTGTCTAGTCTTTGTAGACCCTATGATTTTGTCTAGTCTTTGTAGACCCTATGCTTTTGTCTAGTCTTTGTAGACCCTATGATGTTGTCTAGTCTTTGTAGACCCTATGATTTTGTCTAGTCTTTGTAGATCCTATGATGTTGTCTAGTCTTTGTATACTATGATTTTGTCTAGTCTTTGTAGACCCTATGACTTTGTCTAGTCTTTGTAGACTATGATTTTGTCTAATCTTTGCAGACCCTATGCTTTTGTCTAGTCTTTGTAGACCCTATGATTTTGTCTAGTCTTTGTAGACCCTATGACTTTGTCTAGTCTTTGTAGACCTTCTGATTTTGTCTAGTCTTTGTAGACCCTATGATTTTGTCTAATCTTTGTAGACCCTATGATTTTGTCTAGTCTTTGTAGATCCTATGACTTTGTCTAGTCTTTGTAGACCCTATGACTTTGTCTAGTCTTTGTAGACCCTATGATTTTGTCTAGTGTTTGTAGATCCTATGACTTTGTCTAGTCTTTGTAGACCCTATGACTTTGTCTAGTCTTTGTAGACCCTATGACTTTGTCTAGTCTTTGTAGACCCTATGATTTTGTCTAGTCTTTGTAGATCCTATGATGTTGTCTAATCTTTGTAGACCCTATGATTTTGTCTAGTGTTTATATACCCTTTTATGTTGTCTAGTCTTTGTAGACCCTATGATTTTGTCTAGTCTTTGTAGACCCTATGATTTTGTCTAGTCTTTGTAGACCCTATGATGTTGTCTAGTCTTTGTAGACCCTATGATTTTGTCTAGTCTTTGTAGACCCTATGATGTTGTCTAATATTTGTAGACCCTATGATGTTGCCTGGTCTTTGTAGACTATGATTTTGTCTAATCTTTGTAGATCCTATGACTTTGTCTAGTCTTTGTAGACCCTTTGATGTTGTCTAGTCTTTGCATACTATGATTTTGTCTAGTCTTTGTAGACCCTATGACTTTGTCTAGTCTTTGTAGGCTATGATTTTGTCTAGTCTTTGTAGATCCTATGATGTTGTCTAATCTTTGTAGACCCTATGATTTTGTCTAGTGTTTATATACCCTTTTATGTTGTCTAGTCTTTGTAGACCCTATGATTTTGTCTAGTCTTTGTAGACCCTATGATTTTGTCTAGTCTTTGTAGACCCTATGATGTTGTCTAGTCTTTGTAGACCCTATGATTTTGTCTAGTGTTTGTAGACCCTATGATGTTGTCTAATATTTGTAGACCCTATGATGTTGCCTGGTCTTTGTAGACTATGATTTTGTCTAATCTTTGTAGATCCTATGACTTTGTCTAGTCTTTGTAGACCCTTTGATGTTGTCTAGTCTTTGCATACTATGATTTTGTCTAGTCTTTGTAGACCCTATGACTTTGTCTAGTCTTTGTAGGCTATGATTTTGTCTAGTCTTTGTAGACCCTATGATTTTGTCTAGTCTTTGCAGACCCTATGATTTTGTCTAGTCTTTGTAGATCCTATGACTTTGTCTACTCTTTGTAGACCCTATGATTTTGTCTAGCCTTTGTAAACCCTATGATTTTGTCTAGTCTTTGTAGACTATGATTTTGTCTAGTCTTGGTAAACCCTATGATTTTGTCAATTTTTTGTAGACTATGACTTTGTCTAGTCTTTTTAGACCCGATGATTTTGTCTAGTCTTTGTAGACTATGATTTTGTCTAGTCTTTGTAGACAATGATTTTGTCTAGTCTGTTGACCCTATTATTTTGTCTATTCTTTGTAGACCCAATGATGTTGTCTAGTCTTTGTAAAACCTATGATTTTGTTTAGTCTTTGCAAACTCTATGATTTTGTCTAGTCTTTGTAGACTATGATTTTGTCTAGTCTTTGTAGACCCTATGATTTTGTCTAGTCTTTGTATACCCTATGATTTTGTCTAGTCTTTCTAGACCCTATGATGTTGTCTAGTCTTTGTAGACCCTATGATTTTGTCTAGTCATTGTAGATCCTATGATGTTGTCTAGTCTTTGTAGATCCAATGATTTTGTCTAGTCTTTGTGGACCTTATGATTTTGTCTAGTCTTTGTAGACTATGATTTTGTCTACTCTTTGAAGACTATGATTTTGTCTAGTCTTTGTAGACCCTATGATGTTGTCTAGTCTTTGTAGACTATGATTTTGTCTAATCTTTGTAGATCCTATGACTTTGTCTAGTGTTTGTAGACCCTATGATGTTGTCTAGTCTTTGTATACTATAATTTTGTCTAGTCTTTGTAGACCCTATGACTTTGTCTAGTCTTTGTAGACTATGATATTGTCTAATCTTTGTAGACCCTATGATTTTGTCTAGTCTTTGTAGACCCTATGATTTTGTCTAGTCTTTGTAGACTCTATGACTTTGTCTAGTCTTTGTAGACCCTCTGATTTTGTCTAGTCTTTGTAGACCCTCTGATTTTGTCTAGTCTTTGTAGACCCTATGACTTTGTCTAGTCTTTGTAGACCCTTTGATTTTGTCTAGTCTTTGTAGATCCTATGACTTTGTCTAGTCTTTCTAGACCCTATGACTTTGTCTAGTCTTTGTAGACCCTATGACTTTGTCTAGTCTTTGTAGACCCTATGATTTTGTCTAGTCTTTGTAGATCCTATGATGTTGTCTAGTCTGCGTAGACCCCATGATTTTGTCTAGTCTTTGTAGACTATGATTTTGTCTAATCTTTGTAGAACCTATGACTTTGTCTAGGCTTTGTAGACTATTATTTTGTCTAGTCTTTGTAGACCCTATGATTTTGTCTAGTCTTTGTAGATCCTATGATGTTGTCTAGTCTTTGTAGACCCTATGGTTTTGTCTAGTCTTTCTAGACTATGATTTTGTCTAGTCTTTGTAGACCCTATGATTTTGTCTAGTCTTTGTAGACTATGATTTTGTCTAGTCTTGGTAGACTATGATTTTGTCTTGTCTGTAGACCCTATGATGTTGTCTAGTCTTTGTAGACCCTATGATGTTGTCTAGTCTTTGTAAAACCTAAGATTGTGTCTAGTCTTTGCAAACCCTATGCTTTTGTGTAGTCTTTGTAGACTATGATTTTGTCTAGTCTTTGTAGACCCTATGATTTTGTCTAGTCTTTGTAGACCCGATGATTTTGTCTAGTCTTTGTAGACCCTATGATGTTGTCTAGTCTTTGTAGACCCTATGATTTTGTCTAGTCTTTGTATACTATGATTTTGTCTAGTCTTTGTAGACCCTATGACTTTGTCTAGTCTTTGTAGACTATGATTTTGTCTAGTCTTTGTAAACCCTATGATTTTGTCTAGTCTTTGTAGACCCTATGATTTTGTCTAGTCTTTGTAGACCCTATGCTTTTGTCTAGTCTTTGTAGACCCTATGATGTTGTCTAGTCTTTGTAGACCCTATGATTTTGTCTAGTCTTTGTAGATCCTATGATGTTGTCTAGTCTTTGTATACTATGATTTTGTCTAGTCTTTGTAGACCCTATGACTTTGTCTAGTCTTTGTAGACTATTATTTTGTCTAGTCTTTGTAAACCCTATGATTTTGTCTAGTCTTTGTAGACCCTATGATTTTGTCTAGTCTTTGTAGACCCTATGCTTTTGTCTAGTCTTTGTAGACCCTATGATGTTGTCTAGTCTTTGTAGACCCTATGATTTTGTCTAGTCTTTGTAGATCCTATGATGTTGTCTAGTCTTTGTATACTATGATTTTGTCTAGTCTTTGTAGACCCTATGACTTTGTCTAGTCTTTGTAGACTATGATTTTGTCTAATCTTTGCAGACCCTATGCTTTTGTCTAGTCTTTGTAGACCCTATGATTTTGTCTAGTCTTTGTAGACCCTATGACTTTGTCTAGTCTTTGTAGACCTTCTGATTTTGTCTAGTCTTTGTAGACCCTATGATTTTGTCTAATCTTTGTAGACCCTATGATTTTGTCTAGTCTTTGTAGATCCTATGACTTTGTCTAGTCTTTGTAGACCCTATGACTTTGTCTAGTCTTTGTAGACCCTATGATTTTGTCTAGTGTTTGTAGATCCTATGACTTTGTCTAGTCTTTGTAGACCCTATGACTTTGTCTAGTCTTTGTAGACCCTATGACTTTGTCTAGTCTTTGTAGACCCTATGATTTTGTCTAGTCTTTGTAGATCCTATGATGTTGTCTAATCTTTGTAGACCCTATGATTTTGTCTAGTGTTTATATACCCTTTTATGTTGTCTAGTCTTTGTAGACCCTATGATTTTGTCTAGTCTTTGTAGACCCTATGATTTTGTCTAGTCTTTGTAGACCCTATGATGTTGTCTAGTCTTTGTAGACCCTATGATTTTGTCTAGTCTTTGTAGACCCTATGATGTTGTCTAATATTTGTAGACCCTATGATGTTGCCTGGTCTTTGTAGACTATGATTTTGTCTAATCTTTGTAGATCCTATGACTTTGTCTAGTCTTTGTAGACCCTTTGATGTTGTCTAGTCTTTGCATACTATGATTTTGTCTAGTCTTTGTAGACCCTATGACTTTGTCTAGTCTTTGTAGGCTATGATTTTGTCTAGTCTTTGTAGACCCTATGATTTTGTCTAGTCTTTGTAGACCCTATGATTTTGTCTAGTCTTTGTAGATCCTATGACTTTGTCTACTCTTTGTAGACCCTATGATTTTGTCTAGCCTTTGTAAACCCTATGATTTTGTCTAGTCTTTGTAGACTATGATTTTGTCTAGTCTTGGTAAACCCTATGATTTGTCAATTTTTTGTAGACTATGACTTTGTCTAGTCTTTTTAGACCCGATGATTTTGTCTAGTCTTTGTAGACTATGATTTTGTCTAGTCTTTGTAGACAATGATTTTGTCTAGTCTGTTGACCCTATTATTTTGTCTATTCTTTGTAGACCCAATGATGTTGTCTAGTCTTTGTAAAACCTATGATTTTGTTTAGTCTTTGCAAACTCTATGATTTTGTCTAGTCTTTGTAGACTATGATTTTGTCTAGTCTTTGTAGACCCTATGATTTTGTCTAGTCTTTGTATACCCTATGATTTTGTCTAGTCTTTCTAGACCCTATGATGTTGTCTAGTCTTTGTAGACCCTATGATTTTGTCTAGTCATTGTAGATCCTATGATGTTGTCTAGTCTTTGTAGATCCAATGATTTTGTCTAGTCTTTGTGGACCTTATGATTTTGTCTAGTCTTTGTAGACTATGATTTTGTCTACTCTTTGAAGACTATGATTTTGTCTAGTCTTTGTAGACCCTATGATGTTGTCTAGTCTTTGTAGACTATGATTTTGTCTAATCTTTGTAGATCCTATGACTTTGTCTAGTGTTTGTAGACCCTATGATGTTGTCTAGTCTTTGTATACTATAATTTTGTCTAGTCTTTGTAGACCCTATGACTTTGTCTAGTCTTTGTAGACTATGATATTGTCTAATCTTTGTAGACCCTATGATTTTGTCTAGTCTTTGTAGACCCTATGATTTTGTCTAGTCTTTGTAGACTCTATGACTTTGTCTAGTCTTTGTAGACCCTCTGATTTTGTCTAGTCTTTGTAGACCCTCTGATTTTGTCTAGTCTTTGTAGACCCTATGACTTTGTCTAGTCTTTGTAGACCCTTTGATTTTGTCTAGTCTTTGTAGATCCTATGACTTTGTCTAGTCTTTCTAGACCCTATGACTTTGTCTAGTCTTTGTAGACCCTATGACTTTGTCTAGTCTTTGTAGACCCTATGATTTTGTCTAGTCTTTGTAGATCCTATGATGTTGTCTAGTCTGCGTAGACCCCATGATTTTGTCTAGTCTTTGTAGACCCTATGATTTTGTCTAGTCTTTGTAGACTATGATTTTGTCTAATCTTTGTAGAACCTATGACTTTGTCTAGGCTTTGTAGACTATTATTTTGTCTAGTCTTTGTAGACCCTATGATTTTGTCTAGTCTTTGTAGATCCTATGATGTTGTCTAGACTTTGTAGACCCTATGGTTTTGTCTAGTCTTTCTAGACTATGATTTTGTCTAGTCTTTGTAGACCCTATGATTTTGTCTAGTCTTTGTAGACTATGATTTTGTCTAGTCTTGGTAGACTATGATTTTGTCTTGTCTGTAGACCCTATGATGTTGTCTAGTCTTTGTAGACCCTATGATGTTGTCTAGTCTTTGTAAAACCTAAGATTGTGTCTAGTCTTTGCAAACCCTATGCTTTTGTGTAGTCTTTGTAGACAATGATTTTGTCTAGTCTTTGTAGACCCTATGATTTTGTCTAGTCTTTGTAGACCCGATGATTTTGTCTAGTCTTTGTAGACCCTATGATGTTGTCTAGTCTTTGTAGACCCTATGATTTTGTCTAGTCTTTGTAGATCCTATGATGTTGTCTAGTCTTTGTATACTATGATTTTGTCTAGTCTTTGTAGACCCTATGACTTTGTCTAGTCTTTGTAGACTATGATTTTGTCTAGTCTTTGTAAACCCTATGATTTTGTCTAGTCTTTGTAGACCCTATGATTTTGTCTAGTCTTTGTAGACCCTATGCTTTTGTCTAGTCTTTGTAGACCCTATGATGTTGTCTAGTCTTTGTAGACCCTATGATTTTGTCTAGTCTTTGTAGATCCTATGATGTTGTCTAGTCTTTGTATACTATGATTTTGTCTAGTCTTTGTAGACCCTATGACTTTGTCTAGTCTTTGTAGACTATGATTTTGTCTAGTCTTTGCAGACCCTATGCTTTTGTCTAGTCTTTGTAGACCCTATGATTTTGTCTAGTCTTTGTAGACCCTATGACTTTGTCTAGTCTTTGTAGACCCTATGATTTTGTCTAGTCTTTGTAGATCCTATGACTTTGTCTAGTCTTTGTAGACCCTATGACTTTGTCTAGTCTTTGTAGACCCTATGATTTTGTCTAGTGTTTGTAGATCCTATGACTTTGTCTAGTCTTTGTAGATCCTATGATGTTGTCTAGTCTGCGTAGACCCCATGATTTTGTCTAGTCTTTGTAGACCCTATGATTTTGTCTAGTCTTTGTAGACTATGATTTTGTCTAATCTTTGTAGAACCTATGACTTTGTCTAGGCTTTGTAGACTATTATTTTGTCTAGTCTTTGTAGACCCTATGATTTTGTCTAGTCGTTGTAGATCCTTTGATGTTGTCTAGTCTTTGTAGACCCTATGGTTTTGTCTAGTCTTTCTAGACTATGATTTTGTCTAGTCTTTGTAGACCCTATGATTTTGTCTAGTCTTTGTAGACTATGATTTTGTCTAGTCTCTTTAGACCCTATGATTTTGTCTAGTCTTTGTAGACTATGATTTTGTCTAGTCTTGGTAGACTATGATTTTGTCTTGTCTGTAGACCCTATGATGTTGTCTAGTCTTTGTAGACCCTATGATGTTGTCTAGTCTTTGTAAAACCTAAGATTTTGTCTAGTCTTTGCAAACCCTATGCTTTTGTGTAGTCTTTGTAGACTATGATTTTGTCTAGTCTTTGTAGACCATATGATTTTGTCTAGTCTTTGTAGACCCGATGATTTTGTCTAGTCTTTGTAGACCCTATGATGTTGTCTAGTCTTTGTAGACCCTATGATTTTGTCTAGTCTTTGTAGATCCTATGATGTTGTCTAGTCTTTGTATACTATGATTTTGTCTAGTCTTTGTAGACCCTATGACTTTGTCTAGTCTTTGTAGACTATGATTTTGTCTAGTCTTTGTTAACCCTATGATTTTGTCTAGTCTTTGTAGACCCTATGATTTTGTCTAGTCTTTGTAGACCCTATGCTTTTGTCTAGTCTTTGTAGACCCTATGATGTTGTCTAGTCTTTGTAGACCCTATGATTTTGTCTAGTCTTTGTAGATCCTATGATGTTGTCTAGTCTTTGTATACTATGATTTTGTCTAGTCTTTGTAGACCCTATGACTTTGTCTAGTCTTTGTAGACTATGATTTTGTCTAGTCTTTGCAGACCCTATGCTTTTGTCTAGTCTTTGTAGACCCTTTGATTTTGTCTAGTCTTTGTAGACCCTATGACTTTGTCTAGTCTTTGTAGACCCTCTGATTTTGTCTAGTCTTTGTAGACCCTATGATTTTGTCTAATCTTTGTAGACCCTATGATTTTGTCTAGTCTTTGTAGATCCTATGACTTTGTCTAGTCTTTGTAGACCCTATGACTTTGTCTAGTCTTTGTAGACCCTATGATTTTGTCTAGTGTTTGTAGATCCTATGACTTTGTCTAGTCTTTGTAGACCCTATGACTTTGTCTAGTCTTTGTAGACCCTATGACTTTGTCTAGTCTTTGTAGACCCTATGATTTTGTCTAGTCTTTGTAGATCCTATGATGTTGTCTAGTCTTTGTAGACCCTATGACTTTGTCTAGTCTTTGTAGACCCTTTGATTTTCTCTAGTCTTTGTAGACCCTTTGATTTTGTCTAGTCTTTGCAGACCCTATGATTTTGTCTAGTCTTTGTAGATCCTGTGACTTTGTCTACTCTTTGTAGACCCTATGATTTTGTATAGTCTTTGTAAACCCTATGAATGTGTCTAGTCTTTGTAGACTATGAATTTGTCTAGTCTTGGTAGACCCTATGATTTTGTCAAGTCTTTGTAGACTATGACTTTGTCTAGTCTTTTTAGACCCTATGATTTTGTCTAGTCTTTGTAGACTATGATTTTGTCTAGTCTTTGTAGACTATGATTTTGTCTAGTCTGTTGACCCTATTATGTTGTCTAGTCTTTGTAGACCCAATGATGTTGTCTAGTCTTTGTAAAACCTATGATTTTGTCTAGTCTTTGCAAAGACTATGATTTTCTTTAGTCTTTGTAGACTATGATTTTGTCTAGTCTTTGTAGACCCTATGATTTTGTCTAGTCTTTGAAGGATCCTATGATTTTGTCTAGTCTTTCTAGACCCTATGATGTTGTCTAGTCTTTGTAGAACCTATGATTTTGTCTAGTCTTTGTAGATCCTATGATGTTGTCTAGTCTTTGTAGACCCAATGATTTTGTCTAGCCTTTGTGGACTATGATTTTGTCTACTCTTTGAATACTATGATTTTGTCTAGTCTTTGTAGACCCTATGATGTTTTCTAGTCTTTGTAGACCCTCTGATGTTGTCTAGTCTTTGTAGACTATGATTTTGTCTAATCTTTGTAAATCCTAAGACTTTGTCTACTCTTTGTAGACCCTATGATGTTGTCTAGACTTTGTATACTATGATTTTGTCTAGTCTTTGTAGACCCTATGACTTTGTCTAGTCTTTGAAGACTATGATATTGTCAAGTCTTTGTAGACCCTTTGATTTTGTCTAGTCTTTGTAGACCCTATGATTTTGTCTAGTCTTTGTAGACCCTATGACTTTGTCTAGTCTTTGTAGACCCTCTGATTTTGTCTAGTCTTTGTAGACCCTATGATTTTATCTAGTCTTTGTAGACCCTATGACTTTGTCTAGTCCTTGTAGATCCTATGACTTTGTCTAGTCTTTGTAGACCCTATGACTTTGTTTAGTCTTTGTAGACCCTATGATTTTGTCTAGTCTTTGTAGATCCTATGACTTTGTCTAGTTTTTGTAGACCCTATGACTTTGTCTAGTCTTTGTAGACCCTATGACTTTGTCTAGTCTTTGTAGACCCTATGATTTTGTCTAGTCTTTGTAGATCCTATGATGTTGTCTAGTCTGCGTAGATCCCATGATTTTGTCTAGTCTTTGTAGACCCCTTAATTTTGTCTAGTCTTTGTAGACTATGATTTGTCTAATCTTTGTAGAACCTATGACTTTGTCTAGGCTTTGTAGACTATTATTTTGTCTAGTCTTTGTAGACCCTATGATTTTGTCTAGTCTTTGTAGATCCTATGATGTTGTCTAGTCTTTGTAGACCCTATGGTTTTGTCTAGTCTTTGTAGACCCTATGATTTTATCTAATCTTTGTAGACTATGATTTTGTCTAGTCTTTGTAGACTATGATTTTGTCTAGTCTTTGTAGACTATGATTTTGTGTAGCCTTTGTAGACTATGATTTTGTCTAGTCTTTGTAGACCCTATGATTTTGTCTAGTCTTTGTAAACCCTATGATTTTCTCTAGTCTTTGTAGACTATGATTTTCTCTAGTCTTTGTAGAACCTATGATTTTATCTAGTCTTTGTAGACCCTATGATTTTGTCTAGTCTTTGTAGACTATGATTTTGTCTAGTCTTTGTAGACCCTATGAATTTGTCTAGTTTATGTAGACTATGATTTTGTCTAGTCTTTTTAGACCCTATGATTTTGTCTAGTCTTTGTACACTATGGTTTGTCTAGTCTTTGTAGACCCTATGATTTTGTCTAGTCTTTGTAGACCCTATGATGTTGTCTAATCTTTGTAAACCCTATGATTTTGTCTAGTCTTTGTAGACTATGATTTTGTCTAGTCTTTGTAGACCCTATGATTTTGTCTAGTCTTTGTAGACCCTATGATTTTGTCTAGTCTTTGTAGACCCTATGATGTTGTCTAGTCTTTGTAGACCCTATGATTTTGTCTAGTGTTTGTAGACCCTTTGATGTTGTCTAGTCTTTGTAGACCCTATGATTTTGTCTAGTCTTTGTAGACTATGATTTTAACTATTCTTTGTAGAACCTATGATTTTGTGTAGTCTTTGTAGACTATGATTTTGTCTAGTCTTTGTTGACCCTATGATTTTGTCTAGTCTTTGTAGACCCTATGATTTTGTCTAGTCTTTGTAAACCCTATGATTTTGTCTAGTCTTTGTAGACTATGATTTTGTCTAGTCTTTGTAGACCCTATGATTTTATCTAGTCTTTGTAGACCCTATGATTTTGTCTAATCTTTGTAAACCCTATGATTTTGTCTAGTCTTTGTAGACTATGATTTTGTCTACTCTTTTTAGACCCTATGAATTTGTCTAGCTTTTGTAGAATATGATTTTGTCTAGTCTTTTTAGACCCTATGATTTTGTCTAGTCTTTGTACACTATGGTTTTGTCTAGTCTTTGTAGACTATGATTTTGTCTAGTCTTTGTAGACCCTATGATTTTGTCTAGTCTTTGTAGACCCTATGATGTTGTCTAATCTTTGTAGACCCTATGATGTTGTCTAGTCTTTGTAGAACCTATGATTTTGTCTAGTCTTTGCAAACCCTATGATTTTGTCTAGTCTTTGTAGACTATGACTTTGTCTAGTCTTTGTAGACCTTATGATTTTGTCTAGTCTTTGTAGACCCTATGATTTTGTCTAGTCTTTGTAGACCCTATGATGTTGTCTAGTCTTTGTAGACCCTATGATTTTGTCTAGTGTTTGCATACCCTTTGATGTTGTCTAGTCTTTGTAGACCCTATGATTTTGTGTAGTCTTTGTAGACCCTGTGCTTTTGCCTAGTCTTTGTAGACCCTATGATGTTGTCTAATCTTTGTAGACCCTATGATGTTGCCTAGTCTTTGTAGACTATGATTTTGTCTAATCTTTGTAGATCCTATGACTTTGTCTAGTCTTTCTAGACCCTATGATGTTGTCTAGTATTTGAAGACCCTATGATTTTGTCTAGTCTTTGTAGATCCTATGATGTTGTCTAGTCTTTGTAGATCCAATGATTTTGTCTAGTCTTTGTGGAACTTATGATTTTGTCTAGTCTTTGTAGACTATGATTTTGTCTACTCTTTGAAGACTATGATGTTGTCTAGTCTTTGCAGACCCTATGATGTTGTCTAGTCTTTGTAGACTATGATTTTGTCTAATCTTTGTAGATCCTATGACTTTGTCTAGTGTTTGTAGACCCTATGATGTTGTCTAGTCTTTGTATAATATGATTTTGTCTAGTCTTTGTAGACCCTATGACTTTGTCTAGTCTTTGTAGACCCTATGATTTTGTCTAGTCTTTGTAGACTCTATGACTTTGTCTAGGCTTTGTAGACCCTCTGATTTTGTCTAGTCTTTGTAGACCCTCTGATTTTGTCTAGTCTTTGTAGACCCTATGACTTTGTCTAGTCTTTGTAGACCTTATGATTTTGTCTAGTCTTTGTAGATCCTATTTCTTTGTCTAGTCTTTCTAGACCCTATGACTTTGTCTAGTCTTTGTAGACCCTATGACTTTGTCTAGTCTTTGTAGACCCTATGATTTTGTCTAGTCTTTGTAGATCCTATGATGTTGTCTAGTCTGCGTAGACCCCATGATTTTGTCTAGTCTTTGTAGACCCTATGATTTTGTCTAGTCTTTGTAGACTATGATTTTGTCTAATCTTTGTAGAACCTATGACTTTGTCTAGGCTTTGTAGACTATTATTTTGTCTAGTCTTTGTAGACCCTATGATTTTGTCTAGTCTTTGTAGATCCTATGATGTTGTCTAGTCTTTGTAGACCCTATGGTTTTGTCTAGTCTTTCTAGACTATGATTTTTTCTAGTCTTTGTAGACCCTATGATTTTGTCTAGTCTTTGTAGACTATGATTTTGTCTAGTCTTTTTAGACCCTATGATTTTGTCTAGTCTTTGTAGACTATGATTTTGTCTAGTCTTGGTAGACTATGATTTTGTCTTGTCTGTAGACCCTATGATGTTGTCTAGTCTTTGTAGACCCTATGATGTTGTCTAGTCTTTGTAAAACCTAAGATTTTGTCTAGTCTTTGCAAACCCTATGCTTTTGTGTAGTCTTTGTAGACTATGATTTTGTCTAGTCTTTGTAGACCCTATGACTTTGTCTAGTCTTTGTAGACTATGATTTTGTCTAGTCTTTGTAAACCCTATGATTTTGTCTAGTCTTTGTAGACCCTATGATTTTGTCTAGTCTTTGTAGACCCTATGCTTTTGTCTAGTCTTTGTAGACCCTATGATGTTGTCTAGTCTTTGTAGACCCTATGATTTTGTCTAGTCTTTGTAGATCCTATGATGTTGTCTAGTCTTTGTATACTATGATTTTGTCTAGTCTTTGTAGACCCTATGACTTTGTCTAGTCTTTGTAGACTATGATTTTGTCTAGTCTTTGCAGACCCTATGATTTTGTCTAGTCTTTGTAGACCCTATGATTTTGTCTAATCTTTGTATACCCTATGACTTTGTCTAGTCTTTGTAGACCCTATGATTTTGTCTAATCTTTGTAGACCCTATGATTTTGTCTAGTCTTTGTAGATCCTATGACTTTGTCTAGTCTTTGTAGACCCTATGACTTTGTCTAGTCTTTGTAGACCCTATGATTTTGTCTTGTGTTTGTAGATCCTATGACTTTGTCTAGTCTTTGTAGACCCTATGACTTTGTCTAGTCTTTGTAGACCCTATGACTTTGTCTAGTCTTTGTAGACCCTATGATTTTTTCTAGTCTTTGTAGATCCTATGATGTTGTCTAGTCTTTGTAGACCCTATGACTTTGTCTAGTCTTTGTAGACCCTATGATTTTCTCTAGTCTTTGTAGACCCTATGATTTTGTCTAGTCTTTGCAGACCCTTTGATTTTGTCTAGTCTTTGTAGATCCTGTGACTTTGTCTACTCTTTGTAGACCCTATGATTTTGTCTAGTCTTTGTAAACCCTATGATTTTGTCTAGTCTTTGTAGACTATGATTTTGTCTAGTCTTGGTAGACCCTATGATTTTGTCAAGTCTTTGTAGACTATGACTTTGTCTAGTCTTTTTAGACCCTATGATTTTGTCTAGTCTTTGTAGACTATGATTTTGTCTAGTCTTTGTAGACTATGATTTTGTCTAGTCTGTTGACCCTATTATGTTGTCTAGTCTTTGTAGACCCAATGATGTTGTCTAGTCTTTGTAAAACCTATGATTGTGTCTAGTCTTTGCAAACCCTATGATTTTCTCTAGTCTTTGTAGACTATGATTTTGTCTATTCTTTGTAGACCCTATGATTTTGTCTAGTCTTTGAAGGATCCTATGATTTTGTCTAGTCTTTCTAGACCCTATGATGTTGTCTAGTCTTTGTAGAACCTATGATTTTGTCTAGTCTTTGTAGATCCTATGATGTTGTCTAGTCTTTGTAGACCCAATGATTTTGTCTAGCCTTTGTGGACCTTATGATTTTGTCTAGTCTTTGTAGACTATGATTTTGTCTACTCTTTGAAGACTATGATTTTGTCTAGTCTTTGTAGACCCTATGATGTTTTCTAGTCTTTGAAGACTGATTTTGTCTAATCTTTGTAAATCCTAAGACTTTGTCTAGTCTTTTTAGACCCTATGATGTTGTCTAGTCTTTGTATACTATGATTTTGTCTAGTCTTTGTAGACCCTATGACTTTGTCTAGTCTTTGTAGACTATGATATTGTCTAGTCTTTGTAGACCCTTTGATTTTGTCTAGTCTTTGTAGACCCTATGATGTTGTCTAGTCTTTGTAGACTCTATGACTTTGTCTAGTCTTTGTAGACCCTCTGATTTTGTCTAGTCTTTGTAGACCCTATGATTTTGTCTAGTCTTTGTAGACCCTATGACTTTGTCTAGTCCTTGTAGATCCTATGACTTTGTCTAGTCTTTGTAAACCCTATGACTTTGTCTAGTCTTTGTAGACCCTATGATTTTGTCTAGTCTTTGTAGATCCTATGACTTTGTCTAGTTTTTGTAGGCCCTATGACTTTGTCTAGTCTTTTTAGACTATGATTTTGTCTAGTCTTTGTAGAACCTATGATTTTATCTAGTCTTTGTAGACCCTATGATTTTGTCTAGTCTTTGTAGACTATGATTTTGTCTAGTCTTTGTAGACCCTATGAATTTGTCTAGTTTATGTAGACTATGATTTTGTCTAGTCTTTTTAGACCCTATGATTTTGTCTAGTCTTTGTACACTATGGTTTGTCTAGTCTTTGTAGTCCCTATGATTTTGTCTAGTCTTTGTAGACCCTATGATGTTGTCTAATCTTTGTAAACCCTATGATTTTGTCTAGTCTTTGTAGACTATGATTTTGTCTAGTCTTTGTAGACCCTATGATTTTGTCTAGTCTTTGTAGACCCTATGATTTTGTCTAGTCTTTGTAGACCCTATGATGTTGTCTAGTCTTTGTAGACCCTATGATTTTGTCTAGTGTTTGTAGACCCTTTGATGTTGTCTAGTCTTTGTAGACCCTATGATTTTGTCTAGTCTTTGTAGACTATGATTTTAACTATTCTTTGTAGAACCTATGATTTTGTGTAGTCTTTGTAGACTATGATTTTGTCTAGTCTTTGTAGACCCTATGATTTTGTCTAGTCTTTGTAGACCCTATGATTTTGTCTAGTCTTTGTAAACCCTATGATTTTGTCTAGTCTTTGTAGACTATGATTTTGTCTAGTCTTTGTAGACCCTATGATTTTATCTAGTCTTTGTAGACCCTATGATTTTGTCTAATCTTTGTAAACCCTATGATTTTGTCTAGTCTTTGTAGACTATGATTTTGTCTACTCTTTTTAGACCCTATGAATTTGTCTAGCTTTTGTAGAATATGATTTTGTCTAGTCTTTTTAGACCCTATGATTTTGTCTAGTCTTTGTACACTATGGTTTTGTCTAGTCTTTGTAGACTATGATTTTGTCTAGTCTTTGTAGACCCTATGATTTTGTCTAGTCTTTGTAGACCCTATGATGTTGTCTAATCTTTGTAGACCCTATGATGTTGTCTAGTCTTTGTAGAACCTATGATTTTGTCTAGCCTTTGCAAACCCTATGATTTTGTCTAGTCTTTGTAGACTATGACTTTGTCTAGTCTTTGTAGACCTTATGATTTTGTCTAGTCTTTGTAGACCCTATGATTTTGTCTAGTCTTTGTAGACCCTATGATGTTGTCTAGTCTTTGTAGACCCTATGATTTTGTCTAGTGTTTGCATACCCTTTGATGTTGTCTAGTCTTTGTAGACCCTATGATTTTGTGTAGTCTTTGTAGACCCTGTGCTTTTGCCTAGTCTTTGTAGACCCTATGATGTTGTCTAATCTTTGTAGACCCTATGATGTTGCCTAGTCTTTGTAGACTATGATTTTGTCTAATCTTTGTAGATCCTATGACTTTGTCTAGTCTTTCTAGACCCTATGATGTTGTCTAGTATTTGAAGACCCTATGATTTTGTCTAGTCTTTGTAGATCCTATGATGTTGTCTAGTCTTTGTAGATCCAATGATTTTGTCTAGTCTTTGTGGACCTTATGATTTTGTCTAGTCTTTGTAGACTATGATTTTGTCTACTCTTTGAAGACTATGATGTTGTCTAGTCTTTGCAGACCCTATGATGTTGTCTAGTCTTTGTAGACTATGATTTTGTCTAATCTTTGTAGATCCTATGACTTTGTCTAGTGTTTCTAGACCCTATGATGTTGTCTAGTCTTTGTATAATATGATTTTGTCTAGTCTTTGTAGACCCTATGACTTTGTCTAGTCTTTGTAGACCCTATGATTTTGTCTAGTCTTTGTAGACTCTATGACTTTGTCTAGGCTTTGTAGACCCTCTGATTTTGTCTAGTCTTTGTAGACCCTCTGATTTTGTCTAGTCTTTGTAGACCCTATGACTTTGTCTAGTCTTTGTAGACCTTATGATTTTGTCTAGTCTTTGTAGATCCTATTTCTTTGTCTAGTCTTTCTAGACCCTATGACTTTGTCTAGTCTTTGTAGACCCTATGACTTTGTCTAGTCTTTGTAGACCCTATGATTTTGTCTAGTCTTTGTAGATCCTATGATGTTGTCTAGTCTGCGTAGACCCCATGATTTTGTCTAGTCTTTGTAGACCCTATGATTTTGTCTAGTCTTTGTAGACTATGATTTTGTCTAATCTTTGTAGAACCTATGACTTTGTCTAGGCTTTGTAGACTATTATTTTGTCTAGTCTTTGTAGACCCTATGATTTTGTCTAGTCTTTGTAGATCCTATGATGTTGTCTAGTCTTTGTAGACCCTATGGTTTTGTCTAGTCTTTCTAGACTATGATTTTTTCTAGTCTTTGTAGACCCTATGATTTTGTCTAGTCTTTGTAGACTATGATTTTGTCTAGTCTTTTTAGACCCTATGATTTTGTCTAGTCTTTGTAGACTATGATTTTGTCTAGTCTTGGTAGACTATGATTTTGTCTTGTCTGTAGACCCTATGATGTTGTCTAGTCTTTGTAGACCCTATGATGTTGTCTAGTCTTTGTAAAACCTAAGATTTTGTCTAGTCTTTGCAAACCCTATGCTTTTGTGTAGTCTTTGTAGACTATGATTTTGTCTAGTCTTTGTAGACCCTATGACTTTGTCTAGTCTTTGTAGACTATGATTTTGTCTAGTCTTTGTAAACCCTATGATTTTGTCTAGTCTTTGTAGACCCTATGATTTTGTCTAGTCTTTGTAGACCCTATGCTTTTGTCTAGTCTTTGTAGACCCTATGATGTTGTCTAGTCTTTGTAGACCCTATGATTTTGTCTAGTCTTTGTAGATCCTATGATGTTGTCTAGTCTTTGTATACTATGATTTTGTCTAGTCTTTGTAGACCCTATGACTTTGTCTAGTCTTTGTAGACTATGATTTTGTCTAGTCTTTGCAGACCCTATGATTTTGTCTAGTCTTTGTAGACCCTATGAATTTGTCTAATCTTTGTATACCCTATGACTTTGTCTAGTCTTTGTAGACCCTATGATTTTGTCTAATCTTTGTAGACCCTATGATTTTGTCTAGTCTTTGTAGATCCTATGACTTTGTCTAGTCTTTGTAGACCCTATGACTTTGTCTAGTCTTTGTAGACCCTATGATTTTGTCTTGTGTTTGTAGATCCTATGACTTTGTCTAGTCTTTGTAGACCCTATGACTTTGTCTAGTCTTTGTAGACCCTATGACTTTGTCTAGTCTTTGTAGACCCTATGATTTTTTCTAATCTTTGTAGATCCTATGATGTTGTCTAGTCTTTGTAGACCCTATGACTTTGTCTAGTCTTTGTAGACCCTATGATTTTCTCTAGTCTTTGTAGACCCTATGATTTTGTCTAGTCTTTGCAGACCCTTTGATTTTGTCTAGTCTTTGTAGATCCTGTGACTTTGTCTACTCTTTGTAGACCCTATGATTTTGTCTAGTCTTTGTAAACCCTATGATTTTGTCTAGTCTTTGTAGACTATGATTTTGTCTAGTCTTGGTAGACCCTATGATTTTGTCAAGTCTTTGTAGACTATGACTTTGTCTAGTCTTTTTAGACCCTATGATTTTGTCTAGTCTTTGTAGACTATGATTTTGTCTAGTCTTTGTAGACTATGATTTTGTCTAGTCTGTTGACCCTATTATGTTGTCTAGTCTTTGTAGACCCAATGATGTTGTCTAGTCTTTGTAAAACCTATGATTTTGTCTAGTCTTTGCAAACCCTATGATTTTCTCTAGTCTTTGTAGACTATGATTTTGTCTAGTCTTTGTAGACCCTATGATTTTGTCTAGTCTTTGAAGGATCCTATGATTTTGTCTAGTCTTTCTAGACCCTATGATGTTGTCTAGTCTTTGTAGAACCTATGATTTTGTCTAGTCTTTGTAGATCCTATGATGTTGTCTAGTCTTTGTAGACCCAATGATTTTGTCTAGCCTTTGTGGACCTTATGATTTTGTCTAGTCTTTGTAGACTATGATTTTGTCTACTCTTTGAAGACTATGATTTTGTCTAGTCTTTGTAGACCCTATGATGTTTTCTAGTCTTTGAAGACTGATTTTGTCTAATCTTTGTAAATCCTAAGACTTTGTCTAGTCTTTTTAGACCCTATGATGTTGTCTAGTCTTTGTATACTATGATTTTGTCTAGTCTTTGTAGACCCTATGACTTTGTCTAGTCTTTGTAGACTATGATATTGTCTAGTCTTTGTAGACCCTTTGATTTTGTCTAGTCTTTGTAGACCCTATGATGTTGTCTAGTCTTTGTAGACTCTATGACTTTGTCTAGTCTTTGTAGACCCTCTGATTTTGTCTAGTCTTTGTAGACCCTATGATTTTGTCTAGTCTTTGTAGACCCTATGACTTTGTCTAGTCCTTGTAGATCCTATGACTTTGTCTAGTCTTTGTAAACCCTATGACTTTGTCTAGTCTTTGTAGACCCTATGATTTTGTCTAGTCTTTGTAGATCCTATGACTTTGTCTAGTTTTTGTAGGCCCTATGACTTTGTCTAGTCTTTTTAGACTATGATTTTGTCTAGTCTTTGTAGAACCTATGATTTTATCTAGTCTTTGTAGACCCTATGATTTTGTCTAGTCTTTGTAGACTATGATTTTGTCTAGTCTTTGTAGACCCTATGAATTTGTCTAGTTTATGTAGACTATGATTTTGTCTAGTCTTTTTAGACCCTATGATTTTGTCTAGTCTTTGTACACTATGGTTTGTCTAGTCTTTGTAGACCCTATGATTTTGTCTAGTCTTTGTAGACCCTATGATGTTGTCTAATCTTTGTAAACCCTATGATTTTGTCTAGTCTTTGTAGACTATGATTTTGTCTAGTCTTTGTAGACCCTATGATTTTGTCTAGTCTTTGTAGACCCTATGATTTTGTCTAGTCTTTGTAGACCCTATGATGTTGTCTAGTCTTTGTAGACCCTATGATTTTGTCTAGTGTTTGTAGACCCTTTGATGTTGTCTAGTCTTTGTAGACCCTATGATTTTGTCTAGTCTTTGTAGACTATGATTTTAACTATTCTTTGTAGAACCTATGATTTTGTGTAGTCTTTGTAGACTATGATTTTGTCTAGTCTTTGTTGACCCTATGATTTTGTCTAGTCTTTGTAGACCCTATGATTTTGTCTAGTCTTTGTAAACCCTATGATTTTGTCTAGTCTTTGTAGACTATGATTTTGTCTAGTCTTTGTAGACCCTATGATTTTATCTAGTCTTTGTAGACCCTATGATTTTGTCTAATCTTTGTAAACCCTATGATTTTGTCTAGTCTTTGTAGACTATGATTTTGTCTACTCTTTTTAGACCCTATGAATTTGTCTAGCTTTTGTAGAATATGATTTTGTCTAGTCTTTTTAGACCCTATGATTTTGTCTAGTCTTTGTACACTATGGTTTTGTCTAGTCTTTGTAGACTATGATTTTGTCTAGTCTTTGTAGACCCTATGATTTTGTCTAGTCTTTGTAGACCCTATGATGTTGTCTAATCTTTGTAGACCCTATGATGTTGTCTAGTCTTTGTAGAACCTATGATTTTGTCTAGTCTTTGCAAACCCTATGATTTTGTCTAGTCTTTGTAGACTATGACTTTGTCTAGTCTTTGTAGACCTTATGATTTTGTCTAGTCTTTGTAGACCCTATGATTTTGTCTAGTCTTTGTAGACCCTATGATGTTGTCTAGTCTTTGTAGACCCTATGATTTTGTCTAGTGTTTGCATACCCTTTGATGTTGTCTAGTCTTTGTAGACCCTATGATTTTGTGTAGTCTTTGTAGACCCTGTGCTTTTGCCTAGTCTTTGTAGACCCTATGATGTTGTCTAATCTTTGTAGACCCTATGATGTTGCCTAGTCTTTGTAGACTATGATTTTGTCTAATCTTTGTAGATCCTATGACTTTGTCTAGTCTTTGTAGACCCAATGATTTTGTCTAGCCTTTGTGGACCTTATGATTTTGTCTAGTCTTTGTAGACTATGATTTTGTCTACTCTTTGAAGACTATGATTTTGTCTAGTCTTTGTAGACCCTATGATGTTTTCTAGTCTTTGAAGACTGATTTTGTCTAATCTTTGTAAATCCTAAGACTTTGTCTAGTCTTTGTAGACCCTATGATGTTGTCTAGTCTTTGTATACTATGATTTTTTCTAGTCTTTGTAGACCCTATGACTTTGTCTAGTCTTTGTAGACTATGATATTGTCTAGTCTTTGTAGACCCTTTGATTTTGTCTAGTCTTTGTAGACCCTATGATGTTGTCTAGTCTTTGTAGACTCTATGACTTTGTCTAGTCTTTGTAGACCCTCTGATTTTGTCTAGTCTTTGTAGACCCTATGATTTTGTCTAGTCTTTGTAGACCCTATGACTTTGTCTAGTCCTTGTAGATCCTATGACTTTGTCTAGTCTTTGTAAACCCTATGACTTTGTCTAGTCTTTGTAGACCCTATGATTTTGTCTAGTCTTTGTAGATCCTATGACTTTGTCTAGTTTTTGTAGGCCCTATGACTTTGTCTAGTCTTTGTAGACCCTATGACTTTGTCTAGTCTTTGTAGACCCTATGATTTTGTCTAGTCTTTGTAGATCCTATGATGTTGTCTAGTCTGCGTAGATCCCATGATTTTGTCTAGTCTTTGTAGACCCCTTAATTTTGTCTAGTCTTTGTAGACTATGATTTTGTCTAATATTTGTAGAACCTATGACTTTGTCTAGGCTTTGTAGACTATTATTTTGTCTAGTCTTTGTAGACCCTATGATTTTGTCTAGTCTTTGTAGATCCTATGATGTTGTCTAGTCTTTGTAGACCCTATGGTTTTGTCTAGTCTTTGTAGACCCTATGATTTTATCTAATCTTTGTAGACTATGATTTTGTCTAGTCTTTGTAGACTATGATTTTGTCTAGTCTTTGTAAACTATGATTTTGTGTAGTCTTTGTAGACTATGATTTTGTCTAGTCTTTGTAGACCCTATGATTTTGTCTAGTCTGCGTAGATCCCATGATTTTGTCTAGTCTTTGTAGACCCCTTAATTTTGTCTAGTCTTTGTAGACTATTATTTTGTCTAGTCTTTGTAAACCCTATGATTTTCTCTAGTCTTTGTAGACTATGATTTTGTCTAGTCTTTGTAGACCCTATAATTTTATCTAGTCTTTGTAGACCCTATGATTTTGTCTAGTCTTTGTAGACTATGATTTTGTCTAGTCTTTGTAGACCCTATGAATTTGTCTAGTTTTTGTAGACTATGATTTTGTCTAGTCTTTTTAGACCCTATGATTTTGTGTAGTCTTTGTAGACTATGATTTTGTTTAGTCTTTGTTGACCCTATGATTTTGTCTAGTCTTTGTAGACCCTATGATTTTGTCTAGTCTTTGTAAACCCTATGATTTTCTCTAGTCTTTGTAGACTATGATTTTGTCTAGTCTTTGTAGACCCTATGATTTTATCTAGTCTTTGTAGACCCTATGATTTTGTCTAATCTTTGTAAACCCTATGATTTTGTCTAATCTTTGTAGATCCTATGACTTTGTCTAGTCTTTGTAGACCCAATGATTTTGTCTAGCCTTTGTAGACCCTATGATTTTGTCTAGTCTTTGTAGACCCTATGATGTTGTCTAGTCTTTGTAGACCCTATGATTTTGTCTAGTGTTTGTAGACCCTTTGATGTTGTCTAGTCTTTGTAGACCCTATGATTTTGTCTAGTCTTTGTAGACTATGATTTTAACTATTCTTTGTAGAACCTATGATTTTGTGTAGTCTTTGTAGACTATGATTTTGTCTAGTCTTTGTTGACCCTATGATTTTGTCTAGTCTTTGTAGACCCTATGATTTTGTCTAGTCTTTGTAAACCCTATGATTTTGTCTAGTCTTTGTAGACTATGATTTTGTCTAGTCTTTGTAGACCCTATGATTTTATCTAGTCTTTGTAGACCCTATGATTTTGTCTAATCTTTGTAAACCCTATGATTTTGTCTAGTCTTTGTAGACTATGATTTTGTCTACTCTTTTTAGACCCTATGAATTTGTCTAGCTTTTGTAGAATATGATTTTGTCTAGTCTTTTTAGACCCTATGATTTTGTCTAGTCTTTGTACACTATGGTTTTGTCTAGTCTTTGTAGACTATGATTTTGTCTAGTCTTTGTAGACCCTATGATTTTGTCTAGTCTTTGTAGACCCTATGATGTTGTCTAATCTTTGTAGACCCTATGATGTTGTCTAGTCTTTGTAGAACCTATGATTTTGTCTAGTCTTTGCAAACCCTATGATTTTGTCTAGTCTTTGTAGACTATGACTTTGTCTAGTCTTTGTAGACCTTATGATTTTGTCTAGTCTTTGTAGACCCTATGATTTTGTCTAGTCTTTGTAGACCCTATGATGTTGTCTAGTCTTTGTAGACCCTATGATTTTGTCTAGTGTTTGCATACCCTTTGATGTTGTCTAGTCTTTGTAGACCCTATGATTTTGTGTAGTCTTTGTAGACCCTGTGCTTTTGCCTAGTCTTTGTAGACCCTATGATGTTGTCTAATCTTTGTAGACCCTATGATGTTGCCTAGTCTTTGTAGACTATGATTTTGTCTAATCTTTGTAGATCCTATGACTTTGTCTAGTCTTTGTAGACCCAATGATTTTGTCTAGCCTTTGTGGACCTTATGATTTTGTCTAGTCTTTGTAGACTATGATTTTGTCTACTCTTTGAAGACTATGATTTTGTCTAGTCTTTGTAGACCCTATGATGTTTTCTAGTCTTTGAAGACTGATTTTGTCTAATCTTTGTAAATCCTAAGACTTTGTCTAGTCTTTGTAGACCCTATGATGTTGTCTAGTCTTTGTATACTATGATTTTTTCTAGTCTTTGTAGACCCTATGACTTTGTCTAGTCTTTGTAGACTATGATATTGTCTAGTCTTTGTAGACCCTTTGATTTTGTCTAGTCTTTGTAGACCCTATGATGTTGTCTAGTCTTTGTAGACTCTATGACTTTGTCTAGTCTTTGTAGACCCTCTGATTTTGTCTAGTCTTTGTAGACCCTATGATTTTGTCTAGTCTTTGTAGACCCTATGACTTTGTCTAGTCCTTGTAGATCCTATGACTTTGTCTAGTCTTTGTAAACCCTATGACTTTGTCTAGTCTTTGTAGACCCTATGATTTTGTCTAGTCTTTGTAGATCCTATGACTTTGTCTAGTTTTTGTAGGCCCTATGACTTTGTCTAGTCTTTGTAGACCCTATGACTTTGTCTAGTCTTTGTAGACCCTATGATTTTGTCTAGTCTTTGTAGATCCTATGATGTTGTCTAGTCTGCGTAGATCCCATGATTTTGTCTAGTCTTTGTAGACCCCTTAATTTTGTCTAGTCTTTGTAGACTATGATTTTGTCTAATATTTGTAGAACCTATGACTTTGTCTAGGCTTTGTAGACTATTATTTTGTCTAGTCTTTGTAGACCCTATGATTTTGTCTAGTCTTTGTAGATCCTATGATGTTGTCTAGTCTTTGTAGACCCTATGGTTTTGTCTAGTCTTTGTAGACCCTATGATTTTATCTAATCTTTGTAGACTATGATTTTGTCTAGTCTTTGTAGACTATGATTTTGTCTAGTCTTTGTAAACTATGATTTTGTGTAGTCTTTGTAGACTATGATTTTGTCTAGTCTTTGTAGACCCTATGATTTTGTCTAGTCTGCGTAGATCCCATGATTTTGTCTAGTCTTTGTAGACCCCTTAATTTTGTCTAATCTTTGTAGACTATTATTTTGTCTAGTCTTTGTAAACCCTATGATTTTCTCTAGTCTTTGTAGACTATGATTTTGTCTAGTCTTTGTAGACCCTATAATTTTATCTAGTCTTTGTAGACCCTATGATTTTGTCTAGTCTTTGTAGACTATGATTTTGTCTAGTCTTTGTAGACCCTATGAATTTGTCTAGTTTTTGTAGACTATGATTTTGTCTAGTCTTTTTAGACCCTATGATTTTGTGTAGTCTTTGTAGACTATGATTTTGTTTAGTCTTTGTTGACCCTATGATTTTGTCTAGTCTTTGTAGACCCTATGATTTTGTCTAGTCTTTGTAAACCCTATGATTTTCTCTAGTCTTTGTAGACTATGATTTTGTCTAGTCTTTGTAGACCCTATGATTTTATCTAGTCTTTGTAGACCCTATGATTTTGTCTAATCTTTGTAAACCCTATGATTTTGTCTAATCTTTGTAGATCCTATGACTTTGTCTAGTCTTTGTAGACCCAATGATTTTGTCTAGCCTTTGTGGACCTTATGATTTTGTCTAGTCTTTGTAGACTATGATTTTGTCTACTCTTTGAAGACTATGATTTTGTCTAGTCTTTGTAGACCCTATGATGTTTTCTAGTCTTTGAAGACTGATTTTGTCTAATCTTTGTAAATCCTAAGACTTTGTCTAGTCTTTGTAGACCCTATGATGTTGTCTAGTCTTTGTATACTATGATTTTTTCTAGTCTTTGTAGACCCTATGACTTTGTCTAGTCTTTGTAGACTATGATATTGTCTAGTCTTTGTAGACCCTTTGATTTTGTCTAGTCTTTGTAGACCCTATGATGTTGTCTAGTCTTTGTAGACTCTATGACTTTGTCTAGTCTTTGTAGACCCTCTGATTTTGTCTAGTCTTTGTAGACCCTATGATTTTGTCTAGTCTTTGTAGACCCTATGACTTTGTCTAGTCCTTGTAGATCCTATGACTTTGTCTAGTCTTTGTAAACCCTATGACTTTGTCTAGTCTTTGTAGACCCTATGATTTTGTCTAGTCTTTGTAGATCCTATGACTTTGTCTAGTTTTTGTAGGCCCTATGACTTTGTCTAGTCTTTGTAGACCCTATGACTTTGTCTAGTCTTTGTAGACCCTATGATTTTGTCTAGTCTTTGTAGATCCTATGATGTTGTCTAGTCTGCGTAGATCCCATGATTTTGTCTAGTCTTTGTAGACCCCTTAATTTTGTCTAGTCTTTGTAGACTATGATTTTGTCTAATATTTGTAGAACCTATGACTTTGTCTAGGCTTTGTAGACTATTATTTTGTCTAGTCTTTGTAGACCCTATGATTTTGTCTAGTCTTTGTAGATCCTATGATGTTGTCTAGTCTTTGTAGACCCTATGGTTTTGTCTAGTCTTTGTAGACCCTATGATTTTATCTAATCTTTGTAGACTATGATTTTGTCTAGTCTTTGTAGACTATGATTTTGTCTAGTCTTTGTAAACTATGATTTTGTGTAGTCTTTGTAGACTATGATTTTGTCTAGTCTTTGTAGACCCTATGATTTTGTCTAGTCTGCGTAGATCCCATGATTTTGTCTAGTCTTTGTAGACCCCTTAATTTTGTCTAGTCTTTGTAGACTATTATTTTGTCTAGTCTTTGTAAACCCTATGATTTTCTCTAGTCTTTGTAGACTATGATTTTGTCTAGTCTTTGTAGACCCTATAATTTTATCTAGTCTTTGTAGACCCTATGATTTTGTCTAGTCTTTGTAGACTATGATTTTGTCTAGTCTTTGTAGACCCTATGAATTTGTCTAGTTTTTGTAGACTATGATTTTGTCTAGTCTTTTTAGACCCTATGATTTTGTGTAGTCTTTGTAGACTATGATTTTGTTTAGTCTTTGTTGACCCTATGATTTTGTCTAGTCTTTGTAGACCCTATGATTTTGTCTAGTCTTTGTAAACCCTATGATTTTCTCTAGTCTTTGTAGACTATGATTTTGTCTAGTCTTTGTAGACCCTATGATTTTATCTAGTCTTTGTAGACCCTATGATTTTGTCTAATCTTTGTAAACCCTATGATTTTGTCTAGTCTTTGTAGACCCTATGAATTTGTCTAGCTTTTGTAGACTATGATTTTGTCTAGTCTTTTTAGACCCTATGATTTTGTCTAGTCTTTGTACACTATGGTTTTGTCTAGTCTTTGTAGACTATGATTTTGTCTAGTCTTTGTAGACCCTATGATTTTGTCTAGTCTTTGTAGACCCTATGATGTTGTCTAATCTTTGTAGACCCTATGATGTTGTCTAGTCTTTGTAGAACCTATGATTTTGTCTAGTCTTTGCAAACCCTATGATTTTGTCTAGTCTTTGTAGACTCTGACTTTGTCTAGTCTTTGTAGACCTTATGATTTTGTCTAGTCTTTCTAGACCCTATGATTTTGTCTAGTCTTTGTAGACCCTATGATGTTGTCTAGTCTTTGTAGACCCTATGATTTTGTCTAGTGTTTGTATACCCTTTGATGTTGTCTAGTCTTTGTAGACCCTATGATTTTGTGTAGTCTTTGTAGACCCTGTGCTTTTGCCTAGTCTTTGTAGACCCTATGATGTTGTCTAATCTTTGTAGACCCTATGATGTTGCCTAGTCTTTGTAGACTATGATTTTGTCTAGTCTTTGTAGACCCTATGACTTTGTCTAGTCTTTGTAGGCTATGATTTTGTCTAGTCTTTGTAGACCCTATGATTTTGTCTAGTCTTTGCAGACCCTATGATTTTGTCTAGTCTTTTTAGATCCTGTGACTTTGTCTACTCTTTGTAGACTATGATTTTGTCTAGTCTTTTTAGACCCTATGATTTTGTCTAGTCTTTATACACTATGGTTTTGTCTAGTCTTTGTAGACTATGATTTTGTTTAGTCTTTGTAGACCCTATGATTTTGTCTAGTCTTTGTAGACCCTATGATGTTGTCTAATCTTTGTAGACCCTATGATGTTGTCTAGTCTTTGTAGAACCTATGATTGTGTCTATTCTTTGCAAACCCTATGATTTTGTCTAGTCTTTGTAGACTATGACTTTGTCTAGTCTTTGTAGACCTTATGATTTTGTCTAGTCTTTGTAGATTCTATGATGTTGTCTAGTCTTTGTAGACCCTATGATTTTGTCTACTCTTTGTAGACCCTATGATGTTGACTAGTCTTTGTAGACCCTATGATTTTGTCTAGTCTTTGTAGACCCTATGATGTTGTCTAGTCTTTGTAGACCCTATGATTTTGTCTAGTCTTTGTAGACCCTATGATTTTGTCTAGTCTTTGTAGACCCTATGATGTTGACTAGTCTTTGTAGACCCTATGATTTTGTCTAGTCTTTGTAGACCCTATGATGTTGTCTAATCTTTGTAGACCCTATGATGTTGCCTAGTCTTTGTAGACTATGATTTTGTCTAATCTTTGTAGATCCTATGACTTTGTGTAGTCTTTGTAGACCCTATGATGTTGTCTAGTCTTTGTAGACCCTATGATTTTGTCTAGTCTTTGTAGACCCTATGATGTTGTTTAGTCTTTGTAGACCCTATGATTTTGTCTAGTCTTTGTAGACCCTATGATTTTGTCTAGTCTTTGTAGACCCTATGATGTTGTCTAGTCTTTGTAGACCCTATGACTTTGTCTAGTCTTTGTAGACTATGATTTTAACTATTCTTTGTAGAACCTATGATTTTGTGTAGTCTTTGTAGACTATGATTTTGTCTAGACTTTGTTGACCCTATGATTTTGTCTAGTCTTTGTAGACCCTATGATTTTGTCTAGTCTTTGTAAACCCTATGATTTTATCTAGTCTTTGTAGACCCTATGATTTTGTCTAATCTTTGTAAACCCTATGATTTTGTCTAGTCTTTGTAGACTATGATTTTGTCTAGTCTTTGTAGACCCTATGATTTTGTCTAGTCTTTGTAGACCCTATGATGTTGTCTAATCTTTGTAGACCCTATGATGTTGCCTAGTCTTTGTAGACTATGATTTTGTCTAGTCTTTGTAGACCCTATGACTTTGTCTAGTCTTTGTAGGCTATGATTTTGTCTAGTCTTTGTAGACCCTATGATTTTGTCTAGTCTTTGCAGACCCTATGATTTTGTCTAGTCTTTTTAGATCCTGTGACTTTGTCTACTCTTTGTAGACTATGATTTTGTCTAGTCTTTTTAGACCCTATGATTTTGTCTAGTCTTTATACACTATGGTTTTGTCTAGTCTTTGTAGACTATGATTTTGTTTAGTCTTTGTAGACCCTATGATTTTGTCTAGTCTTTGTAGACCCTATGATGTTGTCTAATCTTTGTAGACCCTATGATGTTGTCTAGTCTTTGTAGAACCTATGATTGTGTCTATTCTTTGCAAACCCTATGATTTTGTCTAGTCTTTGTAGACTATGACTTTGTCTAGTCTTTGTAGACCTTATGATTTTGTCTAGTCTTTGTAGATTCTATGATGTTGTCTAGTCTTTGTAGACCCTATGATTTTGTCTACTCTTTGTAGACCCTATGATGTTGACTAGTCTTTGTAGACCCTATGATTTTGTCTAGTCTTTGTAGACCCTATGATGTTGTCTAGTCTTTGTAGACCCTATGATTTTGTCTAGTCTTTGTAGACCCTATGATTTTGTCTAGTCTTTGTAGACCCTATGATGTTGACTAGTCTTTGTAGACCCTATGATTTTGTCTAGTCTTTGTAGACCCTATGATGTTGTCTAATCTTTGTAGACCCTATGATGTTGCCTAGTCTTTGTAGACTATGATTTTGTCTAATCTTTGTAGATCCTATGACTTTGTGTAGTCTTTGTAGACCCTATGATGTTGTCTAGTCTTTGTAGACCCTATGATTTTGTCTAGTCTTTGTAGACCCTATGATGTTGTTTAGTCTTTGTAGACCCTATGATTTTGTCTAGTCTTTGTAGACCCTATGATTTTGTCTAGTCTTTGTAGACCCTATGATGTTGTCTAGTCTTTGTAGACCCTATGACTTTGTCTAGTCTTTGTAGACTATGATTTTAACTATTCTTTGTAGAACCTATGATTTTGTGTAGTCTTTGTAGACTATGATTTTGTCTAGACTTTGTTGACCCTATGATTTTGTCTAGTCTTTGTAGACCCTATGATTTTGTCTAGTCTTTGTAAACCCTATGATTTTATCTAGTCTTTGTAGACCCTATGATTTTGTCTAATCTTTGTAAACCCTATGATTTTGTCTAGTCTTTGTAGACTATGATTTTGTCTAGTCTTTGTAGACCCTATGATTTTGTCTAGTCTTTGTAGACCCTATGATGTTGTCTAATCTTTGTAGACCCTATGATATGGTCTAGTCTTTGTAGAACCTATGATTTTGTCTAGTCTTTGCAAACCCTATGATTTTGTCTAGTCTTTGTAGACTATGACTTTGTCTAGTCTTTGTAGACCTTATGATTTTGTCTAGTCTTTGTAGACCCTATGATTTTGTCTAATCTTTGTAGACCCTCTGATGTTGTCTAGTCTTTGTAGACCCTATGATTTTGTCTAGTGTTTGTATACCCTTTGATGTTGTCTAGTCTTTGTAAACCCTATGATTTTGTCTATTCTTTGTAGACCCTATGATTTTGTCTAGTCTTTGTAGACCCTATGATGTTGTCTAGTCTTTGTAGACCCTATAATGTTGTCTAGTCTTTGTAGACCCTATGATGTTGTCTAATCTTTGTAGACCCTATGATGTTGTCTAGTTATCGTAGACTATGATTTTGTCTAATCTTTGTAGATCCTATGACTTTGTCTAGTCTTTGTAGACCCTATTATGTTGTCTAGTCTTTGCATACTATGATTTTGTCTAGTCTTTGTAGACCCTATGACTTTGTCTAGTCTTTGTAGGCTATGATTTTCTCTAGTCTTGGTAGACTATGATTTTGTCTAGTCTTTGTAGACCCTGTGATTTTATCTAGTCTTTGTAGACCCTATGATTTTGTCTAGTCTTTGTAGACCCTATGATTTTATCTAGTCTTTGTAGACCCTATGATTTTGTCTAATCTTTGTAAACCCTATGATTTTGTCTAGTCTTTGTAGACCCTATGAATTTGTCTAGCTTTTGTAGACTATGATTTTGTCTAGTCTTTTTAGACCCTATGATTTTGTCTAGTCTTTGTACACTATGGTTTTGTCTAGTCTTTGTAGACTATGATTTTGTCTAGTCTTTGTAGACCCTATGATTTTGTCTAGTCTTTGTAGACCCTATGATGTTGTCTAATCTTTGTAGACCCTATGATGTTGTCTAGTCTTTGTAGAACCTATGATTTTGTCTAGTCTTTGCAAACCCTATGATTTTGTCTAGTCTTTGTAGACTCTGACTTTGTCTAGTCTTTGTTGACCTTATGATTTTGTCTAGTCTTTCTAGACCCTATGATTTTGTCTAGTCTTTGTAGACCCTATGATGTTGTCTAGTCTTTGTAGACCCTATGATTTTGTCTAGTGTTTGTATACCCTTTGATGTTGTCTAGTCTTTGTAGACCCTATGATTTTGTGTAGTCTTTGTAGACCCTGTGCTTTTGCCTAGTCTTTGTAGACCCTATGATGTTGTCTAATCTTTGTAGACCCTATGATGTTGCCTAGTCTTTGTAGACTATGATTTTGTCTAGTCTTTGTAGACCCTATGACTTTGTCTAGTCTTTGTAGGCTATGATTTTGTCTAGTCTTTGTAGACCCTATGATTTTGTCTAGTCTTTGCAGACCCTATGATTTTGTCTAGTCTTTTTAGATCCTGTGACTTTGTCTACTCTTTGTAGACTATGATTTTGTCTAGTCTTTTTAGACCCTATGATTTTGTCTAGTCTTTAAACACTATGGTTTTGTCTAGTCTTTGTAGACTATGATTTTGTTTAGTCTTTGTAGACCCTATGATTTTGTCTAGTCTTTGTAGACCCTATGATGTTGTCTAATCTTTGTAGACCCTATGATGTTGTCTAGTCTTTGTAGAACCTATGATTGTGTCTATTCTTTGCAAACCCTATGATTTTGTCTAGTCTTTGTAGACTATGACTTTGTCTAGTCTTTGTAGACCTTATGATTTTGTCTAGTCTTTGTAGATTCTATGATGTTGTCTAGTCTTTGTAGACCCTATGATTTTGTCTACTCTTTGTAGACCCTATGATGTTGACTAGTCTTTGTAGACCCTATGATTTTGTCTAGTCTTTGTAGACCCTATGATGTTGTCTAGTCTTTGTAGACCCTATGATTTTGTCTAGTCTTTGTAGACCCTATGATTTTGTCTAGTCTTTGTAGACCCTATGATGTTGACTAGTCTTTGTAGACCCTATGATTTTGTCTAGTCTTTGTAGACCCTATGATGTTGTCTAATCTTTGTAGACCCTATGATGTTGCCTAGTCTTTGTAGACTATGATTTTGTCTAATCTTTGTAGATCCTATGACTTTGTGTAGTCTTTGTAGACCCTATGATGTTGTCTAGTCTTTGTAGACCCTATGATTTTGTCTAGTCTTTGTAGACCCTATGATGTTGTTTAGTCTTTGTAGACCCTATGATTTTGTCTAGTCTTTGTAGACCCTATGATTTTGTCTAGTCTTTGTAGACCCTATGATGTTGTCTAGTCTTTGTAGACCCTATGACTTTGTCTAGTCTTTGTAGACTATGATTTTAACTATTCTTTGTAGAACCTATGATTTTGTGTAGTCTTTGTAGACTATGATTTTGTCTAGACTTTGTTGACCCTATGATTTTGTCTAGTCTTTGTAAACCCTATGATTTTGTCTAGTCTTTGTAAACCCTATGATTTTCTCTAGTCTTTGTAGACTATGATTTTGTCTAGTCTTTGTAGACCCTATGATTTTATCTAGTCTTTGTAGACCCTATGATTTTGTCTAATCTTTGTAAACCCTATGATTTTGTCTAGTCTTTGTAGACTATGATTTTGTCTAGTCTTTGTAGACCCTATGAATTTGTCTAGCTTTTTTAGGCTATGATTTGTCTAGTCTTTTTAGACCCTATGATTTTGTCTAGTCTTTGTACACTATGGTTTTGTCTAGTCTTTGTAGACTATGATTTTGTCTAGTCTTTGTAGACCCTATGATTTTGTCTAGTCTTTGTAGACCCTATGATGTTGTCTAATCTTTGTAGACCCTATGATGTGGTCTAGTCTTTGTAGAACCTATGATTTTGTCTAGTCTTTGCAAACCCTATGATTTTGTCTAGTCTTTGTAGACTATGACTTTGTCTAGTCTTTGTAGACCTTATGATTTTGTCTAGTCTTTGTAGACCCTATGAATTTGTCTAGTCTTTGTAGACCCTCTGATGTTGTCTAGTCTTTGTAGACCCTATGATTTTGTCTAGTGTTTGTATACCCTTTGATGTTGTCTAGTCTTTGTAAACCCTATGATTTTGTCTATTCTTTGTAGACCCTATGATTTTGTCTAGTCTTTGTAGACCCTATGATGTTGTCTAGTCTTTGTAGACCCTATAATGTTGTCTAGTCTTTGTAGACCCTATGATGTTGTCTAATCTTTGTAGACCCTATGATGTTGTCTAGTTATTGTAGACTATGATTTTGTCTAATCTTTGTAGATCCTATGACTTTGTCTAGTCTTTGTAGACCCTATGATGTTGTCTAGTCTTTGCATACTATGATTTTGTCTAGTCTTTGTAGACCCTATGACTTTGTCTAGTCTTTGTAGGCTATGATTTTGTCTAGTCTTTGTAGACCCTATGATTTTGTCTAGTCTTTGTAGACCCTATGATTTTGTCTAGTCTTTGCAGACCCTATGATTTTGTCTAGTCTTTGTAGATCCTATGACTTTGTCTACTCTTTGTAGACCCTATGATTTTGTCTAGTCTTTGTAAACCCTATGATTTTGTCTAGTCTTTGTAGACTATGATTTTGTCTAGTCTTTTTAGACCCTATGATTTTGTCTAGTCTTTGTACACTATGGTTTTGTCTAGTATTTGTAGACTATGATTTTGTCTAGTCTTTGTAGACCCTATGATTTTGTCTAGTCTTTGTAGACCCTATGATTTTATCTAGTCTTTGTAGACCCTATGATTTTGTCTAATCTTTGTAAACCCTATGATTTTGTCTAGTCTTTGTAGACCCTATGAATTTGTCTAGCTTTTGTAGACTATGATTTTGTCTAGTCTTTTTAGACCCTATGATTTTGTCTAGTCTGTGTAGACCCTATGATTTTATCTAGTCTTTGTAGACCCTATGATTTTGTCTAGTCTTTGTAGACTATGATTTTGTCTAGTCTTTGTAGACCCTATGAATTTGTCTAGTTTTTGTAGACTATGATTTTGTCTAGTCTTTTTAGACCCTATGATTTTGTGTAGTCTTTGTAGACTATGATTTTGTTTAGTCTTTGTTGACCCTATGATTTTGTCTAGTCTTTGTAGACCCTATGATTTTGTCTAGTCTTTGTAAACCCTATGATTTTCTCTAGTCTTTGTAGACTATGATTTTGTCTAGTCTTTGTAGACCCTATGATTTTATCTAGTCTTTGTAGACCCTATGATTTTGTCTAATCTTTGTAAACCCTATGATTTTGTCTAGTCTTTGTAGACCCTATGAATTTGTCTAGCTTTTGTAGACTATGATTTTGTCTAGTCTTTTTAGACCCTATGATTTTGTCTAGTCTTTGTACACTATGGTTTTGTCTAGTCTTTGTAGACTATGATTTTGTCTAGTCTTTGTAGACCCTATGATTTTGTCTAGTCTTTGTAGACCCTATGATGTTGTCTAATCTTTGTAGACCCTATGATGTTGTCTAGTCTTTGTAGAACCTATGATTTTGTCTAGTCTTTGCAAACCCTATGATTTTGTCTAGTCTTTGTAGACTATGACTTTGTCTAGTCTTTGTAGACCTTATGATTTTGTCTAGTCTTTGTAGATCCTATGATTTTGTCTAGTCTTTGTAGACCCTATGATGTTGTCTAGTCTTTGTAGACCCTATGATGTTGTCTAGTGTTTGTATACCCTTTGATGTTGTCTAGTCTTTGTAGACCCTATGATTTTGTGTAGTCTTTGTAGACCCTGTGCTTTTGCCTAGTCTTTGTAGACCCTATGATGTTGTCTAATCTTTGTAGACCCTATGATGTTGCCTAGTCTTTGTAGACTATGATTTTGTCTAGTCTTTGTAGACCCTATGACTTTGTCTAGTCTTTGTAGGCTATGATTTTGTCTAGTTTTTGTAGACCCTATGATTTTGTCTAGTCTTTGCAGACCCTATGATTTTGTCTAGTCTTTTTAGATCCTGTGACTTTGTCTACTCTTTGTAGACTATGATTTTGTCTAGTCTTTTTAGACCCTATGATTTTGTCTAGTCTTTATACACTATGGTTTTGTCTAGTCTTTGTAGACTATGATTTTGTTTAGTCTTTGTAGACCCTATGATTTTGTCTAGTCTTTGTAGACCCTATGATGTTGTCTAATCTTTGTAGACCCTATGATGTTGTCTAGTCTTTGTAGAACCTATGATTGTGTCTATTCTTTGCAAACCCTATGATTTTGTCTAGTCTTTGTAGACTATGACTTTGTCTAGTCTTTGTAGACCTTATGATTTTGTCTAGTCTTTGTAGATTCTATGATGTTGTCTAGTCTTTGTAGACCCTATGATTTTGTCTACTCTTTGTAGACCCTATGATGTTGACTAGTCTTTGTAGACCCTATGATTTTGTCTAGTCTTTGTAGACCCTATGATGTTGTCTAGTCTTTGTAGACCCTATGATTTTGTCTAGTCTTTGTAGACCCTATGATTTTGTCTAGTCTTTGTAGACCCTATGATGTTGACTAGTCTTTGTAGACCCTATGATTTTGTCTAGTCTTTGTAGACCCTATGATGTTGTCTAATCTTTGTAGACCCTATGATGTTGCCTAGTCTTTGTAGACTATGATTTTGTCTAATCTTTGTAGATCCTATGACTTTGTGTAGTCTTTGTAGACCCTATGATGTTGTCTAGTCTTTGTAGACCCTATGATTTTGTCTAGTCTTTGTAGACCCTATGATGTTGTTTAGTCTTTGTAGACCCTATGATTTTGTCTAGTCTTTGTAGACCCTATGATTTTGTCTAGTCTTTGTAGACCCTATGATGTTGTCTAGTCTTTGTAGACCCTATGACTTTGTCTAGTCTTTGTAGACTATGATTTTAACTATTCTTTGTAGAACCTATGATTTTGTGTAGTCTTTGTAGACTATGATTTTGTCTAGACTTTGTTGACCCTATGATTTTGTCTAGTCTTTGTAGACCCTATGATTTTGTCTAGTCTTTGTAAACCCTATGATTTTCTCTAGTCTTTGTAGACTATGATTTTGTCTAGTCTTTGTAGACCCTATGATTTTATCTAGTCTTTGTAGACCCTATGATTTTGTCTAATCTTTGTAAACCCTATGATTTTGTCTAGTCTTTGTAGACTATGATTTTGTCTAATCTTTGTAGACCCTATGAATTTGTCTAGCTTTTTTAGACTATGATTTGTCTAGTCTTTTTAGACCCTATGATTTTGTCTAGTCTTTGTACACTATGGTTTTGTCTAGTCTTTGTAGACTATGATTTTGTCTAGTCTTTGTAAACCCTATGATTTTGTCTAGTCTTTGTAGACCCTATGATGTTGTCTAATCTTTGTAGACCCTATGATGTGGTCTAGTCTTTGTAGAACCTATGATTTTGTCTAGTCTTTGCAAACCCTATGATTTTGTCTAGTCTTTGTAGACTATGACTTTGTCTAGTCTTTGTAGACCTTATGATTTTGTCTAGTCTTTGTAGACCCTATGATTTTGTCTAGTCTTTGTAGACCCTCTGATGTTGTCTAGTCTTTGTAGACCCTATGATTTTGTCTAGTGTTTGTATACCCTTTGATGTTGTCTAGTCTTTGTAAACCCTATGATTTTGTCTAATCTTTGTAGACCCTATGATTTTGTCTAGTCTTTGTAGACCCTATGATGTTGTCTAGTCTTTGTAGACCCTATAATGTTGTCTAGTCTTTGTAGACCCTATGATGTTGTCTAATCTTTGTAGACCCTATGATGTTGTCTAGTTATTGTAGACTATGATTTTGTCTAATCTTTGTAGATCCTATGACTTTGTCTAGTCTTTGTAGACCCTATGATGTTGTCTAGTCTTTGCATTCTATGATTTTGTCTAGTCTTTGTAGACCCTATGACTTTGTCTAGTCTTTGTAGGCTATGATTTTGTCTAGTCTTTGTAGACCCTATGATTTTGTCTAGTCTTTGTAGACCCTATGATTTTGTCTAGTCTTTGCAGACCCTATGATTTTGTCTAGTCTTTGTAGATCCTATGACTTTGTCTACTCTTTGTAGACCCTATGATTTTGTCTAGTCTTTGTAAACCCTATGATTTTGTCTAGTCTTTGTAGACTATGATTTTGTCTAGTCTTTGTAGACCCTATGATTTTGTCTAGTCTTTGTAGACCCTATGATGTTGTCTAATCTTTGTAGACCCTATGATGTTGTCTAGTCTTTGTAGAACCTATGATTTTGTTTAGTCTTTGCAAACCCTATGATTTTGTCTAGTCTTTGTAGACTATGACTTTGTCTAGTCTTTGTAGACCTTATGATTTTGTCTAGTCTTTGTAGACCCTATGATTTTGTCTAGTCTTTGTAGACCCTATGATGTTGTCTAGTCTTTGTAGACCCTATGATTTTGTCTAGTGTTTGTATACCCTTTGATGTTGTCTAGTCTTTGTAGACCCTATGATTTTGTCTAGTCTTTGTAGACCCTATGATTTTGTCTAGTCTTTGTAGACCCTATGATGTTGTCTAGTCTTTGTAGACCCTATGATTTAGTCTAGTCTTTGTAGACCCTATGATGTTGTCTAATCTTTGTAGACCCTATGATGTTGCCTAGTCTTTGTAGACTATGATTTTGTCTAATCTTTGTAGATCCTATGACTTTGTCTAGGCTTTGTAGACTATTATTTTGTCTAGTCTTTGTAGACCCTATGATTTTGTCTAGTCTTTGTAGACCCTATGATGTTGTCTAGTCTTTGTAGACTCTATGATTTTGTCTAGTGTTTGTAAACCCTTTGATGTTGTCTAGTCTTTGTAGACCCTATGATTTTGTCTAGTCTTTGTAGACCCTATGATTTTGTCTAGTCTTTGTAGACCCTATGATATTGTATAGTCTTTGTAGACCCTATGACTTTGTCTAGTCTTTGTAGACTATGATTTTAACTATTCTTTGTAGACCCTATGATTTTGTGTAGTCTTTGTAGACTATGATTTTGTCTAGTCTTTGTTGACCCTATGATTTTGTCTAGTCTTTGTAGACCCTATGATTTTGTCTAGTCTTTGTAAACCCTATGATTTTCTCTAGTCTTTGTAGACTATGATTTTGTCTAGTCTTTGTAGACCCTATGATTTTATCTAGTCTTTGTAGACCCTATGATTTTGTCTAATCTTTGTAAACCCTATGATTTTGTCTAGTCTTTGTAGACTATGATTTTGTCTACTCTTTGTAGACCCTATGAATTTGTCTAGCTTTTGTAGACTATGATTTTGTCTAGTCTTTTTAGACCCTATGATTTTGTCTAGTCTTTGTACACTATGGTTTTGTCTAGTCTTTGTAGACTATGATTTGTCTAGTCTTTGTAGACCCTATGATTTTGTCTAGTCTTTGTAGACCCTATGATGTTGTCTAATCTTTGTAGACCCTATGATGTTGTCTAGTCTTTGTAGAACCTATGATTTTGTCTAGTCTTTGCAAACCCTATGATTTTGTCTAGTCTTTGTAGACTATGACTTTGTCTAGTCTTTGTAGACCTTATGATTTTGTCTAGTCTTTGTAGACCCTATGATTTTGTCTAGTCTTTGTAGACCCTATGATGTTGTCTAGTCTTTGTAGACCCTATGATTTTGTCTAGTGTTTGTATACCCTTTGATGTTGTCTAGTCTTTGTAGACCCTATGATTTTGTGTAGTCTTTGTAGACCCTGTGCTTTTGCCTGGTCTTTGTAGACCCTATGATGTTGTCTAATCTTTGTAGACCCTATGATGTTGCCTAGTCTTTGTAGACTATGATTTTGTCTAATCTTTGTAGATCCTATGACTTTGTCTAGTCTTTGTAGACCCTATGATTTTGTCTAGTCTTTGTAGACCCTATGATATTGTATAGTCTTTGTATACCCTATGACTTTGTCTAGTCTTTGTAGACTATGATTTTAACTATTCTTTGTAGACCCTATGATTTTGTGTAGTCGTTGTAGACTATGATTTTGTCTAGTCTTTGTTGACCCTATGATTTTGTCTAGTCTTTGTAGACCCTATGACTTTGTCTAGTCTTTGTAGGCTATGATTTTGTCTAGTCTTTGTAGACCCTATGATTTTGTCTAGTCTTTGTAGACCCTATGATTTTGTCTAGTCTTTGCAGACCCTATGATTTTGTCTAGTCTTTGTAGATCCTATGACTTTGTCTACTCTTTGTAGACCCTATGATTTTGTCTAGTCTTTGTAAACCCTATGATTTTGTCTAGTCTTTGTAGACTATGATTTTGTCTAGTCTTTTTAGACCCTATGATTTTGTCTAGTCTTTGTACACTATGGTTTTGTCTAGTATTTGTAGACTATGATTTTGTCTAGTCTTTGTAGACCCTATGATTTTGTCTAGTCTTTGTAGACCCTATGATGTTGTCTAATCTTTGTAGACCCTATGATGTTGTCTAGTCTTTGTAGAACCTATGATTTTGTTTAGTCTTTGCAAACCCTATGATTTTGTCTAGTCTTTGTAGACTATGACTTTGTCTAGTCTTTGTAGACCTTATGATTTTGCCTAGTCTTTGTAGACCCTATGATTTTGTCTAGTCTTTGTAGACCCTATGATGTTGTCTAGTCTTTGTAGACCCTATGATTTTGTCTAGTGTTTGTATACCCTTTGATGTTGTCTAGTCTTTGTAGACCCTATGATTTTGTCTAGTCTTTGTAGACCCTATGATTTTGTCTAGTCTTTGTAGACCCTATGATGTTGTCTAGTCTTTGTCGACCCTATGATTTAGTCTAGTCTTTGTAGACCCTATGATGTTGTCTAATCTTTGTAGACCCTATGATGTTGCCTAGTCTTTGTAGACTATGATTTTGTCTAATCTTTGTAGATCCTATGACTTTGTCTAGGCTTTGTAGACTATTATTTTGTCTAGTCTTTGTAGACCCTATGATTTTGTCTAGTCTTTGTAGACCCTATGATGTTGTCTAGTCTTTGTAGACTCTATGATTTTGTCTAGTGTTTGTAAACCCTTTGATGTTGTCTAGTCTTTGTAGACCCTATGATTTTGTCTAGTCTTTGTAGACCCTATGATTTTGTCTAGTCTTTGTAGACCCTATGATATTGTATAGTCTTTGTAGACCCTATGACTTTGTCTAGTCTTTGTAGACTATGATTTTAACTATTCTTTGTAGACCCTATGATTTTGTGTAGTCTTTGTAGACTATGATTTTGTCTAGTCTTTGTTGACCCTATGATTTTGTCTAGTCTTTGTAGACCCTATGATTTTGTCTAGTCTTTGTAAACCCTATGATTTTCTCTAGTCTTTGTAGACTATGATTTTGTCTAGTCTTTGTAGACCCTATGATTTTATCTAGTCTTTGTAGACCCTATGATTTTGTCTAATCTTTGTAAACCCTATGATTTTGTCTAGTCTTTGTAGACTATGATTTTGTCTACTCTTTGTAGACCCTATGAATTTGTCTAGCTTTTGTAGACTATGATTTTGTCTAGTCTTTTTAGACCCTATGATTTTGTCTAGTCTTTGTACACTATGGTTTTGTCTAGTCTTTGTAGACTATGATTTGTCTAGTCTTTGTAGACCCTATGATTTTGTCTAGTCTTTGTAGACCCTATGATGTTGTCTAATCTTTGTAGACCCTATGATGTTGTCTAGTCTTTGTAGAACCTATGATTTTGTCTAGTCTTTGCAAACCCTATGATTTTGTGTAGTCTTTGTAGACTATGACTTTGTCTAGTCTTTGTAGACCTTATGATTTTGTCTAGTCTTTGTAGAACCTATGATTTTGTCTAGTCTTTGTAGACCCTATGATGTTGTCTAGTCTTTGTAGACCCTATGATTTTGTCTAGTGTTTGTATACCCTTTGATGTTGTCTAGTCTTTGTAGACCCTATGATTTTGTGTAGTCTTTGTAGACCCTGTGCTTTTGCCTGGTCTTTGTAGACCCTATGATGTTGTCTAATCTTTGTAGACCCTATGATGTTGCCTAGTCTTTGTAGACTATGATTTTGTCTAATCTTTGTAGATCCTATGACTTTGTCTAGTCTTTGTAGACCCTATGATTTTGTCTAGTCTTTGTAGACCCTATGATATTGTATAGTCTTTGTATACCCTATGACTTTGTCTAGTCTTTGTAGACTATGATTTTAACTATTCTTTGTAGACCCTATGATTTTGTGTAGTCGTTGTAGACTATGATTTTGTCTAGTCTTTGTTGACCCTATGATTTTGTCTAGTCTTTGTAGACCCTATGATTTTGTCTAGTCTTTGTAAACCCTATGAATTTGTCTAGCTTTTGCAGACTATGATTTTGTCTAGTCTTTTTAGACCCTATGATTTTGTCTAGTCTTTGTACACTATGGTTTTGTCTAGTCTTTGTAGACTATGATTTGTCTAGTCTTTGTAGACCCTATGATTTTGTCTAGTCTTTGTAGACCCTATGATGTTGTCTAATCTTTGTAGACCCTATGATGTTGTCTAGTCTTTGTAGAACCTATGATTTTGTCTAGTCTTTGCGAACCCTATGATTTTGTCTAGTCTTTGTAGACAATGACTTTGTCTAGTGTTTGTAGACCTTATGATTTTGTCTAGTCTTTGTAGACCCTATGATTTTGTCTAGTCTTTGTAGACCCTATGATGTTGTCTAGTCTTTGTAGACCCTATGATTTTGTCTAGTGTTTGTATACCCTTTGATGTTGTCTAGTCTTTGTAGACCCTATGATTTTGTGTAGTCTTTGTAGACCCTGTGCTTTTGCCTGGTCTTTGTAGACCCTATGATGTTGTCTAATCTTTGTAGACCCTATGATGTTGCCTAGTCTTTGTAGACTATGATTTTGTCTAATCTTTGTAGATCCTATGACTTTGTCTAGTCTTTGTAGACCCTATGATTTTGTCTAGTCTTTGTAGACCCTATGATATTGTATAGTCTTTGTATACCCTATGACTTTGTCTAGTCTTTGTAGACTATGATTTTAACTATTCTTTGTAGACCCTATGATTTTGTGTAGTCGTTGTAGACTATGATTTTGTCTAGTCTTTGTTGACCCTATGATTTTGTCTAGTCTTTGTAGACCCTATGATTTTGTCTAGTCTTTGTAAACCCTATGATTTTCTCTAGTCTTTGTAGACTATGATTTTGTCTAGTCTTTGTAGACCCTATGATTTTATCTAGTCTTTGTAGACCCTATGATTTTGTCTAATCTTTGTAAACCCTATGATTTTGTCTAGTCTTTGTAGACTATGATTTTGTCTACTCTTTGTAGACCCTATGAATTTGTCTAGCTTTTGTAGACTATGATTTTGTCTAGTCTTTTTAGACCCTATGATTTTGTCTAGTCTTTGTAGTTCCTATGATGTTGTCTAGTCTTTGCATACTATGATTTTGTCTAGTCTTTGTAGACCCTAAGATTTTATCTAGTCTTTGTAGACCCTATGATTTTATCTAGTCTTTGTAGACCCTATGATGTTGTCTAATCTTTGTAGACCCTATGATGTTGTCTAGTCTTTGTAGAACCTATGATTTTGTGTAGTCTTTGCAAACCCTATGATTTTGTCTAGTCTTTGTAGACTATGACTTTGTCTAGTCTTTGTAGACCTTATGATTTTGTCTAGTCTTTGTAGACCCTATGATTTTGTCTAGTCTTTGTAGTTCCTATGATGTTGTCTAGTCTTTGTAGACCCTATGATTTTGTCTAGTGTTTGCATACCCTTTGATGTTGTCTAGTCTTTGTAGACCCTATGATTTTGTGTAGTCTTTGTAGACCCTGTGCTTTTGCCTAGTCTTTGTAGACCCTATGATGTTGTCTAATCTTTGTAGACCCTATGATGTTGTCTAGTCTTTGTAGAACCTATGATTTTGTCTAGTCTTTGCAAACCCTATGATTTTGTCTAGTCTTTGTAGACTATGACTTTGTCTAGTCTTTGTAGACCTTATGATTTTGTCTAGTCTTTGTAGACCCTATGATTTTGTCTAGTCTTTGTAGACCCTATGATTTAGTCTAGTCTTTGTAGACCCTATGATGTTGTCTAATCTTTGTAGACCCTATGATGTTGCCTAGTCTTTGTAGACTATGATTTTGTCTAATCTTTGTAGATCCTATGACTTTGTCTAGGCTTTGTAGACTATTATTTTGTCTAGTCTTTGTAGACCCTATGATTTTGTCTAGTCTTTGTAGACCCTATGATGTTGTCTAGTCTTTGTAGACCCTATGATTTTGTCTAGTGTTTGTAAACCCTTTGATGTTGTCTAGTCTTTGTAGACCCTATGATTTTGTCTAGTCTTTGTAGACCCTATGATTTTGTCTAGTCTTTGTAGACCCTATGATATTGTATAGTCTTTGTAGACCCTAAGACTTTGTCTAGTCTTTGTAGACTATGATTTTAACTATTCTTTGTAGACCCTATGATTTTGTGTAGTCTTTGTAGACTATGATTTTGTCTAGTCTTTGTTGACCCTATGATTTTGTCTAGTCTTTGTAGACCCTATGATTTTGTCTAGTCTTTGTAAACCCTATCATTTTCTCTAGTCTTTGTAGACTATGATTTTGTCTAGTCTTTGTAGACCCTATGATTTTATCTAGTCTTTGTAGACCCTATGATTTTGTCTAATCTTTGTAAACCCTATGATTTTGTCTAGTCTTTGTAGACTATGATTTTGTCTACTCTTTGTAGACCCTATGAATTTGTCTAGCTTTTGTAGACTATGATTTTGTCTAGTCTTTTTAGACCCTATGATTTTGTCTAGTCTTTGTACACTATGGTTTTGTCTAGTCTTTGTAGACTATGATTTTGTCTAGTCTTTGCAGACCCTGTGATTTTGTCTAGTCTTTGTAGATCCTATGACTTTGTCCACTCTGTGTAGACCCTATGATTTTGTCTAGTCTTTGTAAACCCTATGATTTTGTCTAGTCTTTGTAGACTATGATTTTGTCTAGTCTTTTTAGACCCTATGATTTTGTCTAGTCTTTGTACACTATGGTTTTGTCTAGTATTTGTAGACTATGATTTTGTCTAGTCTTTGTAGACCCTATGATTTTGTCTAGTCTTTGTAGACCCTATGATGTTGTCTAATCTTTGTAGACCCTATGATGTTGTCTAGTCTTTGTAGAACCTATGATTTTGTCTAGTCTTTGCAAACCCTATGATTTTGTCTAATCTTTGTAGACTATGACTTTGTCTAGTCTTTGTAGACCTTATGATTTTGTCTAGTCTGTGTAGACCCTATGATTTTGTCTAGTCTTTGTAGACCCTATGATGTTGTCTAGTCTTTGTAGACCCTATGATTTTGTCTAGTGTTTGTATACCCTTTGATGTTGTCTAGTCTTTGTAGACCCTATGATTTTGTCTAGTCTTTGTAGACCCTATGATTTTGTCTAGTCTTTGTAGACCCTATAATGTTGTCTAGTCTTTGTAGACCCTATGATTTAGTCTAGTCTTTGTAGACCCTAAGATGTTGTCTAATCTTTGTAGACCCTATGATGTTGCCTAGTCTTTGTAGACTATGATTTTGTCTAGTCTTTGTAGACCCTATGACTTTGTCTAGTCTTTGTAGACCCTATGATGTTGTCTAGTCTTTGTAGACCCTATGATTTTGTCTAGTCTTTGTAGACCCTATGATGTTGTCTAGTCTTTGTAGATCCTATGATTTTGTCTAGTGTTTGTAGACCCTTTGATGTTGTCTAGTCTTTGTAGACCCTATGATTTTGTCTAGTCTTTGTAGACCCTATGATTTTGTCTAGTCTTTGTAGACCCTATGATATTGTCTAGTCTTTGTAGACCCTATGACTTTGTCTAGTCTTTGTAGACTATGATTTTAACTATTCTTTGTAGACCCTATGATTTTGTGTAGTCTTTGTAGACTATGATTTTGTCTAGTCTTTGTTGACCCTATGATTTTGTCTAGTCTTTGTAGACCCTATGATTTTGTCTAGTCTTTGTAAACCCTATGATTTTCTCTAGTCTTTGTAGACTATGATTTTGTCTAGTCTTTGTAGACCCTATGATTTTATCTAGTCTTTGTAGACCCTATGATTTTGTCTAATCTTTGTAAACCCTATGATTTTGTCTAGTCTTTGTAGACTATGATTTTGTCTAGTCTTTGTAGACCCTATGGATTTGTCTAGCTTTTGTAGACTATGATTTTGTCTAGTCTTTTTAGACCCTATGATTTTGTCTAGTCTTTGTACACTATGGTTTTGTCTAGTCTTTTTAGACTATGATTTTGTCTAGTCTTTGTAGACCCTATGATTTTGTCTAGTCTTTGTAGACCCTATGATGTTGTCTAATCTTTGTAGACCCTATGATGTTGTCTAGTCTTTGTAGAACCTATGATTTTGTCTAGTCTATGCAAACCCTATGACTTTGTCTAGTCTTTGTAGGCTATGATTTTGTCTAGTCTTTGTAGACCCTATGATTTTGTCTAGACTTTGTAGACCCTATGATTTTGTCTAGTCTTTGTAGACCCTATGACTTTGTCTAGTCTTTGTAGACCCTCTGAATTGTCTATTCTTTGTAGACCCTATGATTTTGTCTAGTCTTTGCAGACCCTATGATTTTGTCTAGTCTTTGTAGATCCTATGACTTTGTCTACTCTTTGTAGACCCTATGATTTTGTCTAGTCTTTGTAAACCCTATGATTTTTTCTAGTCTTTGTAGACTATGATTTTGGCTAGTCTTTTTAGACCCTATGATTTTGTCTAATCTTTGTACACCCTATGATGTTGTCTAGTCTTTGTAGAACCTATGATTTTGTCTAGTCTTTGCAAACCCTATGATTTTGTCTAGTCTTTGTAGACTATGACTTTGTTTATTCTTTGTAGACCTTATGATTTTGTCTAGTCTTTGTAGACCCTATGATTTTGTCTAGTCTTTGTAGATCCTATGATGTTGTCTAGTCTTTGTAGACCCTATGGTTTTGTCTAGTCTTTGTAGACCCTATGATTTTATCTAATCTTTGTAGACTATGATTTTGTCTAGTCTTTGTAGACTATGATTTTGTCTAGTCTTTGTAGACTATTATTTTGTGTAGTCTTTGTAGACTATGATTTTGTCTAGTCTTTGTAGACCCTATGATTTTGTCTAGTCTTTGTAAACCCTATGATTTTCTCTAGTCTTTGTAGACTATGATTTTCTCTAGTCTTTGTAGACCCTATGATTGTGTCTAGTCTTTGTAGACTATGATTTTGTCTAGTCTTTGTAGACCCTATGAATTTGTCTAGTTTTTGTAGACTATGATTTTGTCTAGTCTTTTTAGACCCTATGATTTTGTCTTGTCTTTGTACACTATGGTTTTGTCTAGTCTTTGTAGACTATGATTTTGTCTAGTCTTTGTAGATCCTATGATTTTGTCTAGTCTTTGTAGACCCTATGATGTTGTCTAATCTTTGTAGACCCTATGATGTTGTCTAGTCTTTGTAGAACCTATGATTTTGTCTAGTCTTTGCAAACCCATTGATTTTGTCTAGTCTTTGTAGACTATGATTTTGTCTAGTCTTTGTAGACCCTATGATTTTGTCTAGTCTTTGTAGACCCTATGATTTTGTCTAGTCTTTGTAGACCCTATGATGTTGTCTAGTCTTTGTAGACCCTATGATTTTGTCTAGTGTTTATAGACCCTTTGATGTTGTCTAGTCTTTGTAGACCCTATGATTTTGTCTAGTCTTTGTAGACCCTATGATTTTGTCTAGTCTTTGTAGACCCTATGATGTTGTCTAGTCTTTGTAGACCCTATGACTTTGTCTAGTCTTTGTAGACTATGATTTTAACTATTCTTTGTAGAACCTATGATTTTGTGTAGTCTTTGTAGACTATGATTTTGTCTAGTCTTTGTTGACCCTATGATTTTGTCTAGTCTTTGTAGACCCTATGATGTTGTCTAGTCTTTGTAAACCCTATGATTTTGTTTAATCTTTGTAAACCCTATGATTTTGTCTAGTCTTTGTAGACTATGATTTTGTCTAGTCTTTGTAGACTATGATTTTGTCTACTCTTTGTAGACCCTATGAATTTGTCTAGCTTTTGTAGACTATGATTTTGTCTAGTCTTTTTAGACCCTATGATTTTGTCTAGTCTTTGTACACTATGGTTTTGTCTAGTCTTTGTAGACTATGATTTTGACTAATCTTTGTAGACCCTATGATTTTGTCTAGTCTTTGTAGACCCTATGATGTTGTCTAATCTTTGTAGAGACTATGATGTTGTCTAGTCTTTGTAGAACCTATGATTTTGTCTAGTCTTTGCAAACCCTATGATTTTGTCTAGTCTTTGTAGACTATGACTTTTTTTAGTCTTTGTAGACCTTATGAATTTTTCTAGTCTTTGTAGACCCTATGATTTTGTCTAGTCTTTGTAGACCCTATGATGTTGTCTAGTCTTTGTAGACCCTATGATTTTGTCTAGTGTTTGTATACCCTTTGATGTTGTCTAGTCTTTGTAGACCCTATGATTTTGTGTAGTCTTTGTAGACCCTGTGCTTTTGCCTAGTCTTTGTAGACCCTATGATGTTGTGTAATCTTTGTAGACCCTATGATGTTGCCTAGTCTTTGTAGACTATGATTTTGTCTAATCTTTGTAGACCCTATGACTTTGTCTAGTCTTTGTAGGCTATGATTTTGTCTAGTCTTTGTAGATCCTATGATTTTGTCTAGTCTTTGTAGACCCTATGATTTTGTCTAGTCTTTGTAGACCCTATGACTTTGTCTATTCTTTGTAGACCCTATGATTTTGTCTAGTCTTTGTAAACCCTATGATTTTGTCTAGTCTTTGTAGACTATGATTTTGTCTAGTCTTTTTAGACCCTATGATTTTGTCTAGTCTTTGTAGACCCTATGATTTTGTCTAGTCTTTGTAGACCCTATGATGTTGTCTAATCTTTGTAGACCCTATGATGTTGTCTAGTCTTTGTAGAACCTATGATTTTGTCTAGTTTTACAAACCCTATGATTTTGTCTAGTCTTTGTAGACTATGACTTTGTCTAGTCTTTGTAGACCTTATGATTTTGTCTAGTCTTTGTAGACCCTATGATTTTGTCTAGTCTTTGTAGACCCTATGATGTTGTCTAGTCTTTGTAGACCCTCTGATTTTGTCTAGTGTTTGTATACCCTTTGATGTTGTCTAGTCTTTGTAGACCCTATGATTTTGTCTAGTCTTTGTAGACCCTATGATTTTGTCTAGTCTTTGTAGACCCTATGATGTTGTCTAGTCTTTGTAGACCCTATGATTTAGTCTAGTCTTTGTAGACCCTATGATGTTGTCTAATCTTTGTAGACCCTATGATGTTGTCTTGTCTTTGTAGAACCTATGATTTTGTCTAGTCTTTACAAACCCTATGATTTTGTCTAGTCTTTGTAGACTATGACTTTGTCTAGTCTTTGTAGACCTTATGATTTTGTCTAGTCTTTGTAGACCCTATGATTTTGTCTAGTCTTTGTAGACCCTATGATGTTGTCTAGTCTTTGTAGACCCTATGATTTTGTCTAGTGTTTGCATACCCTTTGATGTTGTCTAGTCGTTGTAGACCCTATGATTTTGTCTAGTCTTTGTAGACCCTATGATTTTGTCTAGTCTTTGTAGACCCTATGATGTTGTCTAGTCTTTGTAGACCCTATGATTTAGTCTAGTCTTTGTAGACCCTATGATGTTGTCTAATCTTTGTAGACCCTATGATGTTGCCTAGTCTTTGTAGACTATGATTTTGTCTAATCTTTGTAGATCCTATGACTTTGTCTAGTCTTTGGAGACTATGATTTTAACTATTCTTGTAGACCCTATGATTTTGTGTAGTCTTTGTAGACTATGATTTTGTCTAGTCTTTGTTGACCCTATGATTTTGTCTAGTCTTTGTAGACCTTATGATTTTGTCTAGTCTGTGTAGACCCTATGATTTTGTCTAGTCTTTGTAGACCCTATGATGTTGTCTAGTCTTTGTAGACCCTATGATTTTGTCTAGTGTTTGTATACCCTTTGATGTTGTCTAGTCTTTGTAGACCCTATGATTTTGTCTAGTCTTTGTAGACCCTATGATTTTGTCTAGTCTTTGTAGACCCTATGATGTTGTCTAATCTTTGTAGACCCTATGATGTTGCCTAGTCTTTGTAGACTATGATTTTGTCTAATCTTTGTAGATCCTATGACTTTGTCTAGTCTTTGTAAACCCTATGATTTTGTCTAGTCTTTGTAGACTATGATTTTGTCTAGTCTTTTTAGACCCTATGATTTTGTCTAGTCTTTGTAGACCCTATGATTTTGTCTAGTCTTTGTAGACCCTATGATGTTGTCTAATCTTTGTAGACCCTATGATGTTGTCTAGTCTTTGTAGAACCTATGATTTTGTCTAGTTTTACAAACCCTATGATTTTGTCTAGTCTTTGTAGACTATCACTTTGTCTAGTCTTTGTAGACCTTATGATTTTGTCTAGTCTTTGTAGACCCTATGATTTTGTCTAGTCTTTGTAGACCCTATGATGTTGTCTAGTCTTTGTAGACCCTCTGATTTTGTCTAGTGTTTGTATACCTTTTGATGTTGTCTAGTCTTTGTAGACCTTATGATTTTGTCTAGTCTTTGTAGACCCTATGATTTTGTCTAGTCTTTGTAGACCCTATGATGTTGTTTAGTCTTTGTAGACCCTATGATTTAGTCTAGTCTTTGTAGACCCTATGATGTTGTCTAGTCTTTGTAGAACCTATGATTTTGTCTAGTCTTTACAAACCCTATGATTTTGTCTAGTCTTTGTAGACTATGACTTTGTCTAGTCTTTGTAGACCTTATGATTTTGTCTAGTCTTTGTAGACCCTATGATTTTGTCTAGTCTTTGTAGACCCTATGATGTTGTCTAGTCTTTGTAGACCCTATGATTTTGTCTAGTGTTTGCATACCCTTTGATGTTGTCTAGTCGTTGTAGACCCTATGATTTTGTCTAGTCTTTGTAGACCCTATGATTTTGTCTAGTCTTTGTAGACCCTATGATGTTGTCTAGTCTTTGTAGACCCTATGATTTAGTCTAGTCTTTGTAGACCCTATGATGTTGTCTAATCTTTGTAGACCCTATGATGTTGCCTAGTCTTTGTAGACTATGATTTTGTCTAATCTTTGTAGATCCTATGACTTTGTCTAGTCTTTTTAGACCCTATGATGTGTCTAGTCTTTGTAGACCCTATGATTTTGTCTAGTCTTTGTAGACCCTATGATGTTGTCTAGTCTTTGTAGACCCTATGATTTTGTCTAGTGTTTGTAGACCCTTTGATGTTGTCTAGTCTTTGTAGACCCTATGATTTTGTCTAGTCTTTGTAGACCCTATGATTTTGTCTAGTCTTTGTATACCCTATGATATTGTATAGTCTTTGTAGACCCTATGACTTTGTCTAGTCTTTGGAGACTATGATTTTAACTATTCTTGTAGACCCTATGATTTTGTGTAGTCTTTGTAGACTATGATTTTGTCTAGTCTTTGTTGACCCTATGATTTTGTCTAGTCTTTGTAGACCCTATGATTTTGTCTAGTCTTTGTAAACCCTATGATTTTCTCTAGTCTTTGTAGACTATGATTTTGTCTAGTCTTTGTAGACCCTATGATTTTATCTAGTCTTTGTAGACCCTATGATTTTGTCTAATCTTTGTAAACCCTATGATTTTGTCTAGTCTTTGTAGACTATGATTTTGTCTAGTCTTTGTAGACCCTATGGATTTGACTAGCTTTTGTAGACTATGATTTTGTCTAGTCTTTTTAGACCCTATGATTTTGTCTAGTCTTTGTACGCTATGGTTTTGTCTAGTCTTTGTAGACTATGATTTTGTCTAGTCTTTGTAGACCATATGATGTTGTCTAATCTTTGTAGACCCTATGATGTTGTCTAGTCTTTGTAAAACCTATGATTTTGTCTAGTCTCTGCAAACCCTATGACTTTGTCTAGTCTTTGTAGGCTATGATTTTGACTAGTCTTTGTAGACCCTATGATTTTGTCTAGTCTTTGTAGACCCTATGATTTTGTCTAGTCTTTGTAGACCCTATGACTTTGTCTAGTCTTTGTAGACCCTCTGAATTGTCTATTCTTTGTAGACCCTATGATTTTGTCTAATCTTTGCAGACCCTATGATTTTGTCTAGTCTTTGTAGATCCTATGACTTTGTCTACTCTTTGTAGACCCTATGATTTTGTCTAGTCTTTGTAAACCCTATGATTTTGTCTAGTCTTTGTAGACTATGATTTTGTCTAGTCTTTTTAGACCATATGATTTTGTCTAGTCTTTGTACACTATGGTTTTGTCTAGTCTTTGTAGACTATGATTTTGTCTAGTCTTTGTAGACCCTATGATTTTGTCTAGTCTTTGTAGACCCTATGATGTTGTCTAATCTTTTTAGACCCTATGATGTTGTCTAGTCTTTGTAGAACCTATGATTTTGTCTAGTCTTTGCAAACCCTATGATTTTGTCTAGTCTTTGTAGACTATGACTTTGTCTAGTCTTTGTAGACCTTATGATTTTGTCTAGTCTTTGTAGACCCTATGATTTTGTCTAGTCTTTGTAGATCCTATGATGTTGTCTAGTCTTTGTAGACCCTATGGTTTTGTCTAGTCTTTGTAGACCCTATGATTTTATCTAATCTTTGTAGACTATGATTTTGTCTAGTCTTTGTAGACTATGATTTTGTCTAGTCTTTGTAGACTATGATTTTGTGTAGTCTTTGTAGACTATGATTTTGTCTAGTCTTTGTAGACCCTATGATTTTGTCTAGTCTTTGTAAACACTATGATTTTCTCTAGTCTTTGTAGACTATGATTTTGTCTAGTCTTTGTAGACCCTATGATTTTATCTAGTCTTTGTAGACCCTATGATTTTGTCTAGTCTTTGTAGACTATGATTTTATCTAGTCTTTGTAGACCCTATGAATTTGTCTAGTTTTTGTAGACTATGATTTGTCTAGTCTTTTTAGACCCTATGATTTTGTCTAGTCTTTGTACACTATGGTTTTGTCTAGTCTTTGTAGACTATGATTTTGTCTAGTCTTTGTAGACCCTATGATTTTGTCTAGTCTTTGTAGACCCTATGAATTTGTCTAATCTTTGTAGACCCTATGATGTTGTCTAGTCTTTGTAGACCCTATGATTTTGTCTAGTGTTTGTAGACCCTTTGATGTTGTCTAGTCTTTGTAGACCCTATGATTTTGTCTAGTCTTTGTAGACCCTATGATTTTGTCTAGTCATTGTAGACACTATGATGTTGTCTAGTCTTTGTAGACCCTATGACTTTGTCTAGTCTTTGTAGACTATGATTTTAACTATTCTTTGTAGAACCTATGATTTTGTGTAGTCTTTGTAGACTATGATTTTGTCTAGTCTTTGTTGACCCTATGATTTTGTCTAGTCTTTGTAGACCCTATGATTTTGTCTAGTCTTTGTAAACCCTATGATTTTCTCTAGTCTTTGTAGACTATGATTTTGTCTAGTCTTTGTAGACCCTATGATTTTATCTAGTCTTTGTAGACCCTATGATTTTGTCTAATCTTTGTAAACCCTATGATTTTGTCTAGTCTTTGTAGACTATGATTTTGTCTAGTCTTTGTAGACCCTATGAATTTGTCTAGCTTTTGTAGACTATGATTTTGTCTAGTCTTTTTAGACCCTATGATTTTGTCTAGTCTTTGTACACTATGGTTTTGTCTAGTCTTTGTAGACTATGATTTTGTGCAGTCTTTGTAGACCCTATGATTTTTTCTAGTCTTTGTAGACCCTATGATGTTGACTAGTCTTTGTAGACCCTATGATTTTGTCTAGTCTTTGTAGACCCTATGATGTTGTCTAATCTTTGTAGACCCTATGATGTTGCCTAGTCTTTGTAGACTATGATTTTGTCTAATCTTTGTAGATCCTATGACTTTGTCTAGTCTTTGTAGACCCTATGATGTTGTCTAGTCTTTGTAGACCCTATGATTTTGTCTAGTCTTTGTAGACCCTATGATGTTGTCTAGTCTTTGTAGACCCTATGATTTTGTCTAGTCTTTGTAGACCCTATGATTTTGTCTAGTCTTTGTAGACCCTATGATGTTGTCTAGTCTTTGTAGATCCTATGACTTTGTCTAGTCTTTGTAGACTATGATTTTAACTATTCTTTGTAGACCCTATGATTTTGTCTAGTCTTTGTAGACCCTATGACTTTGTCTAGTCTTTGTAGACCCTCTGAATTGTCTATTCTTTGTAGACCCTATGATTTTGTCTAATCTTTGCAGACCCTATGATTTTGTCTAGTCTTTGTAGATCCTATGACTTTGTCTACTCTTTGTAGACCCTATGATTTTGTCTAGTCTTTGTAAACCCTATGATTTTGTCTAGTCTTTGTAGACTATGATTTTGTCTAGTCTTTTTAGACCATATGATTTTGTCTAGTCTTTGTACACTATGGTTTTGTCTAGTCTTTGTAGACTATGATTTTGTCTAGTCTTTGTAGACCCTATGATTTTGTCTAGTCTTTGTAGACCCTATGATGTTGTCTAATCTTTTTAGACCCTATGATGTTGTCTAGTCTTTGTAGAACCTATGATTTTGTCTAGTCTTTGCAAACCCTATGATTTTGTCTAGTCTTTGTAGACTATGACTTTGTCTAGTCTTTGTAGACCTTATGATTTTGTCTAGTCTTTGTAGACCCTATGATTTTGTCTAGTCTTTGTAGATCCTATGATGTTGTCTAGTCTTTGTAGACCCTATGGTTTTGTCTAGTCTTTGTAGACCCTATGATTTTATCTAATCTTTGTAGACTATGATTTTGTCTAGTCTTTGTAGACTATGATTTTGTCTAGTCTTTGTAGACTATGATTTTGTGTAGTCTTTGTAGACTATGATTTTGTCTAGTCTTTGTAGACCCTATGATTTTGTCTAGTCTTTGTAAACACTATGATTTTCTCTAGTCTTTGTAGACTATGATTTTGTCTAGTCTTTGTAGACCCTATGATTTTATCTAGTCTTTGTAGACCCTATGATTTTGTCTAGTCTTTGTAGACTATGATTTTATCTAGTCTTTGTAGACCCTATGAATTTGTCTAGTTTTTGTAGACTATGATTTGTCTAGTCTTTTTAGACCCTATGATTTTGTCTAGTCTTTGTACACTATGGTTTTGTCTAGTCTTTGTAGACTATGATTTTGTCTAGTCTTTGTAGACCCTATGATTTTGTCTAGTCTTTGTAGACCCTATGAATTTGTCTAATCTTTGTAGACCCTATGATGTTGTCTAGTCTTTGTAGACCCTATGATTTTGTCTAGTGTTTGTAGACCCTTTGATGTTGTCTAGTCTTTGTAGACCCTATGATTTTGTCTAGTCTTTGTAGACCCTATGATTTTGTCTAGTCATTGTAGACACTATGATGTTGTCTAGTCTTTGTAGACCCTATGACTTTGTCTAGTCTTTGTAGACTATGATTTTAACTATTCTTTGTAGAACCTATGATTTTGTGTAGTCTTTGTAGACTATGATTTTGTCTAGTCTTTGTTGACCCTATGATTTTGTCTAGTCTTTGTAGACCCTATGATTTTGTCTAGTCTTTGTAAACCCTATGATTTTCTCTAGTCTTTGTAGACTATGATTTTGTCTAGTCTTTGTAGACCCTATGATTTTATCTAGTCTTTGTAGACCCTATGATTTTGTCTAATCTTTGTAAACCCTATGATTTTGTCTAGTCTTTGTAGACTATGATTTTGTCTAGTCTTTGTAGACCCTATGAATTTGTCTAGCTTTTGTAGACTATGATTTTGTCTAGTCTTTTTAGACCCTATGATTTTGTCTAGTCTTTGTACACTATGGTTTTGTCTAGTCTTTGTAGACTATGATTTTGTGCAGTCTTTGTAGACCCTATGATTTTTTCTAGTCTTTGTAGACCCTATGATGTTGACTAGTCTTTGTAGACCCTATGATTTTGTCTAGTCTTTGTAGACCCTATGATGTTGTCTAATCTTTGTAGACCCTATGATGTTGCCTAGTCTTTGTAGACTATGATTTTGTCTAATCTTTGTAGATCCTATGACTTTGTCTAGTCTTTGTAGACCCTATGATGTTGTCTAGTCTTTGTAGACCCTATGATTTTGTCTAGTCTTTGTAGACCCTATGATGTTGTCTAGTCTTTGTAGACCCTATGATTTTGTCTAGTCTTTGTAGACCCTATGATTTTGTCTAGTCTTTGTAGACCCTATGATGTTGTCTAGTCTTTGTAGATCCTATGACTTTGTCTAGTCTTTGTAGACTATGATTTTAACTATTCTTTGTAGACCCTATGATTTTGTGTAGTCTTTGTAGACTATGATTTTGTCTAGTCTTTGTTGACCCTATGATTTTGTCTAGTCTTTGTAGACCCTATGATTTTGTCTAGTCTTTGTAAACCCTATGATTTTCTCTAGACTTTGTAGACTATGATTTTGTCTAGTCTTTGTAGACCCTATGATTTTATCTAGTCTTTGTAGACCCTATGATTTTGTCTAATCTTTGTAAACCCTATGATTTTATCTAGTCTTTGTAGACTATGATTTTGTCTATTCTTTGTAGACCCTATGAATTTGTCTAGCTTTTGTAGACTATGATTTTGTCTAGTCTTTTTAGACCCTATGAGTTTGTCTAGTCTTTGTACACTATGGTTTTGTCTAGTCTTTGTAGACTATGATTTTGTCTAGTCTTTGTAGACCCTATGATTTTGTCTAGTCTTTGTAGACCCTATGATGTTGTCTAATCTTTGTAGACCCTATGATGTTGTCTAGTCTTTGTAGAACCTATGATTTTGTCTAGTCTCTGCAAACCCTATGACTTTGTCTAGTCTTTGTAGGCTATGATTTTGACTAGTCTTTGTAGACCCTATGATTTTGTCTAGTCTTTGTAGACCCTATGATTTTGTCTAGTCTTTGTAGACCCTATGACTTTGTCTAGTCTTTGTAGACCCTCTGAATTGTCTATTCTTTGTAGACCCTTTGATTTTGTCTAGTCTTTGCAGACCCTATGATTTTGTCTAGTCTTTGTAGATCCTATGACTTTGTCTACTCTTTGTAGACCCTATGATTTTGTCTAGTCTTTGTAAACCCTATGATTTTGTCTAGTTTTTGTAGACTATGATTTTGTCTAGTCTTTTTAGACCATATGATTTTGTCTAGTCTTTGTACACTATGGTTTTGTCTAGTCTTTGTAGACTATGATTTTGTCTAGTCTTTGTAGACCCTATGATTTTGTCTAGTCTTTGTAGACCCTATGATGTTGTCTAATCTTTGTAGACCCTATGATGTTGTCTAGTCTTTGTAGAACCTATGATTTTGTCTAGTCTTTGCAAACCCTATGATTTTGTCTAGTCTTTGTAGACTATGACTTTGTCTAGTCTTTGTAGACCTTATGATTTTGTCTAGTCTTTGTAGACCCTATGATTTTGTCTAGTCTTTGTAGATCCTATGATGTTGTCTAGTCTTTGTAGACCCTATGGTTTTGTCTAGTCTTTGTAGACCCTATGATTTTATCTAATCTTTGTAGACTATGATTTTGTCTAGTCTTTGTAGACTATGATTTTGTCTAGTCTTTGTAGACTATGATTTTGTGTAGTCTTTGTAGACTATGATTTTGTCTAGTCTTTGTAGACCCTATGATTTTGTCTAGTCTTTGTAAACACTATGATTTTCTCTAGTCTTTGTAGACTATGATTTGTCTAGTCTTTGTAGACCCTATGATTTTATCTAGTCTTTGTAGACCCTATGATTTTGTCTAGTCTTTGTAGACTATGATTTTGTCTAGTCTTTGTAGACCCTATGAATTTGTCTAGTTTTTGTAGACTATGATTTGTCTAGTCTTTTTAGACCCTATGATTTTGTCTAGTCTTTGTACACTATGGTTTTGTCTAGTCTTTGTAGACTATGATTTTGTCTAGTCTTTGTAGACCCTATGATTTTGTCTAGTCTTTGTAGACCCTATGATTTTGTCTAATCTTTGTAGACCCTATGATGTTGTCTAGTCTTTGTAGACCCTATGATTTTGTCTAGTGTTTGTAGACCCTTTGATGTTGTCTAGTCTTTGTAGACCCTATGATTTTGTCTAGTCTTTGTAGACCCTATGATTTTGTCTAGTCATTGTAGACCCTTTGATGTTGTCTAGTCTTTGTAGACCCTATGACTTTGTCTAGTCTTTGTAGACTATGATTTTAACTATTCTTTGTAGAACCTATGATTTTGTGTAGTCTTTGTAGACTATGATTTTGTCTAGTCTTTGTTGACCCTATGATTTTGTCTAGTCTTTGTAGACCCTATGATTTTGTCTAGTCTTTGTAAACCCTATGATTTTCTCTAGTCTTTGTAGACTATGATTTTGTCTAGTCTTTGTAGACCCTATGTTTTTATCTAGTCTTTGTAGACCCTATGATTTTGTCTAATCTTTGTAAACCCTATGATTCTGTCTAGTCTTTGTAGACTATGATTTTGTCTAGTCTTTGTAGACCCTATGAATTTGTCTAGCTTTTGTAGACTATGATTTTGTCTAGTCTTTTTAGACCCTATGACTTTGTCTAGTCTTTGTACACTATGGTTTTGTCTAGTCTTTGTAGACTATGATTTTGTCCAGTCTTTGTAGACCCTATGATTTTGTCTAGTCTTTGTAGACCCTATGATGTTGACTAGTCTTTGTAGACCCTATGATTTTGTCTAGTCTTTGTAGACCCTATGATGTTGTCTAATCTTTGTAGACCCTATGATGTTGCCTAGTCTTTGTAGACTATGATTTTGTCTAATCTTTGTAGATCCTATGACTTTGTCTAGTCTTTGTAGACCCTATGATGTTGTCTAGTCTTTGTAGATCCTATGATTTTGTCTAGTCTTTGTAGACCCTATGATGTTGTCTAGTCTTTGTAGACCCTATGATTTTGTCTAGTCTTTGTAGACCCTATGATTTTGTCTAGTCTTTGTAGACCCTATGATGTTGTCTAGTCTTTGTAGACCCTATGACTTTGTCTAGTCTTTGTAGACTATGATTTTAACTATTCTTTGTAGACCCTATGATTTTGTGTAGTCTTTGTAGACTATGATTTTGTCTAGTCTTTGTTGACCCTATGATTTTGTCTAGTCTTTGTAGACCCTATGATTTTGTCTAGTCTTTGTAAACCCTATGATTTTCTCTAGACTTTGTAGACTATGATTTTGTCTAGTCTTTGTAGACCCTATGATTTTATCTAGTCTTTGTAGACCCTATGATTTTGTCTAATCTTTGTAAACCCTATGATTTTGTCTAGTCTTTGTAGACTATGATTTTGTCTAGTCTTTGTAGACCCTATGAATTTGTCTAGCTTTTGTAGACTATGATTTTGTCTAGTCTTTTTAGACCCTATGATTTTGTCTAGTCTTTGTACACTATGGTTTTTTCTAGTCTTTGTAGACTATGATTTTGTCTAGTCTTTGTAGACCCTATGATTTTGTCTAGTCTTTGTAGACCCTATGATGTTGTCTAATCTTTGTAGACCCTATGATGTTGTCTAGTCTTTGTAGAACCTATGATTTTGTCTAGTCTTTGCAAACCCTATGATTTTGTCTAGTCTTTGTAGACCCTATGACTTTGTCTAGTCTTTGTAGACCTTATGATTTTGTCTAGTCTTTGTAGACCCTATGATTTTGTCTAGTCTTTGTAGACCCTATGATGTTGTCTAGTCTTTGTAGACCCTATGATTTTGTCTAGTGTTTGTATACCCTTTGATGTTGTCTAGTCTTTGTAAACCCTATGATTTTGTCTATTCTTTGTAGACCCTATGATTTTGTCTAGTCTTTGTAGACCCTATGATGTTGTCTAGTCTTTGTAGACCCTATGATTTTGTCTAGTCTTTGTAGACCCTATGATGTTGTCTAATCTTTGTAGACCCTATGATGTTGTCTAGTCTTTGTAGACTATGACTTTGTCTAGTCTTTATAGACCCTATGATGTTGTCTAGTCTTTGCATACTATGATTTTGTCTAGTCTTTGTAGACCCTATGACTTTGTCTAGTCTTTGTAGGCTATGATTTTGTCTAGTCTTTGTAGACCCTATGATTTTGTCTAGTCTTTGTAGGCCCTATGATTTTGTCTAGTCTTTGTAAACCCTATGACTTTGTCTAGTCTTTGTAGACCCTCTGAATTGTCTATTCTTTGTAGACCCTATGATTTTGTCTAGTCTTTGCAGACCCTATGATTTTGTCTAGTCTTTGTAGATCCTATGACTTTGTCTACTCTTTGTAGACCCTATGATTTTGTCTAGTCTTTGTAAACCCTATGATTTTGTCTAGTCTTTGTAGACTATGATTTTGTCTAGTCTTTTTAGACTCTATGATTTTGTCTAGTCTTTGTACACTATGGTTTTGTCTAGTATTTGTAGACTATGATTTTGTCTAGTCTTTGTAGACCCTATGATTTTGTCTAGTCTTTGTAGACCCTATGATGTTGTCTAATCCTTGTAGACCCTATGATGTTGTCTAGTCTTTGTAGAACCTATGATTTTGTCTAGTCTTTGCAAACCCTATGATTTTGTCTAGTCTTTGTAGACTATGACTTTGTCTAGTCTTTGTAGACCTTATGATTTTGTCTAGTCTTTGTAGACCCTATGATTTTGTCTAGTCTTTGTAGACCCTATGATGTTGTCTAGTCTTTGTAGACCCTATGATTTTGTCTAGTGTTTGTATACCCTTTGATGTTGTCTAGTCTTTGTAGACCCTATGATTTTGTCTAGTCTTTGTAGACCCTATGATTTTGTCTAGTCTTTGTAGACCCTATGATGTTGTCTAGTCTTTGTAGACCCTATGATTTAGTCTAGTCTTTGTAGACCCTATGATGTTGTCTAATCTTTGTAGACCCCATGATGTTGCCTAGTCTTTGTAGACTATGATTTTGTCTAATCTTTGTAGATCCTATGACTTTGTCTAGTCTTTTTAGACCCTATGAATTTGTCTAGCTTTTGTAGACTATGATTTTGTCTAGTCTTTGTTGACCCTATGATTTTGTCTAGTCTTTGTAGACCCTATGATTTTGTCTAGTCTTTGTAAACCCTATGATTTTCTCTAGTCTTTGTAGACTATGATTTTGTCTAGTCTTTGTAGACCCTATGATTTTATCTAGTCTTTGTAGACCCTATGATTTTGTCTAATCTTTGTAAACCCTATGATTTTGTCTAGTCTTTGTAGACTATGATTTTGTCTAGTCTTTGTAGAGCCTATGGATTTGTCTAATTTTGTAGACTATGATTTTGTCTAGTCTTTTTAGACCCTATGATTTTGTCTAGTCTTTGTACACTATGGTTTTGTCTAGTCTTTTTAGACCCTATGATTTTGTCTAGGCTTTGTAGACCCTATGATGTTGTCTAATCTTTGTAGACCCTATGATGTTGTCTAGTCTTTGTAGAACCTATGGTTTTGTCTAGTCTCTGCAAACCCTATGACTTTGTCTAGTATTTGTAGGCTATGATTTTGTCTAGTCTTTGTAGACCCTATGATTTTGTCTAGTCTTTGTAGACCCTATGATTTTGTCTAGTCTTTGTAGACCCTATGACTTTGTCTAGTCTTTGTAGACCCTCTGAATTGTCTATTCTTTGTAGACCCTATGATTTTGTCTAGTCTTTGTAGATCCTATGACTTTGTCTACTCTTTGTAGACCCTATGATTTTGTCTAGTCTTTGTAAACCCTATGATTTTGTCTAGTCTTTGTAGACTATGATTTTGTCTAGTCTTTTTAGACCATATGATTTTGTCTAGTCTTTGTACACTATGGTTTTGTCTAGTCTTTGTAGACTATGATTTTGTCTAGTCTTTGTAGACCCTATGATTTTGTCTAGTCTTTGTAGACCCTATGATGTTGTCTAATCTTTGTAGACCCTATGATGTTGTCTAGTCTTTGTAGACCCTATGATTTTGTCTAATCTTTGTAAACCCTATGATTTTGTCTAGTCTTTGTAGACTATGATTTTGTCTAGTCTTTGTAGACCCTATGGATTTGTCTAATTTTGTAGACTATGATTTTGTCTAGTCTTTTTAGACCCTATGATTTTGTCTAGTCTTTGTACACTATGGTTTTGTCTAGTCTTTGTAGACTATGATTTTGTCTAGTCTTTTTAGACCATATGATTTTGTCTAGTCTTTGTACACTATGGTTTTGTCTAGTCTTTGTAGACTATGATTTTGTCTAGTCTTTGTAGACCCTATGATTTTGTCTAGTCTTTGTAGACCCTATGATGTTGTCTAATCTTTGTAGACCCTATGATGTTGTCTAGTCTTTGTAGACCCTATGGTTTTGTCTAGTCTTTGTAGACCCTATGATTTTATCTAATCTTTGTAGACTATGATTTTGTCTAGTCTTTGTAGACTATGATTTTGTCTAGTCTTTGTAGACTATGATTTTGTGTAGTCTTTGTAGACTATGATTTTGTCTAGTCTTTTTAGACCCTATCATGTGTCTAGTCTTTGTAGACCCTATGATTTTCTCTAGTCTTTGCAAACCCTATGATTTTGTCTAGTCTTTGTAGACTATGACTTTGTCTAGTCTTTGTAGACCTTATGATTTTGTCTAGTCTTTGTAGACCCTATGATTTTGTCTAGTCTTTGTAGATCCTATGATGTTGTCTAGTCTTTGTAGACCCTATGGTTTTGTCTAGTCTTTGTAGACCCTATGATTTTATCTAATCTTTGTAGACTATGATTTTGTCTAGTCTTTGTAGACTATGATTTTGTCTAGTCTTTGTAGACTATGATTTTGTGTAGTCTTTGTAGACTATGATTTTGTCTAGTCTTTTTAGACCCTATCATGTGTCTAGTCTTTGTAGACCCTATGATTTTCTCTAGTCTTTGTAGACCCTATGATGTTGTCTAGTCTTTGTAGACCCTATGATTTTGTCTAGTGTTTGTAGACCCTTTGATGTTGTCTAGTCTTTGTAGACCCTATGATTTTGTCTAGTCTTTGTAGACCCTATGATTTTGTCTAGTCTTTGTAGACCCTATGATATTGTATAGTCTTTGTAGAACCTATTACTTTGTCTAGTCTTTGTAGACTATGATTTTGTCTAGTCTTTGTTGACCCTATGATTTTGTCTAGTCTTTGTAGACCCTATGATTTTGTCTAGTCTTTGTAAACCCTATGATTTTCTCTAGTCTTTGTAGACTATGATTTTGTCTAGTCTTTGTAGACCCTATGATTTTATCTAGTCTTTGTAGACCCTATGATTTTGTCTAATCTTTGTAAACCCTATGATTTTGTCTAGTCTTTGTAGACTATGATTTTGTCTAGTCTTTGTAGACCCTATGGATTTGTCTAGCTTTTGTAGACTATGATTTTGTCTAGTCTTTTTAGACCCTATGATTTTGTCTAGTCTTTGTACACTATGGTTTTGTCTAGTCTTTGTAGACTATGATTTTGTCTAGTCTTTGTAGACCCTATGATTTTGTCTAGTCTTTGTAGACCCTATGATGTTGTCTAGTCTTTGTAGAACCTATGATTTTGTCTAGTCTCTGCAAACCCTATGACTTTGTCTAGTCTTTGTAGGCTATGATTTTGTCTAGTCTTTGTAGACCCTATGATTTTGTCTAGTCTTTGTAGACCCTATGACTTTGTCTAGTCTTTGTAGACCCTCTGAATTGTCTATTCTTTGTAGACCCTATGACTTTGTCTAGTCTTTGCAGACCCTATGATTTTGTCTAGTCTTTGTAGATCCTATGACTTTGTCTACTCTTTGTAGACCCTATGATTTTGTCTAGTCTTTGTAAACCCTATGATTTTGTCTAGTCTTTGTAGACTATGATTTTGTCTAGTCCTTTTAGACCATATGATTTTGTCTAGTCTTTGTACACTATGGTTTTGTCTAGTCTTTGTAGACTATGATTTTGTCTAGTCTTTGTAGACCCTATGATTTTGTCTAGTCTTTGTAGACCCTATGATGTTGTCTAATCTTTGTAGACCCTATGATGTTGTCTAGTCTTTGTAGAACCTATGATTTTGTCTAGTCTTTGCAAACCCTATGATTTTGTCTAGTCTTTGTAGACTATGACTTTGTCTAGTCTTTGTAGACCTTATGATTTTGTCTAGGCTTTGTAGACCCTATGATTTTGTCTAGTCTTTGTAGATCCTATGATGTTGTCTAGTCTTTGTAGACCCTATGGTTTTATCTAGTCTTTGTAGACCCTATGATTTTATCTAATCTTTGTAGACTATGATTTTGTCTAGTCTTTGTAGACTATGATTTTGTCTAGTCTTTGTAGACTATGATTTTGTGTAATCTTTGTAGACTATGATTTTGTCTAGTCTTTGTAGACCCTATGATTTTGTCTAGTCTTTGTAAACCCTATGATTTTCTCTAGTCTTTGTAGACTATGATTTTGTCTAGTGTTTGTAGACCCTATGATTTTATCTAGTCTTTGTAGACCCTATGATTTTGTCTAGTCTTTGTAGACTATGATTTTGTCTAGTCTTTGTAGACCCTATGAATTTGTCTAGTTTTTGTAGACTATGATTTTGTCTAGTCTTTTTAGACCCTATGATTTTGTCTAGTCTTTGTACACTATGGTTTTGTCTAGTCTTTGTAGACTATGATTTTGTCTAGTCTTTGTAGACCCTATGATTTTGTCTAGTCTTTGTAGACCCTATGATTTTGTCTAATCTTTGTAGACCCTATGATGTTGTCTAGTCTTTGTAGAACCTATGATTTTGTCTAGTCTTTGCAAACCCTATGATTTTGTCTAGTCTTTGTAGACTATGATTTTGTCTAGTCTTTGTAGACCCTATGATTTTGTCTGGTCTTTGTAGACCCTATGATTTTGTCTAGTCTTTGTAGACCCTATGATGTTGTCTAGTCTTTGTAGACCCTATGATTTTGTCTAGTGTTTGTAGACCCTTTGATGTTGTCTAGTCTTTGTAGACCCTATGATTTTGTCTAGTCTTTGTAGACCCTATGATTTTGTCTAGTCTTTGTAGACCCTATGATGTTGTCTAGTCTTTGTAGACCCTATGACTTTGTCTAGTCTTTGTAGACTATGATTTTAACTATTCTTTGTAGAACCTATGATTTTGTGTAGTCTTTGTAGACTATGATTTTGTCTAGTCTTTGTTGACCCTATGATTTTGTCTAGTCTTTGTAGACCCTATGATTTTGTCTAGTCTTTGTAAACCCTATGATTTTCTCTAGTCTTTGTAGACTATGATTTTGTCTAGTCTTTGTAGACCCTATGATTTTATCTAGTCTTTGTAGACCCTATGATTTTGTCTAATCTTTGTAAACCCTATGATTTTGTCTAGTCTTTGTAGACTATGATTTTGTCTAGTCTTTGTAGACCCTATGAATTTGTCTAGCTTTTGTAGACTATGATTTTGTCTAGTCTTTTTAGACCCTATGATTTTGTCTAGTCTTTGTACACTATGGTTTTGTCTAGTCTTTGTAGACTATGATTTTGTCTAGTCTTTGTAGACCCTATGATTTTGTCTAGTCTTTGTAGACCCTATGATGTTGTCTAATCTTTGTAGACCCTATGATGTTGTCTAGTCTTTGTAGAACCTATGATTTTGTCTAGTCTTTGCAAACCCTATGATTTTGTCTAGTCTTTGTAGACTATGACTTTGTCTAGTCTTTGTAGACCTTATGATTTTGTCTAGTCTTTGTAGACCCTATGATTTTGTCTAGTCTTTGTAGACTCTATGATGTTGTCTAGTCTTTGTAGACCCTATGATTTTGTCTAGTGTTTGTATACCCTTTGATGTTTTCTAGTCTTTGTAAACCCTATGATTTTGTCTATTCTTTGTAGACCCTATGATTTTGTCTAGTCTTTGTAGACCCTATGATGTTGTCTAGTCTTTGTAGACCCTATGATTTTGTCTAGTCTTTGTAGACCCTATGATGTTGTCTAGTCTTTGTAGACTATGATTTTGTCTAATCTTTGTAGATCCTATGACTTTGTCTAGTCTTTGTAGACCCTATGATGTTGTCTAGTCTTTGCATACTATGATTTTGTCTAGTCTTTGTAGACCCTATGACTTTGTCTAGTCTTTGTAGGCTATGATTTTGTCTAGTCTTTGTAGACCCTATAATTTTTTCTAGTCTTTGTAGACCCTATGATTTTGTCTAGTCTTTGTAGACCCTATGACTTTGTCTAGTCTTTGTAGACCCTCTGAATTGTCTATTCTTTGTAGACCCTATGATTTTGTCTAGTGTTTGCAGACCCTATGATGTTGTCTAGTCTTTATAGATCCTATGACTTTGTCTACTCTTTGTAGACCCTATGATGTTGTCTAGTCTTTGCATACTATGATTTTGTCTAGTCTTTCTAGACCCTATGACTTTGTCTAGTCTTTGTAGGCTATGATTTTGTCTAGTCTTTGTAGACCCTATGATTTTGTCTAGTCTTTGTAGACCCTATGATTTTGTCTAGTCTTTGTAGACCCTATGACTTTGTCTAGTCTTTGTAGACCCTCTGAATTATCTATTCTTTGTAGACCCTATGATTTTGTCTAGTCTTTGTAAACCCTATGATTTTGTCTAGTCTTTGTAGACTATGATTTTGTCTAGTCTTTTTAGACCCTATGATTTTGTCTAGTCTTTGTACACTATGGTTTTGTCTAGTATTTGTAGACTATGATTTTGTCTAGTCTTTGTAGACCCTATCATGTTGTCTAGTCTTTGTAGAACCTATGATTTTGTCTAGTCTTTGCAAACCCTATGATTTTGTCTAGTCTTTGTAGACTATGACTTTGTCTAGTCTTTGTAGACCTTATGATTTTGTCTAGTCTGTGTAGACCCTATGATTTTGTCTAGTCTTTGTAGACCCTATGATTTTGTCTAATCTTTGTAGACCCTATGATGTTGTGTAGTCTTTGTAGAACCTATGATTTTGTCTAGTCTTTGCAAACCCTATGATTTTGTCTAGTCTTTGTAGACTATGATTTTGTCTAGTCTTTGTAGACCCTATGATTTTGTCTGGTCTTTGTAGACCCTATGATTTTGTCTAGTCTTTGTAGACCCTATGATGTTGTCTAGTCTTTGTAGACCCTATGATTTTGTCTAGTGTTTGTAGACACTTTGATGTTGTCTAGACTTTGTAGACCCTATGATTTTGTCTAGTCTTTGTAGACCCTATGATTTTGTCTAGTCTTTGTAGACCCTATGATGTTGTCTAGTCTTTGTAGACCCTATGACTTTGTCTAGTCTTTGTAGACTATGATTTTAACTATTCTTTGTAGAACCTATGATTTTGTGTAGTCTTTGTAGACTATGATTTTGTCTAGTCTTTGTTGACCCTATGATTTTGTCTAGTCTTTGTAGACCCTATGATTTGTCTAGTCTTTGTAAACCCTATGATTTTCTCTAGTCTTTGTAGACTATGATTTTGTCTAGTCTTTGTAGACCCTATGATTTTATCTAGTCTTTGTAGACCCTATGATTTTGTCTAATCTTTGTAAACCCTATGATTTTGTCTAGTCTTTGTAGACTATGATTTTGTCTAGTCTTTGTAGACCCTATGAATTTGTCTAGCTTTTGTAGACTATGATTTTGTCTAGTCTTTTTAGACCCTATGATTTTGTCTAGTCTTTGTACACTATGGTTTTGTCTAGTCTTTGTAGACTATGATTTTGTCTAGTCTTTGTAGACCCTATGATTTTGTCTAGTCTTTGTAGACCCTATGATGTTGTCTAATCTTTGTAGACCCTATGATGTTGTCTAGTCTTTGTAGAACCTATGATTTTGTCTAGTCTTTGCAAACCCTATGATTTTGTCTAGTCTTTGTAGACTATGACTTTGTCTAGTCTTTGTAGACCTTATGATTTTGTCTAGTCTTTGTAGACCCTATGATTTTGTCTAGTCTTTGTAGACTCTATGATGTTGTCTAGTCTTTGTAGACCCTATGATTTTGTCTAGTGTTTGTATACCCTTTGATGTTTTCTAGTCTTTGTAAACCCTATGATTTTGTCTATTCGTTGTAGACCCTATGATTTTGTCTAGTCTTTGTAGACCCTATGATGTTGTCTAGTCTTTGTAGACCCTATGATTTTGTCTGGTCTTTGTAGACCCTATGATGTTGTCTAGTCTTTGTAGACTATGATTTTGTCTAATCTTTGTAGATCCTATGACTTTGTCTAGTCTTTGTAGACCCTATGATGTTGTCTAGTCTTTGCATACTATGATTTTGTCTAGTCTTTGTAGACCCTATGACTTTGTCTAGTCTTTGTAGGCTATGATTTTGTCTAGTCTTTGTAGACCCTATAATTTTTTCTAGTCTTTGTAGACCCTATGATTTTGTCTAGTCTTTGTAGACCCTATGACTTTGTCTAGTCTTTGTAGACCCTCTGAATTGTCTATTCTTTGTAGACCCTATGATTTTGTCTAGTCTTTGCAGACCCTATGATGTTGTCTAGTCTTTATAGATCCTATGACTTTGTCTACTCTTTGTAGACCCTATGATGTTGTCTAGTCTTTGCATACTATGATTTTGTCTAGTCTTTCTAGACCCTATGACTTTGTCTAGTCTTTGTAGGCTATGATTTTGTCTAGTCTTTGTAGACCCTATGATTTTGTCTAGTCTTTGTAGACCCTATGATTTTGTCTAGTCTTTGTAGACCCTATGACTTTGTCTAGTCTTTGTAGACCCTCTGAATTGTCTATTCTTTGTAGACCCTATGATTTTGTCTAGTCTTTGTAAACCCTATGATTTTGTCTAGTCTTTGTAGACTATGATTTTGTCTAGTCTTTTTAGACCCTATGATTTTGTCTAGTCTTTGTACACTATGGTTTTGTCTAGTATTTGTAGACTATGATTTTGTCTAGTCTTTGTAGACCCTATGATTTTGTCTAGTCTTTGTAGACCCTATGATGTTGTCTAATTTTTGTAGACCCTATCATGTTGTCTAGTCTTTGTAGAACCTATGATTTTGTCTAGTCTTTGCAAACCCTATGATTTTGTCTAGTCTTTGTAGACTATGACTTTGTCTAGTCTTTGTAGACCTTATGATTTTGTCTAGTCTGTGTAGACCCTATGATTTTGTCTAGTCTTTGTTGACCCTATGATTTTGTCTAGTCTTGGTAGTCCCTATGATTTTGTCTAGTCTTTGTAAACCCTATGATTTTCTCTAGTCTTTGTAGACTATGATTTTGTCTAGTCTTTGTAGACCCTATGATTTTATCTAGTCTTTGTAGACCCTATGATTTTGTCTAATCTTTGTAAACCCTATGATTTTGTCTAGTCTTTGTACACTATGGTTTTGTCTAGTCTTTGTAGACTATGATTTTGTCTAGTCTTTGTAGACCCTATGATTTTGTCTAGTCTTTGTAGACCCTATGATTTTGTCTAGTCTTTGTAGACCCTATGATGTTGTCTAGTCTTTGTAGAACCTATGATTTTGTCTAGTCTTTGCAAACCCTATGATTTTGTCTATACTTTGTAGACTATGACTTTGTCTAGTCTTTGTAGACCTTATGATTTTGTCTAGTCTTTGTAGACCCTATGATTTTGTCTAGTCTTTGTAGATCCTATGATGTTGTCTATTCTTTGTAGACCCTATGGTTTTGTCTAGTCTTTGTAGACCCTATGATTTTATCTAATCTTTGTAGACTATGATATTGTCTAGTCTTTGTAGACTATGATTTTGTCTAGTCTTTGTAGATCCTATGATGTTGTCTAGTCTTGGTAGTCCCTATGATTTTGTCTAGTCTTTGTAAACCCTATGATTTTCTCTAGTCTTTGTAGACTATGATTTTGTCTAGTCTTTGTAGACCCTATGATTTTATCTAGTCTTTGTAGACCCTATGATTTTGTCTAATCTTTGTAAACCCTATGATTTTGTCTAGTCTTTGTACACTATGGTTTTGTCTAGTCTTTGTAGACTATGATTTTGTCTAGTCTTTGTAGACCCTATGATTTTGTCTAGTCTTTGTAGACCCTATGATTTTGTCTAGTCTTTGTAGACCCTATGATGTTGTCTAGTCTTTGTAGAACCTATGATTTTGTCTAGTCTTTGCAAACCCTATGATTTTGTCTATACTTTGTAGACTATGACTTTGTCTAGTCTTTGTAGACCTTATGATTTTGTCTAGTCTTTGTAGACCCTATGATTTTGTCTAGTCTTTGTAGATCCTATGATGTTGTCTAGTCTTTGTAGACCCTATGGTTTTGTCTAGTCTTTGTAGACCCTATGATTTTATCTAATCTTTGTAGACTATGATTTTGTCTAGTCTTTGTAGACTATGATTTTGTCTAGTCTTTGTAGACTATGATTTTGTGTAGTCTTTGTAGACTATGATTTTGTCTAGTCTTTGTAGACCCTATGATTTTGTCTAGTCTTTGTAAACCCTATGATTTTCTCTAGTCTTTGTAGACTATGATTTTGTCTAGTCTTTGTAGACCCTTTGATTTTATCTAGTCTTTGTAGACCCTATGATTTTGTCTAGTCTTTGTAGACCCTATGGATTTGTCTAGCTTTTGTAGACTATGATTTTGTCTAGTCTTTTTAGACCCTATGATTTTGTCTAGTCTTTGTACACTATGGTTTTGTCTAGTCTTTGTAGACTATGATTTTGTCTAGTCTTTGTAGACCCTATGATTTTGTCTAGTCTTTGTAGACCCTATGATTTTGTCTAGTCTTTGTAGACCCTATGATGTTGTCTAGTCTTTGTAGAACCTATGATTTTGTCTAGTCTTTGCAAACCCTATGATTTTGTCTATACTTTGTAGACTATGACTTTGTCTAGTCTTTGTAGACCTTATGATTTTGTCTAGTCTTTGTAGACCCTATGATTTTGTCTAGTCTTTGTAGATCCTATGATGTTGTCTAGTCTTTGTAGACCCTATGGTTTTGTCTAGTCTTTGTAGACCCTATGATTTTATCTAATCTTTGTAGACTATGATTTTGTCTAGTCTTTGTAGACTATGATTTTGTCTAGTCTTTGTAGACTATGATTTTGTGTAGTCTTTGTAGACTATGATTTTGTCTAGTCTTTGTAGACCCTATGATTTTGTCTAGTCTTTGTAAACCCTATGATTTTCTCTAGTCTTTGTAGACTATGATTTTGTCTAGTCTTTGTAGACCCTTTGATTTTATCTAGTCTTTGTAGACCCTATGATTTTGTCTAGTCTTTGTAGACTATGATTTTATCTAGTCTTTGTAGACCCTATGATTTTGTCTAGTCTTTGTAGACTATGATTTTGTCTAGTCTTTGTAGACCCTATGAATTTGTCTAGTTTTTGTAGACTATGATTTTGTCTAGTCTTTGTAGACCCTATGGATTTGTCTAGCTTTTGTAGACTATGATTTTGTCTAGTCTTTTTAGACCCTATGATTTTGTCTAGTCTTTGTACACTATGGTTTTGTCTAGTCTTTGTAGACTATGATTTTGTCTAGTCTTTGTAGACCCTATGATTTTGTCTAGTCTTTGTAGACCCTATGATTTTGTCTAGTCTTTGTAGACCCTATGATGTTGTCTAGTCTTTGTAGAACCTATGATTTTGTCTAGTCTTTGCAAACCCTATGATTTTGTCTATACTTTGTAGACTATGACTTTGTCTAGTCTTTGTAGACCTTATGATTTTGTCTAGTCTTTGTAGACCCTATGATTTTGTCTAGTCTTTGTAGATCCTATGATGTTGTCTAGTCTTTGTAGACCCTATGGTTTTGTCTAGTCTTTGTAGACCCTATGATTTTATCTAATCTTTGTAGACTATGATTTTGTCTAGTCTTTGTAGACTATGATTTTGTCTAGTCTTTGTAGACTATGATTTTGTGTAGTCTTTGTAGACTATGATTTTGTCTAGTCTTTGTAGACCCTATGATTTTGTCTAGTCTTTGTAAACCCTATGATTTTCTCTAGTCTTTGTAGACTATGATTTTGTCTAGTCTTTGTAGACCCTTTGATTTTATCTAGTCTTTGTAGACCCTATGATTTTGTCTAGTCTTTGTAGACTATGATTTTGTCTAGTCTTTGTAGACCCTATGAATTTGTCTAGTTTTTGTAGACTATGATTTTGTCTAGTCTTTTTAGACCCTATGATTTTGTCTAGTCTTGTACACTATGGTTTTGTCTAGTCTTTGTAGACTATGATTTTGTCTAGTCTTTGTAGACCCTATGATGTTGTCTAGTCTTTGTAGAACCTATGATTTTGTCTACTCTTTGCAAACCCTATGATTTTGTCTAGTCTTTGTAGACCCTATGATTTTGTCTAGTCTTTGTAGACCCTATGATTTTGTCTGGTCTGTGTAGACCCTATGATTTTGTCTAGTCTTTGTAGACCCTATGATGTTGTCTAGTATTTGTAGACCCTATGATTTTGTCTAGTGTTTGTAGACCCTTTGATGTTGTCTAGTCTTTGTAGACCCTATGATTTTGTCTAGTCTTTGTAGACCCTATGATTTTGTCTAGTCTTTGTAGACCCTATGATGTTGTCTAGTCTTTGTAGACCCTATGACTTTGTCTAGTCTTTGTAGACTATGATTTTAACTATTCTTTGTAGAACCTATGATTTTGTGTAGTCTTTGTAGACTATGATTTTGTCTAGTCTTTGTTGACCCTATGATTTTGTCTAGTCTTTGTAGACCCTATGATTTTGTCTAGTCTTTGTAAACCCTATGATTTTCTCTAGTCTTTGTAGACTATGATTTTGTCTAGTCTTTGTAGACCCTATGATTTTATCTAGTCTTTGTAGACCCTATGATTTTGTCTAATCTTTGTAGACCCTATGATTTTGTCTAGTCTTTGTAGACTATGATTTTGTCTAGTCTTTGTAGACCCTATGAATTTGTCTAGCTTTTGTAGACTATGATTTTGTCTAGTCTTTTTAGACCCTATGATTTGTCTAGTCTTTGTACACTATGGTTTTGTCTAGTCTTTGTAGACTATGATTTTGTCTAGTCTTTGTAGACCCTATGATTTTGTCTAGTCTTTGTAGACCCTATGATGTTGTCTAATCTTTGTAGACCCTATGATGTTGTCTAGTCTTTGTAGAACCTATGATTTTGTCTAGTCTTTGCAAACCCTATGATTTTGTCTAGTCTTTGTAGACTATGACTTTGTCTAGTCTTTGTAGACCTTATGATTTTGTCTAGTCTTTGTAGACCCTATGATTTTGTCTAGTCTTTGTAGACTCTATGATGTTGTCTAGTCTTTGTAGACCCTATGATTTTGTCTAGTGTTTGTATACCCTTTGATGTTTTCTAGTCTTTTTAAACCCTATGATTTTGTCTATTCTTTGTAGACCCTATGATTTTGTCTAGTCTTTGTAGACCCTATGATGTTGTCTAGTCTTTGTAGACCCTATGATTTTGTCTAGTCTTTGTAGACCCTATGATGTTGTCTAATCTTTGTAAACCCTATAATGTTGTCTAGTCTTTGTAGACTATGATTTTGTCTAATCTTTGTAGATCCTATGACTTTGTCTAGTCTTTGTAGACCCTATGATGTTGTCTAGTCTTTGCATACTATGATTTTGTCTAGTCTTTGTAGACCCTATGACTTTGTCTAGTCTTTATAGGCTATGATTTTGTCTAGTCTTTGTAGACCCTATGATTTTGTCTGGTCTTTGTAGACCCTATGATTTTGTCTAGTCTTTGTAGACCCTATGATGTTGTCTAGTCTTTGTAGACCCTATGATTTTGTCTAGTGTTTGTAGACACTTTGATGTTGTCTAGACTTTGTAGACCCTATGATTTTGTCTAGTCTTTGTAGACCCTATGATTTTGTCTAGTCTTTGTAGACCCTATGATGTTGTCTAGTCTTTGTAGACCCTATGACTTTGTCTAGTCTTTGTAGACTATGATTTTAACTATTCTTTGTAGAACCTATGATTTTGTGTAGTCTTTGTAGACTATGATTTTGTCTAGTCTTTGTTGACCCTATGATTTTGTCTAGTCTTTGTAGACCCTATGATTTTGTCTAGTCTTTGTAAACCCTATGATTTTCTCTAGTCTTTGTAGACTATGATTTTGTCTAGTCTTTGTAGACCCTATGATTTTATCTAGTCTTTGTAGACCCTATGATTTTGTCTAATCTTTGTAAACCCTATGATTTTGTCTAGTCTTTGTAGACTATGATTTTGTCTAGTCTTTGTAGACCCTATGAATTTGTCTAGCTTTTGTAGACTATGATTTTGTCTAGTCTTTTTAGACCCTATGATTTTGTCTAGTCTTTGTACACTATGGTTTTGTCTAGTCTTTGTAGACTATGATTTTGTCTAGTCTTTGTAGACCCTATGATTTTGTCTAGTCTTTGTAGACCCTATGATGTTGTCTAATCTTTGTAGACCCTATGATGTTGTCTAGTCTTTGTAGAACCTATGATTTTGTCTAGTCTTTGCAAACCCTATGATTTTGTCTAGTCTTTGTAGACTATGACTTTGTCTAGTCTTTGTAGACCTTATGATTTTGTCTAGTCTTTGTAGACCCTATGATTTTGTCTAGTCTTTGTAGACTCTATGATGTTGTCTAGTCTTTGTAGACCCTATGATTTTGTCTAGTGTTTGTATACCCTTTGATGTTTTCTAGTCTTTGTAAACCCTATGATTTTGTCTATTCGTTGTAGCCCCTATGATTTTGTCTAGTCTTTGTAGACCCTATGATGTTGTCTAGTCTTTGTAGACCCTATGATTTTGTCTGGTCTTTGTAGACCCTATGATGTTGTCTAGTCTTTGTAGACTATGATTTTGTCTAATCTTTGTAGATCCTATGACTTTGTCTAGTCTTTGTAGACCCTATGATGTTGTCTAGTCTTTGCATACTATGATTTTGTCTAGTCTTTGTAGACCCTATGACTTTGTCTAGTCTTTGTAGGCTATGATTTTGTCTAGTCTTTGTAGACCCTATAATTTTTTCTAGTCTTTGTAGACCCTATGATTTTGTCTAGTCTTTGTAGACCCTATGACTTTGTCTAGTCTTTGTAGACCCTCTGAATTGTCTATTCTTTGTAGACCCTATGATTTTGTCTAGTCTTTGCAGACCCTATGATGTTGTCTAGTCTTTATAGATCCTATGACTTTGTCTACTCTTTGTAGACCCTATGATGTTGTCTAGTCTTTGCATACTATGATTTTGTCTAGTCTTTCTAGACCCTATGACTTTGTCTAGTCTTTGTAGGCTATGATTTTGTCTAGTCTTTGTAGACCCTATGATTTTGTCTAGTCTTTGTAGACCCTATGATTTTGTCTAGTCTTTGTAGACCCTATGACTTTGTCTAGTCTTTGTAGACCCTCTGAATTGTCTATTCTTTGTAGACCCTATGATTTTGTCTAGTCTTTGTAAACCCTATGATTTTGTCTAGTCTTTGTAGACTATGATTTTGTCTAGTCTTTTTAGACCCTATGATTTTGTCTAGTCTTTGTACTCTATGGTTTTGTCTAGTATTTGTAGACTATGATTTTGTCTAGTCTTTGTAGACCCTTTGATTTTGTCTAGTCTTTGTAGACCCTATGATGTTGTCTAATTTTTGTAGACCCTATCATGTTGTCTAGTCTTTGTAGAACCTATGATTTTGTCTAGTCTTTGCAAACCCTATGATTTTGTCTAGTCTTTGTAGACTATGACTTTGTCTAGTCTTTGTAGACCTTATGATTTTGTCTAGTCTGTGTAGACCCTATGATTTTGTCTAGTCTTTGTAGACCCTATGATTTTGTCTAGTCTTTGTAGACCCTATGATTTTGTCTAGTCTTTGTAGACCCTATGATGTTGTCTAGTCTTTGTAGACCCTATGATTTAGTCTAGTCTTTGTAGACCCTATGATGTTGTCTAATCTTTGTAGACCCTATGATGTTGCCTAGTCTTTGTAGACTATGATTTTGTCTAATCTTTGTAGACTATGATTTTAACTATTCTTTGTAGACCCTATGATTTTGTGTAGTCTTTGTAGACTATGATTTTGTCTAGTCTTTGTTGACCCTATGATTTTGTCTAGTCTTGGTAGTCCCTATGATTTTGTCTAGTCTTTGTAAACCCTATGATTTTCTCTAGTCTTTGTAGACTATGATTTTGTCTAGTCTTTGTAGACCCTATGATTTTATCTAGTCTTTGTAGACCCTATGATTTTGTCTAATCTTTGTAAACCCTATGATTTTGTCTAGTCTTTGTAGACTATGATTTTGTCTAGTCTTTGTAGACCCTATGGATTTGTCTAGCTTTTGTAGACTATGATTTTGTCTAGTCTTTTTAGACCCTATGATTTTGTCTAGTCTTTGTACACTATGGTTTTGTCTAGTCTTTGTAGACTATGATTTTGTCTAGTCTTTGTAGACCCTATGATTTTGTCTAGTCTTTGTAGACCCTATGATTTTGTCTAGTCTTTGTAGACCCTATGATGTTGTCTAGTCTTTGTAGAACCTATGATTTTGTCTAGTCTTTGCAAACCCTATGATTTTGTCTATACTTTGTAGACTATGACTTTGTCTAGTCTTTGTAGACCTTATGATTTTGTCTAGTCTTTGTAGACCCTATGATTTTGTCTAGTCTTTGTAGATCCTATGATGTTGTCTAGTCTTTGTAGACCCTATGGTTTTGTCTAGTCTTTGTAGACCCTATGATTTTATCTAATCTTTGTAGACTATGATTTTGTCTAGTCTTTGTAGACTATGATTTTGTCTAGTCTTTGTAGACTATGATTTTGTGTAGTCTTTGTAGACTATGATTTTGTCTAGTCTTTGTAGACCCTATGATTTTGTCTAGTCTTTGTAAACCCTATGATTTTCTCTAGTCTTTGTAGACTATGATTTTGTCTAGTCTTTGTAGACCCTTTGATTTTATCTAGTCTTTGTAGACCCTATGATTTTGTCTAGTCTTTGTAGACTATGATTTTGTCTAGTCTTTGTAGACCCTATGAATTTGTCTAGTTTTTGTAGACTATGATTTTGTCTAGTCTTTTTAGACCCTATGATTTTGTCTAGTCTTGTACACTATGGTTTTGTCTAGTCTTTGTAGACTATGATTTTGTCTAGTCTTTGTAGACCCTATGATGTTGTCTAGTCTTTGTAGAACCTATGATTTTGTCTACTCTTTGCAAACCCTATGATTTTGTCTAGTCTTTGTAGACCCTATGATTTTGTCTAGTCTTTGTAGACCCTATGATTTTGTCTGGTCTGTGTAGACCCTATGATTTTGTCTAGTCTTTGTAGACCCTATGATGTTGTCTAGTATTTGTAGACCCTATGATTTTGTCTAGTGTTTGTAGACCCTTTGATGTTGTCTAGTCTTTGTAGACCCTATGATTTTGTCTAGTCTTTGTAGACCCTATGATTTTGTCTAGTCTTTGTAGACCCTATGATGTTGTCTAGTCTTTGTAGACCCTATGACTTTGTCTAGTCTTTGTAGACTATGATTTTAACTATTCTTTGTAGAACCTATGATTTTGTGTAGTCTTTGTAGACTATGATTTTGTCTAGTCTTTGTTGACCCTATGATTTTGTCTAGTCTTTGTAGACCCTATGATTTTGTCTAGTCTTTGTAAACCCTATGATTTTCTCTAGTCTTTGTAGACTATGATTTTGTCTAGTCTTTGTAGACCCTATGATTTTATCTAGTCTTTGTAGACCCTATGATTTTGTCTAATCTTTGTAGACCCTATGATTTTGTCTAGTCTTTGTAGACTATGATTTTGTCTAGTCTTTGTAGACCCTATGAATTTGTCTAGCTTTTGTAGACTATGATTTTGTCTAGTCTTTTTAGACCCTATGATTTGTCTAGTCTTTGTACACTATGGTTTTGTCTAGTCTTTGTAGACTATGATTTTGTCTAGTCTTTGTAGACCCTATGATTTTGTCTAGTCTTTGTAGACCCTATGATGTTGTCTAATCTTTGTAGACCCTATGATGTTGTCTAGTCTTTGTAGAACCTATGATTTTGTCTAGTCTTTGCAAACCCTATGATTTTGTCTAGTCTTTGTAGACTATGACTTTGTCTAGTCTTTGTAGACCTTATGATTTTGTCTAGTCTTTGTAGACTCTATGATGTTGTCTAGTCTTTGTAGACCCTATGATTTTGTCTAGTGTTTGTATACCCTTTGATGTTTTCTAGTCTTTTTAAACCCTATGATTTTGTCTATTCTTTGTAGACCCTATGATTTTGTCTAGTCTTTGTAGACCCTATGATGTTGTCTAGTCTTTGTAGACCCTATCATGTTGTCTAATCTTTGTAAACCCTATAATGTTGTCTAGTCTTTGTAGACTATGATTTTGTCTAATCTTTGTAGATCCTATGACTTTGTCTAGTCTTTGTAGACCCTATGATGTTGTCTAGTCTTTGCATACTATGATTTTGTCTAGTCTTTGTAGACCCTATGACTTTGTCTAGTCTTTGTAGGCTATGATTTTGTCTAGTCTTTGTAGACCCTATAATTTTTTCTAGTCTTTGTAGACCCTATGATTTTGTCTAGTCTTTGTAGACCCTATGACTTTGTCTAGTCTTTGTAGACCCTCTGAATTGTCTATTCTTTGTAGACCCTATGATTTTGTCTAGTCTTTGCAGACCCTATGATGTTGTCTAGTTTTTATAGATCCTATGACTTTGTCTACTCTTTGTAGACCCTATGATGTTGTCTAGTCTTTGCATACTATGATTTTGTCTAGTCTTTGTAGACCCTATGACTTTGTCTAGTCTTTGTAGGCTATGATTTTGTCTAGTCTTTGTAGACCCTATGATTTTGTCTAGTCTTTGTAGACCCTTTGACTTTGTCTAGTCTTTGTAGACCCTATGACTTTGTCTAGTCTTTGTAGACCCTCTGAATTGTCTATTCTTTGTAGACCCTATGATTTTGTCTAGTCTTTGTAAACCCTATGATTTTGTGTAGTCTTTGTAGACTATGATTTTGTCTAGTCTTTTTAGAACCTATGATTTTGTCTAGTCTTTGTACACTATGGTTTTGTCTAGTATTTGTAGACTATGATTTTGTCTAGTCTTTGTAGACCCTATGATTTTGTCTAGTCTTTTTAGACCCTATGATGTTGTCTAATTTTTGTAGACCCTATCATGTTGTCTAGTCTTTGTAGAACCTATGATTTTGTCTAGTCTTTGCAAACCCTATGATTTTGTCTAGTCTTTGTAGACTATGACTTTGTCTAGTCTTTGTAGACCTTATGATTTTGTCTAGTCTGTGTAGACCCTATGATTTTGTCTAGTCTTTGTAGACCCTATGATTTTGTCTAGTCTTTGTAGACCCTATGATTTTGTCTAGTCTTTGTAGACCCTATGATGTTGTCTAGTCTTTGTAGACCCTATGATTTAGTCTAGTCTTTGTAGACCCTATGATGTTGTCTAATCTTTGTAGACCCTATGATGTTGCCTAGTCTTTGTAGACTATGATTTTGTCTAATCTTTGTAGACTATGATTTTAACTATTCTTTGTAGACCCTATGATTTTGTGTAGTCTTTGTAGACTATGATTTTGTCTAGTCTTTGTTGATCCTATGATTTTGTCTAGTCTTGGTAGTCCCTATGATTTTGTCTAGTCTTTGTAAACCCTATGATTTTCTCTAGTCTTTGTAGACTATGATTTTGTCTAGTCTTTGTAGACCCTATGATTTTATCTAGTCTTTGTAGACCCTATGATTTTGTCTAATCTTTGTAAACCCTATGATTTTGTCTAGTCTTTGTAGACTATGATTTTGTCTAGTCTTTGTAGACCCTATGGATTTGTCTAGCTTTTGTAGACTATGATTTTGTCTAGTCTTTTTAGACCCTATGATTTTGTCTAGTCTTTGTACACTATGGTTTTGTCTAGTCTTTGTAGACTATGATTTGTCTAGTCTTTGTAGACCCTATGATTTTGTCTAGTCTTTGTAGACCCTATGATTTTGTCTAGTCTTTGTAGACCCTATGACTTTGTCTAGTCTTTGTAGACCCTCTGAATTGTCTATTCTTTGTAGACCCTATGATTTTGTCTAGTCTTTGCAGACCCTATGATTTTGTCTAGTCTTTGTACACTATGGTTTTGTCTAGTATTTGTAGACTATGATTTTGTCTAGTCTTTGTAGACCCTATGATTTTGTCTAGTCTTTGTAGACCCTATGACTTTGTCTAGTCTTTGTAGGCTATGATTTTGTCTAGTCTTTGTAGACCCTATAATTTTTTCTAGTCTTTGTAGACCCTATGATTTTGTCTAGTCTTTGTAGACCCTATGACTTTGTCTAGTCTTTGTAGACCCTCTGAATTGTCTATTCTTTGTAGACCCTATGATTTTGTCTAGTCTTTGCAGACCCTATGATGTTGTCTAGTCTTTATAGATCCTATGACTTTGTCTACTCTTTGTAGACCCTATGATGTTGTCTAGTCTTTGCATACTATGATTTTGTCTAGTCTTTCTAGACCCTATGACTTTGTCTAGTCTTTGTAGGCTATGATTTTGTCTAGTCTTTGTAGACCCTATGATTTTGTCTAGTCTTTGTAGACCCTATGATTTTGTCTAGTCTTTGTAGACCCTATGACTTTGTCTAGTCTTTGTAGACCCTCTGAATTGTCTATTCTTTGTAGACCCTATGATTTTGTCTAGTCTTTGTAAACCCTATGATTTTGTCTAGTCTTTGTAGACTATGATTTTGTCTAGTCTTTTTAGACCCTATGATTTTGTCTAGTCTTTGTACACTATGGTTTTGTCTAGTATTTGTAGACTATGATTTTGTCTAGTCTTTGTAGACCCTATGATTTTGTCTAGTCTTTGTAGACCCTATGATGTTGTCTAATTTTTGTAGACCCTATCATCTTGTCTAGTCTTTGTAGAACCTATGATTTTGTCTAGTCTTTGCAAACCCTATGATTTTGTCTAGTCTTTGTAGACTATGACTTTGTCTAGTCTTTGTAGACCTTATGATTTTGTCTAGTCTGTGTAGACCCTATGATTTTGTCTAGTCTTTGTAGACCCTATGATTTTGTCTAATCTTTGTAGACCCTATGATGTTGTGTAGTCTTTGTAGAACCTATGATTTTGTCTAGTCTTTGCAAACCCTATGATTTTGTCTAGTCTTTGTAGACTATGATTTTGTCTAGTCTTTGTAGACCCTATGATTTTGTCTGGTCTTTGTAGACCCTATGATTTTGTCTAGTCTTTGTAGACCCTATGATGTTGTCTAGTCTTTGTAGACCCTATGATTTTGTCTAGTGTTTGTAGACACTTTGATGTTGTCTAGACTTTGTAGACCCTATGATTTTGTCTAGTCTTTGTAGACCCTATGATTTTGTCTAGTCTTTGTAGACCCTATGATGTTGTCTAGTCTTTGTAGACCCTATGACTTTGTCTAGTCTTTGTAGACTATGATTTTAACTATTCTTTGTAGAACCTATGATTTTGTGTAGTCTTTGTAGACTATGATTTTGTCTAGTCTTTGTTGACCCTATGATTTTGTCTAGTCTTTGTAGACCCTATGATTTTGTCTAGTCTTTGTAAACCCTATGATTTTCTCTAGTCTTTGTAGACTATGATTTTGTCTAGTCTTTGTAGACCCTATGATTTTATCTAGTCTTTGTAGACCCTATGATTTTGTCTAATCTTTGTAAACCCTATGATTTTGTCTAGTCTTTGTAGACTATGATTTTGTCTAGTCTTTGTAGACCCTATGAATTTGTCTAGCTTTTGTAGACTATGATTTTGTCTAGTCTTTTTAGACCCTATGATTTTGTCTAGTCTTTGTACACTATGGTTTTGTCTAGTCTTTGTAGACTATGATTTTGTCTAGTCTTTGTAGACCCTATGATTTTGTCTAGTCTTTGTAGACCCTATGATGTTGTCTAATCTTTGTAGACCCTATGATGTTGTCTAGTCTTTGTAGAACCTATGATTTTGTCTAGTCTTTGCAAACCCTATGATTTTGTCTAGTCTTTGTAGACTATGACTTTGTCTAGTCTTTGTAGACCTTATGATTTTGTCTAGTCTTTGTAGACCCTATGATTTTGTCTAGTCTTTGTAGACTCTATGATGTTGTCTAGTCTTTGTAGACCCTATGATTTTGTCTAGTGTTTGTATACCCTTTGATGTTTTCTAGTCTTTGTAAACCCTATGATTTTGTCTATTCGTTGTAGACCCTATGATTTTGTCTAGTCTTTGTAGACCCTATGATGTTGTCTAGTCTTTGTAGACCCTATGATTTTGTCTGGTCTTTGTAGACCCTATGATGTTGTCTAGTCTTTGTAGACTATGATTTTGTCTAATCTTTGTAGATCCTATGACTTTGTCTAGTCTTTGTAGACCCTATGATGTTGTCTAGTCTTTGCATACTATGATTTTGTCTAGTCTTTGTAGACCCTATGACTTTGTCTAGTCTTTGTAGGCTATGATTTTGTCTAGTCTTTGTAGACCCTATAATTTTTTCTAGTCTTTGTAGACCCTATGATTTTGTCTAGTCTTTGTAGACCCTATGACTTTGTCTAGTCTTTGTAGACCCTCTGAATTGTCTATTCTTTGTAGACCCTATGATTTTGTCTAGTCTTTGCAGACCCTATGATGTTGTCTAGTCTTTATAGATCCTATGACTTTGTCTACTCTTTGTAGACCCTATGATGTTGTCTAGTCTTTGCATACTATGATTTTGTCTAGTCTTTCTAGACCCTATGACTTTGTCTAGTCTTTGTAGGCTATGATTTTGTCTAGTCTTTGTAGACCCTATGATTTTGTCTAGTCTTTGTAGACCCTATGATTTTGTCTAGTCTTTGTAGACCCTATGACTTTGTCTAGTCTTTGTAGACCCTCTGAATTGTCTATTCTTTGTAGACCCTATGATTTTGTCTAGTCTTTGTAAACCCTATGATTTTGTCTAGTCTTTGTAGACTATGATTTTGTCTAGTCTTTTTAGACCCTATGATTTTGTCTAGTCTTTGTACACTATGGTTTTGTCTAGTATTTGTAGACTATGATTTTGTCTAGTCTTTGTAGACCCTATGATTTTGTCTAGTCTTTGTAGACCCTATGATGTTGTCTAATTTTTGTAGACCCTATCATGTTGTCTAGTCTTTGTAGAACCTATGATTTTGTCTAGTCTTTGCAAACCCTATGATTTTGTCTAGTCTTTGTAGACTATGACTTTGTCTAGTCTTTGTAGACCTTATGATTTTGTCTAGTCTGTGTAGACCCTATGATTTTGTCTAGTCTTTGTAGACCCTATGATTTTGTCTAGTCTTTGTAGACCCTATGATTTTGTCTAGTCTTTGTAGACCCTATGATGTTGTCTAGTCTTTGTAGACCCTATGATTTAGTCTAGTCTTTGTAGACCCTATGATGTTGTCTAATCTTTGTAGACCCTATGATGTTGCCTAGTCTTTGTAGACTATGATTTTGTCTAATCTTTGTAGACTATGATTTTAACTATTCTTTGTAGACCCTATGATTTTGTGTAGTCTTTGTAGACTATGATTTTGTCTAGTCTTTGTTGACCCTATGATTTTGTCTAGTCTTGGTAGTCCCTATGATTTTGTCTAGTCTTTGTAAACCCTATGATTTTCTCTAGTCTTTGTAGACTATGATTTTGTCTAGTCTTTGTAGACCCTATGATTTTATCTAGTCTTTGTAGACCCTATGATTTTGTCTAATCTTTGTAAACCCTATGATTTTGTCTAGTCTTTGTAGACTATGATTTTGTCTAGTCTTTGTAGACCCTATGGATTTGTCTAGCTTTTGTAGACTATGATTTTGTCTAGTCTTTTTAGACCCTATGATTTTGTCTAGTCTTTGTACACTATGGTTTTGTCTAGTCTTTGTAGACTATGATTTTGTCTAGTCTTTGTAGACCCTATGATTTTGTCTAGTCTTTGTAGACCCTATGATTTTGTCTAGTCTTTGTAGACCCTATGATGTTGTCTAGTCTTTGTAGAACCTATGATTTTGTCTAGTCTTTGCAAACCCTATGATTTTGTCTAGTCTTTGTAGACTATGACTTTGTCTAGTCTTTGTAGACCTTATGATTTTGTCTAGTCTTTGTAGACCCTATGATTTTGTCTAGTCTTTGTAGATCCTATGATGTTGTCTAGTCTTTGTAGACCCTATGGTTTTGTCTAGTCTTTGTAGACCCTATGATTTTATCTAATCTTTGTAGACTATGATTTTGTCTAGTCTTTGTAGACTATGATTTTGTCTAGTCTTTGTAGACTATGATTTTGTGTAGTCTTTGTAGACTATGATTTTGTCTAGTCTTTGTAGACCCTATGATTTTGTCTAGTCTTTGTAAACCCTATGATTTTCTCTAGTCTTTGTAGACTATGATTTTGTCTAGTCTTTGTAGACCCTTTGATTTTATCTAGTCTTTGTAGACCCTATGATTTTGTCTAGTCTTTGTAGACTATGATTTTGTCTAGTCTTTGTAGACCCTATGAATTTGTCTAGTTTTTGTAGACTATGATTTTGTCTAGTCTTTTTAGACCCTATGATTTTGTCTAGTCTTGTACACTATGGTTTTGTCTAGTCTTTGTAGACTATGATTTTGTCTAGTCTTTGTAGACCCTATGATGTTGTCTAGTCTTTGTAGAACCTATGATTTTGTCTACTCTTTGCAAACCCTATGATTTTGTCTAGTCTTTGTAGACCCTATGATTTTGTCTAGTCTTTGTAGACCCTATGATTTTGTCTGGTCTGTGTAGACCCTATGATTTTGTCTAGTCTTTGTAGACCCTATGATGTTGTCTAGTATTTGTAGACCCTATGATTTTGTCTAGTGTTTGTAGACCCTTTGATGTTGTCTAGTCTTTGTAGACCCTATGATTTTGTCTAGTCTTTGTAGACCCTATGATTTTGTCTAGTCTTTGTAGACCCTATGATGTTGTCTAGTCTTTGTAGACCCTATGACTTTGTCTAGTCTTTGTAGACTATGATTTTAACTATTCTTTGTAGAACCTATGATTTTGTGTAGTCTTTGTAGACTATGATTTTGTCTAGTCTTTGTTGACCCTATGATTTTGTCTAGTCTTTGTAGACCCTATGATTTTGTCTAGTCTTTGTAAACCCTATGATTTTCTCTAGTCTTTGTAGACTATGATTTTGTCTAGTCTTTGTAGACCCTATGATTTTATCTAGTCTTTGTAGACCCTATGATTTTGTCTAATCTTTGTAGACCCTATGATTTTGTCTAGTCTTTGTAGACTATGATTTTGTCTAGTCTTTGTAGACCCTATGAATTTGTCTAGCTTTTGTAGACTTTGATTTTGTCTAGTCTTTTTAGACCCTATGATTTGTCTAGTCTTTGTACACTATGGTTTTGTCTAGTCTTTGTAGACTATGATTTTGTCTAGTCTTTGTAGACCCTATGATTTTGTCTAGTCTTTGTAGACCCTATGATGTTGTCTAATCTTTGTAGACCCTATGATGTTGTCTAGTCTTTGTAGAACCTTTGATTTTGTCTAGTCTTTGCAAACCCTATGATTTTGTCTAGTCTTTGTAGACTATGACTTTGTCTAGTCTTTGTAGACCTTATGATTTTGTCTAGTCTTTGTAGACCCTATGATTTTGTCTAGTCTTTGTAGACTCTATGATGTTGTCTAGTCTTTGTAGACCCTATGATTTTGTCTAGTGTTTGTATACCCTTTGATGTTTTCTAGTCTTTTTAAACCCTATGATTTTGTCTATTCTTTGTAGACCCTATGATTTTGTCTAGTCTTTGTAGACCCTATGATGTTGTCTAGTCTTTGTAGACCCTATGATTTTGTCTAGTCTTTGTAGACCCTATGATGTTGTCTAATCTTTGTAAACCCTATAATGTTGTCTAGTCTTTGTAGACTATGATTTTGTCTAATCTTTGTAGATCCTATGACTTTGTCTAGTCTTTGTAGACCCTATGATGTTGTCTAGTCTTTGCATACTATGATTTTGTCTAGTCTTTGTAGACCCTATGACTTTGTCTAGTCTTTGTAGGCTATGATTTTGTCTAGTCTTTGTAGACCCTATAATTTTTTCTAGTCTTTGTAGACCCTATGATTTTGTCTAGTCTTTGTAGACCCTATGACTTTGTCTAGTCTTTGTAGACCCTCTGAATTGTCTATTCTTTGTAGACCCTATGATTTTGTCTAGTCTTTGCAGACCCTATGATGTTGTCTAGTCTTTATAGATCCTATGACTTTGTCTACTCTTTGTAGACCCTATGATGTTGTCTAGTCTTTGCATACTATGATTTTGTCTAGTCTTTGTAGACCCTATGACTTTGTCTAGTCTTTGTAGGCTATGATTTTGTCTAGTCTTTGTAGACCCTATGATTTTGTCTAGTCTTTGTAGACCCTTTGACTTTGTCTAGTCTTTGTAGACCCTATGACTTTGTCTAGTCTTTGTAGACCCTCTGAATTGTCTATTCTTTGTAGACCCTATGATTTTGTCTAGTCTTTGTAAACCCTATGATTTTGTGTAGTCTTTGTAGACTATGATTTTGTCTAGTCTTTTTAGAACCTATGATTTTGTCTAGTCTTTGTACACTATGGTTTTGTCTAGTATTTGTAGACTATGATTTTGTCTAGTCTTTGTAGACCCTATGATTTTGTCTAGTCTTTTTAGACCCTATGATGTTGTCTAATTTTTGTAGACCCTATCATGTTGTCTAGTCTTTGTAGAACCTATGATTTTGTCTAGTCTTTGGAAACCCTATGATTTTGTCTAGTCTTTGTAGACTATGACTTTGTCTAGTCTTTGTAGACCTTATGATTTTGTCTAGTCTGTGTAGACCCTATGATTTTGTCTAGTCTTTGTAGACCCTATGATTTTGTCTAGTCTTTGTAGACCCTATGATTTTGTCTAGTCTTTGTAGACCCTATGATGTTGTCTAGTCTTTGTAGACCCTATGATTTAGTCTAGTCTTTGTAGACCCTATGATGTTGTCTAATCTTTGTAGACCCTATGATGTTGCCTAGTCTTTGTAGACTATGATTTTGTCTAATCTTTGTAGACTATGATTTTAACTATTCTTTGTAGACCCTATGATTTTGTGTAGTCTTTGTAGACTATGATTTTGTCTAGTCTTTGTTGATCCTATGATTTTGTCTAGTCTTGGTAGTCCCTATGATTTTGTCTAGTCTTTGTAAACCCTATGATTTTCTCTAGTCTTTGTAGACTATGATTTTGTCTAGTCTTTGTAGACCCTATGATTTTATCTAGTCTTTGTAGACCCTATGATTTTGTCTAATCTTTGTAAACCCTATGATTTTGTCTAGTCTTTGTAGACTATGATTTTGTCTAGTCTTTGTAGACCCTATGGATTTGTCTAGCTTTTGTAGACTATGATTTTGTCTAGTCTTTTTAGACCCTATGATTTTGTCTAGTCTTTGTACACTATGGTTTTGTCTAGTCTTTGTAGACTATGATTTGTCTAGTCTTTGTAGACCCTATGATTTTGTCTAGTCTTTGTAGACCCTATGATTTTGTCTAGTCTTTGTAGACCCTATGACTTTGTCTAGTCTTTGTAGACCCTCTGAATTGTCTATTCTTTGTAGACCCTATGATTTTGTCTAGTCTTTGCAGACCCTATGATTTTGTCTAGTCTTTGTACACTATGGTTTTGTCTAGTATTTGTAGACTATGATTTTGTCTAGTCTTTGTAGACCCTATGATTTTGTCTAGTCTTTGTAGACCCTATGACTTTGTCTAGTCTTTGTAGGCTATGATTTTGTCTAGTCTTTGTAGACCCTATAATTTTTTCTAGTCTTTGTAGACCCTATGATTTTGTCTAGTCTTTGTAGACCCTATGACTTTGTCTAGTCTTTGTAGACCCTCTGAATTGTCTATTCTTTGTAGACCCTATGATTTTGTCTAGTCTTTGCAGACCCTATGATGTTGTCTAGTCTTTATAGATCCTATGACTTTGTCTACTCTTTGTAGACCCTATGATGTTGTCTAGTCTTTGCATACTATGATTTTGTCTAGTCTTTCTAGACCCTATGACTTTGTCTAGTCTTTGTAGGCTATGATTTTGTCTAGTCTTTGTAGACCCTATGATTTTGTCTAGTCTTTGTAGACCCTATGATTTTGTCTAGTCTTTGTAGACCCTATGACTTTGTCTAGTCTTTGTAGACCCTCTGAATTGTCTATTCTTTGTAGACCCTATGATTTTGTCTAGTCTTTGTAAACCCTATGATTTTGTCTAGTCTTTGTAGACTATGATTTTGTCTAGTCTTTTTAGACCCTATGATTTTGTCTAGTCTTTGTACACTATGGTTTTGTCTAGTATTTGTAGACTATGATTTTGTCTAGTCTTTGTAGACCCTATGATTTTGTCTAGTCTTTGTAGACCCTATGATGTTGTCTAATTTTTGTAGACCCTATCATCTTGTCTAGTCTTTGTAGAACCTATGATTTTGTCTAGTCTTTGCAAACCCTATGATTTTGTCTAGTCTTTGTAGACTATGACTTTGTCTAGTCTTTGTAGACCTTATGATTTTGTCTAGTCTGTGTAGACCCTATGATTTTGTCTAGTCTTTGTAGACCCTATGATTTTGTCTAATCTTTGTAGACCCTATGATGTTGTGTAGTCTTTGTAGAACCTATGATTTTGTCTAGTCTTTGCAAACCCTATGATTTTGTCTAGTCTTTGTAGACTATGATTTTGTCTAGTCTTTGTAGACCCTATGATTTTGTCTGGTCTTTGTAGACCCTATGATTTTGTCTAGTCTTTGTAGACCCTATGATGTTGTCTAGTCTTTGTAGACCCTATGATTTTGTCTAGTGTTTGTAGACACTTTGATGTTGTCTAGACTTTGTAGACCCTATGATTTTGTCTAGTCTTTGTAGACCCTATGATTTTGTCTAGTCTTTGTAGACCCTATGATGTTGTCTAGTCTTTGTAGACCCTATGACTTTGTCTAGTCTTTGTAGACTATGATTTTAACTATTCTTTGTAGAACCTATGATTTTGTGTAGTCTTTGTAGACTATGATTTTGTCTAGTCTTTGTTGACCCTATGATTTTGTCTAGTCTTTGTAGACCCTATGATTTTGTCTAGTCTTTGTAAACCCTATGATTTTCTCTAGTCTTTGTAGACTATGATTTTGTCTAGTCTTTGTAGACCCTATGATTTTATCTAGTCTTTGTAGACCCTATGATTTTGTCTAATCTTTGTAAACCCTATGATTTAGTCTAGTCTTTGTAGACTATGATTTTGTCTAGTCTTTGTAGACCCTATGAATTTGTCTAGCTTTTGTAGACTATGATTTTGTCTAGTCTTTTTAGACCCTATGATTTTGTCTAGTCTTTGTACACTATGGTTTTGTCTAGTCTTTGTAGACTATGATTTTGTCTAGTCTTTGTAGACTCTATGATGTTGTCTAGTCTTTGTAGACCCTATGATTTTGTCTAGTGTTTGTATACCCTTTGATGTT